>CM046339.1:16498052-17169263 GCA_025403435.1 Artocarpus heterophyllus
TCTTCTCCTCCTTATGTTCTTTTCTCTATGAAGAAATAAAATAAATTGGGTTGTTGTTTATTCTGTGTTTGGGTTCTGATTATTTTTACCTCTTTGTTATTGATTTCATGGTAGTATAAGATGTTTCACCCACCCAGTTGCTCATCTTAGTTTGTTGAGTGAATCGCAAAGCTTCATTACGGGTGTCCCATAATTCTTTCAAATATGATTGCCAACTTGTAAATATGTTGTTCTAATAGAAGTTTGGCTCAGCTATTAGGTGTGATATAACTTCATCATCAAGAGGGTTTTTCTTTTTCTTTCTTTTTTCTTTCTCAAAAGAGAATTTAAAATTTAGATTTCACCTCTTCTTCTTGTATTCTAATTATAATATTACGTTAAATTTATGTTAATATTCCTTTTCTTTTGGAGTTCTCTGCTTTTTTTTTTTTTTTTTAATTTTTTACCCTCGATTAAACTTTCTATAATGTTATTCTGACGTTTTGTAAGCTTTCATTGATTTGTTTATATTATTTATGTTTGCTTGGATTTTTTATCTTCCTTTTTGACGTTCTTGGTCATTCATTATTTTCTTTCTCGCCATGGTGCCCAAGCGACTGCAAGTGCTTTGAGCATTGTGGCTATATGTTGGAAAACTATTTAGTGGGCTTACGATAACTTCAACTTCTTTTAAAAAACAGGTTGAAATTTAAAGTTAGAACTGTAGTATGTGAGAGCCTTATATTATAGCAAATTTTTGTTTTTTCATTGTAGTATGTGAGAACTTCGGTCTTATGTATAAAGTGCTTTTTATATATATAATAAAAGAAATTATATTATCCACGTGTTGCGTTCTACAGATTGTACTAATATTTTGGCACCAAGATATCTAAACATTAGACTACGACTGTTTGAAAAAACTGAAAAACCGAAACCGTTCAAAGAATTGCCCGAAAAAAAAACTGAAAAATTTGGTTTAGTGCAAACAGAACCGGGCCCAGCAGATGGCGGTTTGGTTTCGGTTTGACAATAAAGGTTTAGTTTTAAATTGAACTGAAGATACTTTGAACTAAACTTTGTTGGTTTCATGAAAATTAAAAACAATAAAACATACTCAAATAAATATATATCATTCTTAAAAATTTTTAATGATTTCAATAGAAAGTGCCATGACAAATTATAGATATCAATTGCCATTATAGTATTTTTTGTAGCGTTATTTCAAAAAGAACCAAAACAATATACAATACATTGTACTATTTTAGCAATTCTTTAACAAAAAAAAGGTCATAAAATATGATAAACTGATAGTATGCTTCATGTATGTTGTTAGATTACCAAAGCTGAAAACCGAGCAAAACCAACTAAGGAAAACCATCCAAATGCCCTGATAAGCAGTGTTGTTTCGGTTTTCCATTTTTCAGAAACCGAAGGTTTTGTTTCGGTTACCGATTGTTTTTAACCGATGAACAGTCCTACATCGTGCCTAGGATTCTATACAAAGATTTCTGTTAGCATTGAATAAAAAGAAAAGAAAAGAAGATGACTTCATCCTAAATTTTCATAGCAACGAACAGGGGGCAGGGAGAAAATTGGAAACAATCGGCAAAGAAAAGTTTTGGAAGAGGAGAAGGAAATAAGAATAAAAATGCGTACTTAACGTCAAAGCAATTAAGTCAAATATGAGAGGCTATTTGGCATTGTTTTTTTGTTGTTTTCTTCTCTTTTTTTTGTTTTTAAAAAACAAGTTTTTAAAAATTGTTCTTTTTATTGCTTTTAGAAAGCAAAGATGTTTAGTATAGGTTGGCCAGTCGAATCTCAATGTAGGTCCTAACCTGTTGGTCGGGTCAAATCCTAGAGCAGGTCCCAACTCTTCGGTCTCGGAGTAGGAGTCATGAATCCTTTTTAAAATTAAAATGGCACATAAATGATTGTCAAAATAAACTTGTTCAAGTATACAAAATTATTATTAAATCAATTGTATTTTAGATCTAATTCATATATTTGTACTAGTAGGTCTAATATGTTAATGTATCTACCATGAAGTCAGCCTGCTCCAATGGCCAAGATAAGCAACCTCTCCAATTGGACATAGATCGTCATTACAATCTTATCATGAATTAATAATATGCTTAGCTTTATCCATAATAATCAAACTATATATCTAGTCTATTAATCTTGAAATTCTATCCATCTACATATGAACTCCATATATGCACAGTTCTAAGATTTTATTCTAATAGTCATGGATCACATGTTTGCTTAATATACAATAAATAATATAAAAATAATATGAGTTATTGATAATACATGAAATAATCGCATTATTATTTATCCAATAAAAAAACCATAGATACAAATAAAGTTATTGCTAAGGAAAAATGCTAACACATTATTGATAGATTTTATATAATATTTAGTATCTATTAGCTAAAAAAAATAAAGATAATATCTAGTACATCACTAATTCTTCTAATTCCGTTTATAAAGATTTATCATCGTTTATCATCTTTATAATAAGATATATTTAATTATAAGATTATGTAGTTAAGTTACGGCCACGCAAATAAGGTCACTACACTTGGGAGGAAAGATAACCAAATTATATTCTTGTAAACTAAAGTTGCTTCATTGTGATTGTAACATAGCGAAAACACTAAAGTTATTAACTTTGCATCTAGGTTAAGAAATAACTTAGACACCAACAGTAAGGATGCTTTTCTTTCTTATCTTTTAAGGATGTGTCCAAACTTAAACTCGGTAACCTCAAGTAGAAGTCTTAGTAGGCTGGTGGACTGTGTAATGTTGAACCTATAAAATCTTGAAACGAAAAATTGATTTTCTAACTTAAAATTTTAGTTGGTTGATGTGACAAATCTTGATTGGCGGAAGAACAAACTTAGATGAAGAAACTCTCATCTTTCTGCATGCTAGCTCAATTGGTTCCCGTGCAAGTGTGTGCGTACGCGCAGCAAAGTTCGTACCTCATTGTTTCATTTGTTATCTTAACAAAGTGAGTCATAGGCCCCAAAAAAAAAAAGAGAAAAAATAGAGGAAAAGGGTAAAAAAATTGAAAAAGGAAAGAAAGGAAAAATACGAAAAAGGTAGACCACTAAATAGTAACAAAAAACAAAAATAAAGAACTAATCGTACAAATGAAGGAGGGAGGACAAAAAAAAAGAAAGAAAAGTGAAAAAAAAGAAAAAGAAAAAGAAAGAGAGGATGAAAAAAGAAAAAGAAAAACAAAGCAAAAAAAAACCCAAAAAAGGGGTTAAAAAATTAAAAGGAAGAGAACAACCCAAAAAGTAAAGAGTTGTTTATCTTTTTATATCCTATATTCTAAGTTTTTTAAATATTATACCATAAGTTTTTTTAATCTTATCAAATAGATACCTTCAAATTAGATTTAGTACACAAAATTATATGTTTCCCTATCAATCTTTAATTTTGACCTACAATTGCCCAAAATAAAATTAAATCGTAAAATGAGATAACTTTAAAAACTTAAAAAAACTTTATACTAAGGTTTTTTATTTCAAAAAATGTAGAGAATACCCTAAAAATGAGTGTTTTGTTTTTGTTGTTTTCTTATTTTTTGAAAGTGCTAATCTTTTATCTTTTACTTAAAAATATCACGCCTCGGGGTACGGGAGGTGACGTGGTCTCTTAATTATATTAAATAAACGAGGGTTAAATTAAAACATGAATTTAAGGATTTAAATTAAATATGGCTATATGAGAAAAATATGAAACTTTTTAAATCAAGCATTTACATTGATTAAGCAAATATGATAATTAAACAAATTAATGAGAAAATAGCAAAGAAATAAAACGAGCGAGAATGGGTCCCACCAACCCACATTTTGTGCACACACATAGTATTGACAATATTACATTACAATCACAGTCCAAGTAGAAGAAAGGAAAATAAAAGGGGGTTACATGCCTTGTTCTAGGAAATTTTAAATAATCTTCTAAGTCCTTCTACTGCTCCTGAGTTCTGTCTGTAGAGCCTTCCCTGAACCTAAGCTAATATCCACCTAGGGGGGATTTAAAAACAAATAAAACTGTGAGCGAAAGGCTCAGTAGGACTATAAATTAAAACAATTCATTATTCAAAAATCATTCAGGAAATATTTCAAACCACGTAAATGATTAAAGTCCATTTAATTTTCTTACCGAAATTATTTAGTGGTCAACCAGAAGGATCATCATTTTCTTTTACTGGGCAAACCATAAATAAATCACCATCGTAGTGGCTCAGCTGGGTTTCAGGACCTACCTCCAAGGTCGCACTCTACACGACCCGATCTCTGATATGGCATCATGCCCTCATATTTCTTTTTATCATTGTTTAAAACCCACTTACCAGGTATTTTCATATATGTTCATTACGGGGTTCATTATGTAGGTCATTTCAGTTCACGGTTTATAAAATAACCGATAAAACCTTTTTCAATCAACCGTTAAAATTTTTTTTGTAAAACCCTTTTAAGGACAAAATCATTTGAAACTGGGCTACTAAAGAAAAGGGGTAGAAGTCCTACCTCAATACTCATGCCAATGCCCCACACCGTAATCCAGGTCTGCTATACGTTAGTTCTGCGGATCCAAGTATACCTTTAAATGTATAAGAATTTGGTCTATCATTATCTAGCTCAAGTCATTCTATGCCACTAAATCATTTCATGGTGTCCTAGTGTGCCATTTATATCTATAAAATCATTCTATAAGGCTGAAATTTCAATCGGGGTTCAAAATAGTAAAAACGGGTGAAAATCACAAAATTTTCCCATGCTCAGTCGGCTTGCCGGATGCCTTGTTTCAGTCGGCCGAATTGTGTAGTTCGGCCTGCTGGAGAACAAGTCTGGTCGGCCAAACATTTTCTAGGTTTGGCCTGCCGGACAGATGAATCCGGCCTGCCGAACACGAAGTTCGGCCTGTCGAACTGAAAAAACCCAGAATTTCCAACCACAGGTTTTGGGTCTCCCAAAACTCAAATCTTGATTTTAACCTATTTTTCTTAAATCTCAGGCATGGAAAACATTCATAGATGATGGAAGAACATAGTAGGACACTTTTGAACTCATTTAAACAAGATTTGAACACAAAATTTCAAGAAATCCGAAAATAAAGAAAATTGAGGAAAAAATAAAAATCTTGAATCGAATCCGTTTTTCTTCAAACAAAGCATAGATACTAGTTGTCCTAAATTCCTTTAACTCAAATCAAATGTTTCCTAAGCTCAAACAAACTTAGATTTCAAAAATGCTTGAAAAATTGAAAATCTAAAAAAGTTTAAAAATTTCAAAACTAACCTCAAATCCAAGCTTCAATTCACGTTTTTGGTTGTTCAATCGAGCTCCCGAGTTTCCAATCCACCAAAACCCGAAGCTTGAGCTTGATTGGAGTTAAAATTTGAGGGAAAAATGAGAGAGAAGGAGAGAGAGCGAGAGAGAGAAGGAGAGAGAGAGAGGGAATCAAAGAGAGGGAGAGGAAAGAGAATAAATAGAGTGTGGGCGGTTTTACTATACGAAAACTGTGTGTCGCCCACAACTTGTAAAAACGATTGCCTTAGCAAATTAATTTTGTTTAAAACTTCAAAATAGCAAATTTAAAATAATTTGAAGTAATTAAAATCACTAAGGAAATCAAAATCACATTAATTTGGAAAAATTCATAAAAGATCAAATTAAGTCTAAAATATCTTTTATGGCACACTAATCCACCATTTTATATTTTAATATCATTAAGTTAATTTCGGGACGTTACAAAATTAGTCATTTTAAAGGTCAAAATTAACTATTGACTGAGGTAAAATGTAGATTTGTGTATTAAATTCGTACCTTACCCCAATCATTAATTATTAAATCTAATATGAATGTATACATTTGATGAGATAAAAAATTTGAATATATAGTTTTCAAATTAACCTAAAACAAAGGGTATAAAGAGTTAAATATCTCAAAAGTAAATAAAGCAAAAAAAAAAAAAAAAACCCAAAATGGAAACGTTTTGGACTGCTAAAATATGAATAGTGTAAACATATGCACTCTTTAATGGCAATTTTTACAGTAGAAACCCAAACAAATCCTCACCTGTGATTATTTGTCTTTTACTTGTTAGATTTGTAAAAAAAAAAAAAAATATTTTCGACCAGATCGAAGGATTTTCAAAATGTGTAACATTGTTAGGGGCTAAATTAACATTCAGGTGCCCCTCATGCTCTTATCCCTCCCATTTTAAAGGGACATTTAAGAGTTCATGAGATTGATAGTCAATATGAAAGATTGATAGGATGTTTGGTAGGGTGGTGAGAACCATTGGTTAGAACTGTTTTTACTGTAGCATATGACAACTTTATACTGTAGCGATTTTTTTTTATTGTTACCGTAACATGTGAGAACTTTACATTATTTATAATTGAGAAAGCGGTGTGGACCATTAGCTGTCAAACACCACATGAGATTGACATTCTAATATCCTTTAACATGTTTCCATTGCATTTATAAAAGTTAAAACCATTTCCCTCTCTGTTCCCTCTTCTTCTTTTTTTTTATTTATATGTACGAGTAGTAAAGTAGTCTAAGAAATTACTTGTTATATGCCATATTATTTTTAAGGTACGTTACCAAAACAGGGCAAAACGCCACCAACTATTCGAGTTCATACCTTTCTTGTCATTTTATAATATTTTTCTCAACTTTTTTTTTTCTTTTTTTAGTCACAGGAATTTTTTCCCATATCCCCTTTTTCTTTGGAAGAAAAACAGTTAAAAAGAGAAGCAGATAGTAAGAAAGAAATACGTCTTTCCATGTCTTGTGTAATTGTAGCACTTATTTACTTTTATCTTCATAAAGACTTAGAACATTATCAGAACATTATCATGAGAAGAAATACGGCGTGTTTTTTTAAGTCACACTTTTGTCCCAAGTAGGAATCTCATCCGTTATCATTAAAGTGTTGATGCTATCTATAAATTGAGTGTAAAAAATATAGTACAAGTTAATCAGCCCAAAGTGTTTGGGAATGTTTTTTTTTTTTTTTTGGTGTTTTTGAAAATGTTTTTGTACGTTTTTGAGGTACAAATTTGAAAAAAAATCTCCGCATCATTCCCTAAACATTCTTGTTTCTCGAAACAAAATGATTTTGAAAATACCATCAAATGGGTTTGTTACCCGTACGCAAGCCTAGCATTCGTCTCTTTACGCAATTCTGATATTTTATGTAATTACGAGAAAAAGACAGCGTTTTGTCACAAATAAAAAATAATTAAAAATATCATCACAAGCACAACATTAAATATCTTAAAATTAGAGAAGTTTTGATGTTTTATTTGACTAAAACATCAACTTGATCCAAAGTAAGTCTTGAACTCCAAAATCACTTTAACATGTACCATACAACCGCTTCTTAACCATAAAGCATTGCCAAAATCTCAATATAGGCCAGTTTAGTTCCCCTGCAAAATAAACAAAAGAAACCACAAATTCAAAAGGTGACAATTTTTTTTTTTTAAAAATGCATTACTTTAGTAACACGGCTGCCACCCACAACATGGAACTTAATATTGTGCTAGAAGAAAAATTCCTAGCATCAACGAGGGAAGGTAAAATATACGATCCTAGTCATTAAAGCAACCATAAAATATGTGCAAGTTTACAAACACAATAGCGAAATTGACAAATGATCGGAATTGCACATTGAATCACTCTCCAGCATCATTGAATCTGATAGATGGAGGAAGATGAAAGAGAATTGGATGCTAAATTTTCCACCAGGGAATTCAATCTTACCTCATTAACGACAATGTTTGCGCGAAAATCTCCGCGTCTGATTACTCACATTGGACTTGCTCTTTTGGCATCTTGAGTGACTGATTCTGAAATTGAAGGGATAGTATGTGGTCAAGGTGTCACTCTGGGGTGGTTCATATTTATAGGATGCAAAACTATGAAAAAGGATACAAT
This sequence comes from Artocarpus heterophyllus, assembly GCA_025403435.1. Classification (NCBI taxonomy): domain Eukaryota; kingdom Viridiplantae; phylum Streptophyta; class Magnoliopsida; order Rosales; family Moraceae; genus Artocarpus; species Artocarpus heterophyllus. The sequence goes on from CM046339.1 coordinate 16,506,002, forward strand.
TAAATAAACTGATACATGGTTTTTCATGTAGTTCTTTTCAGAGACTAAAACTCTTCATTCATTCAAAACGAGTTGCAAATAGCCAGCATTTGTAAATTTTGCACATAATTCATTTTCTGCAGAGTCAAGTTGTTGATTTAGTTGCAAATAACCAGCATTTGTAAACTTTGGTTGTTTGTTTCTTAAATATCTTAAAATTCGTTCTAAGGACCTAAAATCACAGATTTTTAAAAATTTACAACTATTTTTGCCATCTAAAATGGCATGTCTTATATATCCTTAAAGTCCAAAAATTTTAAAATTCGCTATAAGAGCATATCATCCAATTTTTTTTCCCCCAAGAATTTGGATGTAGCACTCACCTATTAGTTGTTGATGATGTCTCTGGTGCATCCCCTAAACTTAGTAAAGCCATTCGCTTTGACAAGAATTGCTCATGATCTGCTTCATGAGAACTTGAGCCCACTGACCATCTCATTGGAACAACCAAATTCCTGCACCGTTATGTCATGACAAGTAATGTTTTTAATGAAAGAAACTTGGAGTAGCTTCGTCTGCGCCAACTCGATTATAGATGGCGCTTTTACCAACTTTCTTTATCAAGAATTCTATGTTCTATCATCTATGCTTACTTCTATATCATGTTTTCCGAGTATGATCGTGCTTATACAAACAAAACTCAAGCACATGAACAATTGATCGAGAATCCTACTCAAGGATAGCCTTAAAAATTATTTGAAAAGAGAGTTAAGTGTTTGAACAAAATGCATACCCATCAGTGGACTTTTGCATGCAGCGAGTCATCTTCTCTACTGTATAGCTTCCATACAAAATGTCAAGCTGGTTTGACAGCTTTGGCATATTGGATAATGGCAAAATATCCCAAACCTTGAGAACCTGAGTGCAATATGAAGTTTCCCTCATAATGTCTACTGCCCAAACAAGGTACAACTGTTCATGAACCTTGTAATACTCTACAAAATGGGATGAACTTCCACCACCCTGGGGAATAACACTGGTTCTCTCCTTTTCCGATTGACGCCACCCACTTGAAAGCTTCTCCAACAAAGAAAGCACTTTCTTTCTCAAATTTTCGTTTTTAACACTTCCCATTGATGTCCAGAATGCACTAGTGAAGCATACCTGCAGAAATAGTCAATGTAAGACTTGAATTCTTCTTCCTTTAAACCTTTTTTCAGAAAAAATAACGAATTGCCTCGAAAAGAAATCTATATGTGAAGAGGTTTATCCACTCGAAAGAAAAAAAAAATGTCTCGGAATAAGAAAAGCTTGGAAAAGATGAGTTACACCTTCCACTTGGCGTTTCTAAACAGAGACGAATCCGCATTAACTAAAACATTAATCTGGTTAAGCTCAAGCAAAGCAGCTACGATAGCATGTGCCAAGTTCTGGTCCTTTTCGGCGTTGTGAAAACAGCTCCGCTCCTTGGCATTGTCGATTAGTTTTTCCCAAACAGACTTACTGTTACCTAAAGTTGCTCCATTCCCCACAATCCAAAGGCCATACCTGCATCATTATAAATAGAAATATATAAGTATATTTACATAAGTTATAATCTACGGATGCTTGAATCACAAAATTTAACTTTGAGCATAGGCAAATATTACCTTGCACGAGTTAGGGCGACGTTTGCTCTCTGGCGATTGGACAGAAAGCCAACTGATCCACCAACATTACATCTAACCGTAGAAATAATTATTAAATCCTCTTCACCGCCCTGGAATCCATCGACTGAGCGAACACTTACAGAGAAATCACTTTGAGCGTCTGAACTATATTGTTTCCCAACTCTCTCAGTAATTGCATGAACTTGTGCCTTGTATGGTGAAATCACTCCTATTCTTACCTTCTTTCTTGTGCGCAGAAACTCTTCAAGATGAAAAAGAAACATTAAAAAGAAAAAAAAAAAAAAAGCCTTATTCTCAATCACATCTTAAGATCATATACATCATAATATGTTGCAGAAAAGTATTGGACAAGGCCATCTTCAACTGGTTTGGCTATTATGTTTTGTACATACCTTTGTAAAGCCTCGCAACTATATCAGAGATCACAGCAACTTCAACCATGTTCTTTCTACTATGCTTGTTATTCAACTCTTCCTTTCCATGTGATACATTTATGAAGGAGTATGAGCCATACATTTCTCCAGGAAGGAAATTCCTACCATAGTTTTCATCTGTAACATTTTGACCATCCAAAATCTGATTATCATAGAACTCTCTGTTCGGAAAAAAGCTTATGGAAGGATGCATCCTGTGTTGGACATCAAGAAGGTGTTTCTTGTGGCCAAGCAAAGCCAGCCTCTCAAACAAACTTCTTCCAAAATCAGCTTTTTCTGAAACCTGCCATTCATCATTAATTAGAATGTCAGAAGCTAACTAAGAGAAAGCAACACATGATCCATCATATCAGAAAAATAAAGGAGAAAAGGCTATTATAGAAAAGCTCAAAAACCTTGCTTTGCACCATTGCAGGCAGTTGCCGCTCATCTCCAATAAATATAGCATGACGAATACCAGAAAGTCGTAGAGGAATGGCTGATTCACATTCTTTAAGCTGAGCAGCTTCATCGATAACCAATAGTTCAAAGGGGACTCCTATTTTGTGCAACTTATCAGAACTCGATGTGGTACAGAAAACCAGGCATGCATTTGCCAAGCAGAATTCTCTTATCATCGCCCTCATGTCTTTGGAAAAGTCCTCTATAGCATACGGAGCTGGAAATGTAGAAGGAAGGGATTTTAGCATGCAAAGGTTCTTTCTTCTTTCTACATTGAACTTCGCATAGCTAATGTTTCTGTACGTAGACTCTTCATTGTTGACATCCAGAACTAATTCCGTCAAAACATCATGAAGCAAAATTTGAAAATATTTGAGCGAATGATAAACTCCAAACATATTAGCCACTACTTCTAGTGAAATTAGAGAGCTTGGCAAGTGGATATACAAATTCTCAATACAAAAGTACAGGCATTCTACGAAGCAATTGAACTTCTTCTTCACAAACTCCCCGAAAGTCAATGGAATATCGGTTTCCTTGTCATCCTCACTTTCTTCCTTCTTTCCAGGAAGGCCATCCCTATGTTCTTTTCTATGCTTGCCCTTTCCTTTCTTCTTGTTCTTGTGGTTTTCTTTTAAGTTTTGGGCAATAACCTGCTTCAATACTCCCTTTCCCCTCTTGTATTTGGATACGTCACCACTAGTATGCCCGCTCTCCAAATACGGACTACTCTTCTCCACATCCTTATCATCCTCCAAATTGTTTGTCTCTCTCTCTATCAAGTATAAACGATACAGTTTTTCAGGATCCTCAAGCAAAGAAATCATGGCAAGCAAATTATAATTCCACCCAGAATTCGGAGCATAACATTTGTAAAGCACTTCAACACGGTAGTCAAGAAAAGCATCATAAATCTCTTCATGATCCTTAATCTTCATCCGCTTCTTGTTACCAAACAACACAACATCTCCGAGCCCGTACCCTCTATATGCACATGACTCAATAACTTCTTTTACTAGCCGCCTTGCAACCTCTAACACAGCGATGTTTGTCGGAGCACATGTAGCTGTTCTGCACTTCATCTTAAGGAGGGAATGTAAGAGAAAACCAACCGTCTTAGTTTTCCCTGTTCCCGGAGGTCCCCATATCAGTTTGATAGTATTCTGATGATGACATTCTCTAGCGCCAATACAGCTCAAAACTGCAGCCTTTTGGGATTTGTTTAAATCCGAAGAGCAGACTTTGGCCTTTATACTTGAAAATGATATCGAAGCACTGCTTTTGTCTTCAGAGTGGCATAAGGTACAATTTTCCACATCCTTCCAAAAAAAAAAAAAGGTAATAGTTATTCTTTGGCTTGTGAGTACAGAAACAGGCAGAAGAGTTGGTAAGTTTTATAATACGTAGTGTTACATGTATACATTATCCAATCGCAAAATATTTTGACGGGGAAATGCAGGACAGACCATATACTGATTTGCAACATAGAGAAAAATCTGAATAACTATCTTACAGCAAATGGGGCTTGCAGAACTTTTTGAATGATGTTCATGTTTCCCACCTTCGGGCCAGCATTTAAAGCATTCCATATACGGATATTTGTTGTTATGTTTATCAGATTAACGGTGAAAAGGGGTTCACTCTTTTCCTTCTTTTCCATGTTGTCTTCAAGCAAGATGGGTTTTGATGACAATATTGAAAGTTCAAGCTCTAGTTCATCGAACCCTTGGACAAGAGCGATGAGATATGGTCTTCCTGGACGATTTAGATCATTGATGCATTTTGGTCTTACATTTGTAAGAGCAATAAGGTCTCCAACTCCACATTCATCATCGTCGTCATCATTTTTCTTCTTTGGCTCGCTTTTTTTCAATTTAATGGTGTAGAACAAATCTTTGGGAAGTTTAAGATGTTTGGATTGTTTGATAGACTTAATTTCACAGCAAAGTGAATCGGAGAGTGTTGCCATGCTTGAGCACAAGTCGGCACGAGTTTCTTCCACAAGAGGGGTGATGAATGATTCCAAGTATTCTGCTTCTGAGGAGAATGTTTCTGGAACCCGTTTCACCTGTCCACCAACATGACCAAGGACTTTTCATGAGAACTTGTGTTCTTGCTAAATCATATATTCTGATTCACTAAAAAATGAGGGGACAAAGAAGGAACTGTTAGCAAAAAAAAATATTGTCAGCATATCAAATTAACTTTTATCATTATTATGTTTCCGGAACTTCGTGCAGCGTTATTATGCAGAGAATAATTAATGATTATGGTTTTGCAATCTATATTTATATTGATAGAGATAAAGAAAAAACCACTTTCTTCATCACAACTACACAAAAAAGAAACAAACAACAAAACACAAAAACAAAAACAAAAGCAAAAGCAAAACCTTTCCATATTTATTTACAAAAAAAAAAAAAATAAAAAAAAAATCCATCATTATAGCCAAGATGAGGAATCCGTTTAAACTCGTTAAGTGTATATTTATGAGTGTATAAATATAGCTCTAGTACCTGGCTTGTATAGAGATCATTGTTGAGAACATCCTTGATAGACCAAGAGAAGATCAAATCAATTAAACTTGGTCTTTTCACTCTACATGCTTCCTTCACATTATTAGTATTCATCTCCACTTAACTTTTCTGTATGGTGTGCAACTGACACACCACAAGAAGAAAAAAATAATAATAAAAATCAAACACACATACACTATATTTATATGAATTTGGAATACTTACCACTTAAGAAAAGTGCCCTTTTACTAGTAATGTAGTACAATTGTAGCAATACTGAAAGTAAAAGATGTTACTCCTTTATTTCGTCCTCATTGTCTGCTTTTTGTTATTTGATTTTGCTTCCAGGAATTCACTCTTTTCCTCTAGAGAAAAAGGGGGGTTAGGGAATTAATTCCTCAGAGTAAAAAAGAAAAGTGATGAGTAAAAGATTATAAAATGACAACAAAGGCATAAGAGTTAAGAGTCGTAAAAATGTGCCCTTTTGCCCCTCTTTTGGCATCACCAAATTCCAATCCATAAATAAAAAAAGAAAAGAAAAGAAGTTTGGTTTTAAATGCAATGGATGCATATTAATCAATAAAGGCAAGTAGAAACTAGAACGTCGGTTTCTCATGTGCTCTCTGCTCTCTACTCTCCATCGTAATTCAGTTGCAAATTTGGTCCAACCTGTGACCTCCCTTATAAATGTGCATGAAAAAGACCTTGTGGCCACAATTGAACGTTAAATTTTTGCTTTACTTGCTAAAATAACCCTCAAGAGAGAAAAATGAATTTAATAAATTCTAAATCTCAAAACTTGGAGAAGAGCTATTTGGCTGGGAGTTAATTATGCATGAGAGAAGAGGTGCGTCTGACGTAGGATTCACTCCGCATGTTGCGTTCAAGTAAAATCCAAAAACTTATCACATAAGTTATCTTAACTTTTTTTTCTTTTTTTTTTTGTGGCTAAATATAGCATGCTATTTGCATTGTAGGTGGTCTTCAAGCATCTAGAGTGTAATGACAACTTTCTACATTAATGCAAAAATTTAACATTTGACTAAGAAAACTATTCTTCAATAGGATGATATAGTTGATGCATAGATGCTAAATTTAGTGCGAAGATAGCATCAAGGATAGCATATATGCAATTCTAGCATTCTGTTGCTTATTGGTTGATGTGTTCACTTTTTTATTTCATAATTATAATATAGGTTTTTTTTTTCAATGAGAATACATATTGGTAATTTTCAAACTGTTAGATATGGTTAAAATTATTATTATTATTTTTTTTTTTTTGTAGATTTGACAACTGAGAAGTAGAGTCCTACCCATAATTTTTACTTTGTTCCAACTAAAAAAATTGCCTTATAATATTTTCTACATGGGAATTAAAAATTTGCCTTTTTACAAATTCTAGCTTCAAATCTACGACAAAACATTTAAAATAGCGTAACGCGTTGGAGTATAAAATTATAAAACTTATCAAATAGATTGTTCTTAAAATGTATATTGTTTAAAAATATAATCATTAAAAATGTAACTATTACAAAAAGTCTATATATATGGACATATATATTACTGGCACTACCATTTACTCTGAAGATTATTTTAAAAGTAACTATAAAAAATAACGTGTTTTCTTCATTTCTTTTTTTTTTTGTTTGAAGAAAATATGTGGTTTTCTTTTTTCTTATTGCACAAGTATAAGCTAAATACTACTTATATTTGTTCAAGGATTATTATATTAATAACTTTTGTAAATATTTCCATAATTTTCACTTGCAAAGCACCAATTCTTAACAATGTCGAAATTAATTTCAAATAATATTGGTGTCTATTGGGCTATAATATACCATTTTTCCCCCTGTTATTCAAAGTCCATTTGCATTTTGCAAGGGATGATGATGAGTGATTAATAGGGCTTGTTGAGGACCTCTGAATTATGTAACACATACATTCTACATTTTTTTCTTCTCTCTCTCTCTCTCTCTCTCTTTTTAGATGTATAACCGAGTTTATTCCATGCAGTGCACAAGAGTAAAAGCTAATTACATTTTTGTCCCATTAAAACTTGGACTATTAAAGGATTCATGTGTTACATTCCATAAGCAAAGCATTCCCAATAACATAGTAAGCTATGGCAGAAAGTAGTTCAATTCATTCATCCAACCTCCATTCTCTTTGGCAGAACTTGCTATCCTTTACCTGCATCTAAACACAATATTCAGAATTTAAAGGATGAGGGAAATGAGAGAATCGAATGTTAGACTCCTTTCGCAGAAACACGATCTTTACCTTAGAAGTGCTTGTGAAGACTACCACGTATGGAACTAGTAACACCGGATCTACTGGCTTGGAACTTTGAGAAACTTGTGCTTCTGCCATTTCAGCAATTTAACCATTCATTGGAAGGATGCAAAACCATGAAAATGGATATTTGGACTTAAGAATATAAATTCTTTTGGGGGCTAAATATGATTTTTTCATATTTGGAGAAAAGTTAAAATTCAACAACTGATTTCTATGTAATGACAAGTGAACTTGTTTTTATAATTCTCATTTAAAAAAGTGATTATACAGCATACAAATTTTGAATTTTTTTGGCATGGAAAAATCAGAATCAAGTACTCACCTATTAGTTGTTGATGATGATTCTGGTTCATCCCTTAGACTGAGTGCGGCCAATGGTCCAGACAAGAAATGAACAGGATCTTCTTCTGCTTCATCAGAATTTGAATCCACAGGCCATTTCATTGGAACAACCAAATTACTGTAGAAAATTTGAAATCATGATGTTAAAATTGTTACAAAAATAGATTGTTTATCTTTTCTTTAATTGTGAGATTAATTTACATGAATAAGACTATTTCTTATGATACAACTCACAGAAAACAGAGTAAAAGGCAGAGAGAATCTGACCAACTGTTTAAGCAACTTTAATGATTTTCAAATCTAAAAGCTATTTATATGACTGATATTCTTGTTTACTACTTAAATCTTGAGATCATGTCCTTGCTTATATGTCTATGCACATTCGAAGTGCATAAGCTATTTGAGAATACTATTTGAAGATCAGTTTGAAATCATCGGTGAGAAGGATAAAAAAATTGAGCAGGTGCATACCCCTCTCTAGATTTGCACTTGCAGCGGCTTATCTTGTCTGATTTATACCTGTCGTACAACACATCGAGCTGTTCTGATAGCTTTGGTATATCTGATAGTGCCAAAACATCCCAAACCTTTAAAACCTGAATGTGATGTAAATTTTCCTTGAGAAGATCCACAGACCAAACAAGGTACATTTGCTCAACTTTGTAATACTCTACTAACTGGGAAGAAGTTCCACTATTGACAAACGGGTTGTTCTCTTTGTGTGGTTGACGCCAACCACTCGAGAGCTTCTCCAAAAGAGAAAGAACTTCCTTGCAAAACTCATGCTTTCTAACTCTTGCCATTGAACTCCAGAAGCCATCATTGAAGCATACCTACATTGAATATAAGATATGGATTTTGATTAAGGAAGAAAGACATACATTTAAAATAGAAGTTTTCCTTTCTTTTTCAAAAAATAAGTGGTTTTTTCACTTGAAATAAAAAAAAAAATGGAATTAGTATATCTTGAGAAGTTATTTGGGTTGATATGAAAAGGATCTAATTTTTATGGTTGCAAGCGAGAGACTAAATGTTACTCTGATGTTCGAATTTTCCAACCCCAAGTTCAATACATGTATGTGAGCAAGGGGTTGTAAAGATGAGCACACCTTCCATCTTGCCTCTGGAAACAGAAATTGAGCTAGATTTGGTAAAATATCGATTTGGTTGAGCTCAACCAAAGCAGCAGCAATAGCCTGAGCCAAGTTCTTATCTTCATCAGCATTATGGAAACACTTGCGCTCCTTCGTATCAATGACTAGTTTATTCCACACAGAGGAACTATTACCTAAAGTTGTTCCATTCCCCACAATCCAAAGGCAATGCCTGGATAATTATACACGACAGTAAAAGAAAAAAAAAAAAAAAAGAACTTTAGAAAACTGCACTGAAAAATTAGGATAGCATGTTTCTACTGCCCAAGTTATGAAGGCATAATAATTCTAGTGTCACCTTGCACGAGTTAGAGCAACGTTTGCTCTTTGACGATTTGAAAGAAACCCCACCGATCCACTCCCATTGCTCCGCACTGTAGAGATGATTATCACATCTTCTTCGCCACCTTGGAATCCATCAACCGAGCGAACAGTAACAGAGAAGTCACTTTGAGCATCTGAACTGTACTTTTTCCCAATTCTCTCACTTATCGCATGAACTTGTGCCTTGTATGGTGATATCACACCCACTCTGACCTTTTTGTTCGTGTGCATAACCTCTTCAAGACCAAAAAGGAGAGATTGTTATTCTCCATCATATATATTTAGCTCATGTGAATTAAAGAACTTTGAGGAATAACATTCTGACTACAGTGTAATCTGGGCTTACAAGTAACAAGCAATGACTCTAACAATGAGTTAATATGTTGAAGTAGTTTGGTTATAAGAAAACTACCTTTGTGGAGTCTTGCAACTATCTCAGAGACCACTGCAACCTCAACCATGTTCATTGTACTATGTTTTTTATCGACTGCCTCAGTTCCATGTGCTACATTTATGAAAGAGTAGGTGCTGTACCTCTTTCCTTGAAGAAAGCATTTATTATAACTTGATATCTTAACATTCTGACCGTCCAAAATCTTGTTGTCGTAAAATTCCCTATTTGGGAATGAGCTTATTGACGGATGCATCCTGTGCTGGACATTGAGAAGGTGTTTCTTGTGGCGGAGCAAAGCCAGCCTCTCAAACAAACTTCTTCCGAAACCAGCTTCTTCCGAAACCTGACACGTGGTGAAACAATTTGGAATCACATGAGCGAGAGCTACTCATAATGCACATAAAAAAAAAAAAAAAAATCAAAGCTAAGCTTAAGAACCTTGCTTTTGACCATTGCGGGAAGTTGCCGTTCGTCTCCTATTAGTATAGCATGACGAACTCCAGGGAGTTGTAAAGGAATCGCAGATTCACATTCCTTGAGCTGCGCAGCCTCATCTATGACCAGTAGTTCAAAGGGAACCATCTCTTTTTTGTGTAGTTTGGCAGAACTTGAGACGGTGCAGAAAATCAAGCGCGCATTCGCCAAGCAGAATTCCCTTATCTCCCTTGTGTCAGCATAGCTATCAGCCGTGTGAGGAACAGGAAATGTCGAAGGAAGTGATTTTAGTAGAAGAAGGCACTCTATCCTTGCAACATCAAGTTCTACAAAGTCTTCACTTGATAGATCTTTGGTAAAAAACCCCTTCAATCCTTTACTTGCAACCCCATTTATTAAAACCTGAAAGGACTTGAGAGAATCAACAGCTTCTAACATTTTCTTCGCCACTTGTTCAGAAATAAGAGAGGTTGGTAGGTGTGTATACAAATTCTCGATGCAAAAAAATAACAGTTTCACAGTGCAATTAAACCTCTTCTTAAAAAACTCCTCAAAAGTCAAAGGATTACCGCATTTGTTGTGCTTTTTTACCCTCTCCTTTATGGAAACACGATTTCTATCCTCTTCTTCCTTCTTATCCTTCAGGTTTTTCTGGTTCTTCCTGTTTTCTTTTAAGGTTTGGAAAATAACCTGCTTCAATGCTTTCTTGATTTTCTTCTCTTCAGAGATTTTGTCACCTGTACCCCCCATTTCCCGATTTCTTTTTGCGTCCTCACTTTCTAAATTTACATTAATCTTGTCCCTCTCATCATCATCATCATCACTATCATCCTTCTCTTCTTTCAAGTATAAACGATATTGTTCTTTAGGGTCATTGAGCAAAGAAATCATAGAAAGCAAACTATCCCTCCACCCAGTTTTTGAAGCAAAACAATGGTTGAGGATGTCGATACGATGATCAAGAAATACATCATAAAGGTCTTCATGATCATCAATCTTCATTCTCTCCCCATTTCCAAACAATACTATGTCGCCTAGCCTGTATTCAGATTTAGCCGAATCAGTAACACTTCTAATGAGCCTCTCTGCCACCTCCAACACTGCGACGTTTGTTGGAGCACATGTGAGTGTTCTGCATTTCATCCTAAGCAAGGAATGCAATAGAAAACCGACCGTCTTCGTTTTCCCTGTCCCTGGTGGCCCCCATATCAGTTTGATAGTACACTGATGACGACATTCTCTTGTGCTGATGCAGCTTAAAACCGCATTCTGCTGGGATTCATTCAAATCTGACGTTCTGACTCTGACCTTCTCAATTGTATATGCAATACTGCAATTCTCTTCAGAATGGCACATAACACATTTTTCTTCATCCTGCAAGAATCAAACACTAACTTTTTTATGCGAACAAACAACTAAAATCAGACACAAAGATTTTTTGAAAGATCAACGTCTTACATCAAATTTAGCCTGCAGAACTTTCTCAATGACCTTCATGTTCCGCTCTTTCGGATCAGAAGTTAGTGCTTGCCATATCCGAATATTGGTCGTCATATTGATGAGATAAACAGCAAAAAGGGTTTCATTCTTCCTGCTCATGTCCACGTACTCTTCTGTCAGGATAGGCTTCGACGAGAGTACTGTAAGTACAAGATCATCTTTCACCCCTTGAATCATGGCAATGACATAGGATCTTTCCAAATCACTTATGCGTTTTGGTCTAACACTTGTTATAGCGATCACATCTCCGAATTCTGGTTCATAAGCCTTTGCATCATTCTTCCTTTCGTTCGCTTTCAATACTATTTTGTAGAACAAGTCTTTCGGAAGTTTGTAACCTTTAGATCTCTTAACAGATCTTATTTCGCAACAAAGCGAATGAGACAATGTTGTCAGCCCCGACGACAAGTCCGCATGCGTTTCCTCAATAAGAGGGGCAACGAATGATTTGAAATATTCTTCTGTTGATGAAAATGTTTTTGGTATCAGCTTGACCTGCAGACCACCACATTCAATGTAAGCCAAAAAAAAAAAAAGTGTTCCAAGTAATTTTATCAAATAAGAAAGTAACCAATAAACCATTTAACATTCATATAATCATTTTTTTTTCCAATTTTTACTTGGAAATTCATGGAAGCATAAATATATTTCACAAACAGAACAAAGATACTAAACCAAATTCTACCTCGTTGAAATTTTGCTATGCAAGAAGATAACTATTTTGTAGAGAATCATTACATTGGTCACAACGTTGTAAAAACTCATTGCAATGAAGCAAAAGAAGCAAGTCTTCTTAATTTCCACAATAAAAAAAATGAAAAACAAAAAGTCATATGTAAAAGGAAAAGGGGGAAATGTGACAGAAATCAGTTACTAGACTCTTTACAGAAACTTCTATCTAAAACACAAACACAATCTTAATAGTTGACATTATATACAAGCAAACAAAAACATAACGTATACACTCACAGACATGCATGTATGTATATATGCATGTGTTTCTGTAAATACCTTGTTTTTATAGATATCCTTATTGAGAACATCTTTGATAGACCAAGAAAAGACCAAATCAATTAAACTTCTTCCCACAACAAATATTTCCTTCTTCTCTTTGCTTGTCTCCATGTTTTGATCTCTAAAGCTCAATTCTCTTGAGGAGTGAGAAAGAATTAAACAGACAGAAAAAGTGAAGAATGAGGAACTAAGCAATGGGCAGAAGAAGAATCTTATACTTATACAGTAATATGTACTAATATTAGAATTTCATTATCATATAATAATATATGTCTCATTATAATTCATATAATATGTTTTTCTGCTTTGGAAAATCCCTTTCTTTTACTTCCGCAAGAAGTTGTCCATCGTACGGACTAGGAGTTGACCTCAGGTCAATTTTATTAAAGTAACATAAAAAAAAATAAAAGAACCCATAATTAGTCGGCATTTTTATTTTCCTTAGACATTTTTTTTTTTCTTTTTGTAGGACCAACTAGCTTACTTCATTTCCTGGAAATGCTAGTATAAAATCCAAGCATATATACATTTGTGTGTGTATTTGCGTGTGTAATGTGTGTTCAGATGTTAACATTACTGTTAAGAGTAAGCTATCTATCTTGTCTTGTTGGGTAAAGTTGGAAAAAGAAAGAAAGAGAGAAAATAGAGTCATCTTGAAGACGAGAAAAGTCTTTGGGGGTGAACAAGAAACGAAGCAAACCTACTTGGGAAGAAAGTTTCCTAGAAACAAGCAATGTGGAAACTTAATTATGTTTAGATTGAGAAAAGAAAAAAAAAAAACGTGTTTATTCGGTGTTGGGAATTGGAAGGGCATGATTAAACAATGTTGTAGAAGCAGTGTTCTTTCGTAGGTGCAATAGACGGGCTTCTTGGTTTTTGTTGCCAATTAATTATTAGAGAGAAAGAAATATTAAGGGGTATTTTTGTTTTTTTAAATGATAAAGGGCTTTTGGTTTACTATGCTCTTAATACATTTTTTTTAAGGAAATTTTTTAAAAAAAATTACACATACTTTTTCAAAAAAAAAGCGATTAAGTGTTGATTATACATTCCTTTTAAAAAACAATATTGGGAATTGAAAGGGAATAATTAAGCAATGTTGTAGAAGCAGTGTTCTTTCGTAGGTGCAATAGACGGGCTTCTTGGTTTTTGTTGCCAATTAATTATTAGAGAGAAAGAAATATTAAGGGGTATTTTTGTTTTGTTTTGTTTTTTTTTTTTAATGATAAACGGCTTTTGGTTTACTGTGCTATTAATACATTTTTTTATTTTTAAGGGGATTTTTTTAAAAAAAATTACACATACTTTTTCAAAAAAAAAAAAAAAGCCATTAAGTGTTGATTATACATTCCTCTTAAAAAAATATATTGTTTGCTCATCTTCAAAGAGAAGATAATTTCGAATCCAGATTTTTTTTACCCCTCAAAAAGAAATTTTTATCAAAATGTTACATTTATTCTTTAGGAAAACAAGAAAGTAATATATATATATATATATATATATATATATATATATATATATATATTCAAATATTCAAGTACCTCCTAAATAATTATAAAAAAAAAATCTTAAATAAAACCCAAAAAAATTGAAAAATAAATTAGGACTTCTTCCCCAGTTTGCAATTTTAAATAAAAGAAAAAGAAATCAATTCCTCTCAATTTTTTTCGATTTTAATATTGTTTCATTTAACTTTTCTTCGTCGAAGTCCTGGATTTATTATGACTTGTTGGGAATTTGGATTTATTATGACTTGTTGGAAATTTGAATACACAACGAGAGTCATCCTGCTTTTATTATTCAGAAGTAAGATATTTTGTAAATAAAAATTAGAATTATTTTCATGTTTGCCTCTTAATTATGTAACTTATGTCATCACTTTGCCCCTGGTTTTTAAAACATACTATTTAATCCTCTTAAACTTTATTCCGTTATCAAATGTCCCCTTCTATCCAATTCTGTTAGTTCTTAGACGGTTTTTTGTAAAATATTTTTATAGTTTCCTTATAAATTATGTCACTTATATTATTTTGCTCCCCTAGAATATGTCACTATGTCTCCCTAATTTTTTATTAACAAATAACCTTCTTCCATTTTATTTTGTTTTGCTTTACAAGTCAATGGGACTGTTTGGCGCAATCTCTGCTTATACTTTTAGTCAATAGAAGAAGAGAAGCAAAAGTTTAGAACCATATTTTTAAAGGAGCTTTAATAGGTTAAAATGATTTTAAATATTTTTAAAAGTTATAAAAATGTTATATTTAAGCTTATAATATATTATTGATACTCTGGTATAAGTTTTAAAGTCTAGTTTTTTTTTTTTTTTTTTTGAGAAGCTACATTTTGTGGCTTTGACAAGAAGAACTTAAGAGCAAAAACTCTTTTGACAATTTATCTAAATACTTTCAGATGTAGCTTTTGAACTCAAAAAGTCAAAAGTAACTTCTAGCAAGCCCTTCCAAATAGGCCCAATGTTTTTTTCTTCTAACTTTGGGTCATTCCAACCACATACAAGAACTTAAGGAGGGAAAAACCCCATAAATTTCCTTAAAAGAATAGAGCTCCTAAAGTTTTTTTTTTTTTTTTAAAGGACACATTATTTTAATTTCTTGTAAAGAACCCTTCTTGAATTTTCTTTATATTTATATTTAAATGGCATGTTATAAAAAATATTCATATGCAAGTTGTGAATATATAAATTGCTTTGACGTGTAGGCATTGTAAAGTTTGGAAGAAAAACAAATCAACTTATTATATAGATAGAATTAGATAGAAGGAGGTTATTTGCTAACAAAAAATAAAGGGACATAGTAACCATTTTGAAAGTCAGGGTTAAATAACATCAGTGACATAGTTTGGGGGGAAATATAAAAATATTTTGCAAAAAACCATTTAAAAACTAACGGAGTTGGATGGAAGGGGATACTTGCTAATGGAATAAAGTTTAACGAGATTAAGTGATACGTTTTAATAGTCATGAGATAAAGTGACATAGTTTGAAAAAAAAATATGAAAATAATTCTAAAAAATAAAACAGAACTCGATTTCGATGTATCTAGAGTATTTTTTTTTTTATCTAACTTACAATTTATAATAGAAGGTTAATTATTTTCTTTCTTTCTTTCTTTCTTTGTTTTTTTATTGAGCAATTTTCAAAAAAAATCTCAAAACACATGGTATTTAATAAAAAAGAGGAAGCAGCTGTATATAAGAAAATTATAATCCATTGTGATTTATTGCTAGGGCATTCACATACATGGCCTGTTCGTCGAAATTAAGAATCAAGTTCTTTACAAAAGAAAAATGATCAAATACTATATGAATTTAAAAATGGGGCAGCACTCAATTTTCTTTGGATCAAAGGGAGCTCAGAAGACCTTGAGAGGTCAGCAGAGTTCCAAACGGCAAACACAAGCTTGAGGAAAATTCTTTTCTGATTTCAAAAGGCGGCCAAAGGCAGAGCAAATAGACCCTTTTATAAGGGTATAAAACGCAGGGTTCCTCAACTTGTTACAAACCAAATGACAAGTGTGGATGTAGCCACATAAAAAACTGGAAACTTAAAGCAAAACGACAAACCACACTAAGAAGGCTTAAATAAAAGTAATGACATTAATAGGCTAAAATAGTAATGCTTTACCCTGCATCATTCTCCCCCACCGTGTGGAGAACTCGTCTCTGAGTTCCCTTCAGCTGTTGTAGTATCCAATGCAGCTTCTAGGGCATCATCGGGAGGGTAATACTCAGTGTGGTCGGCGACGTTGAAAACGTTGGAGATGTGGAGATCATCGGGGAGCTCAACGACCTAGGCGTTATTGTTGATATTGTGCATGATGCGGCAGGGTCCAATGCACTTGGCCTCAAGCTAGTGGTAAGTGCCCGTGGGGAACCACTCCTTCCTCAAATGAACCATGATAAGGTCACCAGCTTTGAAAAGCTTCTTATGTTGATGCTTGTCAACGTGAGCCTTATAGGCAACATTGGCCTATTCTAGGCGGTGTTTCACATCATTGTGGAGGTGAGCAAATTGGTCAATGAGGTTAACTATTGTGCAGCTCTTTGGTTAAGGAAGAGCAATAAGATCAACAAACTGATTCAACACATTCGTGCAGACAATGGAGAAGGGTGATCTACCTTTGGAACGGTTGGGGACACTGTTATAAGCAAATTCCACCTGTGGAAGAGCAATGTCCCCATTCTTAAGATGCTCCTTTGCCACGCTTCTTAGCATATTTCCCAAAGAGCGGTTCACGACCTCTGTTTGGCTGTCCATCTGTGGGTGATAAGCATTGGTCAGCTGCAATGAGGCATTGAGGCATTGCCAAAGGACTTTCCAAACATTTTGGTCCGAAGTGTCGGTCTTGGGAACTCCATGGAGACGGACAATCACAAAAAAATAGCTTGGCGACATTGTAAAACATTAAACGATTCAATCATGCCAAATACTATATGCATAATAAAATCGAATTAAAACAGAAGCGTGAAAACATACCTCCTGCCATTGTTTAATGTGCAGACGAAGACTCCAGCGTACCAAGAATTTTGTTTAAGTCTTCTAACACCCAGACACTCTGATTGATGGTGCATATACAAAAGGAGTGAAAGGTGATAGGGACCAACTTATGTTCAACAGGAACGTAAAAATTTGCTCAAGCTCAGGCATGTTCAAATCCTCCCATCAAGGATTTATATAATGCAACTAAAAAATCAGTTACCAGCTGGTTTTAATGGACACAAATATGAGGCCAATAATGCAACAAATTAAATTGGTTTCAATTCTTTTCTTTTGAAACTGTTAAAAGAAACTGTTACATTCTCTCACTTGGTCTCTATATTTATCCTTATATTCATTAAAGCTAAACTTTCTAGAAACAAATACATGAATCATGGCGATAATTTCTCTAAATTGTGAGTATTATCTTCCATGTATTACAATGTATTATTTCTCAGACTTTATTCCTTATATGGTAACTTAACTTTATGAATAAACCCAATGTTTATTCTTGGTCCTACTAAATGTGAATTTTTCTCTAATAACTTTATGCGCAAAACAAATATGAGAAAACATCACAACTGAATAAGAGTTTCATTAAAACTATAAACTGTATATACAAACAAATTTACATTATGGAACCAAGTCCCATCTGTACAACATGATCCATAAATGACTTCGGTGGCATTCCTTTTGTCAGAGGATCTGCGATCATCAATTCAGTGCTTATATGCTCAATGACCACTTTATTTTCCTTAATGCGTTCCCTTATGGTTAAGTACTTAATGTCGATATGTTTACTTCGACTGCCACTCTTATTATTCTTAGCCATAAAGATAGCAGTTGAATTGTCACAATATATCCTTAATGGCTTAGACACAGAATCTACAATTCTAAGGCCTGACATGAAACTCTTCAACCATACACCATGCGAAGTAGCCTCAAAACAAGAAACAAACTCTGCCTCCATCGTGGAAGTAGCAACCAACGTTTGCTTTCCACTCCTCCAAGACACAGCTCCTCCGGCTAGCATGAAATATAACCTGAAGTTGATTTTCTCGAATCAACACAGCCAGCAAAGTCTAAATTGGAGTAGCCAATCACCTATAGAATGTCAGTTCGCCTATACATAAGCATGTAATCCTTTGTACCTTGAAGGTACCTCATCACGTTCTTTGCAGCCCTCCAGTGGTCAATGCCTGGGTTACTCTGATATCTTCCCAACATTCCCACAACAAATGCAATGTCAGGTCTTGTGCAAACCTGAGCATACATAAGGCTTCCGACAGCTGAAGCATAAGGAATGTTGCTCATTTGAACTTTCTCGAAATCATTCCTTGGACATTGGTTCAAACTGAACTTATCACCCTTCACAATGGGTGCTACACTTGGTGAACAATCTTTCGTCCGAAATCTGTCTAAGACTTTATTGATATAGGTTTCCTACGATAGTCCCAAAATGCATCGAGATCTATCCCTATGGATCTTTACGCCAATGACATAAGATGCCTCACCCATATCCTTCATATCAAAGTTCTTAGAAAGAAATTGTTTCACCTCATATAGAAACCCCTTATCATTGGTTGCAAGAAGGATATCAGCCACATACAAAACAAGGAAACAAATCTTGCTCCCACTAACCTTCTGGTATATACATTGATCCATGATGTTCTCTTCAAAACCAAATGAAGTGATGACATCGTGGAATTTCAAATACCATTGACCAAAAGCCTGTTTCAAACCATATATGGATTTCTTTAGTTTGCACACCAATTGCTCACCATCAGTAGAGGAGAATCCTTCAGGTTGTTTCATATAAACCTCTTCCTCTAGATCACCATTGAGGAATGTAGTTTTCACATCCATCTGATGTAACTCAAAATCAAAATGAGCTACTAATGCCATGATCACACGAAGGGAGTCCTTTTTAGATACAGGAGAAAAGGTCTCAGTGTAATCTATACCCACCATTTGTGTGAATCCTTTAGCAACGAGTCTTGCCTTATGTCTCTCAATGTTGCCTAATGAGTCTTTCTTTGTCTTGAAGACCCATTTGCATCCAATGGCTTTTACACCATCAGGAAACTTGACAAGATCCCAGACTCCATTAGATGACATAGAGTTCATCTCATCTTTCATGGCATCATACCACAAGTTAGATTCCTTACAACTCATGGCTTGTGAAAACTTTTCTGGATCATTTTCGGCTCCTATATTGTAGTTAGACTCTTGTAGATACACAATATAGCCACTAGGAATGGCTGATTACCTTACTCTAGTAGATCTCCTTAATGCTGATTCAACATTCTCTTGAGGAGCATGTTGATCATCTAGCTGTTCAATAGGTTCTTGTATCTGTTGTTCAGCTGGATCTACTGCTTCTTAATCAGCAATCTGTGGAACTTGAATGACTGGCTGTTGTTCAACACGCGTTTGAACTATAGGCGTGTCGCGTATAACAATCACTCTATCATATGAAGTGGAAGCTTGAGCATCTGTATGATCTTTCTCTGGAACGGTGTTCCAGAATCGATCGCTCCCACTGATCAAATCATTCTCAAGAAATTTTGCATTCCTTGATTCCACAAACCTAGTGGTATGTGATGGACAATAAAATCTATATCCCTTAGACCGTTCAGCATATCCAACGAAATACCCACTTATGGTCCTTGGGTCTAGCTTCTTTTCTTGTGGATTATAGACTCTCACTTCAGACGGGCATCCCCAAACACGTATATGTCTCAAACTTGGTTTCCAACCTTTCCATAACTCGAACGGTGTCTTTGAGACAGCCTTGGTTGGAACTCGGTTTAATATATACACAGCTGTCTTGAGAGCTTCAGTCCACAAAGACCTAGGAAGCTTGGAGCTGCTAAGCATGCTCCGCACCATATCCAACAATGTTCGGTTTCTTCTTTCTGCCACACCATTTTGATCTGGAGAACCGGGAATAGTATACTGGACAACTATCCCATGTTCTTGAAGAAACTTCGCAAATGGACTAGGCGCTTGTCCATCTTCGGTGTATCTACCATAGTATTCACCACCTTTATCAGATCTCACTATCTTTATTTGCTTACCACATTGTTTCTCTATCAGATGGACTAGGCGCTTGTCCATCTTCGGTTTCTTCTTTATTTGCTTACCTCCTGCCATTGTTTACTGTGTAGATGAAGACTCCAGCATACCAAGAATTTTGTTTAAGTCTTCTAACACCCAGACACTCTGATTGATGGTGTATATACAGAAGGAGTGAAAGGTGATAGGGACCAACTTATGTTCAACAGGAACGTAAAAATTTGCTCAAGCTCAGGCATGTTCAAATCCTCCCATCAAGGATTTATATAATGCAACTAAAAAATCAGTTACCAGATGGTTTTAATGGACATAAATATGAGGCCAATAATGCAACAAATTAAATTGGTTTCAATTCTTTTCTTTTGAAACCGTTAAAAGAAACTGTTACAGACATAGCTAGCATCGGCCATCTTGGAGAATCGGTCTATAACCACAAAAATAGAATCAATGTGGTAGGGTGTTTTCAAGAGACTAAGAGCAAAGTCCACTAACAAGTCTTTATAAATGTTGTTTGGAATAGGCAGAGGAGTGTAAAGCCTAGCATTGGTGGCGATGCACTTAGTGCTCTAACAAATAGCACACCATTTAACAAACTTCTCCACTTGGTGTCACATACGGGGCCAATAGAAACGGTCACTAAGATTGGCAAGGGTCTTATCTCGACCCGGGTGGATAGTAAGACCATTGGCATGTAGCTTATGAATGAGGTGGCCACGGAGGGAGGAGCATGGCACACACAACTAGGTTCCTTTGAAAAGAAAGCCCTCATGAAGAAAAAAGTTAGCAAAGGGTGCTCCCGAATTGCACTTGCGCCAAATTTGAGCACAGTCATCATCATGCTCATACTGCTAGGGAAGAACTTAGAACCCCACGACCTCATTGCTCAAAACCATGAAGAGATGCCAACGCCTACTAAGAGCATCAGAGATAACGTTTTGGAAACCAGCTCGGTGGCAAAAAACAAAAGTAAACTTTTGTAGCTAAAGCACCCAACAAGCTTGTATGCGACTCAAAAGTTTTTTGAGAGTATACAAATTGGAGGGCATGGTGATTGCAGTGGAGCACAAATTCTTTGAAAAGGAGGAAGTGTTCCCAATGGTGTAGAGCATGAATAATAGTGAAAAGTTCTTGCTTGTATGTCGTCCAATGCTACCAAGCCTCATTTTACTTCTCATTGAAAAATTCCAAAGGCCCCCCATCCTGAATAAGCATCGTCCCTATACCCATCCTCTTAGCATCGGTCTTGACTTCAAATACATTATCGAAATTCAGAGGTGCCAATATAGAGGCTTGTATGAGCAGCCGTTTGATGGTCCAAAAACTATTCTCTTGCGCCTCATCCTAACAAAATTGTCCGTGCTTTAGACAGTTAGTGTGTAGAGTTCTGAATAAATCTTTAATAAAATGTAGCAAGGCCATGGAAGCTTCGGAGTTCGTGGACCATAGCAGGAGTAGCCTATTCTTCTATGGCTTGAATTTTCTTTGGATCCACCTTGATAACCTCACCGCTTATAATAAAGCCTAAGAAGTGGACTTGAGTGGAAAGGAAGTCACACTTCTTAAGGTTTAAGTATAGCTTGTGGAAGCGGAGGGTGTTGAGGATTTGCTTAAGATGGTCTAAGTACTCGTGTTTGGATTTGCTTAAGAATCTCGTTCATGAGCTACATAAACGTGCTTGGTGCGTTGCTAAGACCAAACGGTAAAACTAGCCTCTCAAAAAGGCCTTTCAAGTCTTGAAAGCAGTTTTCCATTCATCTCCAGGCTTGATACAAATTTGGTGGTAGCCAGACTTAAGGTTTAGCTTGGAAAAGGTGGTGGAACTGTCGAGTTTGTTAAGCATGTCTTCGAGACAAGGAATAGGAAACTGGTACTTGATGGTAATCTTGTTTATAGTTCAGATGTCAATATACATTCTCCAAGAGCCGTCATTCTTTGGCACCAATAAAGTTGGCAACACACATGGGCCTAAACTTGACCGAATGAGCTATTTTTGCAAAAGATCATCGACAATGCCTTGTAAAGTCTTGTGTTCCCAAGGACTCATTCTATAGTGGGAAAAGTATGGAAGGCTTAAACTCAGCTGAAAATCAATCGGGTGTTGCATATTGCTCATCGGTGGCAGTCCTTCAAGGAGGTCCAAAAGGATATGATTCGTGCAATGGGCAAGAAGGTGTTGCACTTCGAGCGGGAGTTCTTGATCCCTGTCAACACTTTCCTTCACAATCAAAGCCACCATGAACCAAATCTCCTTTGCATCTTGTTGGAATTGGTTGCCATATGTCGTGACCAACACCTTCTCGAAAGGCTTGGGAACCACAAGAACATCAGAGTTAGGCACTAGTGGCAACAACGCAATCTTGTGGCCCCGCCAAGTAAAGGCATAAGCATTGTCTCGACCATGGTGCATCACATTCTTATTAAATTGCCATGGGCTCCTGAAAATGACATGGCACACATCCATATCAGGCACATCACATGTGACCTCATCTTGGTAGTATTTCCCGATGGACAAAGGGACATGGCATACTTCTGTCACCTTTGATTAAATCCCCTTTTGGATCCACCCCTCCATATATGGCCGTAGATAAGCCTCGGTTTGAAGCACCAAAGCCTTAACCAACAGTCTTGAAATGACATTCTTCATGCTCCTGTTGTCAATGATTAGATCACAAACCTTTTGCTTAATTATGCAACGATTCCAGAACAAGGCATGCCGCTAAGAAGGAGAGGTTTGTTTTGGAGCCAATGGTAACTTCTCAATGATGCAAGCTACCATCTCACCTTCATCACCATGAACCATGTCTACCCCATCATAGTCGGTTCCAAGTAGCTCCTATTCCACTCGGATTCATTATCGCCCAACTCATATGCCTCTTCCACGGGAGCAACGGGCTTTCGATTTGGGCATTCATTGGACCTATGCTCTGGCTCTTGGTAGCAGAAACACTGTCCAGGCTAGGGTTGAGCTTAAGGATTAGCGGGCTGAGAAGCCGCTTGGGGAGCCTTTGGAGTGGTACCTTCGGCAGCTACCTTGGGAGAGGAATTTGGGACCTTGAATAGGGGCATTAAGAGTCCCTCGAGGTCGGTCGCCCATATTATCTTGAGTGGCTCATTTTGTTGGAATTAATTCTAATAAAGTATAGGCTAATATATTAAATAAATGTGTATTAATGCTATCATATAAGATTAGTCTTATTAAACTGATCTAATAAGTGTAAAGTTTTGGGTTTTAAAGCATCTCATAAAGTGTGGGCACAAAATTATATGTAAAGATCTAAAGTCTAATTTCTATTTTTATGATGGGCCACAATAGAAATAAGACAAATTCAAGAATAATTTATAAAAGGGTTATAGTCCTTGAGTCATATGGTACGTATCTTTTTCTGGCATCCCATCATTGAAAAAGTGAGAAACTTCCTCTTAGAGAAACTATATTGACTCAGAAGATCAAGAACCAAAATTCAACAATTCAAATGGATTCAGGTATGCTTCTATTAAATTTCTTGATGAATTAACATGAGTTTTGGGATTTGATGATGGTTTTGATCTATAAAGTTTCTCTCTAACAAGTGGCATCAAATTCGTCTCATGTTGAATTATTGAGAAATATTTTCTCAAAATTTTCAGTTTATTTAGTGTATATGTATATTGATTCATTGATAATATATATGTACACAATTTATATATTCAGTTTAAGATTTGTTATATATTCAGAATATACGAAAGGTAAAGAAAATTCTTTTTGTTTTTATGTATATATTATTCTATTAAATCTAAATATATATATGGATTCAGTGCATAAAGAATTTGTTTTCGTTGAAGTCAAAAACAATTTGGTTTTATATATATGTATACAATTTTGTTGAAGTCATATATAAATTTTGTTTGGAATCTTGGAATTCAGTTTGCAAATTTACATAGATATACAATATGTAAACTTTTGGTTTACCGGTGGCAAACTCCTTGCCACCAGCCAAGAACTCCTACCGCGACCATCAGGCCTCATCAGAGAAGGAGAGAGGCCATGGCGGAGCATGAAAACGACGACCAAAAGCCAACCACTGCATAAGGAGGAGGAATAAAAAAAAGGAATGATGCTGGATTTTTTGGCCAGCGGCCGGCTGTTCCACCGTTGGCGTCGGTGTTGGCCGTGCAGGCAAGCAGAGCTGCGGCGCAGGCCGCAATGTAGACCCATTGGCGGCGGTCATGGCTGTTGCCTGAAGACGATTCCCAGGGGTCGTGACCCCTAGGCATGAGGCATGATTCTAGGCTTCAGCCCATAATTTGCATAAGATCTACATGGGCCCAAAGGGCAGGTGACCAGCAAAAAACCTAGGGGCTCAACCCTTAGGTGACCCGAGTATAAAAAAAAATAAAAATTGGGCCTGGGTCATATTTTCTTTCCTTTTCCTTTTGGGTTAGGTCAAGTCATAGGTCATTGGATTTGAATAAAGAGCTGGATAGGATTAACTCATCTGTATAGTACCCGATGCTAGTGATGTGCCCTTGGCCAATTATGTAATGACCACATTTTGATTTCGTTACATTTGCATTTTATTAATAAAGAGACATTTTTATTAGTGTTTTTTTATTCTAATTCTATGAATAGTTAGTTCTGCCTAAGGTCATCAAGTATGTGACTTGATAGTAAAAATCTCAGGTGAAAATTGAATTCTATTCTAAATTATCCCTAGTCGGTCATTATTATTATGATAATAATGAATAAAGACTAGTATGAAGTTTGACTGATGATTATGTTTTACTAATCATGTGTATGAGATACTAAGTCAACTCATAGATACATATTTGAGAAATGATGTATGGATCGACCTGCTATGAGAATATAGCATGGATAATTGTCATAAGTAATTCTTATCATAATAGTATTATCCTAGTCCTCTGACCTGAAATCACCATTGTTTCCTACATGACAAGTTCTATATTTTGGCACATTCTAATATTATCTTTAATAGGATGATGGATGGATTATTGTTGGATATAGAGTGAATCATGTGAGGAATATGAGTGATTAAGAAGGAATTTGTCCCTCATTTATTTTGAGAAAGATATCTATGGGCCCCTCAATAAATTAGACTGAAGAAAAATATATGGCCATACTAGAATGAATTGATAAGGGTTATCAATATCAGTCTACTTAAGATCGAGAAATAATATGATTGAATAGTAAAAGGATGACATAAACCATGCCTTATGTTCAATCAATGTATCTAGTGACAAAAGGGCTTTAATACTTATTGTGGTTTAGGTTATATCAAATTATTGACATTCGCATAACTTGGGTAATCATAATGTCTTGCTAGAGGCCACTTATGATTTGTGGGCCAAAGACAAAATTTCAAGCCCACTACCAACGTTATGTGAACTTACAGGCTCGCATACTTAGAACAGACCAAAAATGAATTTTAGGTTTATTGTGTCTAGGTCCAATGAACCTGATAATGTCTAGAATCGATGTATTAGATATTTCTAGGTTCATTGAACCTAACATTATCTAGATTTTTTGAATCATATTTGAATTACAGTTTACCCTAGTTAAAATCTGACTCTATCTCAAGTCAAAATATATATAAATATCTGTTTTAGGGTTTCTAGCTGAATTAGAATAGAAAAGGCATTCTCTTATTCTAAAAGGCAAAAAACATTAAAACCCTAAAACTAAATAGAGTCATTTAATGCAAGGAGAGGGTGCTAGCACACCAATTTGGTTTTTTGAGAGAGTCTGTTTGTGTGGATACCTTTAGAGGGCGTTGCTCTAAGTAATAACGTCTGAATCCAATCCCAAATACGAAAAGCTCGAGTTAGGATGTCACTGGAGTGAACCGCTCTCTTCCTTCCAGCAATCTTGCCCTTTTTATCATCCTGGTAAGATTCTATGACTTTCTTATCAATCTAATCGAATTGTATGGATCCTATGAGGGTTTTGTGGGAATTAATTTTGATTTTCTACTGCTTATTTGAATCACAAATCCAACAAAACCCAACACCCGACCTGCAGGGACCCGACCTGGTTTGACTTCATAGTATGACTTTGATCGTTGACCGTTGATAGTTGACTTTAACCTTGACTATTGACTTTGACCTTGACCAAAAAAATTTTATTTTTTTATTTTAATTTTGGTCATTTTTTTGGTGCAATTTTAAATTCAAATATTGGTATTTTATATGTATTTTAAGATGAATTAATTGAAACAACATGTCACTAAAGTGGCATCTCTTGTGGAAATTAATTTGTTTTAAAATTTAAACGGTTGTATCTATATAACTTATGTGAATATTGACCGGCTCAAAGGAAGGCTAATATTTAACAAAATTACATATACATCTGTGGTAATAAACACATGATAATCATTTGGTTCTTTACATGTGAACAATAAATCAGTCCAAAGGAAGATTTATTGTTTGACATGTTCTCATTGTTAGTGTTTGAATACTATGCCAAGAGTACCACTTACAAGTTAATATTTCTATCCAAAGACTAAATATTAATGTTGTGCTAGGTATCTTGTGATAGGCCCTACCATTATTTGAATTTTTTTAAGTATGATATGGAACTTATGTAAGCTTCTTGTTTTGTTGTTTTGTTCTCTATTCAGTTACAAGTTCTGCTTCTAATATTTCTGCCAGCATCAATTTGATTCTCATGCTTAATGACACAAACTTCAAGGCATGGCAAGAGAACGTTATGATTGTTCTTGGTGACATGGATCTATACCTTGCGTTGAGGGTTGAAGGCCTTCTAACCTTACGGACAACAATTCCTCTAATGATAAGAGGAACATGGAAAGGTGGGACCATTCAAATCGCATCAGTCTAATGATCATGAAGCATGCTATTCTAGAAACTTGCAGGGCCACTATGTGTGAAAAGGTTACTACAGCCAAAGGTTTTCTTAAAGAAATTGAGAAGAGGTTTGCCAAGAATGAAAAGGCTGAAACAAGTACACTTTTGGCAAACCTTGTTTCAATGAGGTACAAAGGAAAAGAGAACATAAGGGAGTACATCATGGAGATGTCTCATCTTGCTTCAAAACTAAAAGCACTTAAGCTAGAGCTGTCTGAGGACTTACTTGTGCATTTAGTTTTGATATCTCTTCCTGCATAGTTCAGTCAATTTAAGGTGAGCTACAACTGTCAAAAGGACAAATGGCCCCTTAATGAGCTCATCTCATATTGTGTGCAAAAAGAGGAAAGACTGAAGCAAGAGAAGAGAAAGTGCTCATTTGACTACAACCTCTAAGAACAAGAAAAAGAAAAGGAAGAAAGGTAAGGAAGTTGCATGTGTGGCACCAAAGAAGAAACAACAGAAGGGACAAGGTGATGAATTTGCCTGTTTCTTCTGTAGAGGTAAGGGACACAAGAAAACACAGTGTGCCAACTATCACGCATGGCATGCAAAGAAAGGTACACTTCTTAATCTAGTTTATTTTGAGGTTAATTTAACTTTGGTACCAAGACATACTTGGTGGATAGACTTCGATGCTACTACTCACATAAGTGTGTCTATGTAGGGTTGCCTAAGCTGCCGAAAGAAAAGTGATGGTGAAAGATACATCTATGTGAGCGATGGCAAGTCAGTAGAAGTTAAGGCAATACGAACATTTAAGTTACTATTAAGGACTGAATTTTATTTAGATTTGAATGAGACTTGTGTTGTACCATCGTTTAGACAGAATTTGGTTTTTGTTTATGTATTGGACAAATTCTATTATTCTTGTTCATTTAGAAATAGTAAATTTAGTCTTTTTCAAAATTCAAAAGTTATTGGTTTTGGTTCTTTATCGATTTATGATAACCTTTATTTGCTTGATACAGTTGCCTTATGTAATGAAACCTTGCATATAAGTGCACGTGGTGTAAAGTGAAAATTAACCAATTAGAATTTCACTTCATTATGGCACAAGAGATTATGTCATATCTCCAAGTAGAGAATTGAGAGACTTTTAATTGACGGGATTCTTGATCCCCTTGATTTTACAAATTTTGAAATTTGTGTTAATTGCATAAAGGGGAAACAGACAAACATAAGGAGATTAGGTGCCAACAAGGCCTTAGACGTCTTAGAACTAATTCATACAGATATTTGTGGGCCATTTCCTACAATTTCTTAGAATGGTTAACAATATTTTATTACGTTCATAGGCGATTTCTCACAATATGGCTACCTGTATCTCATTTATGAGAAGTCTCAACACTGGATGTGTTCAAGAATTATAAGGTTGAAGCTGAGAACCAACTCAGTATAAGGATTAAAAGTGTCAGATCTGATCGTGGTAGAAAATACTATGGCAGATATGACGGATCAGGTGAACAACATCCAGGACTGTTTGTTAAGTTCCTAGAGGAGTGCTGTATCGTCCCACAGTACACCATGCCGGGATCACCTAGCATGAATGTTGTTGCTGAGAGGTTAAACAAAACACTTAAGGACATGGTAAGGAGTATGATTAGTCATTCTACCTTGCTAGATCTCTCTAGGGAGAAGTCTTAAAGTCTGCAGCTTACATACTCAATAGAATTCCAACTAAAGCAACTGTCAAAACCCCTTATGAGCTTTGGATAGACAAAAGGCCTAGTTTGAATCACTTGCACATTTGGGGTTGTCCAGTTGAGAAAAGGCCTTATAGGCCAAATGAAAAGAAACTGGACTCTAGAACTGTCAGCTGCTATTTTATTGGATATTCTGAGAGGTGAAGGGGTTACAAATTTTATGATCCCATGACAAAGTCAATTTTTGAGATGGGAACTGCTCGGTTCTTTGAGGATGTCGAGTTTACAAGGGGAGATAAAGTTAAGAACTTTGTCTTGGAAGAGGAATATGTTGATATTTCCACAGCTGTTATTGACATTGATCAGGCTCTTATTTCTGACATTGTTCAAGAAGTAGAACCAAAGCAAGACAATGTCGGAGAACCTTCCATTCTAAAAATTGTTCCAAAAGAACAAACTCTACCACCTCAAGAACCTATGCCATTAAGAAGATCCAAAGTGTGATTCCTGATAATTATATCATATTTCTCCAAGAATATGAGGTTGACATTGGAGTGGTGGAAGATGATCTAATCAACTTCTGTCAAGCCATGGAAAGTTCTAAATCTCAAGAGTGGATTGATGCCATGAATGAAGAGATAAAGTCCATAAAAGACAATGACGTTTGGGATCTTGTCCAGTTGCCTGAAGGTGCAAAACTCATCGATTGCAAACAGATATTTAAGACCAAAAGGGATTCGAAGGGCAATGTGGAGAGATATAAGGCTCGTCTTGTTGCAAAGGGCTTTACTCAAAAGGAAGGCATCGACTATAAAGAGACTTTCTCTCTGGTTTCTTCGAAAGACTCTTTCAGGACTATAGTGGCATTGGTGGCACATTTTGATCTTGAACTTCACCAGATGAATGTTAAGACTGCATTTCTTAATGGCGACATTAATGAAACGATCTATATGGTGCAATCCAAGAACTTTGTGCCAGGAGATGCAAAGAAGATGGTTTGCAAATTAAAGAAATCCATCTATAGGCTTAAGCAGGCATCTCGTCAGTGGTATTACAAATTTCATCAGGTTATCACATCGTTCAGTTTTAAGATGAATATGGTTGATAATTGTATATACCATAAGTTCAGTGGGAGTAAGCATATTTTTCTGGTTTTGTATGTCGATAACATATTGCTTGCCAGTAACGATATAGGCTTATTGCACGAAACTAAGAGATTTCTATCAAAGAAATTTGAGATAAAGGATCTTGGGGACGCCTCTTTTGTATTAGGCATACAGATACACCGGGATCGCTCTTAGGGTATACTTGGATTGTCATAAAAGAGCTATATCGAAAAGGTACTTAAGAGATTTGGCATGTAAGACTGTAAATCAAGTAACACCCTTGTTGCTAAGGGAGACAAGTTCAATCTCAATCAGTGCCCTAAAAATGACTTTAAAGTTAAAGACATGTAGAAGATTCCCTATGCGTCAGCCATAGGGAGTCTGATGTATACTCAGGTTCGTATGCTTCCAGATATTGCATACATTGTTGGAGTGCTAGGCAGGTACTTAAGTAATCTAGGGATGAATCATTGGAAAGCAACCAAACGAGTCATGCGGTATTTACAAAGAACGAAGGATTACATGCTCATATATAGAAGATCGGATCAGTTGGAGATCATGGGTATTTTGATTCTGATTTTGCTGGATGCCAAGACAGTCAGAGATCCACATTGGGCTATATCTACTGGCTAGCTGAAGGAACTCTTCCTTGGAAAAGTGCTAAGCAGACACTAATAGCTTCTTCCACCATGGCTGTAGATTTTATAGCATGTTATGAGGCATCCAACCATGTGATATGGCTATGGAATTTTGTCACTGGGCTACAATTGTGGATGGAATTGAAAGACCACTTAAGATATTTTGTGACAATAAGTCAGCAGTGCTATATTCCAATAACAACAAGAGCTCAACAAAGTCGAAACATATAGACATTAAGTTCCTCGTTGTTAAAGAAAGAGCACATAATGGTTAGGCGTCTATAGAGTATATTAGGACAAACTCTATGGTTATGGATCTGCTTACTAAAGGAGTACCGCCCAAGGTCTTTCATGAGCATACTGCTCAAATGGGTGTTGTATCTCTTGAAGATATATTATTTTAGTGGGAGTTTGTATTTTGGATGCTTTCTTGTTGAAGACACATTTTATGGTTATTTTCTATAGAAATAAAGTTTACAGTTTATTTTCACTCTGAATATGTTTGATTTGATCTAACTAAAAATTAAGGTTGGACCAATAGAAAATAGGCATGTTAAGATCACATTGCATGAAATTTCCTTGCTACACATCCATACTTGATCCATGTCGTTCGTTATATTAATATACTTAACCATTGATGGGCTTAGTTATATTGAATGTAACAAAGACCGCTTTGATCCTATATTGATATGATTGATGGACCGGATTGATTGGAGATGCTTTTGGTAATGATAGCACAATTCATGAGCTCATAAGGTATAATTCATATTTATAAAGTTTCATATATATAGCCTAAGTGGGAGATTGGTGGAATTAATTCCAATAAAGTATGGGCTAATATATTAAATAAATGCGTATTAAAGCTGTCAAATAAGATTAGTCTAATTAAAGTGATCTAATAAAGTGTAAAGTTTTGGGTTTTAAAGCATCTTATAAAGTGTGGACACAAAATTATGTGTACGGACCTAAAGTCTAATTTCTATTTTTATGATGGGCCAAAATAGAAATAAGACAAATTAAGGAATAATTTATAAAACAGTTATGGTCTCTGAGTCATAGTACGTATCTTTTTCTAGCATCCCATTATTGGAAAAGTGAGAAAACTTCCTCTCAGAGAAACTGTATTGACTCAGAAGATCAAGAACCAAAATTCAACTGTTCAAATGGATTGAGGTATGCTTTTACTAAATTTCTTCATGAATTAACATAAGTTTTAGGATTTGATGATGGTTTTCATCTGTAAAGTTTCTCTCTAACAAATTTATCGTAATTTAAATAAGATGCAGACATATAGAGCTGCAATTAAGCGCAACAAGCTAGATTAATGGCATCAAAAAGCAATCAAATAGACTTGAGAGCAAAATGGTCCTGTATTTGTAACCGTTGCAAATTTTAACGGTTTCAATAAGGAATTGAAACCAATTTATTTTGTTGCAATTATTGGCTCATATTTATGCCCATTAACACACCTTGGTAACTGAATTCTTGAACCTGTATAAGAATCCTTGATGGAAGGATTTCTGATTTTACAGCCGAGAAAATTTTTTTTTCTTTACGTTCATTGTGTGTTGAACGAAAACTTGGGTCCCCAAGTTCGAAAATTCTCTAAAGAACCAACACCATCAATTGAGCTTTTTGGAGGACTTGGAAGCTCTCAAGTGCAGGCAATCACGGTACACCGGAGAAACAGTGCAATGGCAGGAGGTACACATTGTTTTCACGCTTCCGTTTGATTTTGATATGCTTGTTGTTTTGGCATGTTAGAATCGTTTATGTTTTACATTTGGCATCAGAGCAAATTTAACCTCTGCCTTGCTTGCGAACTGTAGAGTTTGTTTAAAAAAAAAATTTCCGTGTACTGTGAGTCATCGGTTGAATTTTTTTTTTGATTTTTAGGTTTTGTTTTTTAGCGTTTCTTAATTGAAACTAAGATTAGAAATCATTTAGTCATTAGATTTCTATGAATTTTGCAATTTGAAACGTCAAAATTGGTGTTCGGATGGTAGAATTACAGCCGGGTCTCCAATCGAGTCGAAACCGAGTCGTTCGGGTGAAGAAGACCCGGATTCAAGGTTGAAGACGAGAAAAACGACATGTCATTTGGCTTAGGTCAGCCAAAAATGACATGTCGTTTCAGGCAATGCAGGCTTCACTTTCCAGTGAGAAACGACATGTCGTTTTGCCTTTGGACAGCCAAAACGACATGTCGTTTGGACTGTCAATGGGCTGAGGCTTAAGTAAACGACGAGTCGTTTGCGGTTTGGGGGGGGCCATTTACCCTCCATGAAACGATGCCGTTTTTTAAGAAATTAAAAAAAAACCCAAAAACTAAAAAAAAAATTTGATTTTTTCCAGATTTTATAAAATGATATTTTTGGGGAAAATTTCATAAAATTTTCAGTTTTTATAATTTTATGAAATTTTTATAATATCCACAATTTTAATATTTTAATGAAATTTTCATATTATGGAATAATTTATGAAAAATTCATAATTTTGAATATTCATAATTTTTGGTATTTGTTATGAATATTATACAGTATTTGTGTGGATATAATTTTGTAAATTTATGTGCATATAGTGTTCATTATGTATAATTTGTGATTTAAACTTATGCATGCGATATTAAGTTAAATAATTTAGTACATTTAATTTTGTGCTATAATGCGCTAAATTATATTTTTAAATGTATAATTTTAATCTATACATAATAAAAATTAGTACATGAATTATGGTTCTTTGTTCATATTTATTTATTGCTTAAGATAATTGCAATTTATTTTATGAGCAAAAATATAAGAATAAATGTCTTGTGATTTATGTATTTAATTTTTGAATAATTAAAGAGTAGTCACAGCATCTTTGATTATGCAAAAAAATTAAGTTAGATGTTTAAATCACATATGGTAAAAAGACATTAAATTATGATTAATCATATGTAATATGATAAATTTTATCCCACATGAATTTTTATTGTATTTAATATGATTAGTTAGAATGATGTATCAAATTATCTTTCTTAATTTACCCACAGGAATTAAGAAAAGGGAATATAATTTGATAGTGTCATTATAAGGATATATGAGTCTGTTTGAATTAAAAATTTAGCCCACAAGGAATTTTTATGTCATTTGATTCATATTTTAATGCATGATTTACATTGGTAAACATGTCATAAAGTATTGTAGCCTCAATTTAGTAAAATAAGCATGTATGTTTCATTATGCAGCTATGCAAACTGTGAGTTACTCTGATTTCCAGTGTGACATTCCCAAACTTAAGAGAGACAACTATAAGGTGTGGAAGGAGAGAATTCTTCTTCATTTAGGTGTCATGGACGTTGACTTTGCTATCCGTAAGGATGAACCACCTGCCATTACGAAGACCAGCCAGCCAGATGACGTGACCGTTATGAAAAGTGGGAGCGATCTAATCGCCTCTGCGTAATGTTCGTAAAGACAAAGATTTCGGCTGGCATACGTGGTTCATTGGAGCAATATGACAATGTGCGAGCTCTAATGAAGGCAATTGATGAGCAGTTTGCTACATCAAACAAAGCCTTGGCTAGCACCTTGATAATGAAATTTTCATCCATGAAGCTTACTGGAATTCATGGTGTGCGTGAGCACATCATGCAAATGAGGGATATAGCGGCTCAGCTAAAGACACTTGAGGTTGAGATGTCTGAAACCTTCCTTGTGCACTACATCCTCAACACTCTTCCACATCAATATGGACCTTTCAAGATATCCTACAACACACATAAGGATAAGTGGTCCATCAATGAATTGATGACCATGTGTGTTCAGGAAGAAGGAAGGCTTGTTATAGAAGCGGGAGAGAGTGTGCATCTGGCAACTCAAAGGAAGAACAAGGGCCAAGCCAAGAATAAGGGAAAAGGCAAACTGCCCGCTCAAGCTGATATCAAGAAGGAATCCAGGTGCTTCTTTTGGAAAAAGAAGAGGCACATAAAGAAGGATTGTCCTAAATATCATAGATGGCTTGGCAAAAAAGGTACTCAATTCTCACTTATTTGTTATGAATCTAATATGGTTGATGTTGAACATAACACATGGTGGATTGATTCTGGTTCTTCAATCCATGTCACTAATTCCTTGTAGGGATTGCAAGGCCTAAGGAAGCCAGTGGGAAGTGAGCAGTGCATCTATTCAGGCAATAAGATGCGCTCACATGTAGAGGCTATCGAAACATGCAATTTAGTTTTATCTAGTGGTTATGTTTTAAAGTTAGAAAAGACATTTTATATTCGTAGTTTTTCTAGGAATTTAATTTCAGTTTCAAGGCTTGTACCATTGGGATTTTTCTTTAATTTTTCAGACACTATATTTAGTTTATTTTATAGATCTGAACTTATTGGAACTAGTACATTGTCAAATGGTCTTTTCAAAATTAATTTACAAGATGAAGCTTCTTATACTTTTATGCATGTTCATGATAATGCTGGCATTAAGAGATGTGTTATGAATGAAGATTCCTCTATGTTGTGGCACCGTAGATTGGGTCATATCTCTATTGAGAGAATAAAGAGACTAGTGAATGATAGGGTACTTAGTACTCTAGATTTTACTGACTTTGACACTTGTGTGGATTGCATAAAGGGAAAGCAGACCAATATATCAAAGAAATGTGCCAAGAGGAGTTTAGACATATTAGAGATCATACATACAGATATTTATAGTCCAGACATAGACGCGTATGGTCAAAAGTATTTCATTACTTTTATTGATGATTACTTATGATATATGTATCTCTACTTGCTTCATAACAAAAATGAAGCTATAGATGCCTTTAAGGTATTTAAGGCAGAAGTAGAGAAATAATGTGGTAAGCAAATAAAGATAGTGAGATCTGATAGAGGTGGTGAATACTATGGTAGATACACCGAAGATGGACAAGCACCTGGTCCATTTGCGAAGTTTCTTCAAGAACATGGGATAGTTGCCCAGTATACTATGCCCGGTTCTCCAGATCAAAATGGTGTGGCAGAAAGAAGAAACCAAACATTGTTGGATATGGTGCGGAGCATGCTTAGCAGCTCCAAGTTTCCTAGGTCTTTGTGGACTGAAGCTCTCAAGACGGCTGTGTATATATTAAACCGAGTTCCAACTAAGGCTGTCTCAAAGACACCGTTCGAGTTATGGAAAGGTTGGAAACTGAGTTTGCGACATATACGCGTTTGGGGATGCCCGTCTGAAGTGAGAGTCTATAATCCACAAGAAAAAAAGCTAGACCCAAGGACCATAAGTGGGTATTTCGTTGGACATGCTAAACGGTCTAAGGGATACAGATTTTATTGTCCATCACATACCACTAGGTTTGTGGAATCAAGGAATGCGAAATTTATTGAGAATGACTTGATCAGTGGGAGCGATAGATCCTGGAACACCGTTCTAGAGAAAGATCATACAGATGCTCAAGCTTCCACTTCATATGATAGAGTGATTGTTATACGCGACACGCCTACAGTTCAAACGCGTGTTGAACAATAGCCAGTCATTCAAGTTCCACAGATTGCTGATCAAGAAGCAGTAGATCCAGCTGAACAACAGATACAAGAACCTGTTGAACAGCCAGTTGATCAACATGCTCCTCAAGAGAATGTTGAACCAGCATTAAGGAGATCTACTAGAGTAAGGCGATCAGCCATTCTTAGTGACTATATTGTGTATCTACAGGAGTCTGACTACAACATAGGAGCCGAAAATGATCCAGAAACGTTTTCACAAGCCATGAGTTGTAAGGAATCTAACTTGTGGTATGATGCCATGAAAGATGAGATGAACTCTATGTCATCTAATGGAGTCTGGGATCTTGTCAAGTTGCCTGATGGTGTAAAAGCCATTGGATGCAAATGGGTCTTCAAGACAAAGAAAGACTAATTAGGCGACATTGAGAGACATAAGGCAAGACTCGTTGCTAAAGGATTCACTCAAAGGGAGGGTATAGATTACACTGAGACCTTTTCTCCTGTATCTAAAAAGGACTCCTTTCATGTGATCATGGCATTAGTAGCTCATTTTGATTTTGAGTTACATCATATGGATGTGAAAACGACATTCCTCAATGGTGATCTAGAGGAAGAGGTTTATATGAAACAACCTGAAGGATTCTCCTCTAGTGATGGTGAGCAATTGGTGTGCAAACTCAAGAAATCCATATATGGTTTGAAACAGGCTTCCCGTCAATGGTATTTAAAATTCCACGATGTCATCACTTCATTTGGTTTTGAAGAGAACATCATGGATCAATGTATATACCAGAAGGTCAGTGGGAGCAAGATTTGTTTCCTTGTTTTATATGTGGATGATATCCTTCTTGCAACCAATGATAAGGGGTTTCTATATGAGGTGAAACAATTCCTTTCTAAGAACTTTGATATGAAGGATATGGGTGAGGCATCTTATGTCATTGGCATAAAGATCCATAAGGATAGATCTCGATGCATTTTGGGACTATCGCAGGAAACCTATATCAATAAAGTCTTAGACAGATTTCAGATGAAAGATTGTTCACCAAGTGTAGCACCCATTGTGAAGGGTGATAAGTTCAATTTGAACCAATGTCCAAGGAATGATTTCGAGAAAGTTCAAATGAGCAACATTCCTTATGCTTCAGCTATCGGAAGTCTTATGTATGCTCAGGTCTGCACAAGACCTGACATTGCATTTGTTGTGGGAATGTTGGGAAGATATCAGAGTAACCCAGGCATTGACCACTAGAGGGCTGCAAAGAAGGTGATGAGGTACCTTCAAGGTACAAAGGATTACATGCTTATGTATAGACGAACTGACATTCTAGAGGTGATTGGCTACTCCGATTCAGACTTTGCTAGCTGTGTTGATTTGAGAAAATCAACTTCATGTTATATTTTCATGCTAGCTGGAGGAGCTGTATCTTGGAGGAGTGGAAAGCAAACGTTGGTTGCTACTTCCACGATGGAGGCAGAGTTCGTTTCTTGTTTTGAGGCTACTTCTCATGGTGTATGGTTGAAGAGTTTTATGTCAGGCCTTAGAATTATAGATTTTGTGTCTAGGCCATTAAGGATATATTGTGACAATTCAGCTGCTGTCTTTATGGCTAAGAATAATAAGAGTGACAGTCGAAGTAAACATATCGATATTAAGTACTTAGCCATAAGGGAACGAATTAAGGAAAATAAAGTGGTCATTGAGCATATAAGCACTAAATTGATGATCACAGATCCTCTGACAAAAGGAATGCCACCGAAGTCATTTAAGGATCATGTTGTACAGATGGGACTTGGTTCCATAATCTAAATTTGTTTGTACATACAATTTACAGTCTTAATGAAACTCTTATTCAGTTGTGATGTTTTCTCATATTTGTTTTGCGCATAAAGTTATTAGAGAAAAATTCACATTTAGTAGGACCAAGAATAAACATTGGGTTTATTCATAAAGTTAAGTTACCATATAAGGAATAAAGTCTGAGAAATAATACATTGTAATACATAGAAGATAATACTCACAATTTAGAAAAATTATCGCCATGATTCATGTATTTGTTTCCTAAAAGTTTGAGTTTAATGGATATAAGGATAAATATGGAGACCAAGTGGGAGAATGTAACCGTTGCAAATTTTAACGGTTTCAATAAGAAATTGAAACCAATTTATTTTGTTACAATTATTGGCTCATATTTATGCCCATTAATACACCTTGGTAACTGAATTCTTGAACCTGTATAAGAATCCTTGATGAAAGGATTTCTGATTTTACAGCCGAGAAAAAAAAATTTTCTTTACGTTCATTGTGTGTTGAACGAAAACTTGGGTCCCCAAGTCCGAAAATTCTCTAAAGAACCAACACTATCAATTGAGCTTTTTGAAGGACTTGGAAGCTCTCAAGTGCAGGCAGCAAGTGCAGGCAGCCACGGTACACCGGAGAAACAATGCAATGACAGGAGGTACACGTTGTTTTCACGCTTCCGTTTGATTTTGATATGCTTGTTGTTTTGGCATGTTAGAATCGTTTATGTTTTACAGTATTGACTCCCTTAACCCACTCAAATATCGGGCGACTTGTTGCCTCTCACTCTCGGCTAAGCAATCCTCGCACTCAAATGGCAATACTCTTCCATATAATCAGTGACGTTGTGACTCCATCGTTTGCATTATTGAAACTGTTGGAAGAGTATTTGTTCATAATCTACCAGTAAAAACCTCGCCTTAAGCATCCGCCTCATTTTCGGCCAAGAATGAATGGGTTGTCGGCCATCGTTTCCGTTTATACTAGACCTGTTCCCACCATGCTACTCGAAGAAATTTTCTACCATAAGTAAAAAATCAAGAAAGTCTTCGATACGGAGATGACCATCAGAGTTTTCGGCTTAAACTCTTGTGACTGATTTTAAGTCGGGCATCGTCATACTTGGGTTCAGCTAGGAGGTAATCCTCAACATCTTCCTCAGCCTCAGAGTCAAGGAATGAAGCTCAGCATGGGTGGGTCCGCCATCCTCCAAAATCTGACTCCTCGGAAGAGTCATGCGGCTCTCGTTGGCCTGAAACTTCTGAAGGGCGTTCGCAGGCTAGCTTGTGGTCTCGCCCCAGCTGGGATCGCGAGTTCGCCAAAGGGCTCTTAGGAATCCATGGAAGGGGCTGATGAACTTGTTTAGTGAAGTCGAGAGACCGCCTCTCCAGACCACCGAGCACCGCTCAAAGGGCCTTCACATCAGGGACTTGGCCTTCAATGCGGTTACTACTACACTCCTTTCCGGCCATCGTCGCCAAAGAAATTTTGATGGCTCTAACACCAATAATGGCACAACAGTTAATTTTCTTTGGATCAAAAGGAGCTCGGAAGACATTGCGAGGTCAGCAGAGTTCCAAACAGCAAGCACAACCTTGAGGAAAATTCTTTTTCCGATTTCAAAAGGCGGCCAAAGGTAGAGCTAACAGGCCCTTTTATAGGCGTACAAAACTTACAAACCAAACGACAAGTATGGGCGCAACCACTAAAACGTCTAGAAACTTAAAGCAAAAACGACAAACAGTACTAAGAAGACAAATAGAAGTAACGACATTATCAAAATTAATAATAAAAACAAAAATATGAAATTTTAACTCACTTGTAATTATAATAACCCATGCCCAAAAAATTTGAAATTTTAACTGACATGTGATTATTAAAACCCACACCCAAAAGTGCCCCAAAAAAAATGCTCTGTAAAAGTATGGATTATGTTTAAGCTAATAAGCGACGATTTCCTCCAATGTCTCACATGATTTTGTAGACTTTGCAATTAGCCCTTGAGTTTGTAAAAGTGTGACACAAACACCTCAAATTGATAGCAGTGCTAATCTGCTAATGGAAATTGGCATGTGATCTGCACGAGTGTTGTTAATTAAAGGTATGACTGGTTATTTTTAATCTATTTTAACCAAATTTATTTTTTAAAGAAAAATTTAAAAATACCTCATTTAGAATCTCCATTTCTCAAACACGTTGCACCTGTACTTTTTTTTTTTTTTTTTTTTTTTTCCCGGGTGAAGAGGTAGCCTTGCCTTGAACTTTCTTGCAGATCAAGGTTTATGGTCAACTACAAAGCTACTTCTTAATCTTAAGTCGAGAAAACTTGAAACATTAATAGGCACAAACCGGAAAACTGTGACAACAAACTTGAAATTTCTTGGACTGAAGAGGTAGAGAGAGAGAGAGAGAGAGACAAGAGGAAGAAGAACAGGGCTATTCATTCAGGGCCACTTGAAAAATAAAAAAGAAAATTGGAAGAGTAAAAGAATTTCCCTTGGTCTTTAACCTGTTTACGATCTATGTTTATAAGCTACATGTAAGAAAGTCAAGAGATGAACCTGAAGAGGAAAGAAAATACATAACTTCAAAGTCATGTTTCGAATATATTGAAAGTGGGAAAAAGAAAATGAACGTGGGCAAGACTCTCTGAGCTCTGCATGGAGCTTTTAACTTGAGTCATACTTCTGCAAATTATCTCTAGTTTCATGACTTGCTGAAGAAGCAACAGTCGAAACAAGTTCCCAAATGGGCTCCAAAATATGGAAACAGTTGAAAATAATGTCGGAGTGAACAGAGTTGCGGTCTTCTCTTTCTCTCAATTGAAATCATCTCGCAGCATGCAAAGAATTAATTTCCTCCGCTACAAGCTTTGAGTCCAGTATGCATCATTACTTGTCATTTGATGCTTTGTTCATTCCTTAGACCAAGAAAATCGACTAATTGCGACAATAAGTCAGCAGGATCAGCTTCACCGCAGCTCAGAGTCAACAGACTGTCTTATAGAAAATCCAACTAGATGGTGGTTAATGGTATCCAGTGTTGGGATCTCCATTCGTCCCAACTTTGAAAGTCATATAGCAATGAAACTTTAACTTCTATTGCTGATATTTTGAACGTAGCACTCACCTCTTAGTTGTCAACGATACTTCAGATTCATCCTTTAGACTGAGTAATGCAAATGACTTCAACAATAACTCAATAGGATCGTTTTCAGCACAACTCGGAACAATCAAATTCCTATGGAATTCAAATAGATGGTCAATTCATGATCTTATTTCTATGGATTTGAAGTCATTCTCTAGCATTGGAACTCACATATTAGTTGATGATAGTTCTGGGTCGTCCTTTGGATCGAATAAAGCCGTGGATTTCGGCAGTAACTGTCGAGGATCAGCTTCAGCGCTACTCGACTCCACCAAGCATCTTGTAGGAACAATCAAATTCCTGTAGAAAATTTA
The DNA here is from genome assembly GCA_025403435.1 of Artocarpus heterophyllus. Taxonomy (NCBI): domain Eukaryota; kingdom Viridiplantae; phylum Streptophyta; class Magnoliopsida; order Rosales; family Moraceae; genus Artocarpus; species Artocarpus heterophyllus. The sequence goes on from CM046339.1 coordinate 16,547,071, forward strand.
CGTTAATAAGGTTCCTCTTTTTTTTTATATAAAATTTAGAAGTCCCTAGTGGCTTGACTCCAAAACTAAAGGCCCACTGAAACTTACTCTTTGGAAAGCAAGAACATTCTAATCATTTACTAAGTTGATAGAAATCGACCATGTGAGAGCAAACCACAGGCCTACCATACATTTGACTAATTCTCGGGAAAAGCTAAAGGTTATACCTCACTAGCAAAGTAATAGCACTCACCTGTCATTAGTTAATGATGTTTCTGGCTCAATCTTTGGACTGGAAGAAGGCACTGATTTAGATAGTAATTTCCCAAGATCAGTTTTTTCATAACTGGAGTCTACTGGCCATCTCATCGGAACCAGCAAATCCCTGCAGAAATTCAATTATATCAATGAGATCATATTTGGGCGAGGGGGCTGCATTAACAAACAAATAATATGCTTTCTGAATTTGGAATATATAACAAAGAATGGGGCAAACACTTGGAAGAAATGCCTACTTGTCATAGCATTTGTATATGCAGCGACTCATCTTATCAACTGGATAACTTCCATATAAAACATCAAGCTGGTTTGACAGTTCCAGTACATCGGATTGTGGCAAAATATCCCATACCTTTAAGACCTGAATATCATGCGAATTTTCTTTCAGAATATCGACATTCCAAACAAGGCACAACTGTGTGTTAACCATGTAGTACTCTACTAATTGAGAAGAAATTCCACCATGGACAACACGATTGCCTCCGATGTCTGGTTGACGCCATCCATTTGAAATCTTCTCCAATAGATTGAGTACTCTCTTGCAGAATGCAATGCTTTTAAATCTCGTCACTGATCTCCAGAAGGCATCAGTGAAGCATACCTGCATTTAAAAATGATAACAGAAATCATCCTTACCTTTTCATGGAGTAAGAAATAGTACTGTGTGAGTTCAGTTAGAATCAGGACCGATAAGTTCTTATTATATTTGTTCATTACGCAAAGGAAAAAGTAACCTCCACATTTTGTTGAGCTTGCTAAACTAACAAAAAAAGAAAAATAGAAAAAAAGAAATAAAAACAAAGAAAGAAAGAAATTAAACATGTAGTAATTAAAGTCAATCATTTATATAAAAGGGACAAATATTACCTTCCATTTTGACTCCCTAAACAGAAGTGAATCTAGACCAAGTAAAATTGAGACTTCATTAAGCTCAACTAAAGCAACTGTAATAGCACGTGCCAAGTTCTTATCCTCCAAAGCATTCTGGAAACACCCACGTTCCTTAGCATCAGCAACTAAATTCTTCCAAAAAGTGCCACTATTACTTAATGTTGATCCGCTTCCCACAATCCAAAGGCAATACCTGCACCAACATAACATATAAAGAAAGCCACACCATGAACATGTAGCATGTTTTGCAGAATTTAAGTGTACAAAACGTGTTTAACCTTGCCCGAGTTAATGCCACATTTCCTCTTTGGCGACTAGAAAGAAAACTCACTGAGCCAATCCCATTACACCTGACAGTAGATACGATAATTACATCCTCCTCACCCCCTTGAAATCCATCAACTGTTCGAACGCTTACAAAGAAGTCACTTTGAGCTTGTGAAGTATATACTTTAATTTTCTCAGAAATCGCATGAACTTGTGCCTTGTATGCGGATATCACACCTACTCGGACCTTCCTCCTTGTGAGAGTACATTCTTTTAAGAGCAAAAAAGAAACACCATGAGTCTCTATCAATACATCTTAACACCATTTCCAGCATAAATCAATAACAAAATACAAGGGCGCATTTACCAATTAGAAATTAGAAAAATAGTAAATAAATTCCAAGAAGAAAGAAATTAAGTTCCATGTAACTAAATTCCACAATTCCATTAAAGTGTTCACCAACCAATCAAGGAGTAAAGCTACAGGGGAATTTAAATACGTGTTTTATAGCTTACTTTGCTTAAAAAAAAATAAGAATGATTTAGAATAAAACAAGTATGGTTACATAATTACCATAATGTAAAATAAGGGTAGATTTGGTAAAAAGGTAGGTTAGTCCTTTTGTTTTCAGAGAAAGGAATTTAACACCGGAGATAGGAGACAATAGATGAGTTCCCCCTCATCAAGAAACTTGATTCCTAACTTTTAGGTGGCGAGCCACCTCATTTAATCACCACATACAAAATTAAACATGGAATTTAGAATCATAAACTTAATATCCTTTTTCCGAAATTGACTCAACACTTAGCGAACAAGCCCAAGTTCTAACCAGTTTTGCTCAACTTACAAATACCTTTCTGAAGGCTTGCAACTATCTCAGCGACCACAGCAACCTCGACTATGTTTTTTCGGCTACGCTTGTCATCAAATTCCTCCTTCCCATGCAACACATCTAGGAAAGAGAATGAGTTGTACATTTTTCCGCGAAGGAAACGCCTGTTATAGCTTCTAGCCTTAACATTCTGACCATCCAATATCTGGTTGCCATAGAACTCCCTGTTTGGAAATAAGCTTATGGACGGATGCATCCTGTATTGAACATTGAGGAGGTATTTCTTGTGTTCTAGAAATGCCAACCTCTCAAACAAACTTCTTCCAAAGTACACTTCTTCAGAAATCTACAGTGATATGATAACGAAATTCAAGGATGTTACAGAGGTAAGATCATTACAGAGAAAGAAAAAAGAGAGACAGGGACAAAGCAGAGAAAAATAAAGCTCAAAGACCTGGCTCTTGACCATTGCAGGGAGTTGCCGCTCATCTCCAAGGAGTATAGCATGTCGGACCCCAGGAAGTTGTAAAGGAATAGCGGATTCACATTCTTTAACTTGAGCAGCTTCATCTATGACCAATAGTTCCAAAGGAGGCATGTCTATAATGTGCAATTTGGCAGAACCTGAAGTAGTACAGAAAATGAGGCATGCTCTTTCCAAGCAAAATTCTTTTATCAGCCTTCTATTAGGAGATTACGGAACAGAAAACGTAAAAGGAAGTGATTCTAGAATAAACAGGCTGTTAACTCTTGCAACATTAAATCTTGCAAAGCAACTGCCTCTACTGTAGGCTTCCTTTAAGTCTTCATTTGGAACTTCATGCAACAATGGTTGAAGTACTTTGAGAGACTCAACTGCTGTAAACATTTTCTTTATGTCTTCTAGTGAAATAAGAGATGTTGGTAAGTGTATATGCAAATTCACGGTTAAAAAATATAGCCGCTCTTGGACACAATCAAACATCTTGTTCACAAACTCCCCAAAAGTCAAAGTACGAGTAGGTACTTTTTCCTCCTCTGCATGTTTCCCATCATTTTCTTCTTGCTTTGTTTTCTTTTCATTTTGCAGAGATAGCATATGATCCTTCGGTCTGTTCTTGTTCTTGTTTTCTTTTGAGGCCTCAAAAATTAACTGCCTCAATCCTTTCTTGCTATTCTTGTCTTTAAAGATTCTATCACTATCATAACCATTTTCTTGAAATCTCATTATATCTTCATTTTCCAGTTTCAGATCATAGTTTTCTACATTGCCATTACCACCAAACTTCTCAATTAAGTATAAATCATACTGCTTTTTTGGTTCTTTAAGCAAACCAATCATGGCACGTAAAGAATATTCCCACCCAGATTTATGATTCAAACACTTTTGAAGCATATCCACACGATGATCAAGAAATACATCATAAAGGTCATCATAATCATCAATCTTCATTCGTTTCTTGTTCCCAAACAAAACTATATCTCCAAGCCCGTATTTTCTGAACTCAGAAGACTCTTTTACTTTTTCTACAACCCGCTTCATCACCTGCACAATTGCAGTGTTTGTTGGAGCGCATGTGAGTGTTCTGCATTCCATCCCAAGCAATAACTGTAAGAGAAAACCAACAGTCTTCGTTTTCCTGTCCCTGGAGGTCCCCATATCATTTTGACAGTATTCCGATGATGACACTCTCTGGTTCTTATACAGCTCAAAATTGCACCATTTTGTGATTCATTTAGATCAGAAGAACGGAGTGTGGCCCTCATATCTGAATATGCAACACCCCATTGTTGGCCAGAATTGCAGATGGCACAATCTTCAGCATGCTGCAAGAAGTAGATATCACGTTGTTATACGTGTGAACAAACAAACGACAGTTGCAAAGATTTAGGATCAGTGTAAATATGGACAGCCGTAACAAGTGAGACAAGTATTCGAGATATTGATAGGCAGACAGGCAATCATAACATCTTACAAGAAAGTTGGTTTGCAAAATGTTCCGAATGATACCCCTATTTGCTGCTTCTGGATTAGAGTTTAATGCATTCCATATACGAACATTTGTAGTCATGTTGATCAACTTCACAGCAAAAAGAGTTATATTTTCATTGTTCTTTTCCACATCATCGTCGACTAGGGTGGGCTTTGACAATTGTATCGAAAGTTTAAAATGTTGAGTCTTCTCTTGCACCTTTTTGACATAAGCAATCAGATAGGATCTTTCTGGCCTGTCCAGATCATTGACACATGTTGGTCTTACACATGTTATGGCGATAAGGTCTCCAACTTCAGGCTCATATATCTTCCCACCATCATTCTCGTTTTCAACGCCCTTCTCCAATTCAATCTCGTAAAGCAAATCTTTCGGAGGTTTGTACTCTTCGGATCGTTTAACAGATTCTATTATAGAAAGTGACGCATCAGACAGAATTGTGAAACTTGCCAACAAATCAGCATGCGTTTCCTCTATAAGAGGGTTGATGAATGAGTTCATGTATTCTGTTTCGGAAGAGAACACAAAGGGAATTGTCTTCACCTGCTCAAGAAATAGAAAATGATTTTGCGTAAGAGAAACTCCGCATGTTTGCAAACACACCAACCGAAACAGTAACCGATTCATGATTCTACTTTTCACTTGAAAGACAAAAATAAACATAAAGCCATTCACGACTATTATTATATTTTAATTAATCAACTAACTTCAAATTTCATTCCTTCAAACAGCGGACTCATAATCTCTCACCAAGCAAATGGTTGATCAGAAATGTACTCCTTAAACAGACTAATGGGATCATAATTAGCAACATAAGAAAATGCATAAATGGTGAATGCAAATACCTGGTCTCTGTACAAATCGGTGTTCATAACGTCATTGATAGACCAAGAGAACACCAAATCAATTAAGTTTTTTCCTTCAAGACCCATTTACTTCCTCCTTAATCTTCACAGCAATCCTTTCTTCTGCATCGAATCAGACCAAAAAAACAAAAAACAAAAAAAGTGACAAAAGAAAACCCAATACTACCAGATTTCAATGGACAAATAGAATACCCATTTGAAAAAACAAAATAAATAAATAAATAAAAACAGTAGAAATAGACTTCAAAAAACAATTATGGGAACAGACAAACATAATGGGTAAATTAATGTAATTGATTTCCTCAAGCAGAAATATGGAAAGACTGTAAGTTGACTTAAAAGAAAAAATCAGACTTTTCTTAAAAAGCGGACGTAAGTAACAAATTTCTGAGATGATCAAGCAGAAGAAGAAGAAAGGAACTAGGGTTTCCCACTCTAATATGTGTTTTGGACTTTTAAGACCGTCTTCTTTACTCTTATAAAAAAAAAAAAAAAAAAAAAAGTAAAACTGTTTCAAATGGAAATGGATTTCGGAATCCGACAAAATCCATCAATGATTTTCAACTGATGAACAGTTTCTTCTCCTTTTTTCTGTTCTTATTGTGGTTGATAGATTTATAATTTCTTTTTTTTTGGAGGGAATTTTAATATAGAAATTGTACATCTTGAAAATTGAAAGAGAGGAAGACGATAAATGCGATCTTTTCAAACCCCCAAAAAAAGAAAAAGAAAGAAAGACGATAAATGTGATGGTTTTCTTTTTTATATATTTCTTTTTGACGTTTATTACCCAAAAAATATTTTTTAAGAACAAAGGGAAGAAGAAAATGTTCACCATAAAACTAGTCTCAGAAAGGTTTCGAAGGTTAATACCTCCTCTTCATTTTCTCGGTTAATTAATTAAGCTTTCTCGGTAGCCAAACACAGGGAAATTTTCCTTTCTACAATAAAAATAAATAAATAAAAGGACACGGGGCATTTTCAGATGACTAAAGCAACTCGGAATTAGAATAATCTAATAACTTTTTTTTTTAATGAAATGGAAAATAATCTAAAAAATTTTAATCAAAGAATCAAATACGCAAATCAAGCGAAAACAAAAATGGAATAAGGAATTCGCGTATATAATTTTGCACGGACGAAGGAAAATAAAACCTTTACCTTGATGGCGAGAACTGAGAAGAGTTGAGATGGAGTGGAAATCGAGGGCTAAGCCTGGTTTAGAGTTTTATTTTGGCGGGAAGTGGAGCATGGTTTAGATCACTGCCTCATTTTGTCACACACTCATGCTTACTCAAATGACCTTGTATTCCATCAATAAATTCTAATGAAACGCACAAGAGGATAAGACTTTCATCGAGCTCCCACAAAAGGAAACCAAAAGACGCACAAACAATCAAGGATGCAATAACTCTCTCAACAACTCCTCTATAATTAATGAAAAATCGATCGATCGAAACCAAAAGACATGTGCCCTAACCGTCACCCTCCACACTGTTAAGAACCAACTCTAGCGGGTTGAACTCACAACAAAATCGGGAGAATCGAGAAACTGAAAAACGCATTCATTGTGGACAAAAATCAACCACTAAATGAGAGCAAAGCCACGACCACTAGGGACAGAGAGGAACACAATGCTACACAAAGCCGGAGGCATTGTAAAGGGACTGCCCCTTTGCCGACGCGGGAGACCCATGTTTTGATGCAGCCTGTCACCGAACCACGCACGCACCTAAAGCCCCATGTGTCCCTCGTCGGCAAGCATAGCTGCAACACCATCTCTAACTCCAAGCACCCATCCACACTCACCTCCCACACCCAAAATTGTTTCAAAGAGAAGGAATAAAACCTCCAGATCTCAAATGCACCTTGTATAGTAGCCGAAACGTCAGTGGCCCATCTCCTCCATCAAGCAAGGATCTCCAGAGTATATACAAATATATATATGTATTATATGAGGAATTTTTATTTTCAAAATTATCCCTTTTACTATTAGTAACAGTTATTATTTAGCTAACTTTTCAACAATGTGATATGCAATTGAGAGCAACTTTGTGTTGAAGAATCAATTTAATAGTCAAAACAACAATACCTATAATGAGAAATAACAATTCCTATTGTAGAAGTACCTTATGTTCAAAAGGGAAAAAAAAATAACGAAATTGCACTAGTAATATCTATAAAAATTTATCTTCTTGACTAAAAACCCTTACATATTTGTGCAAAACACCAGTGTGATGGTTTCAAAGTTAGTTATCTCGATTACTAGAGTCATCAGGTGACTGTTAGTCATCTATTAGGCCTTCCGAAATCACTCATGGATGACTTCGCATCAAGTATGTTTGACGATGGAAATTCTCCAACAAAACTCTCAGGAAGATTAACCTCATCATGGTGTTTGCTTTCACAAAAATTAATTAAAAATAAATGCATAAAAGAAAAGAAGATATTAAATTTAGAACGGTTCACTCTTGTAAGAGGTACTTTTCCTGTAGGAAGGAGAGAATTTCTCTATATAGGAGAAATTACAGATGCAATATGCTCATGAGAGGCAAAGGCCTTTTTAGAGGGCTTAATTCCCACTTATAATCCTTTCAAGATAATTTAGGGAAAATAATGTTGGTTTTAGAAAAAAGATTAGCACAATGTTATATATCTTAACAAATTTTCTAAAACCACCATAAATCAGCTTACGATATTATATAAATTAGTACATCAAACATAATTATTCTTACCAATGTCGCAATAATAATCTACATAATTATTCTTACCAATGTCGCAATTAAAAAAAAAAAAAAAAAAAAAACCACCTTATCGCTTTAGCTGTAGGCGCGTGCCTTGTGCAACTAATATTAATATTGTCACATAAATAAAACATGAAATATTAGCATTGCATGGAACCACGTCACTGATAGGTGTCACAACCAGTCAAGACCATCTCAGATGGGTGTTTTTTGACATAATCTTAGAAGACCATAACGAGTTAATAAGATTCTATTAAATTTAATCCAGAGAATATATGGCGCTAGCGTGGGAACCAGATGGATCTACATACTCTAAATTCTATATTTGACTTTTAATTTAGCTAAACTTTTAAAAAGTAAATGTCATTATTAACTTTGATTTGTGATTAGAAACCAAAGTTGTACTCTAAGATTATATAAATATATTTATGAGAAGCTAATTAATTCGTACCACTGATATAACTAATCGCCATGCGATGTGATTGTCCATTATAAACATCCATAATTAGAGCTAAGTGATAGTTCCATCGAACCTCTCTAGTTACATCTTTATTTATAAGTTCATTAATACTCTAATATGTGATCTATTTATGAACAAATCATAAATGAGGATTAGGAAAATTAATCCGACATCTAATATAAAAAGTAGAGCATTCTGCACCTAAATTCTAGTATCAACATTGCGTGGAGGCATTATTAATCCTCATATATTGAAGTAATAGATTCTATATCTATGAAGTGATGTTCACTACTAATCTGCAATGCCACATCTTCAAATTACGTGAGTTTTTTTATCATTAAGAATAGATCTCACCTATTGGTAAATTAAAATATATATATAACATATAGTTGTAAGCCCCCACTTACTTGAGATTGAGGTCCATCTATAAATTGATCATCTAAAACAATATTTATACGTTCTTTGTGTATAAATGGATTTAATCAAAGAAATAATTCTATTGTAGTCCTATTCAATATATTATCAATACGATAGTGTCTTTATACTTGTAATCTCTATTAGAGCAACTCAGATAAGATAATTCTCCAATTAAGTAAGACAACACCACAACTTTGTCATAAATTAAAGTGCCTAACTTCGACTTTAGCAGTTGATGAACGTAATATTTATACCCACTCTTTAATGATATCCTTTGTGTTTGACACTTCTATACCATAATTAAACACATGGACTAATATTAAATCTATTAATGTTTTACTCAAAACATAATAATATTTACAGAAACAATTAATATATGAGTTATAAATAAAAGGCTGAAGATTCATTTAGAGTAATGTCAAATAGTCAAAATAGGAATTTAAATATATTGCCTTATAAGCATCCTATTTCAATAGTTTGCACTTAGACAGTCTAATAATAAATAAGGACTGTAAGCATCTATTTATAAAATAGATAGGAGAAGTAAAAAGTGTTAGAAAACGAGAATGCAGCAGATATTAAAATTTTTAATTAAAACATTTTCTCAAAAACAAGTTAGACATGCTATGTATATAAATTAATTTAAGATCTTTTGTAGACTAAAAACTGCACTTTTGATAGAATTATTTTTCTTAGAACTACTACTAGAGAACTTCTACTAGAAGAGCCTTAGCCAACTAAATTTCGTTGCTATTCTCTTTTTAACGATCGGAATACAAGTGGTCGCACATCTTTCAGTCTGTCCCCTTGGCACTGACTCCTTCCAACCACAAGAGAAGACCGAATATTATTGTTCAAGATGTTAAACAATAAGCCTACGGAAGTTTCAAAGCTTCTCTCACTAAAATACTCTTTTTAAACTCAAGTGATCTAAAAAAAATAAAAAATGGTTCCCTTTATATAGTAGTTGAATTAGAACTTGTTCTTATCATATTTAGCTTCAAAATTCAAGTTTAGATCAATCTCTATTACAAAAGCACATTTGACGCAGATCATTAAGCTAGAAAGGCGGTCAACCACCTCCAATGTATGGCGGTCAGTTGACCGCCTAGTCGTGGTTGATCCACCGAGACACGCTTTTGTCTTATCAAATTTATCCAATTAACCCAAAATGAACTGAGTGGATAAATACTACTTTATTGGATTTGGGTATCCCATATAGAGCCTCAAATTTAATTCAAGTAACCCAATACAGAAATTATTTGGTTAAAACAGTCATATGTGGATAATCTCATTCAAATAAAATAAAATTAAATAATTCAAAATGTTTATTTTGAATTAATAGATAAAATTAATTCAACCAATTAATTAAAATGAATTATTTAAATCCAAATAACCGAATTTAAGCCAATCTAATAATTAACATAAGTTACTAATCTGTAGAAAAAATATGCCATATCATTACAGGAAAATATGTGAGCTAGCAAAGAAGACCCGATGGACATGTATAGATCAAGTTTCTATAATAACATAACATATCCTCGACAATTATATTTTGTAATTATCAACTCTGAAGTTATTCCATTAAAAGCTTAGAGCTGTACTCTTGAACTATATATAAATTATCAATCGAAATTTATTACTTTATTATATAAATGCTTAACTTAGACTCTAGTGTTGGAAATTTGTATACAAAACTAAACTATAAACCCAAAAAATACTACTCAAGTTTATTTTATTAAGATATTATTATAAAGGAATATATGAACATACTCTTACACAACATACAAACTCTCATGTACAAAACCAAACTATAAACCCACAAAATACTACTCAAATTTATTTTATTAAGATATTATTATAAAGGAATAAATGAACATACTCTTATACAAAATTCAAACTTTCTATTTTTCACTCTTGACAAAGACACACACACAAAAGACAAAGCTTTGCTTTGCTTATCATTCCAGAAGCTTTTTGCTTCTTTTCTTTCTTTCTCTCTTGGTAAATACTCTTACTCACTTTGCTTTTTATTTTTCTTCTTTTCTTGCAAATGCATCATCCAAAGAACTTCATAGTATTTATAATAGAGCTGAACTACCCAATACTACATAATTGCTTCATGCAATCACCATACAATAATTTAACTAAATAAACCACACAATGGATAAAGCTTGGCTACCATAAATTTTCAATGTATTTTTTTTAGCTTCTTCTTCCTATCACGTGAATGGGATGCATGCATTCTGAAGCAAGTTCAAAAGCTTCTATGCTTGAGCTTCATGGGCTAATATGGACTTTGAAGTTTGAATAACAAAAAATGAGTTTACTTTTCAACACTCCCTCAAACTTGTTTTATAATACCAAGTGAATTTCTGATTCTTGCAAAATCCTCGTACTTTAGTAGTTTGATAAAAATATCAGCAATTTGATAATGAGATCTTACGTACTTGAGTAGCACATCTCCTTTTGCAATACAATCTCTTATATAATGATAGTGACTATCTATGTACTTGCTTCAGTCATGAATGATCAGATTCTTTGCTAAAGCAATTGCTGACTTGTTGTTGACACAAATCTCTTCTAATCTTTTTAGGTTATGCTTATCTCTTTTAACACGCTCCTTATCCAAATTGCTTGATAGGTGTATGAGGTAGCAGCAATATACTCAGCTTTACACGCTGAGAGTATGACAATCAATTGCTTCTTTGACATCCAAGAGAATTCAATGTCTCCCATGAAGTATATGAAACCAATAGTGCTTTTTTGATCATCAATATGTCTAGCCCAATCGCCGTCACTGTATCAATAAGTTTTTAATAATTAGAAATAGAGTAAACAAGCCAAAGTCAATGGTACCTTTGAGATAGCGAATAATTCTCTTTGTGGTCTTGAACTGAGTGGTAGTTGGACTCTTTATGTAGCGACTTATGAGTCTAGTGGCATAGAAAATGTCGGGTCTTAACATCAAATATCGCAAAATTCTAATCAAGCTCTTGAAAGAGCCATCTTTTCTTCTTCATTATCTTTAGATAATTTGATTCCACACTCCACTGGTGTGTTTAATGGCTTACAATCAAGCATCTTCAACTTCTTGAGGATCTCCTTTGCGTAACCATCTTATGAGATGAAAATTCTATCTTCTTTTTTGCTTGACTTTGATACCAATTTAGTATGCCATGATCTAATGTCGGTCATCTCAAATTCCCTTTTCATCATTCTCTTAAAACTTTTCAAACATTCTTGGATTACTGCTAGTAAAGATTAAATCATTCACATATAAGCACACGATCAAAACTTCTCTATTATGGATATTTATAAAGAAAGTATGCTTATTAAGGCATTTGGTAAATCCATTATCTTGAAAGTATTTATCAATTTGACTATTTTATGCTTGTGGTACTTGCTTCAACCCATAAATAGCCTTTTTTAACTTCAAGACTTTGTCTTCATGTCCTTTCACAACATGGCCTGTTGGTTATTCGACATACACTTCTTCTTCAAGTATTCAATTTAGGAATGCATACTTTATATCCATTTTATTTATTTTCCACTTGTGCTGACCAACTAACGAAATGATTAGTCTTATGGTTTCTAATTGGGCAATAGGTGCAAATATTTCATCATAGTCTATTTCAACTCTTTGGGTATAACCTTTGACAACAAGTCCTTCCTTGTATTTTCCTATCTATCCTTTAGCATTTCTTTTTGCCTTGTATACCCATTTGACGTCAATGGCCCTGTGTCCTTTGGGAAGAGATGCAAGGACCTAAGTATCATTCTTTTTTATGGCCTTGATATCATCATCTATTGTCTTTCTCTATTTTTTATCTTGAACAGCTTCTTGGAAACTTATTAGCTCATAATCTACCAAAAGGCAGCAAAAGAGAGTGAGATTATCAAGTCTTTCAGTTACCTCATAGAGATCATGCAAACTCCTTATATGTATCACATCCCGTTCTTGAAAACTCACTTATGAAGAGAAGGAAGTAGTTGCTTTTATTGAGGGAGATTGGCTTGATTGGACCACACACATCTATGTGTATAAGCTCAAACGGCTTTTGGGCTCTTGAATTGGACTCTTTAAACATCCTTGGCATAGTTGGTCAAGATGTTTAATACATGATAATCCTTTCACCATCTCCTTCTTAGATAATAACTCTAGTCCTCGAAAGTTAAGATGCCCAAATTGAAGACACTAAAGCCAAAATGCATCTTTGTAATAAGACTTTAGATATTTTGCAACATCATTTTGAATATTTAGAGAAAACTTTTGGTTCTTTGATATTTTCATTTTGGTAATTAAGTTTCCTTTGTCATCTTTTATGAAAAGACTATAATCTTTCATATGAATATCATATCCTTTTTCTAAGAGTTGACCTAGACTCAAGTTGTTGCTTTTCATGTTAGGAACATAATAGACATTTGAAATAAACTGGTGACTTCCATTTTTTGTGCGAATAAGGATGTTACCTTTTCTTTTTACTGGTATTTTGAAATCATCTCCAAAAGACACATTGCCGCTTACTAATTCATTGAGTTATGCAAACATGCTTTAATTTCCATACATGTGGCTGCTTGCACTAGTGTCAAGGTACCATGTATTTCTTTGACCTCCATTGTCGTTGTTGTATGCTAGTAATACATTGTCATTTTCTTCTCTCTTCTCTTCTATGTAATTGACTATCTCATCAACAATGCTCCACATTTTGAATCATAGTGCCTGAATCTATCACAATTATAGCATTTAACACGAGATTTATCATACCTCCTGTTTGAACATCCTCTACCACAACCTTTTGTAGAGTTTTCTCACCTGTTGTTGGAAGCATTGAAGTTATTGTTGGGAATCTATCCTTATCCATGTCGTCGTCCACATCCACAACCTCGTCCTTGGCCACGTCCTCTTCCATGTTGCCTTCTATCATTGTTGAAACTTTCTTCTTTCTTTCATGATTTGACTTCTGTCTTGAGGAGTTGTTCAATGATCCTTTGTTTCTTCTTTTTCTTTTCTTCACGAGCTTGCAAAGAACCCAAAAGTTGCTCAATCGTCATAGTATCCAAATCTTTGGTTTCTTCAATGATAGTGATAATACTCTCAAACTTTTGATCTAAAGATTGGAGAATTTTCTCCATAGTTGCTACCTCTTCTAACTTTTCACCGTTTCTTTTTTAGTTCATTGGAAATGACAAAGACTCTAGAGAAGTAGTCAGAAACCAACTCGGCTTCTTTCATAAGCATAGTTTCAAACTCGGGAACTCGGTTCAAAATTCTGGATTTTCGATCAACGATCAATGCTTAATCAACGTTGGTCAACGGCCTGAGTTGAAAACGACATGTCATTTTTACTGAAACAACTTCTGTTTTACTGAGCAAAATGAGACGCCGTTTTGTTACTTCAGTTTTATGAGTGCATCCAGACTCCATTTTGGCCAAGTGCTTGTCTCGTCAAGCTCTTCACATTGATATGTAACAGTACTAATTTGGATACAAATTTATTTACGCTTTGACGCCACTTTGTTAGAAATTTATATGCAATACCAAACTACAAAACCACAAAATGCAACTCAAATATTTTTGATTAAGATTTTATTGCAAAGGAGATAGCACACTCTTATACAAAATACAAACTCTCAATTTCTCACTCTCGACAAACACACAGACAAAATCTAATCTTTGCTTTGCTCATCACTCTAGAAACATTTTGCTTCTTTGCTTTCTCTCTCTCTCCAAATGCTCTTACTCACTTAAAAAGCTTTGTTTCTTATTTTTCTTCTCTTCTTGCCGATGCATCAACCAAAGAACTTTATGGGTATTTATACTAGAGCCAAGCCACCCAACACATACAATTGCTTCAGACAATCACCACACAATAGTTTAACTAAATAAACCACACAATGGATAAAGCTAGGTTGTTACAAATTGTCAACTTGTTCTTTTCAGCTTTTCCTTCCTATCTCGTGAATGAGATACATGCATTCTAAAGCAAGTTCAAAAGCTTCCATGCTTGGGCTTGAAACGGGCAAACATGGGCTTCACTGGAAACATTTAGACGGTAGTGGAACCCGCCTACGATATTCTGCGAGAGCCCAAAGTGGATAGATGTTTCTATACGTTGGATAGTGTAGCAGACAAGTCTTCATGAAAACTCCTGATATTTCCTGCGCATAGTTAATTGGTTAGATATCAATATATGTAAATCAACATGAAGAAAATAAGAGAACATAGTTTTAAGATATCTTACTTGTTGTGGAAAATCACCATTGTTCATTTGAGAATTAATGATAAATTTTGCAGCCTGATGAAGAGGAGTTGGATCTCTTTCTGCTTGTCCAGCATGCATTAGACCCATCATCGCCCATGCAGTTTGTATCACATTTGATCGTTTTCCGTCAAGGGGTATATATTCCTACATAACCAAACACCAAAAATAAAAAAGTTTAAATACTTAATAATTATAAAAACTCATTTCATAATTTTACTCTTTTTTTTTTTTTTTTTACACTAGGGTAAGAGGTTTAGTACGTAAATTATTTTACTGAAAGACACTAATTAATTGTAGAATTTGTTCATGTTTTTCTTTTTTTAAACACAAAAAAATGACATGATGAATTATGTATATTGTTACCTTGTGGAGGCAAGAAAGATAACTCTCACTCCAACCCCCATCATCTCTTTGAGTTTCAAGTAAAAATTTAACTGCTTTCTGCATAGCTACACTTTCACTGTAAGTCTTGCCAACTGCTGCTAGCCCTCCCAAAGCAAACCATGTGCCGTATGTGTAGCAAACTCCCCAAAATCCATACCTAAGCCACGTGTCCTCAATTCAATTGAATTGTAATAAATAAAATAGATACGTCCTTACTGACGTAGAAGAAAATTATACCATGAGCCATTAGGCATCTGTGTGTCTTCCAGGAACCAAACAGCTTTTGTTATAAAATTTTGGATTTCCTTGTTCCTGTGTCCTGGGTACGACTTTTTAAACAAAACAAAAGCTTGGATTGCTGCTGAGGTGCACTCTACATATTCATGTTCCACAACAATATCCGCAAACAATTCAGTAGGATTAAGTACCTGAGTTTAAATCACAATGAAAATTTTCCATATAAATTAAGATACTAAAGTTGCCAATAAAAATTAAAAGGATAAAGATATTAAAATCTATACTTCCAACCACTTTTTTCCTTTTGCTGGCTCCCATATGGCTACACCACCATCCTGACTCTGTCATCAAGAAAAATGGAGTTGCATGGTGTTTTAGTAAAAAAGATATATATGAATATTGTGCTTTTGAAAATAATTAAAATGTTGGGTTTCAGAGATAGTTTTTTACATTTTCATAAATTAAAAAAAAACGAAAAAAAAAAACCCTTACTTGAAGAGAAAGTAAAACATTTACAGCATCATAAAGTCGTTCAGGTTGCAATTTTTCACCAACAGTCTCTGGTGGCATCGACGAGAGCAATAAGCAACACTGTAGAAAGAATGATAATTGAGTTAGAAAAATCGATGCAGAAAATATAATAAATTTAAATATAAGCAAATTTACCTTCAAACTTTCTGCTGTGCAATCAGAAACCTGCCATCCATGGTCTTGATCAGAAAATGTCCATGAACCTTTAGAGATGTGGCGATACATGCTTTTAAAGTCACCAATAGGATTCTCTTTAACCTTTAGATATGTAACACAAGGAATCAAGTTCGATAATTATCATTTTAAATTCTACCAAAATAATAATAATAATAATAATAATTTGTGCTTTAAACCTGAGATTTCTTTATGAAGTCGTGGCCTTTTATAAGAGTTTGCCCAATTTCTTCTGTGAGATTACTAGCAAGCAAAGCTTGAATGGCTAAACAAGTATCCCATTCCTGACTTCCAAAAGTCTGCAAATCAATAAATTATTATTTGTAAGTTTTACTATTAAAACATGCATTCTTCATTTCTTCTTAAAAAGTAAAATGAAAGTAGAAACAATTACCTGCATCTTCATTCCATCCTCAGCAACCCACAAGAAATCTGGAATTCTTGCAAGGTGCTTTTTAAAGTAGTCCCCATTTGGATCTTCAACCCAACAACAAAGCATACATAGTACCTGTTGTATGTGAGAAACTGATTAAAATATAGTAGGTCCTAAAACAAACATAAATCTTGTCTTTGTAGTTTCTGTATTGTCTTACCTTTTCTATACATCCAATAGTAATGTATCGACTATTTTCATCCTCATAATGAATATGATCCATTGTCACTTGAAGAGCTCTTTCTCTTACCAACTTATTTAAAGGCCAACGAGTGAAAAGAGGCTCGGTGCCAATATATAAAACATCCCAAATTAGATCTTGAACCCAAGGACGTGGATGATACAAATCCTCCTGCAATTGCATATTATATGTTATATATGATGCTTATCTATTACACATGTACAATCAACAAAATTATATTATATCATAAAGTCGAAGATATTAGTTTGACCATAATTAGGTCTACTCACCTTAGCGCATAGATGACGCACTTTCTTCCAATTTATTTCACTGAAAGGTTGAGTATGAAGTTCACTCCTCAATTCCTCAATGAGAGGTGTGATGGGACAAACAAACCTTTTTCCGTACAAATATGACATAGGCATATAGACCAATCTAGTGTAGCACCACATTTTGGCTGCAATGTCAAGGAAAAGTAATAAGGACTAAAGATAATTAACCAAGCAAATAATTATACTCGTATATATCCAACAATTTTATACTTCCCTCAAAAATTTTATATTCTGCATACATATGTAAACAATTAATTTCACTCTAATATGTTATTGTTTGTATCAGTACTCTAAAATATTCAGTTTCACCTAATTAAGACATTTATTTTTTGATGTTGTTTATAGTTTTTGAAATGCACTGGATAGTTTTAGTACCCACGTTTTTTTTTTTTTTAATTTTTGGTATGGAGATAATTGCTACGACAATGGGTTTTTTTTTTTTTTTTAACTTGAACTCTAATTTTATTTCCTACGATTAAGAAGGCTAATTCAATTTCTAAAAAAAAGAGGCTAATTCTATCAAAAGGCTCCATCATATTGTTCTTGGTAATTTTCTACTAATCAATATTGTCAAAATTCTGGCGGATATTGGACATAATTGTGTGAAGAATATTTCTCCACATTAATTTACTTTAATCCCAAGTCGTCCACTTTCAGTGGCGTATGAATTGTTGTAGATTTCATATTTTACGATCAATGTTTCCAGCTGCCCAAAAATTTTTGTCTCCAGCATGTCAAGTTGTTTATCACTATTTTGATCCTATCCACTGGAAAATTAAAATACATTATATATATAGGATAAATAGCTCTACAGTTCCTTGAACTTTTACTATTGTGACTATTTAATCATTGAATTAATTTAATGAGCTAGAATAGTCCCTAAACTTTTAACATTGTAACAATTTGGTCTTTAAATTAATTTAATAGGCTAAAAAAGTCCTTAAACTTTTAACATTGTGACAATATGATCATGAAATTAATTTAATATACCAAAACAATGATGGCAGACGTGGTGACGCAATGACGACACAATGTTGCAATGTGGCTAGTTGGGTGAGGTAGCTGCCAGCTACAGAGTGGTTTTGTTGCAAAAATGGTGCAACAAAGGGGTGATGCGAGGTCAGTATTGTAGAGAGAAGTGCCATAGGGTGAAGGTTGTTGTGATGCTTTTCATTCAAATTTTAACAGTGACAAATAGATATGTTGATTTTGCTATTAAAAATTAATTTAGGGACTATTTCAGCCTATTAAGTTAGTTCAAGGACCAAATTGTCACAATATAAAAAGTTCATGGACTATTTTAGCATATTAAATTAATTCAAGGACCAAATTATCACAATGTTAAAAGTTTTGGTTAAACTTACCACATATATTACCATTATTATAAAATTTTAATTTCTTTAAAGGAATTACAACATTGTTGTAATTTTATTAGTTCAATGCAATTTAAAATAACCATGTGTTTCTATCTCATAGTAAACGCTAGAATGTTCCAAATAACATTCCTGTATTCCTAATCATGAAAATTGATAACGCTAAAATATTTATCAAATAAACTGCTAAATTTTATTTGCCAATGGTAAACTGATAATTTAAATTATATCTTTTGAATTGTATACATATGATTGCATCATCCACCTAATTATAGAATTAATCATAGTTATGAAACCTGAAGACACATAGCCAATTTATAATAAATTATGCAATTAATTATACAAATTATTGATATCTAAATAAATGCTCTAAGATTTTGTTCCCAAAAATGTAAAAAAAAAAAAAAAGGATTTAAATATGCTTCTAAATTTATGTGACCAGGGGAATAAGAAGAAATCGAGGTGTTTAAGATCATCAAGAATCATAATATAAAATAAAAAATTTGGCGAAGGATTCCTGATTGTGAATCATCGTGTATGACCTCATGATTTTTTGCAAAAATTCTTGAAGCTTAACTTCATTTGTGAGTATATATAATGAATAGGCCATAATAAGTATGAAAGAAGAAGTTGCAACGCATGTATTTATTTAAAATAAAAGTATAAGAACCTGGATGCATAGGAAGAAAGGAAGGAAAAATCCAAAATTCTGGAGGCATTGGGTGGCATCCAGACCAATCAAAGATGCCAAGTATCTATAGAGGTAGAACCAAAAATATTTGCATAAATAGATAATATTTTCACAGAGAAAAACTTTAATCAGTTCCTAAGAGGTTACATGTAGTGAACAGTGAGCATACCGAAAGCCAAGTCTTTCCCCAAGAGGGTATATAGGTTGCACCACCATGATCGAGAATCCATTTTCTTGCTTTTGTACAAGAATTGTGTTGGCCATCATCAGCTCCTTCACCAAGCATACGCATGCAAATATAGCTGAGAACCGTGCAAAACATGATGCTATGACTCTCTACATGTAGTCCCCACCCACCATCTTCATTCTAACATGTACAAATTAATATTACTTCATTTATACTTTTACCCATTAATTGAATGAGTATATATAATGCAAATATATATATATATATATGTGCACCTGATGATTGTATATGTAGCGAAGAATTTCCTTGCGATGCTCTGCAGACAATATGGTATTAAGGTTTCCTGTGATGTATAGACACATGACCTACAAATAAATGACAAAGTTTGTGTCAAGAATATAAACTAATTTAAGAAAAAAAGAAGAAGAAAAAAATAGAACAAATCAAAAGAAGAAGACAAGCTCTCGGTTACCAACCAATGGGGGGAGGAAGAACAATGGGCCTGAATTTTCAGCAGGCCAATGCCCGTCACTGGCCTGCAATGCTGAAAAGTAGCGTACTGCCCTTGTCAATGCGGCTGTGGTCTTTTCATACGTAATGATTTCACCGTCTTCAACCTTAACAGGAGGAATTGCTTGTTTGAAGTGTTTTTCTCTCAAGAACTGAAACATTGTGTAAATTTAAAGAACAGTTAGGCTAAAACAAACAATTTCATATAAGGGTGTTTAGGAACACTATTTAAATTGTAATTTTGCGATTCTAACTAAGTTTTTTTTTTTCAATGTTCTCTATTATATATTGTGGTATTTTTTATTCTAATCTATAGTTCTAACTATGTTTTCAAACACCTTATAAATCTCAAAACCTATGCAAATCAATTATTTTACTATTAGATGCATCGACCACTAATACGTGAGCAATTTTTTTTTTCAGCATTGAATAAATGCAAAAGGTAGACCTTTAATTGTTTTTCTTTTTTCTTTTTCTTTTTTTTTGAGAAAATAAAACTTCATTCAACTAAAATTAGTATAAATAAAGTTGCATAACACCTCTCAACATAAATGATCTTGGATAAATGATTCGATCCACCAGTAAAATCAAATGAGGCACAAGAACAACAAACCGACATTGAGACCCAAAGGGGATGACCTACTTAACATCCAAAAGAAAGCTCTTTAATGACTCGTTGTAAGACACTACTATAGTTGATAGATGACCCCAATCGACCAAAATGAAACCTGCCCTAGTGAGGGCTCAAATAACCCAACATAGATGCAAGTCTAGCTGTTATTTACCACACTCAATGCTATTAATGAACGGGTGTGAACAACAAGCCAAGACCGAAGGTTAACAGACTACCTTCTTTATTACATACTAAACAAAAACGAAACACAAAGTACCACACCCAGGCGAAAACATCATCGTCACTATTGTACAAAGAAAACAAAACACAAAGGGAATGTTAGAATCGATGATACAAATGCACCGAGCAAGCTGAAATATCCTGGCCACGACCCTTCCCACCATTGCCGAGATGCGTTCTCTAACACTACCCATCTCCTCCGCCAACTCTAACTCTGGCACAAGCTGCCAATGGGCCTACCTTCCCCCTACCCTGTCACCGGATAACTGCCACATCTCTTACATCTGGCTATATCTTCCACCACAACAAAGAGAGCAACCCACCTCACCACCGCACCCATTTGGCTTCCCTTCGGCCCTGCCCTTGCCACTGGAGAACAACCGCTTTACTCCCTTTGCACCACTATCACCAAAGATCTAGATCTAGTGTCGTCTACCCTAGCAAAGAAAGCAGCCCCCTCGCCACCCTTATACCTTGGCCACCTACCGCCCAACCCCTGCCACTGGAGAACAACCACCACTCCCCAATACGGCAAACTCGAGTGCTACCTAACTATCCAGCACCCAACATATCCTCCATGCTCCATGCCTAAACCGCCATTCACTCTCTTCGAAAAGAATCAAGGCAGGTAGTCTAGGGTTGGCGTCAGATTTAGGCCCCAAAAGGAGAGGGGGCGACACACGATAAAGTTTTCTCCCAAGCCTTACCAGAGCACTCTTTCTTATTCCTTGGGAATATCACTTTAATCAATTCAAGTCGTGCAATTATTACTTGACTTGGCCGATCAATTTTTAATTTAAAGTATTTCAAATACTTATTGCCTCAACATAAGCCAACAATATAGGAACGAATACGAAACTTGGGCATTTTAATGTAGAAAAGCGTAAGAATATCTCTTTAAAAGACCACTATTTAAGATCGTCTTAAAAAGCACTTTTTAAAACATTCCTTTTAAGGTTGACTAACAGTTGATAACTTTAAGCAAAAATTTCCAATTGGTATTTGATAATAGATTAATAAATATTTTTTAAGGAAAAGGCTATGCAATATTTATGTACATGTGCAAATCAGAGAACGTTATTTTTTAATACAATGTCCAAGCCTTTTTAGACATTGCTTTAAGTTTTATTTATATTTTGCTAGCAAAACTTTTTTTTTTTTTTCAAATTTTCTCAAGATTACGCTAGTGTTTGAAAGTAAAAGAAAAAAGAAACTGCAGGATTTAAGATATGAGATATGATATAATCAACATTTTTTCTTGAATTAAAAATTTTTACTGGGAAACAAGACCATTAATTCGTGTTATGAATTTTCAAATTTTTAAGCAGATAAGTAATGTTTAATTGAAATTATTTTGTTTTGTTGTATTTATTTACGTATTTAATGTCGTTCCAACTATATAGTACCAACTGTCACAATGTAAAACTCTCATATCCTACACCATAAAACAAAAGTAGGCTATACTGTAAAGTCTCGCATACTACCGTAAATTCATTCTAACTTTTGATTCTAATTGTATTTCCAAACGTGCTACATTAATATATAAAACTTTGAGAGTGTAAGGAAATCTTACACAGAAGTCCAAATTTTCAAACTTAAATTTTTCATAAATAATTACGTTCTATTATTTTGCTAAAAAAAATCCATTGCCTTGATTTTAACACTTAAAACTAAAATCATGATGTGCATAAATAGACATTTAGAATTTGATGCACATATACTGGAGGTATTAATTTAAAGGGTAAAAATGAATAAAAAAATTATATAACATTCATTAACGAACCATTATATCTATAATGGGTGAGATTAGATCGAATACAATGGATTTTATATTCGATCTAATCTCACGCAAGAATTTGCCATGCCAGTTCAGTACTTTCAACTATACATAAACTTCTTCAAAAAACAAAATTATAGCTAATTGGTTTCTTTTTTTAATTAAAGACTGCAATTTCATTAAACAAAACTTATAGAAATTGTAGGAAATGTCATTTTTTTATAACTAATTTTAGTAAATAACAGGTTTTGAAAATATTTATAGTAAAAGTCAAATTTATGGTGTAAATAATTTATTTACCCCTTTGTTTATTATGTAAATAATTTTTATTTACACAATAAATAGATTTATGGTGTAAATAATGTATTTATCTATTTGTTTACAATGTAATTATTTCTTATTTACATAGTAAGTAAGTTATTTACATTGTAAATTTAACATTTTCTACAAATATTTTTAAAACCTGATATTTGCTTTAAAATGTTTCAAAAGTCTAGTGAACTAAAACAAATATTATAACTAGTGATTTGCTGGTCAATTTCTTATAATAAACAAACCGCCAAATTATTGCTTCTACTCAAGAATATGGAGGTCCTGGCTACTTAATTTTTTTTTTAAAAAAATTAATTACATTTCTTATTTAAAATTTTTTTAAAATAAAAAATCTATTATTTTCTGAAATTTAACTTTAAAAAATATTTTATTTATGCATAATAACGGATCTAGGATTTGAATCCACTGGCACTAATAAAAAAAAATTATAACATAAAATAATACTTTTCATATTTATTTATAATATATTATTATTAAGTAACATTATTTCGGTTGTCCTTGATGAGTTTTCTGATCAATAAACAACGAAATCTTCAGTTAACCCTTGATATCTCAGTATACTGCGCAAGTGATTCTTCACAGGAAGAAAATAGTCTATCTGTCTAATTTTATTATTCATATCCTCAAAATGAGATCATGAATATAAAAGAAATAAATTATAAGCATAGAATTAAAAATAATATTGTAAAAAGTTCATGAATCTTTATAATATTTTGCCAGTAACTTAATTTTTTAACTGTCAGCTATTGAAGCATAAAATATCTTGGGAAGCAATCAAACATTTGACATAAAAGTATTGAAAGAAAAAAAAAAAAAAAAAAAACAGAGCAAAGAAAGTGACAACAAAGACGTTGGGTAGAAGAAAAGAAAAATATTAATAGTGGAAACTGGAAATAAATAAAAATTTATCAAAAAAAGTGAATGATACAATAACAGTTTCTATAAAAAGGGATTTTCCTAATCAAATAAGCTCATCATCTAAGTTAAAAAAAGCAGGAGTAGCTAGATAATGAGAACTTTAATGGATTCTCTAAATATATGCCAAAACTTAGCTCTTGAAAAAAGATAATAAGCACATACATCTTGAAAGATTTTCGATGCATTAGACTACATAAAAATAAAGATTTAGACTAATAAAGGACAAATATTCTTAAAGATGATGATGTAGTTATCGTATTAACTTCGGTAACAATATTTTTAATACTTATGAGCTTAAAAAAAACATAGGCTCTTTAATATTTAAAGAAAACTGCATAAAATACCTCTTATAAAGCCTACTTGTTAGAAATATCTTTATCTTTTGGACTTCTCAAAACTAATCCTCTAACAATTATTTTCTTTTAAATTTGGCTTGTTAATTTACTCTTTGTCCTTAATTCTAAAACTAGATTTGAAACCCTAATAAACTCTCTCTCTCTCTCTTCCCTACTCTCAAATCTGCCTCTCTCTATCTCTCTCTATCTTCGATTCATTACCATCGGAAGCCATAGATGCAACCCCAAAGCTCATCTTCACCATCTTCGAGCTCGTTCCTCGCAACAGCCGTCGATGTCGTCATCGCAGCCGAGTGTGAGTTCGGCGGCATCCTTAGATTGACGCCTTTGTCACTTGGCGGCGGCCATCGCCACAGCCAGAGCCAGAGCCACTACTTCTCCGATGACTCGTCTTTTGTCATGAAGGAGTCAACCTGCAAGGAAAACTCCTCCGCGCCAACATCAGCCACATCTCTCTTCTTTCTCTTTCTTGGATGGCGATCTTTGGTGATGAACGAAAGCCATTTCTTCCCACGCCATTTGCGATCAAGCCACACCGGATCGTCTTCCAAAGTTTTCACATAGCCAGATCGCTATCTTTTTAGTATTTTTTGTCTTTCTTTTTTGTAATATATATATATATTTTTGTCAATCTTGCGATCATATTGTATTTTTTGCTTGATCTATTCTTTTTTCAATTTTAGAATCTGACAGGTCTTGGGACGAAATATGGGGCGTTCTATCGTAGAATCTTGCAGGTTTTGTGTTTGATGAATTTCAAGATAAAATCTGACAGTTTTAGCAATTTTTTGGATAGAATCTTGCAGGTTTCATGTTGAAATCTGTTGAGTTTCGTGTTAAAAACATGACAAGTTTCGGTTAGTTTGATGATGAAACCTGACAAATTTTGATAGATTTTGAGACGAAATCTTATAGGTTAAAAATCTATGTTGCAATCGGATAGACTATATAAGTTCATAATTTAAACGTTTAAAAATTGATTTAAACGTTGCAAATTTGTTATTATATTTTAACCTTTGACTTTGAAGTTAAATTTATTTCAAACGTGTAATCACAAATAAAGTAAAAATCAAGCAGACTATACAAGCATAATTTTAATTTGCTTTAAAAAATAAGTTGATTTTCAAAAAAAAAAAAATTGAAGTCAATTGCACGTTTGGTTTATAATGGTTGGTTTATGAGGAAAAAAAAAATAGAAATAGATAAGAAACGAGAGAGAGAGAGATTTTTTTTTTCTTTTAAGTTGCTATAATGTTTGTTAAGTTCTAATTATTGACCTTATTTTGCCCTCCAAAACGAAAGAACAAAAAAAAGCTAGATCACACAATTCCAGAAAGATATAAAAAGAGGAATTAAATATATATTTCTTTTTAGCTTCGTGAGTTTTCTCGGTGTCGTTTTACAATATTTACATTAACTAACACTGAATTTGGGACTCGTTGTGTGATACCAGAAAATAAATGTGATTTGAGAAAATGACCATGTTTCTGTGTCCACAAAGAACTTGGTCAATATCATATAAGTTGGAAAAATTATACATAGTTAATTTACCTGCATCCGCCATAGGAGGTCACTGCTGGGCTTGACCTGGTGGCGGTTGTTGAAGAAGTCACGGCGAGCCTCTTCCACCGCCGCTCGCTCCTCCGCCGTGCCCGCCTCCGGATTAAATTCCCAAATCTGCCTTCCTACAAAGTTGTTTGTGCTAAATATGTAAGGGTCATTTCCCCCATCTGCTATCTTCAGCCTCCACATGATTATTAATCTGATGATCAGCCTTTGGATATTCTCTTTTTGATCAGAAATCTTCACGTGTAATTTGCAATCATACGTTTTGTACAGATGAATAAACTAGTTAGGTACAATAAATTAATATGCATGAACATTGTTATCACGAGTGTCATGCGTTAGTATACCTCTACCTCCTGAGGCACAATTTCGAATGGAGTTGCGGTATGAAACTTTGTATGACTTGCACTCCTAATTGTTGAGAAAATATTTCTGAGCTTCTGATTCCATTGAGAGAGACAAGATCTTTTTTATAGATCTAGACATCCTCTCTCTCTTCTTCTTTTTTCTAAAAGTCACTTTTTTTTTATTAGGTTACTTTTAATTTTGGACCCGAAGAATAGTTTACCCGACCTACTAAATCAATAATGGTATATGATCTTTCAATATTACATTAATAGTAACTCCCAAACTATGGCCCTATTTGTTTTTGTTATTAGAATTTTTTGAAATGTTTTCGTATATTTTTCGAGTCAAAAATTTTAAAAACACTCTTAGTAAAATTCTCATTTTTTTAAAACAAAAATATTTTTACCTATTTTGAAAACAATACTAAACTATATCACTGTATCACTAATAGTACCCACATGACAGAAGTGTCCAATAAGTAATCTGAAATTTGGTCTTATTTGATAATTTTCTTAGTGTTGAATTGAAGGTTCACACCAACCCAACTATACGTCCTTTATAATAACCAAGGCTAGTAGAAATTTTACATATCAAAGTTACCGTGAAGGTTGAAAAAATGTCGTAGTAACTGAAGAGATTTCATGACAGTTTTTTTAGTCGTCATGGTAACTTTATAAGGTAGTTAAAAATCATCATAAAAACTGAGGATTTTTTTATAGGACGTTGAGAAGGAACATTACATAACGGTTTTTGTCAAAAACCACCAAGTTAAAGCTCATATACTACAACGGTTTCTTTATAAAATGATTGTATATTCTTCTTTTACCCCGATAGTTTTAAAAGGAAACCGTTGTTGTATATATCTTATATACCACAACTTCGAATGAAGTTGCAGTATGAAACTTTGTATGACTTGCCTGTAGGGGAAAATTTATGAACTAAGTGAAAAACAAAAATTTAACACTAAACAACAATTACATGTTCGAGTACAGTGGAAATATTATACACCTTAGATCATCTCATAAAATATATAAAAAAGAGATAAAAATTGTAAATTATTCAAATTTGTGGCAACGCTAGCATAAGATCTTGATGATAAATTCTGTCCCCAAAAGATTTTCTAGACTATGACTTAATATTGACTGCACTAAGCGAGTGGGCACCTTATACACTACAATAATCAAAATAGATTTACAAATATGAACACTAGAATCAATATCAAAGAAAACTAAAAATGAATTTTACTTGACTTACTTTTAATTTTTTTTAACTGCAGAAAACTTTTGAAACCCTAATTACGCAAGAAAACCTTGAAGTTTTTTTTTTTCTATGTTTTTCTCCAAAAAAGGAGGAGTAATAAAAATTTAAATCTGATAGTTTTCCCTTGGTTTTGGTTCTACCAAAATATTCACGTAAAAAACCAAAAGAAAACAAACTTGCCTTATTTTATTTATTATTAAATTTTTAACTGTGCGAGTTAAGCTTCCACGTTAAGCTTGTGGGTGGTTACACCCCATCTTTTGCGCTAATGCATAAGGAGTGTGCCACCCAAAAAATCATCAACTTCCACATTATTTCGTTCCTTCATAATCCTTTGTACTATGTCGCAACTAAATTAATAATTATATATTGTACTTTGACGCTATCTAGTTTTCTCTAACAATCAATTTCAACAATCTTAATTATAAAAATTAAATTCATAATTAATGCTAACACACTTTGACTAGAGAATTTAATAATCAAGTACTAAAAACCAGTCAAGAGATATATCGTACAAATTTCATATTATTAATTCAAAATTTCACTATTCATAAATTTCCCACTAAGTCACTAAGAATATTGATTCTCAATTAAATCTCACCCATTAGCAACTCAAATGAAATTACATTTATAAATGTGAAATTATAATTAATCCCTACGAGATTTAATAAGTTCAACAGTTATTTCAAAGTTAACTAAATCTCATTTATGATCCAATTCAATGTAGACAACCTAACAATAAATTCATATACAAGCAAGGCAAATCATTCGATGAATTTACTATAGTTTAAACATAAATAAAGTGCCCAACTTCATTTATCAACTACGTGTTGGGATAGATGCTCTTAAAGTATGTGATGTTTTTATAATGGACGTATTTATAAATAAAGCAAGTCTTCATTATATTTATGTATATGTATTTTGAATATTTTATGAATATCATTAAATTCCATAATTATCTATGTAACCTTAAAAATTGTATATAAGTATTATATACAAGAGGATAATATTTAAAGATGATAATTAAAATAGTCAGTAACATACAATTAACTATTATAATTAATTATTCAATTAAAATATGGAATCTTTGATTGAGCATTATTAGTGGAGATTTTCATCAATAATAGAACAGTCTTATTAGAACCATTATTGTGGTGAGTCATTCAATGAGTGCAATGTGAATAATGTGATTATGCAAGTCTGAGACATGATGTGATATAAATACCTAAATAATTTTTTTAAAACTATAACAAGTTCTAATCATATTGACTGATGATCATGTATAAGAATTTAATACTGAGTTATTAGTAAACTCCTATTTATGGAATTATGTCTTTTGATTTACTCGGTATAGATTCGAGAATCTAATTTTATCCCTTGTATTTTGGAGACATAATAAAATAAGGAGTTGGGAATGTTAATACTACAAGATAGAATCCATCTCTTATTTAACGAGGAACAGTTAAATAATTCTCTCGAGTATTGGTTTGGGTCTTGAATAATAAGCGTGCTCAGTTTGTAATTAAGTTCATGAATTCATTATTTATTAGAGAATCAAGGAAACTCGAGGATAAAGATATAATTAGAGAGGTTAACATATTTTATTTAGCTCTAATTGTGAATTATTTATGGAGGATTAATTTACATGTAAAGGCTATATCAATGGATGATTTAATTCTTTGAATAAATTATATTTATAATTTCAAGAGTACAATTCTAAGTTTTTGTTGGAGTAACTCTAGAATTAATAAATTGATAAATTAATTAAGTTGTTGATTAATTGTTAATTTATTGGAGTTTGAAATTATGTCCATAGTTCCCCATACCATCTCCATAAATTATTTGAACTTATTGGCAATGAATTTTGAATTTAATTTTAAATTAATACACACTTTATAAATTAAATAATGTGATTTTTTTAATTGATAACACAATGTAGGTAGGACCTATACCGTGGGCATGTGATACAAGGATTTATCTCTGTGTTAAGCTTAGTTATTCTCCAAGTTTTTTATTTATTTATAAAAAGAGTGTTTTTTTTTTTATTTTAACTTCGGGCGTATCGTCCATTGGCCGTTATACGACTGTTGTGTGAGCACAAAAGGAAGGCAACAATTTTTTAATAAAAAAGTAAGTGCATATGCACTAAAGATATAAAGTTTAAGTTTTAAATTAAACATGTTTATTGATTTAACAATAAAAACAAAAGCTACATTTTTTTACTAAATAATTAAAAAAAGATAAGATAAGCTTCAGTTTTATATAGAATAAAGCTGAATTTGAAATGGACTTCTCCTATGCATCTATAAATAGGTGTTTAGGGAGAGCTTTTATTCTTTCTAGTTCTCCTTCTCAGTTTTAGAGAGAGAAAGCCTAGGAAGAAGTGTTCTTCATAGCCATGCCTTGGTTTCTCATGTGTTAAGTACAAATCAAAGACTTAAATTAGAAAGTGTGTAATTCTTTCCTAGAAACCCTAGACACCCACACGTCCATTCAAGTAACTAGAGACTAGGCATGAAGGAATTAAAGAGACTCAAAATTGAATCAAAAGTTGAAGTTATCATATCTAATAATTTTAAGAGGTATGTTATTAATTTATATTTTTATATAGATTGTATATTAATTGTATGTTATGGCCAAAAGTTATATGAAAATTTTTGCTGTACACGGTTCTACTGTTTCCGCTATTTTCACTATTTTTGGTTTCCGAACAAACAATCGGTATTAGAGCCGGCTATATGATTATGAGATAGTCAATTAATATATAAGTTGTAGGAGTAGGCACTAGGCATATGATGTATTTATTTTATGTAGATGTTAATACTTTTATTTTTGTGACGAATGTGTGGATAACGGGATTTTTCATTAATTATATGGTTTCTCGAATCCTATTATAATTTTTTTATTAGATCAATTTGTAATTTAATTAGAAATTGCATATAAATTTGTATTATTATTATTATTGTTGTTGTTGTTGTTGTAATATTGGGTGCTAATTTGATGACTCGACATCATGAGGATTGTGAGAGGAGATGTTCTCGCAACTATAGTGAGACCATGTTCTTAATAAAAAAAAAGTTGGAATTGTTTCAAGGGTGATTTAGCTAAATATCTAATTTAAGAGATTGAACCTAAAATTGTCTACAAACTAATACAATTATAAAATTGTCTACTAGACTATATGCCAAGGCCATTATATTCTTGAATTATAACAGGAAATAATCCCCCATAATTTTCTACGTTTAACTAAATTATTGAAAAAAATCATTGCTTCATAATGAAGCAAAATTGTACTGAATAGATTCAAAAATGAATTTCCCATCGATTTTTAGATTTTGATGTGGGTCATTATTGTTTCATTATTAATGAAAAGGATTGACCGTAGCACTAAAACAAAGAAAAAAAAAAACTTTACACGACTAATGCATTATTTATTTATTTACATAAAAAGAGTTTTTTTTTTTTTTTTTTAACTTTTGGCACATGGCTCATTGGCCATTATATAACAACATTATTGTGTGCATATGATGCACAAATGAAGTCAACAGTTTTTTAATTAAAAAAATGTAAGTGCATATGCACTAAAGAGATAAAAGGGGTTAAGAGGCTTTAGGTTGTAGGTTCGATACATGAAAAGTGTTTGTTAAGATTTATTTATACAAGGGGCAGATGGGGTGCATATATATCAAGAAAATTAAAGGGCGCATATATATCAAAAAATTAAACATATTTATCAATTTAATAATAAAAAAGGAGCTACATCTTTTTAATAAATGATAAAAAAGGAGATAGAGGTAGGCTTTAAATTTATTTTGAATAAATTGAATTTGAAAAAGACTCCTCCTATGCATCAATTAATAGTGTTTAGGGAGAGCTTGTAATCTTTCCAATTCTCCTTCTCAGTTTTGGAGAGAGAAAACCTAGGGAGAAGAGTTGACCCAACATCACGAGGACCATGAGAAGAGATGGACTTGGTATTGTGGTGAGAACATGTTTTTACCCAAAAAAGCAGTTGAAAATTGTTTCAAACCTTTTTTTAGAGAATAAGGGAAATAGACCACACTTATAGTGGAATAAAATTAATAGCCCTAAGTTTAAAACAAAGTTAACAAAATAGACCAAAAAACATAAATGCACACTTATTAAATCATTAAATTATAAAATAACCCCAATTTAATTATCAACAATTAATTATTAACTGTTATGAGTAAATTACTCTACTAGTGTGGATGTTCATATTTCTAACACTCTCATGAATTGTATTATCTCTTCTTTGATTATCATTGATATTTGTATGATACAACCTTCATATAACCCTCTAATTAACACTCAATTAGTAATATTTTATTGTTATAACTCATGGCTTTTAGCCTCTCCCACATTATGATTCTTGGTCTATATATATGGTATTTGAGAGCTTGTATTTGTATACAAGATGAGATGATAAATAATAAGATTTGTTCTCTCTATTTCTTTTGTGTCTCTTTATTTTATGCTTTACAATTTAGTTCTTTGCATTTGTTTTATAACACGTGATCAACATGAGTCTCTAACCATTTTTATTGTAGGGGCATATGAAATTCTACAAAATTTGAAGATCGTCTTGGATCTTCGACATGTATTAAGTGTTCTTCATGATATCCTAACTATGTCTTGAGAATGAACAGGTAATACATACGTCATATGATTATTGTATCTATTATCCAATACAACTCTATATGCTATTATTTAAGTATAAAAATGCTTAATCGAATCCTACAATTTCATGCTTAAATATGTGTTACAAATAAAGGTTCTTGAATGTCGGTTATTGTATGTTGTAATTATATATACTTATACTTGCATATATTGTTATGGAAGAAATTTGTAGAGATTTTGACACATGCTTTCATATTATATCTACACAACTATTATTTGGCTATGCTCTTTGTGCATTCATTTTGAGTAGTGAGCAATATATATATTTTTTCTTATGTTTGAGAGCTTATCTTGTATTGCTTATGAAGATCTTTTCCTACTATATTATTATTTTTGCATTTTTGCAAACCATATTAGTTTATAAAATTTCTTTATCATTATTTATTTTAATTTGATGACTATGAAAATATAATAATCATTTTCTTTTGTTTGGTTATTTTAAAGTCAAGAAATTGATGGTACTTTATAATCATAAATGACAATTCATCTATTATGATTGTATAAATGTGTTTTAAATGTTATAATTGTATATATAAAATGCCATATTATTACTATTAAATTCCTTTTTTGGTACCAAAACCTTTATGCCATCATCTTAATATCAAATGGTATTGTTTGACATGATTATAATTGCATTAACACCTAATTTTTAAGCCCATGATTAAAGAGCCATTAATTTTGGCTAATTGGCTTCACATATTCGGTGAAAGGAATATGTATATTATTGCAATGATTGGCGCAATTATGATGAGATAGTAGAAGGATTTATATTAGATATGGTCTTTTAGTATTGACAACATAATATGAAATGACCATATATTTTGTCTAATTATTTTTGCATATTCCAAATGAATGCAAATATAATGGCTATGGGATTTTTAAAATTTCTCAATATCTCTGTTGTCAAAGAAAGCCATAAGGTACTATTGAAAAGTGAAAAAAATGTATTGATAAGAGAAATTAAAAAGTTTATAATATTGCTCCCATGAATAATCAAATTTAGTCACTTGGCATGTAATATAGAAAGGTTTTGGTACATACTCGTTGTACGTCTAAATGTCAATACTGGGCCTAAATCAAGGGAGAAATTTTCATCCATTTGTTTTAAGAATATTATTATGACATGTGAAAAGACTACAATGGTGTCTCCATGAAGGGCATACCTATAAAAAATTCAAAACGTAAATGTGATCTTATAAAGCCTAAATGGAGAAAAAGCTAGAGAAAGGGTTGAGCTATTGATTGTCTCCTCTTTGTTTGATCCAAGTTTATTTAATTGAGTGCAATGTGATATTATGATACAAAGCATCCTCCAAGTTTGAAAAAGTCATATATAATCACCGAAAGTGGAAATATGACAAGAAAGAAAAATTAAGAGGCTTGCAAGATAAAATTTCTAGAAAGATCACATATATGCAATACATTGAAGTAATAATGGTATTTTATTATTACATAGCCTAGTGAATTAATAATAAATTGATTATGATATTTAATTTGTTGGGTACACAAATTAAATGTTTGTTATTGACGACGTAAATTCCTATGGCATTGTCATTATATTGATGAAAAGGAAAAAAAAAATCACAGTAGCTATAAAGGATATGAGATATCTCTACATTATGTTTAGTTGTATGCAAAGAGAGACATGCATGAGGGTATATGTTATTACTTATATGGATATATTGGAAACTTATTTCCACTTTCTCTTCCAAGTTGTAATAAGACAACTATGAAAATAAATTGTTATGACGAACTAGAAGTTCGCTAATCCAAAGGCATATTAGGTATGAACATATGTTTTTTAAAAATCCCTACAGGTAATATCATTTGGAAAAATATTCCCATCGTCTGGGGGAAGGAATTTGCAGTTGGATATTATTGATCCTGGCACAAATTGATTGATTGATTGAGCATTACAATGCAGCATAAAATTATTAATTAATATGATAAAGAAAGTGATTGAATCACTTCTCCAACTACTAATTTAATAGCTTGGATTGAGGTCTTTAAATGACAATTTGTTATCTTATGAGTTTAAAAAATACTTGAAGCATTGAAAACTTGTGTGCTCTAAAGTACCACACTTATTGGAAGAGAAAGAATCTTATAAATATGTTGGTATTAAGAAGGGACCATATTCTTAAAGAAGATACACTCGGAAAAGGTTATTGACGTGACAATTTGATATATTTGTTAAAGATCGAATTTCTTAAAGTCATTGAGCTCCTGAAGTAGTTCAAAGGGTATACTTGAAATTTAAAAATAGTAAAGAAAAGATGAAGATCTCGATAGGTCATTTCAATATAAAAATAAAGTTAAATTGCAATAAAAGTTATTGTCAACAATTACAAAAAGCATGAATTATTAGTATATTGAAAAGAACGTGAGGACCTTGAAAATTATTTAAAATTCATCAAAAGTGATTGATGTGAAAAAAATGGCCTATAAGTAAAAGACGCAAAGTCCAAGCAAGTATATATGCTAGTGTAAAGTATAGAGGACCAATAGTCTAAAATATTTTAAATATTAACGCCAGTAAGGTGGAAACGAATATTCCTATGAAATGGTGCATATGAAAAAGTATGAGGTTATAAAATAAGTTATAAGTTATAACAATAAGTTTTTGTAGAAAACTTATAAAAAAAATATGAGTAACGATACTCATATATGATGGATAAGCAATTATATTTTGATAGCCTAGCAAAATATATATAATAAGTTCATGTGCGTTCGAAAAACATGTTGTAACAATCTATTGATATTTATAAAAAGTCCTAAAGGGGCTTCAAGGGTCTGAAAGATACAAGTTGAAATTGCGTGCTTAATTATTAAGGTCATAAAGATCTTTGTGTAAATGAATGCAATCCAAATATGAATGGTACCACTATGTTTTTATGATATAAAGAATGAAAGTGCTAACAAATTAATATTTCTGTTGCTTTATAGTGAGCTCAAATATATTGAATTTGCTATTATTTATAAAAATCCTTGAAGAGATCATAAGAGAAATTTAAGAAAAATCTCATAGAAGAAAGTTTATTTAGACCTAAAAATTGAGATTTGCTTAAAAGAATGCTTATCCATAATTTCTCTTACATATAAGAAAATTGCCTTTAAGAACTTTCACGGATATTATGTATTTTTATTATTTATTTGATGATTGTATATTTTGAGGTTATACCAAAATAATTCCAAGTCTTGAATTTTTATACAGTGTTTTGTATAGCATCTCAGTATTTAAATTTAGTATAGTATAGTATGAAATATTATCTGAATACTTAAGTAGAATGACAAGTATTTAGCTGTAAGGTGCACAATATTTTATACTTACTTGGAGATGAGTTGATGTGCAAATAATTGTTGTACCATTGTTTTACCAATTAGAAAATAAATATGAGTAAAGATTTGTTCATGTATACCTATAAAAATAGCCTATCCTTTTATAAAATTCTTTATGACAAATGAGCTCTTAAAGAGCGATAGTTGAAATATTAGCAAAAGTGCTAGGGGTAACAAGTTCGGATAGTCAGTTGCAAATATCTTGAATTTATAGTATGCATCCACTCAATTATTTTCTATCAAATCAATTGTTATTGATAAAACCATGATAACGGTACAAAAGAGACACAAATATGCACTATGCTCTTTATCCCCTGGTAAGGTTTTTTCTCACTGGGTTTTACTGATGAGGTTTTTAATGAGGCAGTTTATAGCGTATAATAAGAGTAATATACTCTTTTTCCTTCACTAGAATTTTTGTCCCCTGGGGTTTCATCTAGTAAAGTTTTAATGAGGCATATTCTAAAGTATTAAACATCTAACAAAGAGTCTTATAAATTAAATTGATTTATTATTATTATTGATGTTCACCTTCTAACACCACCAATGTGCTCTCCAATGGTCGTTTGATCCTTTGAATAAGGATGTCCTTGATCTTTTGAAGTGAAAAATTATCATCAGGTGATATTGAGGAAGTTCTTAGTCAAAATAATACTATTAGTGTAGTAATGAATTGTCTAATGGCACAAGACCTCACACGACAATCTCTGCTATTATACTAGTAAGATATAGTTCTTGAAGACATTAAAAAAGATGTTAAACAAGTATTTCGTTTTTATTGTAAAACAGCTGATATGGTAATTAAAATTGATTGGATGTTGAATATTTTTCAATCCATATAAAAGCATGATTACACACATGCTACTTGTTTATGAGCATGTCGTCGACATATACATCCATGGTCTTTCCAATTTTCCTAGCAAACATCTTGTTCACTATGTGCTGGTATGTTGTTCCGGCATTTTTCAACCCAAATGGCATGACGACATAGTAGAATAGCCCCTGGTCAGTTGTGAATGCAGTTTTGACTCGATCTTCCTTAGCAATTCTAATATGATTGTATCCAAAATAGGCATCCATAAAGCTCAATAGTTCATGGCCAATGGTTGCATCTACTAGATTATCAATCTAAGGTAGGGGGAAGTAGTTTTTCAAGTGGGCTTTGTTAAGTTCATAAAGTCAATACAGGCCCATCACTTCTCGTTGGCCTTTTTGACCAAGACTATATTCACTAACCACTCTGAATAGGTGACTCCTCATTTATGGTGGCATACGTATCTGAATTGAAGGCTCTTTCTCTTTTGGATGATCGGCTTATGCTTGGGATTAACATTCAAGTGATGGCTGATGATGTTTGGGTCAATTCCTAGCATATCTTTATAGGACTAGGGAAACACATCCCAATATTCTACAAGGAACATCTCCACATCTACCCGGATTTTAGGCTTCAGCTGAGACCCAAGCATGACTATTTGGTCGAGATGTTCAGGGTCCAAATGATAGGGGACTAGATCTTCTACAAGAGTTGCCCGTACGTCCTCCTCGGGGAGCCCTAGGTCCATATTAGTCAGCATTTTCAAACTCTCCTTAGTAGGGAATT
This sequence comes from Artocarpus heterophyllus, assembly GCA_025403435.1. NCBI lineage: Eukaryota > Viridiplantae > Streptophyta > Magnoliopsida > Rosales > Moraceae > Artocarpus > Artocarpus heterophyllus. The sequence goes on from CM046339.1 coordinate 16,584,127, forward strand.
CCACCTCATCCACCTTGTAAATGGCCGAGATGTTCAATTTGTCGAAATGAGAAGTGTGACCTGGGCATGATCTTTGTTGAAAATAACTAGCAGACAAATCTTTCCCACTACTCGGACACACTGTAATGACCGAGAAAATTTCATTAATAAAACCTAATATTTAATTGGGTTTAATTAATGAATTTACTTTTAAAAATGTAAATTTTTGTAAAAATTGTAATTTGTGTAAAAATTACGATAAAGTATGAATAAACGGCATTGATTGCAAATTTCATGGCAGATGTGATGTAATGTTGGATATTATCGAATACAGATTTTATGAGTTTAATTACTCAAAAATTTGTGCATAATATCAATAAAATGAATTTTATGTCACAATTAATTGTAAAATTGTGATATAAACGAATAGATAATTAGAATGTAAATAGGACATAGAGGTTGTCCAAACCCTAACCGGGGGTAGAAAGGAGGCCAGAGCAGTATAAGAATCCTGCTAAGTGAAAACGCAGATACGAAAAATGTTATGATTGGCCTTCAAAAGTGAATGAAAAGTAAGTTAAATATTTTTATACAGTTTAAAGATAGAAAGTACACTGATTTGACCATGGCAGTATAAGAAAAATACTATGTGGTAAAAAATTATACAGTATAAATTTTTAGCTCCATAAAGTGGACACTTACTTGAATTCTATTGGGCCAACAAGCTATGCAATGTGGCCCAATAGCATGATGACACCTAGGGGTAATCAAGTGGGTGACCATGAGTCACCAAATGGGATAAGTGAGCATTTAATGTGATTTTAGCCAAAAAATCATTTCTTCTTATTCCTAGCTCCAGCAGCCATTGAAGGAGACTCTCAAAAAAAAAAATTTCTCAACCCCAAACTTTGTAAAAATATCCCCAAACAAGTTTTAGAAGCAAAGCCGAAGGATTTTTCACAAGTTTTAAGGTAAAATCCTAAACTTTTTAGCAAGTTTTCGAGGGATTTTTCATGGGTTGAAGGGAAAATTAATTCATGGTGCTTTTGCATGAAAAGGGAGCCCAAGAAGAAGTTCAAAAAGCCTTTGAAGGCTAGAAATAAAAAAAAAAAGTGTTATTTGGGTAAGTTTTAAAGTTCAAAGTTTTGAATTTTGTTTTGATTTTTATTTTTTTAAACCCATGTGAGTTCTTGAGCACATATTTGATAAAATTTCATGTATATGTGAAGTATGACATGTTTAAGTTGTGAAACTTTGGTTTATGATGCAAAATGGTACTTTTTGCAAAAGTGGAGGTTAGTTTAAGTAAAAATGATGTTTGAGCATGAGAATGATTTGAATAAGGTATGGAATGGTCTCTGTAGGGATAGATTTATAATTTTGAAACAGATTTTTGTAAAAATGCCATAGGGACTAAATTGCAATAAAAAGTTTCTTCTCAGTAGATTTAAAAAATAGCCAAAAACACCCCTGTACATTGAGATTTTGAGAAAAGTTAAAACACGAAAGTTGTAGATCTCGATGAAACTGTTAGGCAAAGTGAAAGGTTCGTCGAAAAAGTCAATCGTTTGTGAAAGTTTTATTTTTCAAAGAATTTACGAAAATTGTGAAAAATTTTAAAAAGGGCAAAAACGTCATTTCTCAAAGGATTTTGAATATGGCACTTTGAACAAAAATGATCCTTGAGAAAAATAGAAAATTTTGGAATAAAAAGGACAATTTTAGCCCCGGGGGCAAAATTGTCAAAATTTTCAGTTAAGGGGTCAAACTGTAAATTTTTACAAAAAAAGGGGTTTTGAGAGGAAATGAAGAGGCCCGACCTATTAGGGCATTATTTGAAATAAGAACGTGATTGTTTCCACTAGAAAAGCGAGACCGAGCTCGGATAAGTCAATTGGTTCAAGGAGGGCAAAATCGCCATTTTTGTCCGAATAACCCGAACAGCTCAGAAATGTTTTCAATAAGATAAAAAAATGATTTGGAAGATATCCGCCCTTCGTAAGTAACGATAGGGTAAAGTAAGGTGGAGATAAGGAAACCTAGTGGTTTCAGAGTTGTATACGGTTATGCAACTCGACTAGTTAAGTAACGAACGTTTTGTAACGAAACGTAATGAAGTGTGGCTAATAGTTTTGAAATTGGCCAACATGATCCTAGGAGTCTAGGAGAAATGAGAACCGAAGTTGATTTGGCGGTACTTAAAAACAAGTAAGTAGCCCTTCCCGCCTACAGTATGAAAATGTAGGTATAGGATGTATGTGTATGTACACTTGAGTGTGTATTACGGTGTAAACTTATATGTTTACCATGATATGAATACCAAAGGGTATAGTCATGTATGAATACCTGTGAGCATACGAATGGATATTTGTGTGTATAATATGTTATGTATCTGGGTGTACAATAATGAAAATGAGTATGTGTACCATGATTTCATACATGTGTGTACAATGATAAATACATGAGTATGTATAAAGTAGGTATCTGTGTGTACTACGCTATGCAAGAGAATTTATGTTTCAAGAATAATATGTGATTATCACTTCATGCATGGTATGTCAACCATAATAATTGGACTGGTAAATGTATCACCAGAAAGTAAGAAGAGTGTCGTACTGACTCCTGACTCAAGGGGAGTTTAAAGGATATGCTATGGTCACGGTGTTACATAGACCTAAATGAAATTGCGGTATGAACACTTAGGGCCCTAGTAAAGATAAGAAATGATGAGGATAAGGAAAGTTTATAAGAAAGCATAATTGATTCATGCATTCATTTGAATATCCATGTGGGATTTATGGGACTTAGCTCATTAAGTATTTCATGCTGTAGGTATTCCGACGAGAATGTCAGAATAAGTTCAAATGGTGAGCTGGCGGAGGGGTGGATGGTGTGTAGATCGGGTATGGAGTCCGCTGCTGTAATGTTTTTCGCTGTGTATGTTGAGGTTATTTTGAAATGAAATGTTCAAAAGAAAGATGTTGTAAAAGTAAAAGTATTAATTATGTAAACACAAGTATGTGAAAGTATTTTATGAGTTACCAAAGTTAATGTAAACAAATTATTTATTCCCGTTTTAAAAAAAAAAGTTTCCTAAATTTTTGCCCTTAAGAACATAAGAAAGAGTTTTATCACAGCCCGAAAAGGCAGGTTGTGACACACACTCCCTTAAGAATCCATAGAGAGGGGTTTAGACTAGGACAAGTACAACATTGCTGATGTTCAATTTGTCAAATGCTTGTTTGAATAGAATGTCAGCCGAGCTACCATTGTCGATTAGCACACGTCAAACGACATTATTTGCAATTTGAAGGTCACACACTAAAGCGTCATTATGCAAATGGATGAGCCTATCTACCTCCTCCTTTGGGAAGGAAATTGCAATGTCCTCTTGTCGACATATCTTGTTAATGTGTTTAGACATAATCATTGAATTCCCCCTTTCAACCAGGTTGGCTTGCCAAGCATAAGACTACCGACCACTTGCAGTGTCCCTAATAACTGGCCCGCTAAAGATCGTATGCACAATGTTTAGCAAGTCTGAGGCGTTCCCACCATCAGCGTTATGTGTTCTCAGTCGGTCTTCTAGGGCTGGCTGGTTGTTCCTTTTGGCATTATTGCCAAGGGTGAGGACTAGCTCTATGAACTCCCTAAGGTGCCCTTCTTGGATGAGTTTTTTGATTTGGTCTTTTAGTCGGATGCAATCTCAGGTGTTGTGCACAATGTCTTTATAAAAGTTGTAATATTTGTTCTGGTCTTACCTTGCTCGGTTTTCTTTTAGTGGAGTTGGGTCTACCAGCAGGTTTCAATTGCTCACTTGGTTGAGCTTTTCATCAATGATGGCAACCAGAGGTGTGTAGCTCTGAAATTTCCCAATCGGAACCTTTGATTTGTTTGTTTTAGGATTCTTTTTTTGGTCAGTCTCTCCCTGCTCGGGTCAATCTTTATTCTTGTTGCCTTTCTTGCTACTCCTCTCTCCATCATGGCAGCTTTTCATGTAGTTCGTCGCATTTGCATGCCTCTAGGAATACGTAAGTATTTGGAAGAAGGTGCCTGGCTACTCTAGGGTGAGCGACCAGTGTAGGCCCTTGTCTTTAAACCCTTGCTAAAAGCATGTTTTAGGGTCTCATCTTTAATATGCCTCACCTCAAGAGCTGCCCGTGTGAAGCAATTGATGTAATCTCACACATCTCTATCTCCTTGCTTTATAGCATAGAGGTAGGTGACCTCCTTCCTTCTTATTCTGGACTAGCGAAGGCTATTGAGAACGCATTAGACAGCTACTTGAAAAAGCTCATTGTGACCAGCTCTATATGTCGAAACCACTGCGGAGTAAGGCCGATAAAGGTTAATGAGAATACCTTACACATAGCGGTATTTTATAGCACCATGTTGCACTTGTAGAGCTCAAGGTGCTCATTAGCGTCTGTTGTTCCATCATAGGCCTTTATTTTTGAGGCATCTTGAATTTGTTCGGTATGGGGGCCCTCATGAAGGCATCAACGAAAGATGTGTTAGGCATGCCAACCTCGTCTATCCCATAGCCGTTGTTCCTAATCTGATCGATCTATCGATGTAGGTCTCGTAGTTGTAGGCTGTTGGTATCTTTAGGCAGCTCTACCCTGTATAAGGCGTCACAATATACCATGTCATTGTCCCTAGCCTTTGGTTGGTCTCGGGCAAGGCGAGCCCTTGGTTCCCTGAGCCTATCAAAGACTAAGGCTCGAGAACCTTGCGAGGAGTGGTCATGGCCATCTTGGCATCTAAGCCGATCCTCTTTGACTAGTCGTTGCTTCAGAATGCGCTTTTTGAGGCCTAGGGTCTGACTTGCTTGGAATCTCCCTCATTGTAAGAGCCGACTCTCAACCCTGCTTGACCACCTACTCTATCTTCTCAGGTTGGCGAAAGGAGACCTGGGGCGGTTGCTGTGCTTGTAGCTGCGCCATATGTTGTGTAAGAAGGTGCACTACGACAGTTAATTTGTAGATTGGGTCCTCTATGGTTTGGGCTTGTCTACCGTTGCTGCCCTAGCCACCTGATAGGGAATTAGCTGCGTAGGGCCTACAGTGAGGTTTGGTCTGGTTCTGGTTCTAGGTGTTCCCCGACCCCTTCATCAGGGAGCCTCATTCCGAGTATTTCCTCTTGTAGCCATTTTGAATGAGGATGTTAATAATAGGAATGCTAGAAACGCACAAGGTCCTCTTCCAGCACCAAACTATTGGTGCTCTACTTGCTCAGTTGGTGATCAACGCCACATGCAACTATGCATCATGGTTGGACCGCCTGCCCTGCCCATCTCAGCTTTCTAAGGGGAACCTGCAATAAGAAGAGGGGACGCCTCAAAGATAAAGGGGGCACTGGTGTGATACCTGTCCAAAGGCTCTCCAACGCTCAAGTCATGTATCTGTTCGGCCGAGATCGAGAGTAGAGTTAGTGAGAAAGTCCATGCTATCTTTTAGATAGAGTAAAGGCTCTTTATTTATAGGCCACCATTTGGATCGGATGTTAGATAGATTTTATCCATGACCTGTGTCTCCCATCAGGCGGTATCAGATAGTTGGTGATAAGTGTTATGATCCCGAAAGAGGGTCAGTCCTTCATCTGAAGCTAGGGCTGTACAAAAACCGCATCGCACCCACCAACCGCCCGAGCCCGCGCCCGCCCATCTCGAAAAAAACGGGTTTACATTAGCAACCCACTGGTGAGCAGGTTTGGTTTTAAGTTTTTGAGGGCGGGTTCAACCCACACCCGTCCGCCTACATATTTAAAAAAAAAAAAACTTATCATTTATTTGATTTTGTTCTTATTTTAGAGATGATTGAACAATCCAACACTCCAAGCACGGGCTCGACTGCCTCTTGACATATTGGAAACTGAAAGTTCTCCTATTATTTTGTGAAGTGATCAAAATTCAAATCAAGTAAGTTAGTAGAGAAAGCCCTAAAAGTAAAAGAACACTTGACTTTGTTCATCATTTTATTTGTAGCATTCTATTATTTTCGAACCCAGTGAATAGGCTTTAATCTTTATGGACTCTTGACTTTGTTCATCACTTCATCTGTAGTTGATGTTTCTTGTTGCAGTAAATGATTATGTTTCTTAATTTGTACTTTCGAATGTGATCACTGTCTTTAAACATCAAACTTGTTGGGAATGCTTTATGTATTATCATCTTATATTTTCTACAAATTTTCTTTACTTTCTAAAAAAAAGGTCCAAAAAATTACATTGGGCAATAGCATAGGTCTAAACCGCCCCAACCAGCCCACACCCGCCCGCAACCACCCAAAACCAAACCGAAACCACCTGCCATGTGGTGGGCGGTTTGCGCGTTGGTTAATCGCCAACCCGCCATCCAAAAAAACCGCACCACACTCGCCCTAAAACCATCAAACCGCCCACCGTTCACCCCTATCTGAAGCTAAGATGAGACCATGTGTCGACCTTTGGAGCTGAGTTGTTGCTTGATTGCAGGCCATATCAGTCCATCCCGAGCACATGTTCCTCTTAAGAAGGTTGTAATAACCAAAGGAAATTCATTAACCAAAATCGAATATTTAACTAGACTTAATTAATGAATTTACCCTTATAAATCGTATTTTTTTTTTTTTGTAAAAATTACGATAATATATAATAAACAATGTTGATAGGGAATTTTACTGTAAACTTAATGCAATGTTGGATATTACAAAATGCAGATTTTGTGAGCTTAAATGCTTAGAAATTTATAAATAATATCTATAAAAATGAATTTTATATCACGACTAATTATACTTTTGTGATATAAATGAATGGATGATTAAGACATAAATGAGATAGAAAAGCATGCCAAAACCCTAAACAGTGTAAAAGGGGTTTGACGCAATGTAAGTACATTACTAAGATAAAAACAGAGATATAAAAAATACTATGTTTGGGTTCCAAAAGTGAACCAAAGACTAAGTAGGGTATTTTATACTATCTAAGCATATAATTTTCATCAATTCTACCCCAACAATATAAGAAAAATACTATACAGTGAAAAATTACACTATGTAAAGTTTTGGGGGCCCACCAAGTGGGCACCTAATGCATTTTGATTAGGCCACCACATCATAAAATATGGCCCAATCATATCTAGCCACCCAACACCCACTTACTTACCAAGGGGAGACTCACCATTAAAAGAAATCAAGGATAAGTCTTTAATTAAGACTTAAGGCATCAAAATTTTTCCATTTTCTCCTTCTACCCTACTCGGCGGCCATAGGAACTCTCCTTCAAAAAAATTTTCAGCCCAAATCTTTGCAGAATTGCCCCAACCAAGTTTCAAAAGTCAAGGTCAAAAGATTTCATCAACTTTTAAGGTAAAAATCCAAACTTTTCTCAAGTTTTCTTAGGGTTTTTATTGGTTTAAGGGGGGGGAATTTGACCCAAGATTCTCTCATGTTAAACATGCCTAGAAAAATTGCAAGGAAGCCCTTGGAAAGCCTAGGATCACTTATTTTCCTTTGGTAAGTTCAATTTCTCAACTTTGAAGTTTCAATGGTTTTGATTGTTTCAAAAGGCATATGATCATACAAGCAAGTTTGTGGTTTGATTCCTTAAGTATATGGTTTATGATGTGGCTGTGTTGTTAAAATTAGGGTTTAAAGGTGAAAATTGGCATTTGGTGTAAAAATAGGGTAATTTTTTAAACTTTGAAATTTGGTTTTAGAAAGAGTTGTGATTTAGCATGAAAATGGTTTGAGAAGGTCTTGAATCTATATAAACAGTGGTTGGAATGCTATCTTAAATCAGATTTTCACAAAAATTACCCTAGGAGCTAAGTTGCAAAAAAAATTCTTATTCTCTGGCAGAATTTAAAAAAAGGCCAAAAACTCCCCTATATAGTGGGAACGTTAGAAAAGTTAAAACACGAAAGTTGTAGATCTCGATGAAACTGTTAAAAATTATAGACGGTTCATCAAAAATCGCCTTCGTTTGTGAGTTATGAATTTTACAAAATTTGTTAAAATTGGAAAAAAAATTTAAAAAATGTCTCTTTACAAAAGGAATTTGGGTAAGGTACTTTGAGAAAATTTAATCCCTTTAAAAAATGGAGACTAATGGTTTAAAAGGATTATTTTTAGTCGTAGAAGCAAAATTGTCAAAATTTTCAAATGAGCGATATAATCACAAAGTTTTGTTAAACTTGGACTTTTATTGCAAATAAGTGATCCGATGCCCTAAATATTTGTCTTTGCATGAATAAGCAACATTCTGTGTTGTATTAGCCAATCGGGCTTAGGAACTTAAAGTGGCCTATTGAGGACAAAAATGTCATTTTTCATAAAATGATCAGAACGGACCTTGAAGCATCCAAGATAAAGAAAAATGACTTTAATAAGAATTTTTCCCTTTATGTTAGAAACAATAAGATAGAAGGGAACGAAAGCATGGTTGAACTTTAAATAATCAGGATAGTAATCCGAATTAGTAATCAATAAGTATATGTACCGACGGGTAGCTAAATAGTGTAATTTGGCTAATAACCATATAATTGGCCAAACAAGTCACTAGACGAATAACGAGGAAACCCGAAGACGGACCTTATAGCAACATAAGCAAGTAAGTTCTAAACCTACCTACAGTATGAAATAGTAGGTTTAAGGGTATAGAATACTTATGTGAATATATCTCTGTGTGTTACACAACTAAAAAGGTGTATATGTTTTGCACTTAGAATGTGACATGCATGGTATGTTAACCATAATAACTGGACTAGTAAATGAATCATTGGAAGTAAGGAAAGTGTCGTACCAGCTCCCAATGCAAAGGGGAGTTTAATGTCAAAGTTATGTTATGGTCTCAGTACTAGAAAAACCTATACGTGCATATGTTGCGAACACTTGGGCACTAGTTAAAGACAAAGATATGATAATAATTAAAAATGTTCATAAGAAAGTATAAATGAATCATGCATATTAGCATATGGTGCATGTGGGCTATATTTGGACTTACGGAGCGTAAGCTCACCTAGTTATTTCATGCTGTAGGAATTTCTACTAAGAGGTCAAAATGATCGTATTGATGGGCGGGCAGTGGAATATGAACAATGTGTAGAGTAGGGTATGGATACCGCCATGTTTATGTTTTTGTTTGCCATGTATATTGAGTTATTTTGGAACATGTTGTTTGTAAAAATATGGTATGGTTTAGTAAGACAAAACCTCTTTTGGGTATGTTAAATATATGATATTATAAAAAAGAAAGTTTGTTTATGTATATATAATTATGAAAAGAGGTTTGAATATGTATGTGTGTTATATTAATGTTATTTTAAAAAAAGTATTCTCAAGATTTTCATAGATACGTAAGTAAAAAAAGTGTTAAAGCAAGGCCCGTAATAAGGCGGGTTGTGACAAAGGTAACGTCTTACGTGGCAGCCAGCAGAAGCCTTGGGGAGCACCTTGAGAGGCAGTGCTGATCAGAGGAGAGTCGTGGATGTATGTGAAAAATGGCTATATCCGAGTATGGTGTCCGGACAACAAAGGAGTGCTCTTCGAGAGGGGCGTCAAGCATACCCCCAAAAAGGGTATGGTTGTCCACCAATAAACACTGTACAAAAATAAATAGTATCCAAAATCCTGTGTGAACAGTAACCAATGTTGATGTAAGCAATGATATAAGCGGTGAACAGTGTTATGGATAGCAACCATGAATAGTACCATGGATGAATAGTATCTGTGAACAATGATCATGAATAATGCTGTAATTTTTCCTATAAATACCCCCCTCACTCATTCTAAACACACCTCTAATTCATAATAAAGAATGAGCTTTTCTCTCTATTTTCTCTCTAGAAATTCACTTAGTTTCATAATAGTCTTGCATTCTTTAGTTTTTATTTGTATTTTAAAACACATCCCACGCCAGAAAAACCTTTGGTTTTATTGACCTTTTAAAAAGGTGCAATTTGGCTCATATTATTTTTTTGGTAGTTGAACCGAGTCTAATCTTGCAATTTAGATGCAAAAGGACTAAGCTAACTGATAGATGTTAAAAACCCTGTCACGTGAGCCACATAAGTTAAACACTTAAGGGACATTTTTTAAAATATAATGTGAAAAAAATTAAAACATAACAAAATAAAATAGGCTAATGTAGGCCATGGCAACCAATCTGAAGCTGCCACCTGGGTTAATAGCCCACATCATTAAAAAAAAACTTTGTCGGATAAGACAAAAAAATTGCTATTAACCCTAAAAAAAACCTAATGCAACAAAAGGTAATAATTCCAATATCATATCAATAAAAAGACCTAGATCAACAAAAAAGGAAGAAAAAAACCATGTTCATGAATAAATAGAACAAAAACTACAACCTCAAATAATCAATTTCAACTACAAAAATACCAAAAAGTGACATACGTGGAGTGGGTGTTATAGACATTAGAGTAAGTCCTGCCGCCATATACAATGTGGTCCACCCATTCTAGTCCCTCCCATCCACCACCATCCTCCACCTGCAAGCTCCTCACCCCACTCATGTCGTCCCCGACTTGATGAGCAAATACAACAATGATCTTCCATCGGAATCTCGTGCTTGACGACGACTTTGCCAATGTCCGACGACGATGACGATTTCCCTTTGCCCAAATCTAGACATCGGCGATGACTTTGACCTTTGACCATTGATGAAGTTTGGTTTTTTTTTTTTTTAATCATCGAGATAGAGCTTTTCTCTTGTTTGGAGGCCGGAGGTCATGGGTTAGGTTGGCTTTTGGGTTCGATTTAAAACTAATTGTAGTAAATAATAAGTTTTTAAAATATCTATAGTAAATAGTAAATTTATGTTGTAAATTTATCTATATCTCTTATTTTTAGTAAAAATAATTATTATTTAGACATTAAATAGTTGAAAGTGTAAATAAATTTACCCTTCTTTATAGTATACATACTTCTTATTTAAATTGTAAATAAATTATCAACATTGTAAATTCAATGTTGCTTAAAAATTTTTAAAAATCTAACATTTTCGTTGGAAGAACTTTTAGGAGAAAAAAAAAATCCAGTTCAGTACTCTATTAAATTAAATCTCCTTTCTGAGTCCATTTCCCACAAGCGTCCATAACATTATTTATCCATTGATAATCAATTTTGAAACGGCTAAGAATTCTCGGGAACCAAATTTCATACCGACAAAAAGAAAAAAAATCCAAATCATTGTGAAGAAAGAAGCTTTACATCTCTCGACGAAGAAGGATTTTACATCGAACATACCTGCTAGACGGGAACGTAGACATACGTATGGCATTGCTATCAGCTCCACCTCCAACGTCATCTCTGGTCATCAATGGCTCTTTTACTTCCCTTTCTTGGGCTTCTACCTTTCCCAACCTTCCCACTCTCTATAAGGTAACATCTTCTGTTCTGTTCGTTGTGTTCTTGAATTTTTTGCGAAAGGTTGGGAATTTTTCAATACCCAGTTCATTTTTCTTTAAAAATAATCAAGTCCGGACTGAAGAGGATAATTGACTGACTGCTTAAGAATAGTTGAAAACTTGTTTTGCTGCTAAATGCCAAATAAACAAAACCAAATCACTTGAGGAAAGCATATTAAGAATTGCTACTGAAGCTGGAACTTAACCACCGTAGGATGTGAGGGCTATAGACTGTAACGTATTTTTGTTTTACATTATAGCATGTGAAAGTTTTACTCTATAACAGTTGAAACTTGGTTCTATGCTTCTGCTTAAGTTGCCTGACCTTGATGATGTAGCTAAGATGTTTGTTAATATTACTAGTACAATAACTGCATGAAAATTTTGAAAACAAACTAATGTTAATTGGGTGTTCGCTAATACTTCGTTTTCCCAGTTGTTTACTTTTCTCTGTGATAGGACATAGAAATACCGTGTTTAGTAAGTCATTTGTTATTTGGATTAACATTTTCATTCTTTCTTTCTTACTACATGACTTGGATAAATCTAAGCATGGAAAGAACATTTCCCATCTCTAAAACTACAGCCCTTGGATTTGAATTTGATGATGACTTTTATTATTAGTTTCATGCAAATCCACTTCCTTTACAATTCTAATTGTGTAATTTTAATGTTACTCAGAATCAGCTTCATCATCGCAGTTTCCTTTCTTCCACCACCACAACAACAACAACAATAAGAAGATTAACTGTTGCTAAACAAGTTGATGACGGTGATAGTAATACCAGGGACTGGGAGTTGGAGCTTGTTGAGCAGCTTGACCCATTGGCTTCCCGGTCTCCCAAGAAGAGGAACACCCAACGCAACCGCTCTCGCTTCCTCCATGACACCGATTCCATGGATTGGTGTGTCAGAGCCAGGAAGATTGCCCTTAAGTCCATTCAGTCTAGAGGCTTAGAACAGTATTTGATTTCTGCCACCAACAAAACAAACAAGAAAAAGAACAAGAAGAAACACAAGCAGAAAACCAAGCAACTCCAACGACAAGATGAATTTTCTGAAGAAGAAGAGGAGGAACAATTTGATGGTAGTCGTGTGAGCATGTTTGCTGGAGGGATGTTTGAAGAAAAGAAAGAGAGGACCATGGAGGAGCTGGTTCACAAGCTTTCCCAATTCCAACTCTCTGGCGGGCCTACTAATCGCAGAGAAGAAATCAATCTCAACAAAGCAATCATAGAAGCACAGACTCCTGAACAAGTGTTGGAGCTCATTTCCCAAACTATGATGGCCGTTGGGAAAGGCTTGAGCCCCTCACCTCTAACTCCCTTGAATATTGCCACTGCCCTTCATAGGATTGCTAAAAACATGGACAAACTCTCTCTTAACGAAACTCATCGGTTGTCCTTTGCCCGCCAAAGAGACATGTCCATGCTTGTAGGGCTTGCAATGACACTTTTGCCTGAATGCTCTCCTCAAGGCCTTTCCAACATCTCGTGGGCTTTGTCTAAGATTGGTGGCCACCTTCTTTACTTGTCTGAAATGGATAGAGTTGCCGAGGTCGCCTTGACCAAAGTCAGGGACTTCAATTCCCAGAATGTAGCTAATGTTGCGGGGGCTTTTGCTTCCATGAAGCATTCTGCTCCTGTTCTCTTTTCTCACTTGTCAAAAAGGGCGTCAGAGATTGTTCACACTTTCCAAGAGCAAGAACTTGCTCAGTTGTTGTGGGCTTTTGCTTCTTTGTTTGAGCCTGCTGAGCCTTTGTTGGGGTCTCTAGATGGTGTGTTCAATGACGCGAGCCAGTTCAAATGCTGCTTAAGCAAAGACGAATTTAACTTAAGTAGGGAAAAAGAAATTGACGAGGACAGTAATGGAAAATTATTTGATAGAAGTGGCAACGTTTTGGGCTCTCATCCTGTGCTCAGATTCACAAGGGATCAGCTTGGAAGTATAGCTTGGTCTTATACTGTTTTCGGAGAATTGGACCGTAGTTTCTTTTCCTTTGTGTGGAAGACTCTGACAACCCAGTTTGACGAGCAAAGGATCTCAGAGCAGCATAGGGAGGATATCATGTTTGCTTCTCAGATTCAACTTGTAAACCAATGCTTGAAGCTTGAATACCCATATCTTTGGTTGTCTTTGGGGAGAGATTTCGAGGAGAAGATCACCCATGCTGGGAAAACTAAGAGGTTCAATCAGAAAATTACCTCGTCTTTTCAGAAGGAGGTCGCTCGTCTTCTCATTAGCACTGGCCTAGAGTGGGAAAGAGAATATGTCTTGGATGGCTACACTCTGGATGCTGTTTTGGTTGATAAGAAGGTGGCTTTGGAGATCGATGGTCCAACGCATTTCTCGCGAAATACTTGTGGGGTTTCTTTTCAAAAAATTAAAAAAAAAAATGTTGCTTACTTTAGTGCTTATGATGAATAAAATTATTTTTATTTTTGTTTGCTCTATGCAGTGGTACCTTTGGGACATACAATGGTCAAACGGCGCTACATATCTGCTGCCGGTTGGAAACTTGTGTCATTATCTCATCAAGAGGTTAGTTTTCTTATACACATGCTTAGTGAATGAAGACTTTGAGAACAGTGTATTATTCATCTGCTATCTGGTCCATCAAGCATTCTACTTTGTTGCAATGATATGTAGACGAGATATTTGGAGTCATTTCATGATAATAAAGAAATTTTCTTTCCTATGTGTTGTAGTGGGAAGAACTCGAAGGTGGGTTCGAGCAGGTAGACTATCTAAGAAAAATTCTTAAAGATCACTTGGATGATTGCTATTAACGGCAAATACCAACATCTACATCACATTATGAAGGAAATTTCTGAAGGAACCGGTATAAAATCAGTGTTATCATGTTTTTGGGTAGTTACATATTTGTTAGTTTGAATGTCAACCAAAAGACTCATTACATATCCCTTTTCTAATTGTTCTCGTACATGTCTGTGGCATATCATCTAGAATTGAGTTTGTATCTACTCATAGGCTGATTAAAAGGATTCTATGAGGCTGGGACTTGGGAGGCCAACAAGTTCGACATCACAGACACGGCGCTTCGCATCACATCGCATGCACCCTCTGTTGGATTTTGTTTGGTTGTAGAGTAAGAAGAAAAAGAACCCCCAGAATATGGTGTTTCTGCTTGTAGATGGCTGGGATGTGTGTGTGTGTGTGTGTGTATTTTGCAGATATTTAACGCTCATTTAGTTCGCTTTCCAAAATATCAGATGTGCCTTTTACATTGGAGGAAAAAAAAAAAAAACTATTTTAGTTCGTGTAAATATTCTGTGACTTTATGTTTATAGAAGCTTCAACAGCTAGCAAGCAGCAGATTTTCATGGTTAGGGAAGTTTCAGATGGGACTGTTCTTTCTTTTCTCTTTAGAGGGTCAAATTAGTTGCAGATTGCATGTTTTAATTTCAGTTTGATTTCCCCTTTAACTTAGATATGAAGCTACAAGTCTTTTACTTGCAGTTACTTTGGCCAATGGATTTATGCGAATGTCGCGGTTTATGGATCCTTCATTGTGAGATTCTTCTCAGCATTTGGACCTTTCTTTTTCGATAACATATTTAGGGTGTTGGTTTGAACTGTGGACAATGTAAATCTCTTATATGTTACAATAAAAAAGTTTTAATGTAAAGCTCTCACATGCTACAGTCTCAAACCCAAACTGATGGTCTAAACTACTCTCCCAGATACTCTAAATATTACAAATGTCAAACCGAGGATATTATGTACCCTATTTGTTTGCTTAAACAAATAATTTCTCTGGTGGTTTTGGGATAGATGTCTATTCCTTTCCCCTTGTGTTCTTTGAAGTCAAATTAAAATGTGAAACTTTCAGCCGATCAATTCTGAGTTGAGAAACAAACCGAGTCTTGAGTTATGTGAGTAATTCAACACTTGGTAAAGTTGATTTTCATAACCAATCCAGTTGTACAACCTAGCTACTATTGGAGTAGGCTTCTGGAGGAACATTATAATCTGATTTGATTAGGAAATCCAAGGGAGTTCGAAGCAAGGAAAGTTTTGCAATCAATTTTGCAATCAATGACAGGCCTACTGCTGATGCTGAGATATATGTTGTTGAACCACCCTTTTGTCTGTGATGGAGCAAGATTGTCATCATGATCAGGGCTTCACAGCCTACCTGAATGCATATGTCTTTTCTGTTAAAGGGTACAATTTCCCGTGTCCTGCAAGAGTAATGAAGAAAATTAGGAGTGTTTACAAGCGGTTTGACCTGTTTTTTTTTCCAAATCATCGACCAAACTAAATTTAAATTTTATTTTTGGATAGTTTGGGTAATTTGCTTTTTTTTTTTTAATAAAACTAAATCAAATCAAAACACTACTAAGCAGTTTGAGCTTAAGATTAAAAAGTTTTTCAATATTTAACAATAATTATAAAATGTCTAAAGTTCACTATTTAAAGTTTAATACAAACCAAGAACTAAACTAAAAGGTCGCAATGACACAAATTAAAATTCACCAATAACCAAACTAAAGAGTTAAAAGGACAGCTAAATCATAAAACAACATAATTAAATTTTAAACTTGAATCAAAGCTTCCTAGCTATTACTTGGTTCCTTAATTTGATTTTTGTGTTTTTAGGTATTGATTAATTTATTGCGATTGAGAGAGAGTGTAATTATAGAGTGTAGCAAGGTTTATCTTATATGTGTGAAACTTTTTTATCAAGCAATAAAAAATAATTTATATAAAAAATAATAAAAATTATCATGTATAAAAAATATTTTAAAAATAAAAAATTATATATAGAGAGATATGAAGGCTGTTTGAGTGGGCGGTATGGACATTTTGAGAAGCGCAAACTACTAACCAAGCCACTCAAAATTATTTGTATAAAAACTACCCAAACCGTCCAAAAATTACCAAAAAAAAAAACACCGGTTTGATTCAGTTTGATTTAGATTGGACGGTTTAATTTATTATATACTATAAAGTTTCTTTTACTCTAAATTCAATTATCCATCTACATTAATCAAAATTTGTCAGTTATATATATATATAAAACAAAATTACGTACGCAGTTTGCATCGAGTAATGTAAAGTATGAATTCAGAAATCTATTTGGATCCTAGCTACCATCTTTAAAGGATTATTCTCGTTGGTATCCTTAAACTTTCAGATCATTTCCAATTTGCTTTCTTAACTTTAAAAACACCAGTTCTACCTTTCTAATTTCGAGCTATGAAAAAAAAAAAAAAAACTAAAAAGAGTATCTTGTTAGACGCATGTATAGTTATATATTTTGATGATTGAGCAACGATACGATTATAATTTTTCATGTAAAATGGAAGCATAACACCATTTTTCAAGTAGTCAGTGAGGGCATAATTATAATTGTTCCCACAGAATGAGAGCAAATTTAAATTTTTAAAAAAATTTTAGGGTTAAAATACAATTTTTAAAAAATGAGTGGCAGCATGTGCCCTCGTTTAATAATACTTCCCTCCGCCAATGGTGCAGTCTCATGGTATATGATTTTAAAGAAAATTCTAACAACAAAGATTAAGTGGAACTAATTCAAAATTTAGGAGACAAAATAAAAGTTTTCAATATTCAAAAGGCATACTCACAATGACCCGAAATTCCTTTTGAGAAATTCACACACACACCCTATATATATTTTACATTTACTCAAAAGTGTACCATCCATTTTACATGTTATCAAAGGTATACAACATTCAAGTGTGCATCAAATTTATACCCTAAACCTGTCAATGCTCTATTTTGGCTATTTAAGAAATCAAATTATTCTTGAAGGGGAAAACGAAATAAAAAAAGATAAGATAAAAATTAAAAAAAATGTAAAATGTCAAGTCACACTTCATCAATTTTCATTTTTAACAGATTATTTAATTTTTTTAAATGAATTTTTCGAGGTTTTTTTTTTGTTTTTTTTTTTTGCGGGATATAAATTTGTTTCACGCCTTAAATATCTTTATATATATTTGATGAGGTCCATATAAGATATATGTTTCAAATAAACCCTAAAGGCATCCATATAAGTATCCCTTTTTCATACTTTTTTTTTTTTTTTGAGGGATCCCTTTTCATAACTTATTGCTTTTTGTTTGGGGGTAACATTGACACGTAGTTGGACACAAACACAAACTGTGAAATCCGAGAGTCAAAAGGAATTCTTTCCAGGGTCCTATATACGTATATATATATATATAGGACTAGGACCAAACTTTCTCGTAATCACGTCAACTTTGAGAGCTCAAAACACTCTGCTAGGGCTTTAAACCCAAAACCTGTGTCCAAGGTACGTAAAGTTTTTTTTTTTTCCTTTTGTTTTAAGGTTCTAAACAATTAAAGGGCAACAAGAAACATATAAAATTGCTGGTTCGGATAAAGAAAGAGAACTTGTTTTTCCTTTCGCAAATAGCAAGTGTAAATCTTGAAAGCAAAATTACGTGATAGTGTATAAAAAAAAAACATTAAGTGTTCATTTAGCTGAATGTGTACGTGTTTTCTTTCGGAATTTGTTTTTGTTTTGTGTGTTATTGTATCATTAATATTCTTGCTTATATTTAACGTAGAATGGAGAAAATTAAGGAAGAATGGTATTGCGATGATCAGCAGAAGGCAGAAAAGAGCATCCACTACGACCACGGAGAATGGGTGCGAGGTCCAATGCTGGGAAAAGGCAGTTACGGATGTGTTCATTTGGCCATTTTCAGCAACCCTTTATCAACCAGGTTTAGGGGTTTCCCTCCAGTTGTGGCTGTGAAATCGGCTTTGTCTTCCTCTTCGGCGGAGCTCAAGACGGAGAAAACGCTCTACGATCGTCTCGGGACTACCCCTTTCATCATCCGATGCTTCGGAGAGGACATCACCTGTAGCTGAAGACGGCCAATTGTTTCACAACCTCTTCTTGGAGTACGCTTCTGGAGGAACGCTGTTTGATTTAATCAAGCTATGCCAAGGTTTTGGGTTGCTTGAGTCACACGCAAGGAAGTTCTTGCGATCAATCCTCCAAGGGATCAACCACATTCACCAAGCGGGTTTCATTCACTGCGACTTGAAACCCAAAAACATACTGCTTGCCAAAGAAAAAGACGAAGACGAAGAATTTGCGGCGAAAATATCGGATTTTGGATTTGCAAGGAGTGCAGGAAGAGAGCAAACTCAAGAGCTACAGAGTTAAAGGAACTCTACTTTATTTGTCTCCTGAATCAATTAGAGATGGATTCAAGAACAGCCTTCTGATATTTGGGCTCTTGGGTGTACTTTCCTTGTAATGTTGACCGGAAGATCGCCATGGGATAAACAACTAGGACGAGGAGAGATCAGGAGAAAGATAGCGTCGGAATCGCCCTGTTATTCCTGAAGGCGGAATTTCGAAAGAGGCCAAGGATTTCTTGAGCAAGTGCTTTGTGAGGAACCCAAGTGATAGACCCACCTGCCGAGATGTTGCTGAACCACCCTTTTGTGTGTGGAACTAATGTATGATGCAGCAAAATTCAATATTATATATGATCATGGAAGGATCTTACATGGAAGAACCAACCTGGCTGGTTCAGTTGATAAGAAACTGTTCTACTTAACCAAATGACTCGAATTTGAGTTCAAACCCGAGTGTGGATCACCGTCACCAAAAAAATATATATGAAGAGATCATGCAAACTTTTTAGTTGGTTTTTTCCGATATGTTATGATTTAAATGCCATGTTCAAGGATAATTATTTTTTGTTCACATAAAATGTACATCTTTACTTGATTCCATAACTTTATTAATCATTTTCTATTTCACTTTTGAATTCTTTGAAAATTATTGTTCGCGCAAAGTTTGTGGGGCCGAGAAATCAAAGGCAGCTCAATCGTACGCTTATGATGAGCCAAGTGAGATTTTTTTTTCTTTTTCTTTTTTATTCAATTGGATTCGAAATTTATAATTGGTTAATTTTTTCAAGGGAAATTTATGGCACATGTCCCAGCCATTTACAAATGTTAACACTCTACGGGCACGTTTAACATACCGTCAATGAATATAATGGAAAAATTGATGCATTCAAAAGCAAAGTGATAGAAATGATATTCATATGTCTATTGGATAGTCTAATGAGAAACTGGATTTTCAAACATCAATCTTTTCATACCTGCTCCGTTGCTCTAAGTCATGATCTTTGAACCTCCTCCTCTTGGGGGGCATTGGGAGATGGCTTGTAGAAGACACTCCAACGTTAGCCAAAAAATGGTAGAGATATTTTGGGACCATGGAAAAGAAGAAATAAGGAAAGGAGAGAATTTTCGAAAGAAAGATAATGATTCTTTTGCTTGGGTTTCATGTCCTATTTATACTTGACTTACTCTAATCTGATGATTATTGAGACAACCATTCGATTTAGGACACGCCATATTCTATTTTAGGCTTAAGGTTTTCTCTAATTTTCCCTTCTAACGAAGGGCCCGTTAGAATGTTCGTTATTCCTTTTCCTTGCCTTTTCTTTGGGAGTTGTGTTTCTCCTTGGCATGCTACTGATGGGACACACGTTTGATTATCAATGGTTTTCCTAACATACGGGCACGTCTATCCTTTGGAGTGGTCGCCCTGA
The DNA here is from genome assembly GCA_025403435.1 of Artocarpus heterophyllus. NCBI lineage: Eukaryota > Viridiplantae > Streptophyta > Magnoliopsida > Rosales > Moraceae > Artocarpus > Artocarpus heterophyllus. Next base: position 16,604,107 of record CM046339.1, read on the forward strand.
TTTCATCCGAATTATTCGACTTCAATTGCTTTGTCCCTCATCTTGATAAGTTCATCTTTATATCGAGATGATAGTCGACCTTCTTAATTGTTAAAAACACATTCCCTAAATATCGAAAATAAAACTCCAATAATTTTGATCATTAATAAAAAGAAATTTTAATATATAAAAATGTTCAAATCCCCTGCGAAACAAAAAAAATTAAAATTCCCTAACATAAAGTTAATATGATATGTTATCATTTTTGGGACTTAAGAAGAAAAAAAAGCCTCAAAATTGATTTCTTTTGAACCATTTAACACAAAAAGAAGAAACTAAAGGTGTTAATAAATAAAAGAGTTTGGAACCTAAATGTTCAAAATTTTAAAATAGAGACTAACAGTGTCAATAAATTTAAAGTTTGGGAACATGAGTGTTCAAATCCTTAAAATGGGGACTAAGATGCGAACAAATTAAGAGTTTAGAAACATGAGTGTCTAAAGTTTGAAATAGAGTGAACATGAGTGTCTAAAGTTTGAAATAGAGTATAAAATGCCAAGCGTTAGGTTTTAGCCGTTTTGAATTTGTGCGGTGGTTTAAACGGCATTTGGTATGTGCAATAAATAAGTCGTTCAAAACGATAAGCATAGTTTAAAACACGTTAGACTGTCATTTTTTAAGAATTTGATCCCTTAAAATTTAACTGTCTTGAATAATTTCTATAGTAAAAACTTCTCTCACTTTCGTTTTCTTTCATAAACTATAATTTTCAAAAACCAATTCTTTAATATGATATTTTATTTTTGTTTTAAATCTTTATAGTTCAAACATAAATTTAAAACTAACGTTTATAGCAAATAGGTTTAAAACCATCAGGTTAAACTTATAAAGTTTAAAACAATCATTTTTAACCATAAAGTTTAACACTAAATTATTTTAAACCCGCATATTAAAGGACCAACTTTGAGAATATGAGGCGCAAAAAATCCTTTCATTTTTTATGGGAAAGAAAAAGGCTGCTTTTCCTAAAACGACGCCCTTGCACTGTTATCCCTCTCATTTACCAATTACAACAAATCATACACAGATCTCGCTGAAAAACCCTAGAAAGCATCGATGGCAATCGCGCGAACCGGAGTTTTCGTCGACGACTACTTGGAATGTAAGCCTATTCAGCAATTTCCTCGATCAATTTCTTCCGATTCGGTTTTCGAATCCTCAAAATTTGAATTCCATAAGCTGAATTTCTGGCGAATCTTGACTTTTGCAAATTCTTGATTTTGATCTTGTGAAAGACGCGAACACCTTGCCGGCTGAGCTGCAGAGGCTCCTCAACACGATTCGGGAACTGGACGAGCGATCCCAGTGTAGGAAAATCCTTAATTTGTTCGATGATTCGAACGAACAAGTTTTGTATTATTATCATGGTTTTGAACATTTAAGCAATTTCTTGCCTTTTTTTTTTCTTTTTATTTTTTGGTGTTAAGCAATGATAAACCAGACGAGGCAGCAAACCAAGTACTGTTTGGGATTGTCGAAGAAAGGAAATGTAAACAATTACAACGACAATAACAATGAAGAAGAGGAATCCGCCATTGAGAAACTGCGAAAGGAGATCGAGGCCAATCAGGATAATGCTTTGAATCTCTGCACCGAGAAGGTTTTGTTGGCACAGCAAGCTTATGACCTGGTACACTTGTTTTTTTTTTTTTTTAATTTTTGTATTTTCTTGGATCTTCTTAAGCACGCCTAAATCCTAAAGAGTTTGAAAATTATTTGCTCAAAGAATCTTTTGGACAAGGTTTATTAGATTATGATCAAATATCCTTTATTTGTTTCTTTATTTATTTATTTTTTAATGATTGGATAATGTTCTTGGCATTATGTTTTAATTGTAGGATATTATCTGTATAGTATTTGCTAGAAGAGTTTTTGAGATGTCTTGGTGGGATAATAGTGCTTCAAGAAATTGGAGGTTTATCATTTTAATCTTTTTTTGAATGGTGGAATTATTTGTTATCTTAAATCTTCTTGTAACAGCAGCTATGGAAAGATTAGAATAGTGTTGAATAAAAATTTGGTCTTTAAAAATTTGTTTGTGACATTTCACAGTGACAGTTCTGCTTTAAAAATCAGGGAGTAAGAAGTTTTCTTCATTCACAAGTTATGTGGCACAACTTATTAACTCGTAGGGCATGCTTACTAAATTGTAATAGGATGTAATGGTAAAGGGAAGGGTTTTGGGAAAACAAAAATCAAAGGAAATAAGAAGAGGGTATAAGTGATACCATTTCAAGTGTTTATTTACCTATTAGGAAGAGGAATTGGAAACTGTCCAATTCCCTTTGTCTTTGGTAACTTTAGGAATAAAAATCTCAATAGTTGAGCACTAGCAATTCCTTTAGCTTACAATTATTGGTTAAAATTTAGCAAGGCTACAAAGGTAATTTTGTAGTTTATTTCTATGTAAAAGAAAACAAAACCAGGGTAGATTGCTTAGGATTGGCTTCCCTCTTTCATTTAAAATTTTAACGAACGTAATTTTCAGTTGAGGGACTATTTATAGTAAAAAATTAACTACAGAGACTAATTCTTGAGAGAGAAAAGAATTGAGGGACCTCTCATGAATTTATTCCTTCCTAAAATATCGCAACACTGGATTTGTTGCCCATATGAGGGTGATTTTAGCTTGTAAAAAATATGGTCTCTTGAAGAAGACTTGGGCTTAAACTAACACCATATGGGATAATTCATCTCTATCATGCTAATAACGGAAGCTGAATTAATAATATTTATGCAATATGTCAAGTGCCATTTGTGTTTAAGTTGAAATGCTATGGACTTTTCAAAAGACCGTATTATGACAGAAAGTTACAGAGTTTCTTTGTATTTCATTTCCCCAGATAGATAGTCATGTAAAACGACTTGATGAGGATCTGACACACTTTGCTGAAGATCTGAAGCAAGGTACGGTATTTAGTGCAACTTTACTTATTTTCTAGTTTTGATAGCATGTGCTGCAATTATGAGAAAATTATAAACTATTCTTATTTCTAGCCACAAGGCTGCTGAGACTATGTTGAAGAAACTGAAGTATACTCAAGTTTAATGCATTGCAGAGATGTCAAACTACTATGCATAGTCCCTCCTACTCATCTAAGTTTAGTGGACTGGACTGTTGATATATATGGAAAACGGCTTCTCAGTCTTTCAACCTCGCCCGAATTAGTGATTGAAAACTAGTCTGTTGTCTATGAAAATGTTTGTTGTATCGGAATGGTGGTCCGATTTCATTGGTCTATACCTATCAGTTCAGTCTGAACCAATGATAGAATATATCACTGATGTTTGTTTTATCTCTTTTTTCCAATTTCTGTCAGAAGGGAAAATATCACCTGATGAACCGGCTATTCTTCCTCCCATGCCTATAGTCACCAAAAATGAGAAACGTAGGTTTGGTTACACAACACCTCAACCAAGGAGGCCTGATTTCAGGGACAGAGATTGGGATCAGGAACGGGATAGAGATTTTGAGCTCATGCCTCCCCCAGGAAGCCATAAGAAGGATTTTGCTACGACTGTTGATGCAGATCAACCCATTGATCCTAATGAACCTACTTACTGTGTCTGCCATCAGGTTCTAACCCGTGATTCTCTTCTTTTTTCCCTTCTATTTTAATATTATTTTGAAGTCACTATCTGCACTATTATCTGATAATTACTTAAAATAAGTTGACCCGTTATATTGATTATTCAGGTGTCTTTTGGAGACATGATTGCCTGTGACAACGAAAATGTGAGTTCTTTTTTTCCCCCTGCTTGACTGCTTGTGTATTTTTACCTTTTGGTTCATAAGTAGATGTGGTAGAAACCTTGGCTCATTATATCAAAACATGGTTCATTTAGCCAATACCTGTTGCTTTAGCTTTCAGTGGAATGATACTAAAATTTTAAAATTTTAAGTTGAGAATGTGTTTTAAAACACCCCAGTATGCTCAAATCAAGAAAATCTAAATTTTATATGCTTATTCACACAACATTTGTTATCATCAGTGGTGGTTTTGTAACCCTTTCCTATCGTTATTTTAAGATCTTGAAACTTGTTGTTGCCATTCCGTTATTGCTACATGGTTTCCATAATCTATTTAATTCTACTCCATGTATGTTTTTCCTTGACAGTGCCAAGGAGGTGAATGGTTTCATTACGCTTGCGTTGGTTTGACACCGGAGACAAGATTCAAGGGAAAGTGGTATTGTCCAACATGCAGACTACTACCATTGTGTTGATGATTAATGCGTCTGTTGCATAGTTTCTAAGTTTCTTTTTGGGGAAGGTTCATTGTTACTCGACTATCTTTTCAACATATAAGAAAGCGTGAAAATGCTTTTTGTTGTAACTGAAACCAGTCGAGGATCTCATGGTATTCTGATGTACTGCGATTTCTTAGATCTAGCTTCCTCCTATCCAGAAACAAAAAGGACTCAAACCTATGTATATAATTTCTTTTCCTCTGTTTTCATGACATGAATAAAAAACGGGGCAAGCAAGTCAATGTGCTCGGTTCCTAATTTCTAGTACAAGCCAGATATGATTGAAATTTGTAGGATTATTTAAGGCCAACTTTGTTTTTTTTTTGTTTTTATTTTTATTATTGTCATTATTCTCAAGGATTTCAACGATTAGGAATAGAAAAACGAACATTAAAAATTCACTACACACTCTTAAGTAATCTCTGACGTTAGAAGGCATGAAAGCCAAGACCATAATGAAAACACAAGAATGCCAAGCTAAAATAGCTCGCCCCGAGTCCAACAATATTCTGTTGTTTCCTCCCAATCCCTTCCTTATGATACAACTCATTGCTGTCTTTCTTCTTGTCCTGTTACCGCTATCCAAGTTCAACTCCAATTATTCATGCAAATTTACCACCAACTTCACTGCTGAACTTTCACACACTCCCGACTATCAATAACCAGCAAATCGAATCAAAGCGAAAACCTTTGTTAAATGTACATCCATCGAAATTTCGTAGGTCTTTTTTAGGGAGAAAACAAAAAAAGAGCATTTTAGGATTAGCCAAATGTAAATTCTTTTATTCTAGTCCTTCAAGGGCTGCAAGTTATTTGATTACAAGTTCCCACTGACAAGTAATCTAATTCAGGTTGTACAAAGAAGCACTCAGTAAGCTAACAATACTCCGTTTACACAGGCCGCTCCTTACTTATGCAATTGTAAATAATTAAAATTTAGGGGTGATGAAAGTGAAACAAAAGCGAATTCTTGATCTACCAAAAACCAACGAACTTATTATTTCTCCTCCACTCTTACCTTTGCATCATTCAAAAAAGCAGTAGCAAATAACAGTCCTCGACATATAGTTGAGGTGAAAAAACTGTAAGGAAAACAAAAACAACAGTCAACCAGAAACACCCAGCAAATGAGAACACATCGACACATTGTCTATTAGTTTCCGCTAATTGAGGAATGTGGTTATCACTTCAGGTGGTGCTTGAACAAAGATGCCATCTCAATCTGCAATAGAAAGCAAAATTTACCTCAAAATAACCAACATATGACAAAAAATAAACGTAGCATTTGGCAAGTTCAAAAAACTAGTAACAAAGCGCAAGAAAATTTCCCTCTCCACTCTCCCATGTGCTTAATAGCCCCGTTTGTTTTATCATGTACTTCTTAAATCCAAGTTAGGATCACAAAATGAAGGGAAATGTGAAATCCTGTACTTCATCAGATTTAATCAACATCAATATGTCCTTATACTTCATCATCCTCCGAGAAAGAGTGTTGTTGCCAAAATCATCCTTATATAGGGAGGATAGAGAACAGCAGTCAGCATCATCCTTGATCCATCCTTGATCCCATAAGGGATGTTTTGTGGTAAATTGAATTTTCATTTCATCCTCAAGAGAACCATTCAATTTTCAGGATTGTGAATTGCACCTTCAACTTCTAGTTCAACCATTCAAGCTTTTTTTTTTTTTTTTTTTTTTAAGGGGTGGGTGGGTGCGTATGTGTGTAGACCATTCAAGAAGTTTATTTATAGGGCATTTGAGACAGCGGTTGGAACTGAAAACGTTGCTTTGAAAATAGTAGCATATAAGAGCTTTACATTGTAGCAATTTTTTGCTTTTTCCTGTAACTGCTGATAGCTTTATACTGTTTGTTGATTGGAACCAACAGTTCCAAACGAGATGCCAATTATTTAAATTCAAAATCAGTGTCTGGGTTTGGCATTTATATACAGCAAGGGCTGCAAAACAAGTCCCCCAAAAGTTCATTTTGCTGAAGAGGCATATGTCCGTTAACTGTTCTAAATGTGGTAAAAAATTTCCAGACTCTACATTCCTAACCGTCTATCTCCTCTAACAGATGAATCCTAAAAAACTGATATTGTAATACAATCATATTGCTCTAAACAAAAGCAATGGTATAATCAGGCCATATGACTTTAAAATCAACTTACAGCTGTCAGAGCAGCCTCAGCACCCTTGTTTCCGGATTTACCACCAGCTCGATTCAAAGCCTGCAATATAGTAATGAAAGACAACAGTCAAAATGTCACAATTGGCATCCAACATGCAGCTGAGGGTTAGGATCTGAATGCTTTGAAACATAGAGTTTAACCTGTTCCATGTCTTCGCAAGTCAGAACACCAAATATGCATGGTACGCCTACATAGCATTGAAGGCGATAGATGATGCAAGTTTAGTTATAGGCAACTAATTGTGAAAAAACAACAAATAACAAATGCTGGAGATGTCTGCATTGCATACCAACCTGAATTTAGACTCGCGGAAAGGACTCCAGATGCTGCAGAATTAGCAACAGCATCATAGTGGGTTGTATCTCCTCTTATCTAATGATAATAAATTGCGACTCATCAATTAGGCAATCTTAATCTTTTGACATTGTAAAAATAGATTAATGAAACTAGTTTTGATATGGACAAAGGGAAAGAAAAGGTACCACTGCGCCAATACATAGAATTGCATTATACCTTCCCGACTTTCCCAGTTTTGTTGCAACCACACCAATTTCAAAACTACCAGGAACCCACACAACCTGATATAGGAGTAAAGAGAACAATTAGGGTATTGTTCTTCCTTAATCTTTTTTTCTTTGAATAAAGGCAGTATGCTCATTTAACTGGAAATAACAAATTACAATTGTGAATCTTCTAGAATACCGAGATCGACATAACAAACAAATTCATTATAATAAATAGAACAATTAAACCATCGTTTCTACTAAGGACCACCAAATGTGCATGTAACTCTGCAAACATGACAAAATCGAGCTCTTTAAGAAATAAATATTCAGCTCTTTCAAAACGCATATTGCCTTTGGTATAAGTTTATCAATGGGGCAATTATTAAGTTCATAGACCAAGTCCATAATCAATCACATGACATGTTTCCAACAAAACAAAAACAAAACTAATGGATGGATATTGGGGGCGGGGATACATATTATGATATAGTAAATTGGGCATACATCAACATCCTCTTCAGCAACAGAATAGGCCTTGAAAGTGGCCAAAGCTCCCTCTAGCAACGGCTTTGTGACAATCTCATTAAATCTGGCCACAACCTTGAAGAAGGCAAATCAACCCCCCAAACAAAAAGAGTCCAAATTTAGCTGATAGAATAATAAAAAGAAATGGAAAGCAATGTGAAATAGGTAAGGATTGGAAGAGAGACTAGACTGACAATGGCAAAACGAAGACCGTGCGTGGCGGTGAGGGAACCAACGAGATGGCGAACGGCGTTGGTGCGTGCAAAAGAGGAACGATGCTCATGCTCATTTCTCTCTTCTATCAATGCAAATCAAATAAAATCAAACCAAGTTCAATTCAATTCAATTAACATATCTATGTATATAACACAGAAGAGCAGAAGAGGAACAAACCCCGCCAAGACAAAGACAAAGAAGAAGAAGAAGAAAAGGAGAATTGAGGCATCCTCGTGTGAAGGCATAAAATGGGTTTCTCTTGGCAGCCAGGAACTAACCTCCGTGACGGCGCTGCCAAGGACATTGACGTTGACATTGAAGCCGCCATATCTGCTTTGGCAGACCAACAACAAAACATTGACTTGTCAGATGCCACTTTCTAGCTTAAAACATATTCATTAAAACTAAAATCAAATTCTCCAACAAACACATTCATCATCCACAAATTTTAGAAATACCTATGGATGAAATAATGAAACAGTGTGAGACTTGATTTGACGAGGCTTTCTGCCGTTGACAATACACACCAGAGAGAGGGAGAGAGAGAAGTTGGGACCATGGAGAAACGGCAAAGGGGGAGTGGGTTTGATTCAGTAATCGCCGACGATCACGCTTCTGCCAACTTGACGGGATGATTTTGACGAAAGGGCAAAAAAAAATCTCAAATCCAATCATAGTTCACTAACGCATTAACCTTTTTTTTTTAATTTTTAGTTTTTTTTTTGCATTGTTACCCCTGAACTTATTACATATTTAAAATACGACACTAAAGTTTTAATTTTGACAAGTTGTAATTTAAAGTTACAAATCTATAGTAAATGACCCGCTAACAGCGGTGTTAGTGTTTTGAAAAAAATTTATATGTGATTTTCACATGTCTTTAATTAAGATCATGAAAGGTCCTTTTTATTTAATTCAAAATCCTATATATTCATAAAAACTTAAATAAGGATGTCAATCGTAACAAATAAGGTTAAGACACAAAGAAATGACCATTTATGTTATTAATCAATGATTTATATACAAGTTACATATTAATTTTGGTAAAAAAAAATCGCTATCAATAAAGGCTGATTTACTATAGATATGTAAATTCAACGCGCAACTTGTTAAAATTAAAAATTCAACAAAACCCCTTAATTTTTTTCTCTTTTTGAGAATTTTAAGTAAATCATTAAATTTGCTATATTTGAGCATAAAATAACCCAATAAATTCCAAATCTACTTATATTTAGTAGCTTACAAAAAAAAAGAAAGAAATGCCCTTTGTTTTTATTCTCCACCAAACAAAAAGAAGACTATTTTACCTTCTTCCAAAAATAACTGACCATTAAAATTGTTTTAAAGCGACAAATCCATATCAGCTTTCAACAATTTTGAATAAATTTTTCATTCTCACATGGCTATAATTGGATGTAACATTCATAAACATTTACTACCACCGATAGGATTCTACCATAAACAGACCTTTTTCAATATATACATATATATATATATTTTTTAAATTATTCAAAAAACATATAGACCGTTTGGTATTATTTTTAAAATAGGTAAAAATATTTTTGTTTTAAAAAATAAAAAAATTTTAAAATTATGCTAAAAGCATTTTTAAAATTTTTATTTCTAAAAATATACAAAAATGTTTTTAAAAATTCTGAGAACAAAAACAATCAGGCCATAATTATGATTTTTTACAAAATCATATATATAACCTCCACACCTCCATTTTTGGTCAAACCATATATGTATACCATTAGACATAATGTCTACACCTAACACTTCACTTGTTTGTATGATTGATATAAATTGCAAGTGTGTGAAAAAAAAAAATAGTAGGAAGCGAATTATTACGGCAGGAAAAGGTCAGTTAGGGGCAGGTGGAGAAAAAAAGCATAATGTTAAAAAAAAAATGCACTAAAACCCAGACACAGCATACTAAAAGGTTAATTACCATGGCCATTCTCTTGAAGTGGAATATCATTTCTGATAACATGAAAACCTAACAATACTTGAATTTAGAAGCACTACTATAAATATAAAAAAGAATGAGATCACCAAAAAAAGAAGTATTACATTTCTTTCTCATACCATTTAGCATTTAACCTTCCCGGAATACATCAACCTAAACGAAAGTAGAAGGCCGTATTCCAACAAATACTTGGCACTTGAAAGAAAAATTTAAACCAAAATTTATGACCAAGGAAAAAATGTAGCACCATCTGTATGGTGTAGCTTATTCAGCCTTCTGAAAAGTAAACATTTCTCAGGTCACTCCATTACTAATATACTGATGCGAATTGTTAACGCAATCAACACGGGAAGAAAAAACAGTGACCATCAAATTCAAAAAATTATTTCCAATGTAAATCCTCCCACAAGCACAAGATTAACAAAAAGAAACTAAAAGGAAGCTAATTGATGACGTCGAGAACCAGTTTGCGGGATTTGAGAGGACTCCACTTCAATCGCCGGTAATAAGCAGCTTGTAGTAGAGCCAGTGAGAGAACAAATATCCATTTGAATCCCATCTGCATTTCAAGAAACCCAAGATTCAGAATTAACCCATCATATTGAATAGTTTACCGTAGCCAATGAAAATACAAATATAACGCAACCACACCAGTTTCCTTTCTTCCATTTCTGGTTCGGCGGCCCAAGACAAGAACGTCACGACATCTTTCCCCATCTGCAACACAACACCCAAAATGACTTGGGCTTTAATCCTCTCAAAACAGGCTAGAGCATTTTCCATTGGTATGCACGAAAAAGTAGGCAAACCTGAGCCTCTGTGGCTGGAGTACCATCTTCATACTCCACAGCACCATCATTAAGCATCTTTGGCATCGCGATTGCTCCACCAGGGAAATAAGGATTGTAGTGCAAACCCTCACGGATCTAAAACCGTATCTTTTCGAGTAAGAACAGTCATCATGGCACATTTCTCAACTTGACAAATACAGACTAAGAAGATTGCAACTATAACAACAGGACATTCTTTTCATGAATAATTGTCACTCTTCATGAGTGTATTTTCACCTAGATGGCAATGCAAATCGGAAGAGAGCAAGCATGGGGGAAAGAGAGAAAAAAAGGACAAGAAAGACTAATAAACAAAAGGTTTAGCAATATCATTAAGAAGTCGCTTTTTTAAGGGAAAAAGAGAGTATATCGCACCTGTTAGTTAGTTTGCATAAATAGATGTGACAATTGTGTCAAAAAAAAAAAAAAAAAAAGAATTATACAAATGAGGCTTCAGCAAACACATCCACATCTAAGACTATGAAATTAAAACCAAATCCCATAGCATTTGAACCTTTTCTTGTTTTGCGTTTTTGGTTTGCAAGATAACAATCCACTCTATGGATACTTGCTGTCATTAATTTAAGGTTTACATCCAGTAGAGTAGAAAGTTGCAATATTGGAATTAACTATCAAAGGACAAAACGAAAAACAAGAATTAATAGGAAAATACCAAAACACCAGCAGGAGGATCACGGTAACCCGTTAAAAGAGCAAATACATAGTTCTGACCGTTGTGACGAGCCTGAACAAACAAGAACAAGATAATTTCAGGAAAAAGATAATAAGAGACAAAAGTAAATAGAATTCATTAGCAGAAGACAAGATTTACTTTTGTAATAAGACTTAGATCTGGAGGATAGGCTCCTCCATTAGCAAACCTAGCAGCTTGCTCATTTGCATATGGCTGAGGAAATCGGTCACTCAATTTACCAGGGCGAGTGAACATCTCACCCTCATCGTTGGGTCCATCAACAACTTCAATCTCAGCTGCCATGGCCTTTGTCTCCTCTTCTGTGTACGCTACTCCCACCAAATCACGGTATGATATCAAAGACATGGAATGGCAGGACGCACAAACTTGTTGGTAAACCTGATGACCACGACGAATCCTGCCCAAACACAATTGACCATGAAGCATTAGCAAGAAAAGACCATAAAACTGCATGTGAGCTGGAAAACAAAATTTATGGCATTCTTCTAGATTAGAGCACTCTCCATGCAGTCAGCTAAGGTAGGATACTAGGCATTCCGGTTTGTGATAAATTTACATTCCCTCTCTCTCTTGCAAATTACAGAATAACGCTTTAAACTTTAACTTGCTCAAGTTTTTCGAGGGATTGTCAAACGCTAAGAATAGAAGGACAAGGAAAAAAATAGCAGCTGTCAAGAAACATCATTATAACTCACGATGCATGGTCATACGAACTTAGAATCCCCTTGTGAGGCCAGGGATAGCTTGGACATTCTAATCCATGTTCAGCCTCATCGGCAGAGGCTACCGTTGCAAAACCTAGAAACCCTGAAACACCTACTCCAAGTAGGGCAAGTGCTCGTAGAGACTTCGTGCCAGCAGAGTCAACATCATCTCTCTTATTGACGAGGGAAGTCGGAGATGGAGGGGCCTGCAAAGAAGAAAATGCATTATCAGGTCACTCAATATAGTGTAGACACAACCTCTTCAAATTAACCATATGAATAATTTTTTTCTTCTCATAAATAGATAAATAAGCCCCTCTATCCTTATAACCCTATTCTAAACAACCGGATTTTCGAATTGTTGTTTTCAAATCTGTTTTGTCTAACAAACACCAAACTGTCTTTAGCCAAAAAAAAACAAAAAAACAAAACAAAACAAAACAAAAAAAACCAAAATCAAAGTTATTGTGTTCTGAATCAAACGGTATGTCTATGTCCCGCCCTCTTATTTGTTTTTCATTTTCCATTTACTACTGATAGCTAATCACTATGGTTTCATTTTCAATTTCCATGGCAATATCAGCATGTGCAGGCATGTTAGTATGTATGTGTAAATGCATGCATACATAATGTATACGTATGCGCGCACACATGTATAATATGATTGAACAGATTGAAAAGCAGTTTTCTCAGATCAAATTCTCAATGCTTTCTTAACTCCTTCATTGATCTATTTTTAAACTTTCAATCGTCATATCCATTGTTGATCTCTCACCTTCTTTCAATTCATCTTCAATCGATCTTTTCTTTTGTTCTTTCATGTTATTCTGTGTTTTTTTTTTTTTCAAGCAAAAGGGTACTAATCAGACCTAATCCCAATATTTTTCTACTTCAATAAAGCTCCAATTGTACTTCTGATATATGTTTATATGGCCATTTTTTGCACTTTTCTCTCAAATTCCAACTCCACCGTCTCCCTTCTCGGGGCTTATTATCCTCGTAATTTTATGTGAGCTTTATTTACGCCTTTGTCCTTCCGTAACTCTTTTGATTTCTTCTCTCTGCTTTATAAATACATAAATTATCAACATACCACTCGGAATCAACAATTTCTAATCCAGAGAGAAGGAGGTAGTTTGTTGGTCTCTTCACAACCATGCACTTGAATGTAAACAAACTCATCATTTCTAATCTATTCGCCAGAAAGAGGCACGCACCTTTCTAGTTACTTTCCTTCTCACTAAACATAACCCTATTAGACGAAGAATGAAAATAACCTTTTCCCACATTAGAATCAAGGGTATTACTGAACAGAAATGTCAATTACTACAAACAAAAAAAAAAAAAAGGGAAGATTCTTACAGTCGATTGAGACACAAGTTTCCTCCTCAAGAACTGGCGGATTGCCCCTCGAGCCATTGCACTCAAATTCCTGTAAATCAATTAATTCACACACTCACACACAAAAAGTAACTAACTTCATATTATTGATGCCTAAAACCAAATTCCTTTCAAAGAAATGAGAAACAAGCTTTTTGCAGCCAAAATTTAGATTAAAAAGAAAAAGAAAATAAATTTATGAAAGTTTATATCTAACCCTAGAAATGTGGATCAAATCAGGTGGCGGCGATAAAGTCAAGCAAGGCCAAACTTTGACAGATCCAACCGAGAAACCGGTGAGCTCAGCTCGCCGTTCTCCGGCGCGATCGTCGAGCGCCGACAGAGACAGAGAGAGAGAGAGAGAGAGAAAAAAAAAAAAAAAGAGTAATCTAAAACTCTTTGCTTACAAAATGATGTTTTTGACATTGGGTGAATAAAAAATAGATCCTGAAAACTCCAAAATCTTAACTTTAAACAATGGAATTTTGCTCGTCTAGAAGAAGAAGAGTACCTGCTGGGCTGGCGCAGTGGATGGATGAATGTGTGATGAACAATAGGATGAGGACGCTGGCTGATCCCGTTCTTAGGGTTTGTATGATCCAAACCTCATTAAGAATTACAACCCAAAAAAAAAAAATCTCGTTTTATCTTTTTTCACAAAAAACCTTGCAACTTTTTAAATTACAATTTGACCCTTCAGTTTTTCTTAATACCCAAAAAATTTTCAGTTTAAAATTTTTTTTACAAATAAGCTTCCAGCTTCTCAAATTAAAATTTGATCCCTCAAGTTTTTCTTAATGCAGATTTCTTCCTTATAATGGTTTGACCATTTGAGTCAAGATTATTTTCACATTTGCCCTGAACTATGTCACTTATATCATTTTACCCTCGACTTTTAAAAGATTTTGCTTAATCCCCTCAAATTTTGTTACGTTAGTAAGTTTCCCCTTCTATCTAACTCTGTTAGTTTTTGGATGATTTTTTGCAAAATATTTTTATATTTTCTCCTCAAATTATGTCATTTACGTTACTTTACCTCCTTGACTTTCAGAATGTATCACTATCTTCCTTTATTTTTTTTTGTTAAAAAATAATCTCCTTCCGTCTAATTTTGTTCGGCTATGTTTTTGTCTTTTAATTTTGGGGAAAAAAACCCAAACATAAAAAAGAGTTAAAGGGGAGAAGAAGATTAAGGCAAAAAGGGTTAGAGGAAAAAGTGTTATTTCTTACAATAAGCCATTCCAACAACATAAAATGAGCTTAAGGAGAAAAAACCCCATAAAATTCCTTAAAAAACTAGAGCTCTTGAATTTTTTTTTTCAAAAAATCACACATTATTTAAATTTCTTGTTAAGAACCCCCTCTTGAATTTTATTTGTGTTTATATTTGAATGGCATGCTGTAAAAAAAAATTATATGTAAATTGTGGATATAGGGATTGCTTTGATATAGAGGTCTTGTAAAGCTGGAAGAAAAACAAATTAATTTATTAGCCGAATATAATTGGATAGAAAGAGATTATTTCCTTAAAAAAAAGATAAATAGCTCGGTTGGCCCTGAACCTTTTTAAAAGAATGTAATTTGGTCCCCAACCTTTTTTTATTTAACTGGGTCTAACCCTTAAAAAATGGTGCAACAATCCTCAGTCGTTAAGTTTGATGTTAAAAAATGTTTTGACCACCTTAGTAAAGGTATTTTAATAAAATACCTAATATGTTTTTTTAAAAAATTAAAATTAAAACATTAAAAACAACAAAAAATAAAAAGAAATTAGATTTTTTTTTCACTCAAAAGAAATTAGATCTTTTTTTTATAAACAAAATCATATCTCTACTAAAAAAAATTCTTCTCTCCATCCCTACTCCAACCCCTTCCTCCGGCATCGCCCTTCCTCCTTCGGCATCCCCCGCCCGTCACCAAACCACATCCGTCATAGCTCTCTCACACTCTCTCTCTCACTCACTCACTCATTCACTTTCGATTTGGGCACAATAAGTACCCATATCCATCGACGAAGGCTGAGTTGTAGAAGGTAGGCCACGAAAGGTTGGGTGCGACGGGGGAGTAGGTGGTGACAGGGGTATGTTGCGACATGGTAGGTTTCAATGGGGCGCTTGGAGGTGGGGTCTACGATGGGGCTAGGTGCGATGGAGGTGGAGGCGATGGGGAGAGGGCTGCGACCGTAGAAGTTGAGAATTTTTTAACTTTTAATAAATTTTTAAAAGATACATTTTTTTAATTTGTTATGAAAAAACAGGTAGAACAAAGATTGTATTTTTTATTAAGGATATCATAATAAATTTGAAATACGACAATAAAAGCTGCTATGGTAAAGCAACCTTTGACCGACTTTCTCAAATTCTATTGTTGGACAACAGCTTTAGAATCTATTGCACAAAAGCAAGTTTTTATCTTAATAAATACTTAACTGTAAAAACTACCCAAACCACACTGACTCTGGTTTATGAAATACCTTGATTTCCTGTAGGTAGAGGTGTTTACGGATTATAAATTATCCACATTTCAATCCAAAATTATCATTGGAAAAATTTCAATTTGTTGCCAATATAAAAGTTGCCCCAACCAAATCCAATTTAATCCAAAACAATCAAATTTCGCATATTGGATTCTAGGGTGGATTAGGCCTATAATTTGGGTTTTCAAAGTTAAACATTATTAAAGGATTAGGCCTAGTGAGTGGTAGGCTTATTGCCATTGCCATCGTCTTGAGGCTCTACGATTCCATGTGAAGACCTGCTCGGGATTACCTCTTAAGTCCAATCCTCTATAACGCTGACATCATCGACATGTGTAAGCTTTTGATTGGTTGTTTCCCTGATGGGATTTAAAGATTGCACTTCCTCGATTCTCCCGTCCAGGCTTGCCTATAAATATGGGCCTTCCCCTCGTTCATTTTCCACCTGTGTTGGCGAGTTTGTGTTGTAGCTACCAAGAAGACATTGTCCAAGAAAGCTATTCAAGCTTTTAATCCAAGAACTCTTCCTCCATATCTCGAGAAGGTAATTACCTAGAATCAGCATAAGCTATTTGTCAGATTCCTAAAGTGCACCATCAAAGAAGTCCTCCTGGTCTATAAGCTCCAGTAGCTTGGACCCAGAGGCAAGAAGGTCAGCCTCGGTCGAGGGGTTGGGTTCTGACATAGTGGAGATCACGCTAGAGGGGCGTCATCTTTGGTTCCAATGAGAGGTCCTAGAATTGGGGGCCCGAGTTGGATGTGGTCTCAAGAGGGTGCCACACAGCTTGCCAAAATCTTCTCACTAGAGCAAGGGACTATTCTCGACCAAAAGTTCATGAATTTCTTGGACAGGGTCCCCCTACTCGTCTTTGCCAGAAGGATAATCCCTACACCAGTGCGGTTGCCCCGAGCACCTCTAACCACTTAAACGAGTTGGAGAGGGTGTGGATGGTGGCGTTCTTAGTGATCAAGGAGCCTCTAGGCGAGATGACATCTAGAGGTTGATATTGGTGGAGACATCAGCCGAGAAAATGACATCGAGGAGGAGCATGCCAGCAACAACCAAGAAGGAATGGCTGCTTTTCTTCCAATGAGAATGAGAGTTCGGGGGCTTTCTGCATATAGAGTTTACCGCCCAAGCAAAACCGTCACTAAACAGTTCACCTTAGAGATGACAAAAGAACGGCTTAGGGAGCCCCTCCTACTCTACGAGATCCTGAGCAATATATGTTTTATTGTTCCTTGTTCTAACAACACCCCCACAGAGTTGCCTGAGGGTCACATCACCCTCTATGCTGAATTCTTTTGGGCACGATTGAGGTTGCCCATGCACTTCTTTCTGTTGCTCAAGAGATCCCCCTTTGCTGCCTAGCCCCCTCAGCTTGCTGGGTTCATGGGATGGCCGGTCCTTAGCAATTATAGGTTTGTGAATTTTTTTGGGGGAAGAGATTTTTGTTATGAGAAATTGAAAGGATGTTTTGTGAAGAATAAGAGGAAAGCATAGTAGATAGAAATATCAGAGAAAGAAAATACAGTTTCAGTGTTTTCTTTTTGAATATATGACTTTTTGTTTTTACATTTATTATTATTATTGAAGTATTCTATTGTTCTCTTTAAATGATCTTGCAATTAAATTAAAAAAATGATGTGGCAATTTTTTTGAAAAATGACATTTAAGTTTTTTTTTTCCAATTTGAATATTTGATGTACTTTTCTACTTTTCCTTTTTTTAAAGAAAGAATACCTGATTGGCTTTGTTAGCCTAAAAATTCTCATTGTGATTTAATGCTCTTAAAAAAATTTACTCGACAAGGGCTTTTTCTTTTTCTTTTATTTTTTAGAAAGAGGTCGGTGTAGACAACGACTTTAAAGGCAATGATAATAATAAAAAAAATCTTTTATTTTTTAATTCTTAAAATAGGAATAATTCAAATACACCTATTTTTGAGGAAAAAGATTTAGACTCTCCTAAATTAGGAGGCCTTAAGCTCTTGCTTAACTTTTCTAGAGATTAAGCAGTCAATGATAAGTATAGCAAAGCCTAATATAGAGGGAGAGACATAGCTAAAGATAGGGAGATTTGTAAGAAATGTGCGGCGAAGCGACCATGTTAATTGACGCCATACAATATTGTCCATACTCAAATATTATTCTCCTCTCTTTATGTAAAAATACACGTATATTTTTGATAGAAACATATATATACATATATACATAAGCTGCGAATTTCTTTCCATGAAATCCTCTAGCCAAGATTTCCTCTCTTTCTCCAAGAGTTTTTCTTCAAATTTTCCCAATGAAAAAAGCCTTTAATTCTTTGTAGTTCTTTGTATGAACTTTCCCAAGTCCTTTAAAATTTCCACACATACATATTTGTATATGTAGGCGTGCATGAAAATGCATGAAAGAATTAGGGGTTTTTTATTTGATCCAACAGTTTGAGACAATGAACACTACTGCCCTGAGCACCAGAAAATTTCTCTTCGGATTCTAAGCTAACAAGGATGATGACAAGGGGTAAAAAAATTTACAACAAAATGCCGTGGAGGCCACCTATAAATTACCCCAAAAGTTGCAAGAGAAGCACTTCTACTAATTTGGATTCCTTTATGGACATGAAGCCCTTGGATTCCGTCGAGAGCTCGACCGAGTCATTGCTCTCCGGAAAGCTGTCTGATGGCGGGTTGCCGGGATCAGAGAGCGCAGCAGTTCCAAAGGGGTTTGTAGCTATATACGTGGGGCCGCGGCTAAGGAGGTTTGTGATTCCGACGAGCTGCTTGTCAATGCCGGATTTTAAGTGTTTGATGGATAACACTGCTGAGGAATATGGGTTTGAGCAAGAGGGTGCAATAGAACTCCCTTGTGATGAAGAAGATTTTCAGAAGGTTTTAACGAGGTGTGTATCCAAGGATAAGAAAAAAAAATGATATAAAGATCATATAGATATAAATTGTCTAGTCTGTGTACCAGCGTTCTGTCACGCCCCGGAGTACGGGAGATGACGTGGCGGAATATTTAGATTAATTAAACAAGAATCTAATGAAAATCGAGAGTTTGAGAATCAAATTAAATAAAAAAATTAAGAAGATTTTCCACCACATTTTATGAAAGAATTTATAATTATTAAGCAGGTAATAAAAGTTAAATAAAAACCGCGAATATGGGTTCCACAACCCACAACTTGTGCACACACATGGTTCTGACAATATCATAAATACAATTACAGTCCAAGTACAAATAAAGTTAAGTCTTACATGCCTTGATTAAATAATACAGAATGTAAATAATTCTCCTATTGCTCCTGAGTTCGGTCCGAAGAATCTTCTCCAAACCTAAATGCGAAACCACCTAGAAAGGGGGGGGGGAATTTAAAACAATAAAACGTGAGCGAAAGGCTCAGTAGGACTAAGTTTTATAAATAATTTAATTTAAAGAAACAGTTCATTGTTAGGAGTACTCAAAAGAAAACTTAAATAAATAAATAAATGTAACGCCCCTATGTGGGGGTTAACAGTTTTTAATGAGATAAAATAAAAATAAATAATAAAAGTAAAACCTTAAAAATAAAATTTGCCCGGGACTTAAATGAAAACTCTCAACTCAAAAATAAAAATATAAACGATAAATAAACCACAGTTTTAATGTAGCACCTTAAATTTAATAATATAAACTGTTGTCATCATCATTTTAACCCTCAACACATTGTAATACAGTCACAGAAAGTAACAATTGATGCTTACATTATCATGAAGAACATTCTCAACGATTGAAGCAGTCCCAATGTAATATAGCTACATCACTTCCTCAACTATATTTCTCGTAGCCACCTCACACTTAGTGAGTCCTGAAAAGATATAAACATAAGGGAATGAGCAACACTATGCTCAGTAGAGAAAGCCATTACTCACCTTTAGGTTGTTATCATTACCACATTAAAATCTGCATGGTTAGTAAGTCACATCATATTCCAGATTATGAGGTTTATTATGATCACATCTTATGGATACCGTAGTTAATCATTACCAAGTGTCATAATTACACATTTATACAAATATTATCAATCATCATTGTTCCTAGGTATCCATGTTAAATTGAGTATCACTCAACTCATCGAAACCCAAATGGGCGCACTTGATCACCCTATAAACATTCCAAGGGTGTTCCGGTGAGGGGACATCAAGCCCCGAGTCCTCACCAAATCGATTCCTGTACAGTGTGTTCTGGGACTTTCAACCCAAGGAAGCGTCATCACCTTCCCCCTATTTTACCTTTTAGGGTATTCATGCCCAAGGACGTAACCGTCGCCCTTTTCATGTCTCACAATTTCTCTATATTAAATCATTATTAATAGAGTTAATTTTCATAACCATGCTTCTCAATTTATAACATGTGTCAATTCATTATGTTCCTCGCCGTACAATACAAGACGAGTCCATGTCATAGTTTCATATGTGATACACATATAATATCAGTTCAACATAGATATATATATATTGCGGCAAAACAATCAATTTTAATTCTATAAAAACCTTACAAAAGATGAGTAATAGAATCCCTACCTTTCAAGCTTATCAACAGTCTCTTATCCTGGAATCAATTAACGTTAGCTCCATACTCCCTTGATCTTGAACTCCAAGCAAAACAGATCCAGTTGTATCTCGCTGTATCTACGAAGCATTCTCTGTAGTGCTCCTCGAGCGACTATGAATGGCTAGGAATGCTTCCTGGAGATCATACATTCTTGAAAACATCATTCTGGACTTCGATACTGCTGTTTGAATCGCCTCGATTCGCGTACAGTCGGTACCGGATGATTTTCATCGGAATGGAATTTGCTCAAACGGAGGTCACCATTGCATCCAGAGCATCGAAACGAGTCGGGAGGCGGTCTCGGATCTTCGATCGGAGGTCCGGATCACAAAATCCCATTTTGGCCTTTGACCGGTCGTTGACCGGCGTTGACCACCGTTGACCGGCTGTAACGCCCCTATGTGGGGGTTAACAGTTTTTAATGAGATAAAATAAAAATAAATAATAAAAGTAAAACCTTAAAGATTAAAATTTGCCCGGGACTTAAATGAAAACTCTCAACTCAAAAATAAAAATATAAACGACAAATAAACCACAGTTTTAATGTAGCACCTTAAATTTAATAATATAAACTGTTGTCATCATCATTTTAACCCTCAACACATTATAATACAGTCACAGAAAGTAACAATTGATGCTTACATTATCATGAAGAACATTCTCAACGATTGAAGCAGTCCCAATGTAATATAGCTACATCACTTCCTCAACTATATTTCTCGTAGCCACCTCACACTTAGTGAGTCCTGAAAAGATATAAACATAAGGGAATGAGCAACACTATGCTCAGTAGAGAAAGCCATTACTCACCTCTATCATTACCACATTAAAATCTGCATGATTAGTAAGTTACATCATATTCCAGATTATGAGGTTTATTATGATCACATCTTATGGATACCGTAGTTAATCATTACCAAGTGTCATAATTACACATTTATACAAATATTACCAATCATCATTGTTCCTAGGTATCCATGTTAAATTGAGTATCACTCAACTCATCGAAACCCAAATGGGCGCACTTGATCACCCTATAAACATTCCAAGGGTGTTCCGGTGAGGGGACATCAAGCCCCGAGTCCTCACCAAATCGATTCCTGTACAGTGTGTTCTGGGACTTTCAACCCAAGGAAGCGTCATCGCCTTCCCCCTATTTTACCTTTTAGGGTATTCATGCCCAAGGACGTAATCGCCGCCCTCTTCATGTCTCACCATTTCTCTATATTAAATCATTATCAATAGAGTTAGTTTTCCTAACCATGCTTCTCAATTTATAACATGTGTCAATTCATTATGTTCCTCGCCGTACAATACAAGACGAGTCCATGTCATAGTTTCATATGTGATACTCATATAATATCAGTTCAACATAGATATATATATATTGCGGCAAAACAATCAATTTTAATTCTATAAAAACCTCACAAAAGATGAGTAATAGAATCCCTACCTTTCAAGCTTATCAACAGTCTCTTAATCTTGGAATCAATTAACGTTAGCTCCATACTCCCTTGATCCTAAGGCGTGCATAAGGACAATTAAAACTAAAGCACAACATACCACTACATTCATAAAATTTATTTTAATTTAATCTTAGAATTTCAAGAAATAACCACTGCCCATAGAGGTATTATAAAGTTTAACAATATAAATTTTCTGTCTAGGGCATATACACTTAGACTTCATACATATGCTCCAAAATAGCAACAAACATATACTTAGGTTTAAGAACGCAAATTTGAATAATCCTTTAGTATAAAAGAAAATTTATAAATGAAAGACTAAATTTGTTCATAAGATTCTAACCTCGGATTATGGTTAGTTGGAAGCTTGAAATGGCTTCAAAACAGGTTCCTTTACTTCGGTATGACTGAAATTCTTGCTCAAATGGAGGTGATGGTGGCTGATTTTTATGGCTGCCTTGAAGAAGTTCTCTAAGTATTTTGCTTCAGCAAAGAAATGAGAAGAAGAGTGTGGGAACCGTGGAAGAGAAAGGAAGAAAAGATGAAGTCTTTGAAGCGAAGTGATAGAAACAATTATAGAGGAGACATGTTGAAGCATGTCACGGAGGAAATAAAGAAAATGAGGGTCAAGAGTAGTTGGAAAAGATATCCTTATGTCTCATCTAAAGACTTTAACACACATAATGCCAATATGACATTTTTGAGATTTATTAGAAGTTCTAAGGCTTTTTAGTAATCATACTAAATAAATATAGGAGAATTTTAGAAAACTTAAAAATAGATAAAAATAAATATTATAAAATAAATTTAAATGAAGCAGTTTTTTTTATACATTAAAAATTAATTTAATTACCTCAATACCCGTTAGGAGAATAACAGGTGTCACACCGGCGTTGACCGACTTTGACTGTCGTTGACCGGCGTCAATCGGGGTCCGTTGGCAGCTGGGCTCGGGCCTACCCCCCCTAAATCGACCCTTCTGAGTCCAATGGCGGGGTCAATTTCACCCAATTTTGCCTCTAACATAGCGGGTCGTGAAGTACAACGTCGGTAGAAATGGATGAGCTCCGATCTTGATTCTCCGACGATGGAAACCTGAAATTGGCTGAGGGCTTTTGCTACCCATCCTCCTATGAGCATTTCCCCTCATCCAATTTGAAGAAACGTGGCTGGGAAGAGCCAAAACGGAGGCTCCCGCGGCGGTTGACGGCGGCGTTGGCCGTTCTCCGGCGAAACCGGCTCCTTCCGTGCAATTGATCGAGGGGTTTTACTCCCCTTGATCCTCTGAACTCATTGGGAGGGGTGGTGTCAGTCACCTCCTCCGGCAAGGCAGAGTTCCACCATGGGGGCGGCGGTGCACGGCGGCAATAGACGGGCGGAGCAATCCGGCGGTTGTTGAGCTGCCACCAAGGGTGGGTTTTGTTCCTCTCATCACGGTGGTCGTGTAGGAACAAGAATCACGTCGATCGGACGTCGGACGGCGAAGATATCTCATCGGAAAGAAATGGGTTTTGCCGCCACTTTGGGCGGCGCGTGTGGTCTCCTCCGGCGGCATTTTGGGCGGCGCGGCAGCTCGTTGGACTCAGCTCGTCGAGAGCTTTCCATTGGTGCGGGAGGTGTCGAAAACGGATGCCGAAATCTCAGACGATCTTTGAGGAGAGAGAGAGAGAATTTTTAGAGAGAGAAAGTAGAGAGAGAGAGAGTTTCGAATTATGAGAGAAATTTATGATTTTTTTAATATATATACTAGGTAATTAATCTAATTACCTTAATACCCTTAGGGGAATAACGGGTGTCACAGCTCTACCCCCCTTAAAGAAATTTCGTCCTCGAAATTTCAATTCTAGTAATACTAGTAAAAATTATGATTCCAAATCTGAGTCTAAACCGTTAATGTTGTTTGTCCTCCAAATTTAAGTTATCGTATCTCCACTCATTTACTTGCATAATAAATCTTACTCCTAAATCCCTCAATGAGAGTATTTCTGACAAGTTTCAACTTGTAACACCGTATAATAGTCTAAGAATCTGATCAGGCATACATATTGACCATACCATGATTCCAGTCCTTCATTGTCCATGGACTGTGATTTACAATCACATTTAAGGAGATTGCCAGAGAAATTTTATATACTTCATCTTTAGGTTCCTTTTCCTTTTTGAGTAAGGAAAAGTCAAATATATTTGATTTCATACCTCAACTAATAAACTAAAACATAATCATAAAACATATATCACAAACACTTTTATTCAAAACCATACATTAAACTTATTCATAGAGATATTAAACGGAATCTCAGAGTTGCAAACATACCCGACATATTTTTCATTAAACAGCTATCCTCATGACACAAACATTCAATCCAAATAATATACTCATATTTCATATGGAATATCCCCATAACTGACTCTGGTACTTCCACATAATATTAACAGAATATTACACATTACAAACATAATACGGATACGTTTCGAGAGTACAAGGCACTCCGTATACCAGCCATCCCGGCATTAGGCTTAATGAATCTAAAAGATTTAACAACGACGTACCACAAGAAACACAGAATACAAGGCAAACGGTTATTCGTAACACACGAAATACGGACACACATGCCTATATGCCAAAGATAAAACAAAAAGATTACAGATGGAGATTCAAATCAATTGGCCGCTCCCGGCTTTCCCTTTCCCATTCAAGCTTGGATGTTGCAGTGTCGGATTCTGGATGTATTATTTGCATTTTATCTATCAATTCCTCAGCTGTTGAAGCAGTGACAAAGATTTGTCTCTCCGATTCTGTAGTGATGTTTTCTTCCACAGCGTAATCTAGAAATTTCAAAAGACCGTCATAAAAACCCTTTACGTTCAGCAGTCCCAAAGGTTTGGAATAAAAGCCCAACAATTGCCCACAAGCAACTATAAATATTTCCTCAAGAGTACCTAGACCACCAGGTAATGCTATAAAAGCATCAGAATTATAGATTATGTCTTTAAAATTTTTAGGGATACTCCTGACTCCTTCTCCCTTACCTATGGCTTCCTTACAAAGGTTTCCTTCAACTGGAATATGAGGCCAAATTCTTACATCAGTAGCGTCGCTAGACCTAGCTGCTAGTGCCATATTTACCATCATTTTTATACTACCACCCCCATAGATTATGTTAATCTTCTTGCGTGCTAGGACTTGCCCTAAGTGATTTGCAGCTTCTAAATAAGCTTTATCTTTTCCAAGGCTGGAACCACAAAAGACACAGACATTCTTTATTTTCTTCGTGGACTGGGAGGTAGACATATTTGGTTTATAGAAGTGGTTGCTTAATGTCTGCTCCACTTAGACTTCGGGTTCTATATGAGATTTTAAAGATGAGAAATATACAAAAAGGGCTAAAGAGATAGACGAGTAGGTAATGAAAAGGTAATCCAAAGATTTAAACAAAATCTTGTGCGGATAAGAAAGTAAGATAAGGTGATTGATAGTTTTCAGAAAATCTGATTCACTTTTTGAAAAAGATTAGACTCTAATTGTATAACTTTTGACAATTGAGAACAATTCGACAGAAGACCCTCTTGACACAACTGTAGACTTTTTGACAAATATACACCAAGTCTAGAAATTTAATATAAACGACAAATACTGTAGAACTTTTTGAAATTTGAGACACAAATCTTGAAATATCCGGATAAGCTTTTCAAAATTCAAACATATTACTGTACCGTATGTAACGTGTCTGATAAGATAATATATTTTATTATATATATATTTAAGAAAATCATAAATTAAATAAGATATTAACACTTACTGTATCAATCTAATAATCACAATTATTTCAAACACAAAAGCAAATATTCTGAGTAAAAGAAAAACACAAACTGTTGAACATCAGCTAAAACTGCTTCAAATAAGTAAAGACTAAATAACCTTTATAGAGCGATGACTTATTCCCCATCCAGTTTTTTTATGGCTTGGCAAACAGGATCTAGAAATACCATATTCCTGAGGCGTTGTCTTTCTGTATAAAATTTAGGCCAGAGTTTAAAAATAGCTCCTTGAACATATCCACTAGGGTGACCGTGGAGAGGAGGATGGATGCTATCCAAGTTCTCCTTTGAAAGTCCATCCCTACAAAACCTTATTTTATCCTCTCTATTCGTAGACATATAACCAGGTGAAGTACATTTACCGTTACAATTTTGTCTTCCACATTTGTTACAAGTGATCACGATGGCACGAGCTCTTCTTTTCATTGCACTACGACTGGTACCTGTTCCTGGTAAACCGACATCTTGACTAAAGTCACTCGGACGGATTTTCCCCTCTATTAACATTCTCACATCACAAGGGATGCCAAAATGCATAAGAATCCACAACCAAGTAATTCTAGCCTTGTATTTCTTTCTAAGAATCTTTTGGGAGAGTGATGGGAAATACTTTCTCAGGTGTTGGTACTTTGGGTCCATGATGAGATGAAAGAAGAGTAAATAGAAAGGAAAAATTAAGATAGTAAATTGCAGAATCCTAGAATTCCTTCTTCTTTTAGAAGAAAAGAAGAATTTTTAATGAAAAAGAAGAGGATTTGCGATTTAAAGAGAAAATAACAAATTAAGAGAGAAAAAGTGAACTCGGAGAAATAAGCTCCTATGCACAGTAAACGTATTTGTAAACAATGATTAAACCACTGTATATGACACGTATAGAGACCACGTGGGAGAGACAGTGTAAATCAAACTGATTTAAGATTTGAACTAGGCCCAAATGTTCTTAGTTGAAAATGGTCAGGTTGTTTCGGGCCTTAACACATTTAGAACGAGTTAAATAACAAACATAAAATTGAAAACCAATTTGTATAAATCTTAAACCCAATTCAAAGTCCACTATAGATAAGTTAAGTATGAACAACAAATCTAATTTAACGACAATCAAGGATCTTCCTGAATGGTATTTAAAATCATTTCATAACAACATAATCTTCCAGCAACTCAAATAATTTTGTTTTAATCAAAACCTTATTGAACAATACATACACCCATATGTTATTCATAATACTTAACATCTATCAATGAATTCATCATCATTACTACCAAGGGTTTAGAATGTGACTAACCTTGAAATCAATACGATTTACGTCTTTCAACGTAGACCATATCAACGAACAAAGACACTTGATGTTACTACTTAAGAACATCTACAATCCCCACAATTCTACTTATACAATATATAATTTCCTCATATAACAAAACCTTAGGTAACCAAAAGATTCACTGATACACTTAAATACAATGTACGTAACAAAATATTCCAATTTTGAGATTCATGCATTCTAGACTTTACACAGTCTCAACAGACCAAAAGTCTAACATTTATCTCTCTCAAGATTCAATACCATGATTCCCAACTTATATCATATTCCTCAAATATATAGAACTTTTAAGAAAAGACATTAACACTTATGTGCTCCATCGAATCCACACATAATCATTACTTAGGTTTGAATCAATTACGAAAAATTTGGCATATCTATGTCAAACTTTAAAATCAATAAATCAAGCCTTATATTTCTTATTGTTTTTCACGAGACAAAAGGCTTTTAAATCCTCGTATCTATACGAATTTCTCATCGTTTATACGAATTAAATATGCTTATAGATCCAAATATTATACGAATCTCTCATAAGCATTCTACTTATAAACTCATTCCATATAATTATCATTCCCTTATAACTATTAATACTTTCCTTCTATATAATTATTGTACTCATATAACTATTGATATTTTCATTCTATGGCCTTTCCATGTTACATCCTTTTAGACTGTATAAATCAATGTGAAGGTTCATTTTGATGATGACAATAAAAATTCAGCTTCAAAACCATATCAAAAATATATTTTTTTAAAGTGGTGCTACACTCCCTAGGTTAACCGAACCTAGGCTCTGATACCAAAAATTCTGTAACGCCCCTATATGGGGGTTAACAGTTTTTAATGAGATAAAATAAAAATAAATAATAAAAGTAAAACCTTAAAAATAAAATTTGCCCGGGACTTAAATGAAAACTCTCAACTCAAAAATAAAAATATAAACGATAAATAAACCACAGTTTTAATGTAGCACCTTAAATTTAATAATATAAACTGTTGTCATCATCATTTTAACCCTCAACACATTGTAATACAATCACAAAAAGTAACAATTGATGCTTACATTATCATGAAGAACATTCTCAACGATTGAAGCAGTCCCAATGTAATATAGCTACATCATTTTCTCAACTATATTTCTCGTAGCCACCTCACACTTAGTGAGTCCTGAAAAGATATAAACATAAGGGAATGAGCAACACTATGCTCAGTAGAGAAAGCCATTACTCACCTTTAGGTTGTTATCATTACCACATTAAAATCTGCATGGTTAGTAAGTCACATCATATTCCAGATTATGAGGTTTATTATGATCACATCTTATGGATACCGTAGTTAATCATTACCAAGTGTCATAATTACACATTTATACAAATATTATCAATCATCATTGTTCCTAGGTATCCATGTTAAATTGAGTATCACTCAACTCATCGAAACCCAAATGGGCGCACTTGATCACCCTATAAACATTCCAAGGGTGTTCCGGTGAGGGGACATCAAGCCCCGAGTCCTCACCAAATCGATTCCTGTACAGTGTGTTCTGGGACTTTCAACCCAAGGAAGCGTCATCACCTTCTCCCTATTTTACCTTTTAGGGTATTCATGCCCAAGGACGTAACCGTCGCCCTTTTCATGTCTCACAATTTCTCTATATTAAATCATTATTAATAGAGTTAATTTTCATAACCATGCTTCTCAATTTATAACATGTGTCAATTCATTATGTTCCTCGCCGTACAATACAAGACGAGTCCATGTCATAGTTTCATATGTGATACACATATAATATCAGTTCAACATAGATATATATATATTGCGGCAAAACAATCAATTTTAATTCTATAAAAACCTCACAAAAGATGAGTAATAGAATCCCTACCTTTCAAGCTTATCAACAGTCTCTTAATCCTGGAATCAATTAACGTTAGCTCCATACTCCCTTGATCTTGAACTCCAAGCAAAACAGATCCAGTTGTATCTCGCTGTATCTACGAAGCATCCTCTGTAGTGCTCCTCGAGCGACTATGAATGGCTAGGAATGCTTCCTGGAGATCATACATTCTTGAAAACGTCATTCTGGACTTCGATACTGCTGTTTGAATCGCCTCGATTCGCGTGCAGTCGGTACCGGATGATTTTCATCGGAATGGAATTTGCTCAAACGGAGGTCACCATTGCATCCAGAGCATCGAAACGAGTCGGGAGGCGGTCTCGGATCTTCGATCGGAGGTCCAGATCACAAAATCCCATTTTGGCCTTTGACCGGTCGTTGACCGGCGTTGACCACCGTTGACCGGCGTTGACCGACTTTGACTGTCGTTGACCGGCGTCAATCGGGGTCCGTTGGCAGCTGGGCTCGGGCCTACCCCCCCTAAATCGACCCTTCTGAGTCCAATGGCGGGGTCAATTTCACCCAATTTTGCCTCTAACATAGCGGGTCGTGAAGTACAACGTCGGTAGAAATGGATGAGCTCCGATCTTGATTCTCCGACGATGGAAACCTGAAATTGGCTGAGGGCTTTTGCTACCCATCCTCCTATGAGCATTTCCCCTCATCCAATTTGAAGAAACGTGGCTGGGAAGAGCCAAAACGGAGGCTCCCGCGGCGGTTGACGGCGGCGTTGGCCGTTCTCCGGCGAAACCGGCTCCTTCCGTGCAATTGATCGAGGGGTTTTACTCCCCTTGATCCTCTGAACTCATTGGGAGGGGTGGTGTCAGTCACCTCCTCCGGCAAGGCAGAGTTCCACCATGGGGGCGGCGGTGCACGGCGGCAATAGACGGGCGGAGCAATCCGGCGGTTGTTGAGCTGCCACCAAGGGTGGGTTTTGTTCCTCTCATCACGGTGGTCGTGTAGGAACAAGAATCACGTCGATCGGACGTCGGACGGCGAAGATATCTCATCGGAAAGAAATGGGTTTTGCCGCCACTTTGGGCGGCGCGTGTGGTCTCCTCCGGCGGCGTTTTGGGCGGCGCGGCAGCTCGTTGGACTCAGCTCGTCGAGAGCTTTCCATTGGTGCGGGAGGTGTCGAAAACGGATGCCGAAATCTCAGACGATCTTTGAGGAGAGAGAGAGAGAATTTTTAGAGAGAGAAAGTAGAGAGAGAGAGAGTTTCGAATTATGAGAGAAATTTATGATTTTTTTAATATATATACTAGGTAATTAATCTAATTACCTTAATACCCTTAGGGGAATAACGGGTGTCACAATAAATAAATAATTAAATACATAATTTGAGTAGAGCCGTTCTGACACAGAACAGTCTACTCGTACAATCAAAAACACCATTTTTCTTTTACCTAGGCAAACCATGAAATCACCACCGTAGTGGCCCAGCTGGGTTTTGAGACCTGCCCCCAAGGTCGATCGCTACACGACCCGATCTCTGATATGGCATCATGCCCATGTGTTTATTATCATTACCATTCAAAACCCAATTACCGAGTGTTGTCAATTACATTTATTATGAAATTCATTTCAGATCACGGTATATTAAGATATAACCGATAAAACCATTTTCAAACAACCGTTGAAAGCATTTTGATAGAAATCATTTTCAAAGCCAAATCATTTCAAAACCAGGCTACCAAAGAAATAGGATAGAAGTCCTACCTCAATACTCGTGCCGGTGCCCCACACCGAAATCCCGGTCTGCTATACGTTAGCTCCACGGAACCACGAACGATCCTAGATACAAACTAAGTCGATCAATATCTAGTTTGAGACATTCTATGTTATTAAACCATTTCATGATGTCCTAGTGTGCCATTTGTACCTTTAAAATCATCCTATAAGGTTGGGATTTAAATCAGGGTTCAAAACAGTGAAAACGGGTAAAAATCACAAAATTTTCCATGCCTCGGTCGGCCTGCCGGACGCCCTGCTTCGGCCTGCCGGACGCCCTGCTTCGGCCTGCCGGACGCCCTGCTTCGGCCTGCCGAACTGCACAGTTCGGCCTGCCGGAAGCAAGGTTCGGCCTGCCGGTCGGAAGAACACCGGCCTGCCGATCATCACTCCGGCCTGCCGAACATGAACTTCGGCCTGCCGAACTGGGAAAACCCAGAAATCCCAGCCACGGGTTTCTCGATCCCCAAAATCCAAATCTTGTTTCTAACCTGTTTTTCTCAAATCCCAGGCATGAAAAACAACTATAGTTGATAGAAAAACATTCTAGAACATGTTTGGAATCATTTAAACAACATTTAAACTCAAAATCCTCAAAAATCCAAAAATGAGAAAAAGAGGAGAAAAATGAAAAATCTTGAATTCAATCCGTTTTTCTTCAATCTAAGCTTAGATTCTAGTTGTTCTAAGTTCATTTAACACAAATCCACGGTTTTCTAAGCTTAAACAAACCTAGATTTCAAAAACACACAAAATTGAAAATTTTGTAAAAAGTTTAGAAATTTTGAATCTAACCTCAAATCGAATCTTCAATCCGCGTTCTCGGTTGCCGAATCACGTCCCCGAGCTTCCTCCTTGCTATCCCGAAGCTTGGATTCGAATTTGTTTTAAAATTTTTTGAAAGAGATTGAGAGAGAGGGAGCTGCAGAGAGAGAGAGAGAGAAGAGAGAGAGGTGTTGCGGGAGAGTGAGGAGAGAGAGCGAGAAGAGGGAAATAAATAGAGAAAATCGGTGGACGGTTTTACTGTGTGAAAACCATGTGCCGCCCACGGTTTTGTAAAACGGAGTATTTTTAACATTTTACGAATTGTTGTGTTTAAAACTCAAAACATCATTTTAAAACAATAAGAAATCTTTTGAACACATCAATTCAACAAAACAACCAAAAATCCAAAATCCAACCAAATGATCTAATTAATGTTAAAACGTTAATTATGGCACACTAATCCATCATTTATAGTACATCAACATTAAATAAATTTCGGGACGTTACAGCTCTCCACCCCTAAAAGAAATTTCATCCTCGAAATTTACAACTCATCTCAAAAACAAAACAAATGCGAATACAATTCCCGCATACTCGACTCTAATTTCCAAGTGGCTTCATCAACCCCGTGATGCTGCCACACGACCTTTACTAACGGTATCTCACGACGACGCAAGCTAATCACTTTCTGGTCGATAATCTGAATTGGCACTTCTTCGTACGTCGTATCCTCCTGAACCTGTACATCGCGAAACGAAACTATCTTATCTTGCCAAGGTGGACATTTCCTAAGCATCGACACATGAAACACATCGTGCACATGAGAAAGTTTGGGCGGAAAATCAAGCCGATAAGCGACCACACCAACACGCTGAGTGATCTCGAACGGCCCAATATACCTCGGCGCGAGCTTCCCACTCACTCCGAACCGCATAGTTCCCTTACGAGGCGATACCCTCAAGAGAACAAAATCTCCAACCGCGAATTCTAAGGGTCTACGTCTCCTATCCGCGTAACTCTTCTGACGACTCTGAGCTGCTCTCAACCGATCCCGAATCACCGCGACTTTCTCGTTGCTGTCACGAATCTCATCTGGCCCAAGAATAACTCTATCTTTCGGCTCGGCCCAACACACAGGTGACCGACACGGTCGCCCATACAATGCCTCAAATGGTGCCATACCGATACTCGCCTGATAACTGTTGTTGTACGCAAACTCCGCCAAATGCAAACATTGCTTCCAATTTCCGCCGAAGTCCAACGCACAAGCACGCAACATATCATCGAGAACCTGAATAACCCGCTTAGACTGCCCATCAGTCTGAGGATGAAATGCCGTACTGAAGTTCAAATCCGTACCCAAAGCCTCCTGAAAACTCCTCCAGTACTTAGCATTAAACCTGGTGTCTCGATCAGAGGTGATGGACAAAGGAACTCCATGCAACCTCACAATGTTCTGCATATACAACTCCCCGAGAATCTTCCTGGAACATGTCGACCTAAACGAAATAAAATACGCCGATTTCGTCAACCTGTCGACCACAACCCAAACTGCGTCGTGCCGCTGCTCCGTCCTCGGCAAACCTGTGAGAAAATCCATCGTCACATGCTCCCATTTCCACCCTGGAATAGGAAGCGGCTGAAGCTGACCTGCAGGCTTCTGATGCTCAGCTTTCACCTGGAGACACGTCGAACAGTTGGCCACGTACTCGCGAACATCTTTCTTCATGCCTCTCCACCAATACTGCCTCTTCAAATCATGATACATCTTGGCGCTCCCCGGATGAATAGCAAACTGAGACCTATGAGCTTCGTCTAGAACGGATTTCGTCACCTCGGCGATAACTGGAACTGCAAGACGCTCCCGGAAGTACAACGATCCATCTGCATGCACGCTCCATTCTTCAAACTGCTCCCCGTTCTGAATCCGCGACCAAATCCCCTGCAAATGCCGATCCTGCCACTGGCTTTGCTTCACCGTCCGAACAAGAGCTGGAGTCGCTTCCACATGATATAACGAAACTCGATCACCATCTTCACGATACAGTAGCCGATACTCACTCACTGTCGCATCCCTGCTCCAGTCCTCAAAAATCAAACAAGCGAGAACCCCTGAAGACTTCCTACTAAGCGCATCCGCGACCACATTAGCTTTCCTGGGATGATACTGCAACGCGAAATCATAATCCTCCATGTACTCCACCCATCTGCGCTGCCTCAAGTTGAGATCCCTCTGAGTGAACAAATGCCTCAAACTCTTGTGATCGGAGAAGACCTGAAACGACGCTCCATACAAGTAACACCTCCAAATCTTCAGCGCGTAGATCACCGCTGCAAGCTCTAAATCGTGAGTAGGATAATTCCGCTCGTGAGGTCGTAGCTGTCTCGATCCGTATGCAACTACACGTCCATGCTGCATCAACACGCATCCAAGTCCACGCCCTGAAGCATCCGCATAAACCTCATACGGCTCGTCACTACTAGGAATAACCAACACCGGAGCTGAAGTCAACCGGTTCTTCAATTCCTGAAAAGCAAGCTCACAATCTTCATCCCACTCAAACCTGACATTTTTCTTGATCAACCTCGTCAACGGAGCTGCAATCTTCGAAAAGTCCTTTACAAATTTCCTGTAATATCCAGCAAGACCTAAGAAGCTGCGAATCTCCGCTACATTCCTTGGTCGTTCCCACTCCAATATAGCTTCAATCTTGGACGGATCCACTGAAATACCATGCTCCGAGATGACATGACCCAGAAATTTGACCTCAGTCAACTAGAACTCACATTTTTCCCTCTTAGCATACAACTGGTGCTCCCGCAGAGTCTGAAGCACGACCCGAAGATGCTGCTCATGCTCCTCCCAAGTCTTAGAATACACAAGAATATCATCGATGAACACGATCACGAACTGATCCAGATACGGCCTAAATATCCTGTTCATCAGATCCATAAAAGCTGCTGGAGCATTTGTCAACCCAAAAGACATGACCAGAAACTCGAAGTGCCCATACCGAGTCCTAAATGCTGTCTTGGGAATATCCTCTTCCTTGATCCTGAGCTGATGATAACCTGAACGCAAATCAATCTTCGAGAAGTATCGCGAACCTCCCAACTGATCAAATAGCTCATCAATCCTAGGCAAAGGATACTTGTTCTTCACCGTGACACGATTCAGCTGCCGATAATCCACACATAACCTGAGAGTCTCATCGTGCTTCTTAGCAAACAAAACTGGTGCTCCCCACGGAGATGTGCTATTCTGAATATATCCTTTATCAGCAAGCTCCTGAAGTTGCTTCCTCAATTCCTTCATCTCTGTCGGCACCATCCGATAAGGTGCCATAGAAATCGGTGATGTCCCTGGAAACAACTCGATACCGAACTCAATCTCCCGATGCGGTGGTAACCCTGATAACTCGTCGGGGAAAACATCCTCGAACTCATCAACCACCGGAATCGCTACACTACTACTCGAAACATAGGGCTCGCAATCTAGATTGGCAAGAAAAATAAAACAATCTAGATTCCTTCGCCCTCCTAGACATGACTTCATAAGACGCTCACTCATTAGCCAATCACCACCATCCTGGTAAGTGATTACCGTCCCCCTATCAGACACTAGGGTTACTTTCCTAAGTTGGCAGTCCACAACTGCACTATACCTGGACAACCAGTCCATCCCTAAGATCACATCATAGGAGCTCATGGGGAGTACAATCAAATCACTTTTCAAAATCTCATCCCCAACCTTTATTTTACATGATTTACACACACAATTCACACACACCCGCCCCAAGGGAGAAGTTATGACTAGGGGTTCATTAAATTCTTCTACCTCTAATCCCAAGGCATGTACAAAAGAACTCGAAATGAGAGAATGAGAGGCACCGGTATCAAATAAAACACGAGCTAAGGATCTAGAAACCAAGACCATACCATCGACAACTGCGTTACCAATCTGAGAATCTGACCCTCCAGATGCCATTGCATGAACCTGCACTGGCGTTTTCCCTTTTCCTCTACCAACATTACTGGGTCCTGCATTACTCGGTCGATGCTGCTGAGATGGAGACGACTGCACACTACCTGTACTCGGCGCTCGATATTGAGGAACACTACGCTGAAAATACTGCGGCTGCTGCCCCCGTGCCGGATATGAGAATTGCTGAGGAGAAAACTGCAGATACTGCAACTGCGGGTACTGCGGAGGCGGAGGTAGGGTCTGAGGCTGAAGCTGAGATGAACGACTGGCATCTTCCCCTGTCTGCGATCCAAGACGAGCACTCCTGATCGGGCAATTCCTCTTGATGTGTCCGGGCTGCTGACAGAAATGACAATGAAAGCTGTAGGGGTTGCTGCGCCCGCTGCCAGACGAACTGCTACTGCCACTGGTCGCACCGCCTTGCTTGCCTTTCCCCGGAGCTGGACGACTACTGGTGCTCTTCCTGCCACTCCTCTGCGGTCCTCCTGAAGCCTTGGCTCGGTCCTCACAATACTGCACGTAATCATTCTCCACGGAGATCGCCGACGACACAAGCTCTCCGAAACTCCTAAGCCGTAGAGCAACCAACTGCCGCCGAATAGGAGCCTTGAGTCCTTCCTGAAACTTGATGCATTTCTCGCGCTCCGATGCCACAGCTGATGGAGCAAATCTAACCAACTCATTAAATTTTACCTCATACTCCCGAACTGACATATCACCCTGCTGCAATCTATAAAACTCAGCTGCCTTCTGGTCTCTATATCCCTGCGGAAAATACCGATCATAGAACAGCTCCTCGAACTTGTCCCAACCGATATTGCCACCGCGCTCCAAACGCTTAGTTTGTTTCCACCAGGTGTTGGCGCCACCCTCGAGCTTATACGCCGCAAACTCCACACGATACTCCTCAGGCACACCAAAAGTATCTAGATGCTTCAAGATTGAATCCAACCAATACTCTGCTAATTACGGATCCCCATTGCCATCAAAAGTCAGAATAGACGCTCGTCGGAATTCCTTAAAGAACGCATGCCGACTACCAACACTGGAGTCTTCCGGTCTAGCCCTGGCTGCCATCTGCCGAAAAGCCGCAAACATAGACCTCATCATGCTCTCATCATTTCCGAACTCGGCGTCAGCAGTCGAACGACGTCTAGGTGCCATTCTCTCACTTCTGAAAACAAAATTGGACTGTCAGAGGTATTTCATTGTCAAACCTATGTGTGCACAATTCCCAAGGTTCATAACCTTGAGCTCTGATACCATTCTGTCACGCCCCGGAGTACGGGAGGTGACATGGCGGAATATTTAGATTAATTAAACAAGAATCTAATGAAAATCGAGAGTTTGAGAATCAAATTAAATAAAAAAATTAAGAAGATTTTCCACCACATTTTATGAAAGAATTTATAATTATTAAGCAGGTAATAAAAGTTAAATAAAAACCGCGAATATGGGTTCCACAACCCAAAACTTGTGCACACACATGGTTCTGACAATATCATAAATACAATTATAGTCCAAGTACAAATAAAGTTAAGTCTTACATGCCTTGATTAAATAATACAGAATGTAAATAAATTCTCCTATTGCTCCTGAGTTCGGTCCGAAGAATCTTCTCCAAACCTAAATGGGAAACCACCTAGAAGGGGGGGGGGGGGGGGAATTTAAAACAATAAAACGTGAGCGAAAGGCTCAGTAGGACTAAGTTTTATAAATAATTTAATTTGAAGAAACAGTTCATTGTTAGGAGTACTCAAAAGAAAACTTAAATAAATAAATAATTAAATACATAATTTGAGTAGAGCCGTTCTGACACAGAACAGTCTACTCGTACAATCAAAAACACCATTTTTCTTTTACCTAGGCAAACCATGATATCACCACCGTAGTGGCCCAGTTGGGTTTCGGGACCTGCCCCCAAGGTCGATCGCTACACGACCCGATCTCTGATATGGCATCATGCCCATGTGTTTATTATCATTACCATTCAAAACCCAATTACCGAGTGTTGTCAATTACATTTATTATGAAATTCATTTCAGATCACGGTATATTAAGATATAACCGATAAAACCATTTTCAAACAACCGTTGAAAACATTTTGATAGAAATCATTTTCAAAGCCAAATCATTTCAAAACCAGGCTACCAAAGAAATAGGATAAAAGTCCTACCTCAATACTCGTGCCGGTGCCCCACACCGAAATCCCGGTCCGCTATACGTTAGCTCCACGGAACCACGAACGATCCTAGATACAAACTAAGTCGATTAA
Organism: Artocarpus heterophyllus; assembly: GCA_025403435.1. Classification (NCBI taxonomy): domain Eukaryota; kingdom Viridiplantae; phylum Streptophyta; class Magnoliopsida; order Rosales; family Moraceae; genus Artocarpus; species Artocarpus heterophyllus. The sequence goes on from CM046339.1 coordinate 16,641,754, forward strand.
TATCTAGTTTGAGACATTCTATGTTATGAAATCATTTCATGATGTCCTAGTGTGCCATTTGTACCTTTAAAATCATCCTATAAGGTTGGGATTTAAATCAGGGTTCAAAATAGTGAAAACGGGTAAAAATCACAAAATTTTCCATGCCTCGGTCGGCCTGCCGGACGCCCTGCTTCGGCCTGCAGTTCGGCCTGCCGGAAACAAGGTTCGGCCTGCCGAACATTTCCCCAGATTCGGCCTGCCGGTCGGAAGAACACCGGCCTGCCGATCATCACTCCGGCCTGCCGAACATGAACTTCGGCCTGCCGAACTGGGAAAACCCAGAAATCCCAGCCACGGGTTTCTCGATCCCCAAAATCCAAATCTTGTTTCTAACCTGTTTTTCTCAAATCCCAGGCATGAAAAACAACTATAGTTGATAGAAAAACATTCTAGAACATGTTTGGAATCATTTAAACAACATTTAAACTCAAAATCCTCAAAAATCCGAAAATGAGAAAAAGAGGAGAAAAATGAAAAATCTTGAATTCAATCCATTTTTCTTCAATCTAAGCTTAGATTCTAGTTGTTCTAAGTTCATTTAACACAAATCCACGGTTTTCTAAGCTTAAACAAACCTAGATTTCAAAAACACACAAAATTGAAAATTTTGTAAAAAGTTTAGAAATTTTGAATCTAACCTCGAATCGAAGCTTCAATCCGCGTTCTCGGTTGCCGAATCACGTCCCCGAGCTTCCTCCTTGCTATCCCGAAGCTTGGATTCGAATTTGTTTTAAAAATTTTTGAAAGAGATTGAGAGAGAGGGAGCTGCCGAGAGAGAGAGAGAAGAGAGAGAGGTGTTGCGGGAGAGTGAGGAGAGAGAGAGAGAAGAGGGAAATAAATAGAGAAAATCGGTGGGCGGTTTTACTGTGCGCAAACCATGTGCCGCCCGCGGTTTTATAAAACGGAGTATTTTTAACATTTTACGAATTGTTGTGTTTTAAAACTCAAAACATCATTTTAAAACAGTAAGAAATCTTTTGAACACATCAATTCAACAAAACAACCAAAAATCCAAAATCCAACCAAATGATCTAATTAATGTTAAAACGTTAATTATGGCACACTAATCCATCATTTATAGTACATCAACATTAAATAAATTTCGGGACGTTACACGTTCATCTGTATATATGGTGTGTATTAATGGTCGTTTTTAAGCTGATTTTTTCTTTTTTTTTACCCCTTTTTGTATTCATCTTCTTAATTCTTTTACTAGGATTAAAACAAATTGCTTTTGACATTTCAAATTCCTATCCGGGTCTATTTGTAGTTTCTTTAGCATTTAGTATCTCTTACCGGTTGCAGAAATAACTGAAAGGAATCAGAACATAACTATGTCAACATTTTAAAGACTCCTTTACTATTACCTCTCTCTAAACATCATATGCTTATACAAAGCCACATAGTAATCCTGGAGAATAACTAAATCTCCCAAGTCATATATACTTTAGTGAGAGGTTTCTATGCTCACCCAATATTTGAAAATTGGTAATTTGTTCTATCCCTTTCTAGCCATCAAAAAGAAAAGATTACGAAAGGGTCTAAAAGTTTGCATTCTTTCAATTCTACTTATCACATATGCATAGCCTAATTTTCAAATGCTCAAATAATAGTTATGTGAGAAAAAGCTAAAATGGTGAATTTTTCATGAGACATACCCCAAAAAAGAAAAAAAAAAAAAATATATATATATATATATATGAATAGCATAACATCTCCCTGAGTTAATACGCTTATCGGTGGAAAAAGAAGTTCACTAACTATTTCAAATTCATGTTAGGTAGCAAGAGGTCCTAAAGCAGAATAGTGGAGCAAAGTCAAACACCAAAAAGCATTCCCATATAGGGAGAACACTTTTGCATAATCTTGACAACTCATAAGAAAATTCTTATAAAAAAAAGGGTAAGAAAAAACAAAGAAAACTCACATGGTAAACAAAATTTGTTAAATGAATGAATGATAGTGTTCATTACTTTTGCCAAATGCAAAAACAAACCACAAATAGAACAAAGTGTGCTTACTTTTGACTCATTCAAATCTGATAAAATATTAAGTCTATGTAATTCATCATGGTTACATAATTTATGATATAATTTTATATTTGGTCCCTTCAACTTCACCTTTGAAGCTACACACGGATTGTTCATTGAAAAGAACCTATAAATATTTGATTATACCTTATTGTAAGTGCATAACATAACCTTCTAAATGACAGTTTCTTGGCATAAATCATTCTCAAAATTTCATTTGGAAGATCAAAACTTGTTCTCAACAATTCTAAGCTTACAATTGACCACCAAAAAAATCATTACTCAGGATGACACAAACTCACATAACATCGCAAAAATGAACGGCTCGAAACCTTTCTGCCAGTCTAGCAGTAACCGCTCTTAGTTTCGAGTATACCTTTCCAGCAGGGGAACCCAAAATGAGACTACAAAGGGAATCTCTTGCGACCTTAATATTTGCAAAAGACCCCAGTATGTGAATCTTGGTATCAGCAATCACAATTCTTGTCTTTGTGGCGTTCTCAACGGCAAACTTTGTCTTACCACCTTTACCAGAAAGTCTACCAATGGCACGGGACAAGAGCTCTCCCCTAAGTGTTCCAACGTCCTTGATTTCAAAAGACTTGACATAGAGCTCGTCCAAACGCAGAAGGGCAATGGCATCAGTCGCATCGAAACCAAGCATGAAAGCATGGACAAAATCAGCACACTTCTGCAGGTTACTAATGTCGGGTGTATCTGGCCTTGTCTTTAGTTCCACCTTACGAGCCTTGAGATTCATTCGGATGTCGATCTTCATCTGCTCATACACAGGAGTGTAGATATCCATCCAAGCTTTCTTGAGAGGCGAATATTGATAAGGTGGGGCAGATACCTTTCTAAACTGAACTCAACCATCAGACATTTCATGTGCCTGCAAAGGCTCAAACTTTGGTTTCGTCGGCAACGACCCAGCTGCAAGATTTGCTTCGGATGGAGTTGCTACAACTTCCATCGAAGAAAGAGCTTGGTTGGACTGCATTTTTGGACTTTTGGTGACTTAGACCTGAAAGAATTAAACAGAAATCAGTTCAAAGAGCTTCGTAAAATCTATATAGCAGCACAAAACATAAAAGAGACTGTTGGTTCACTTGAACATAACCTTGACTTGAAAAAAAAAGAAAAAGAAAAAAAAGTTAAAGCAACAGAAAAGACAACCCTCAAGAAGAAGGCATGATAATTTCCAAGCTCTTAAGTTTTTAGAATTGCAAATTTCTATGTAATGCAGAGTAAGCAACTAAAGATTCAAAACCACAAGAAACTAACACAGACAAACCTATTTAAGAAGAGCATGCTAAGTTTAGATACAACATATTGATAAGTTGATTTAAAAAAATTAGGTTGAACAGTTTTTTAATGGCCTCTTTAAAATAAATGACTATAACTTTTTATAATTAGACAAATGATTATTTATTAGTGATAAATTGAGTTTATTTATATGTGTTAAGCTCTACAAACTTGAGTAAGTAATAAACTCAATGATCAACGATTATTTGTTTAATTTAAAAAAATTATGGTGATTTATTTTAAAAGTACTTTTAAAAAAGCTATCAACCTCTATATCCTTAAGATTTTTAGAGAAGATAAGATAATTACAAAGCTTTTAACTTCTAATAATTACAAAATTTGCAGCTAATGAAAGTTTTCTCTTTTCCAAAATATACAATTTCACATATAAATACTAGCTTCACGAACACAAAACTTAGGGACACGCTAAATTCTAATCGAAAAAGGAAAAAAATAACCTGCAAATATTCAAATTATGGATTGACAAATCGTTTTGTAATAGATATATATAAAATCACGTTGGCTAAAATTAATCAAAACTCCCTCCAAAAAAAAAAAAAACAAAAAACCAATGAAAACGAATTTTCGAATAAAGGTCAGAACAAAACAGATAATACCAGAGAGAAAGTCAAGTAGACTAGGAGTGAACGGCAGACGGTTTAGCAGTTTTTGAGCAGGTATGGGTCGTTTTTTGGATGGCGAGATGGCAGTTAACCGAACCACAGACCGCCTATGGAATGGCAGACGGTTTTGGTTTGGGTGCAGATGGGTGCGGGCGAGTTGAGGCAGTTTGGGCCTATACTATTGTCAAATGTAATTTTTTAGGCTTTTTGAAAAAAAAAAAAAAAGACCAAAAACACTCAAAGCTGTGGAAAACACTTGAAGAAAAAGTCTCCAAAGCTGTGGAAAACACTCAATGACAAAAAATTAATCTGCATTTCCAAACTATTACATGTTCAAACTAAAGTAACCAACCAATTAACCAAATGAACTTGAGTTTTAGATTAGATTAATTATATACCAATTAACTCTTAGACGTGTATGCCCTAAGGAGTAAAAATGTAATATGTTTTTGGAGACATTTTTATCAATAAAGAATTTATTGATTATTTATATACCAAATCTTGTCCTCTTTATGTTCATATTAGTTGAATGTATGTTAAGCAAACAAAAGTCTGAGACTGTCATTCTAAACCTTTAAGAATTAGGCATATCATGGACAGATTACGGAAGACACGATTCTTAAGGTGACGGTCTAAATCATAAGATCCGCAATCGAGGGAATAAAGTTGGATGCTTTATTCATGCAAAAATTGTTATGTTATCTATATCTCTATTGGGAGATGGTTTGTCTTAACCATCGAAGGTAGACTCCACGAATAGAAACATTGGCACATTATCATAGATGACGATGTGTTGAATCAGGACATAAAGTGAATTGATTTGGATTAATAATTCTGTCTCGACAAATCGATTCACTTTAGACAATCATTTGTATTGTATCTTAATCTTGAGATGAATAGTAGGCTCATTGTCTTGACTTATGTCTTTTGATGTACCAAAGGGTGACATCCACATTTTATAGTGGTACGCATGCCAGTACGTTGGAGGCATGAGTCTTGATAGCGTAGACCTATTATTCATGGATTTGGAATCCATAGCTCCTCTTTAGGAGTAGTGATATCCGCTTATATGCGTTATCCTATAATTGAAAAAATAGAGTGCTCAACCATTTGGATACATAGGTGTAACCGAATGGTGCACTATCTTTAGATGGTAAGTTTTCTGATGGTGAGATAATAGAACGTAAGATAAAAATAATCGGAAAGGTAAGACAGAACTTATCCTTAAGTTGATTGTGGATAATCCTATGGGGATACGATACACTATGATATGTTATGGAGACTTAGCTATTCGGGCTTCGTAATTCTATATAGCTCGAGAGTGCAGCTCCAAGCTTTTAGTGGAGTAGCGTTCGAGTTGATAATTATGAAATGTATATCTAGGATATTGGGTTTTATAATTATCGGGAGCTTGAACTATATAGGTCCATTTGGTCCTCTTTGCTAGCTCACAAAAATCATGTAACAATATGGCGTGTCTTTTCAATAATTGGTGACTTATATCAGGTTTATTAGATTGACTGAAATTTGGTAAAATCAGATAATTCATGTTTGTTTATCGGTTGAATTAATTTTGTGATAAACTTAATTCAAGATAAACTTGTTAAATTATTGGGATCAGATAATTCATGTCTATTTATTGGTTGGATTAATTTTAAATTAATTCAAGATAAACTTGTTGAATTATCATGAATATTTATTTTCCTAGAGATTATCTAGATATGACTGTTTTAATTAGATAACTTCTCTATTGGGTTATTTGAATTAAAACTGAGGCTCTATCCCAAGAATCTCGGGTGAAAAATAAAGATTCGTAGGGATCTTTTATCGAAGGTTCGACAGGCCAATCTTTAAGTTTGGCCTACCGATTGAGGAGGTTCGGCAGGTCGATCTGCCAGTTCGACTTGCCGACTGCGCGATAAAAGGATCACGCATTTTCACGCGAATTTTATCAAATCTTGATCCAAATTTGATTTTGATTCGAATTTTTGAGGCCTTATCTAATAAGGACTGACTCCTAGGGCCAACCTCTATATAAAGGGGAGCGAGTCTCTTTATTATTAAGATCAGTTGAGAGATTAAGAGTGAGACTCTGCCGGTGAGACTCTAAAAACTCCCTGAGAGCTATTGGTCACATATCACGAACTATAGCTTTAGGTTCTCTCAATTGGTTGGAAGGAGAATCACCTAGTGAAAAAGCTGAACAACGTGGGCCCACACTCACTCTGATCGTGGATAGAGAATACCAAAGAATGCCAATTGGTTGAGGTCCTTCTAGAGCATTACTTCTCTTCATTGATTGCAGGAGCTTTTTGACACACAAAAAGTTAGTAAGATCTGATTAATTCATGCATATAGCATGTCAAACTTGTGTTTTAGAAAATAATCTGATATAGGAATTTTAAAATTCTGTTGCGTACTATTTTTTCAACATTAACCACAATATATACTTGTAGACTATAATATATACACAAATTCACACAATATATTAAAATTATGGAGTCTAGGGCATATTAAAATTAAGTTTTTTTTTTTTTTTAAACTTTGGCGGGTGGGTCGAGTTGAACCCGCCCTCTCAATTTCAAAACCAAACCCGCCCGCCTATATATGTTGGTAGGCGGGTTCAACCCACCCGCGAGCAGGTTGCTCACATCGACCCGTTTTTTTTAGGCGGGGCGGGAGAATGGTGGGTGTGGGGTGGTTTTTGTTCAACCCTAAAGTAGACGAGAGAGGAGTTGGAGAGGTGGTCTTTGTCCATAATCGCTTGTGCTAATGCATATCACAACTGAATTGTTCCGCCAATCATAATCTTCTACATATATAAAAGGCTCAGAGCCTTCCTCCAAAACCTGACGCGAATGAAACGTTCCTCCAGGAGGGAGTTTTTTTTTATTATTATTTTGCATTAGTAGTAGCTTGGGGAAATGAAACGTTTGCCCTCCCTTTTTTTATCTTTTTTAGGGACCCTTTTTTCACATTTCTTTTCCTTTTAAGGCTTTTTTTTTCTTTTTTTCTTCTTTTATTTTTATTTCTTTTTTTTTGTCCTACCTTTCTTTTGGCTTCTTTGATCTTTTTTTCTCCTTTTTTCTCCTTTTTATTTTTTTTCTTTTTTTTAATCCTTCCTCCTTTTTTATTTGTGTTTTAAGTACTTATTTGTGTTCCTTCTTGTCTTTTATGCTTTTTTTTTCTTCTTCCTAATAACTTAAATATTTTAAATCTAATTTAATTATTTGATTATAAATCTATAAGCTATATAAAACGGTCAAAATGGAACTCAACACTTTGATGCGTGACACAGGAATGAAACCCTACCTTTTTCTCCTTTTTATCCCCTTTATTTTTTTACTCTCCATTTTTTATTTGCATTTTTCGTATTTTAACTCTTTCATTTTTTAATTTTTTTTTACTTTCTACCTAATATCTTATATATTTACAGATTCACTTCATTAAATACTTCTTCTCAATTTAGCCTCATTGCATATTCATTTTTATCCTTAAAATATTATTTATCAAGCGTGACCTACAAGTTTCGTTATTTTGATTTTTAAATGCTTCTCTGCTTACATATGTATTTTTTTGTTCATGGCACTTTCAACTACTATGTGTCCTATTGATGTCATTTCTCTAATTAACTCCTGCAGAAGTGTTTCTCTCACATACGTCCTGCTCAAATATTTTTTAAAGCAACCCTTTCAACAGTTATTTTCTCATGGTGCCTCTTAATTAATTTTCTATGTGATGTTGCTAACTATTTTAATAACCCTTCTTTTTATTTACACATCCCTGCACTTTTTCTCTTACACAAGTACATTTTACCGAAACACATGTTATAATTCAAATGCATATTTTGATTCATTTGTTTTTTTATTATTAAATCTTATATTTTCAAATAAGCCTTATTAAACTTTTTCCTTCATAATTTAATCTTATTAAATTATTTTTTCTCAAATGTACAACTACCTACATATATATATTGTAGTTGATTTTTTCTCCAACCATTTCATACCTTGATTGCTCCATTCAAAAAAATTCCTTCTCATGTTTGTTCTTGCTTAAATATTTTTGTCATGCAATCTTTTTACATATATATATTTTTTAAAATCGTATATATTTTTTTTATATACCACATAATTAATTTACTAAAATTCACGTGCTTCGTGCATGGATATAACTAGTTAGAAGAAATATTACCAAAAATTTCCTACCAATTTACCTAAGTTGTCTCTTTCAAAAACAAAAAAATGTAAGGCTGTATCTAGATTTTTCAAAACATCACATTTAGCTCTAGGTTTTTCCAAACGTAGAAAAGTATTGTTTGGGTCAAACCTTCACATAGTTTGAGCTTGTTTTTCCACAATATGGTCTGATTTGACCTTCCTTATGATTTCACATTATCCAAATTTTTTTTGTATGAGATGTTTTATTTCTTGTTCAGACTTTATTCTTTTTGACACTAACCCAGATCATAGTTTAAAGCACATAAGTTTAGATTTTTCTAGTTTAAACCAAAAAGGTTCAAAACCACACAAAACATTTTCACACGAAGCAAAATTACCCTAAAAATTTATGAGAATTAAGAAGAAGTTATCATAAATAACCTTTATATTTAATCAAAATACCACCATTACTCCCCCATGACACAAATGTCTAAAGCATCTTTTTTTTTTTCTCTATTTTGCACTATTTCCCCCAAACTTATCACAGATTTGTAATTTTCCCCTTAAATTTATAGTTTTAGTAATTTATAACCTTAACTAATAATGATATAACGATGTTAATTTTTTTTATTGAAGTTATGTGATTTCACATAGCCCACTAATTAAAGACATAAAAAGTCCTTTTTTATGCATGTTGACAAAAATTTATACTTAAAATAAAGCTTTTTGTCACATTTACCCCTAAATTTTTTGCTTTTTTGTAATGTGGCCCTTAAACTTTTTTTTGACAATTGAGTCCTTAAACATAATAAAGTGTAATAATAAAATCCTAATCACAAACTTTCGTCAAAATTAAGACGGAAAACAATTACGTGAGAAATACATGACTTATTTAGAAGACTTATACATCTCATTTGCTTCTAATAAGAGTCAAATTGTTCAATTTTATACCAAAAAAGAAGAAAAAAAAAAAAGGATATCATTTTTTTTTTATGTTTTTTGAACAATTATGTTAGCTAATGTGTATATTTTAATCATTATTGTGCTCAAAATTTTGCCCCTTCACTTTTAAACAAATCATGTGTGTCTCGCGTGATTGTTTTTCATTTAGGATTTGATAGACATTATCATCGGGGACTTAATTACTACATTGAGTTAAGCTTAATGACTCAATTACTATTCAAAAAAAAGTGTAAAGACTACATTACAAAAATACGAAAGTTTAAAAAGTAAACACGCCAAAAACTCTTAACAAAGTAAAAATTTTATGTTTTAATAAAACTTAATAAAAAATCTTAATCACAATAAATTTCGTTTGACATAAATAAAAATAACTATTCATATCATTAATCAATGAGTCATGTGAAAATCACATGTCAATTTCAATCAAAAAAATAAAATTGCTATCAATGAAGTGATTTGCAATAAATTTGTAAGTTCAAAGTGAAAATTACATAAATTAAAATTTCAAGGATAAATTGTAAATATACAATAAGTTTATGAGACAATGGTGCAAAAAACTCTTTAAAAAAAATATTGAAGATAGTTGACAACTAGAATAAGTGAATTCTAGCAAATTCCAATGAGGTTGGCAACCATTAAAAAACACCTACCTTATAATGGCCTAGATTTTTTTATAAAAGACAAAATAATTATTAGTTCTATTTGCATGTGGTTTCTTTTAATTAATTTTTCAAAATCATGTTCTCTTTTTGCAATCTGTTTTGATTATTTAGGTACATTTATGTGACATGATATTATTAAGAGAATTCATAACTTATTTAAGTTTTTGTAAATAATAACTGAGCATTAATTTTGCTAATTTGTTGTAGAGGGTGTGAATTTAAAATTATGTGAGGAGTGCATGATCTACTCTAGTCTTCTAAAGTGCATTTGCAGCCCTTAAAATCGGTATCTTTTAGAAAGTCATAATTCCTTCTAATTTACAATTAGAAAGAATTACGGGTTCTAAAATGATCACTCACTTACTTTCATCACCCGTTAATCTCAACACATGAGCAACACAGGTCTTGGGACGAAGAACACTTCTTCTTTTCTCTTTTTCTCTCTACACTCCTAGACACGTTGGTAGAATTTAACAGTCTAACAAAAATTTTTAATTGTGTGTTAATAGAGGAGGCCTCTATTTATAGGGAGTCACAGACCCAATAAATTCTAAAATTTCCCACACTTTAAATTTAAATATCACATATTTAATTAAAATAAAAGAGAAAATATTATCTTTCCTTATATTTCATGTGGCGCCACACATAAAGAGATTATCTGTACATATGGCGCCAATCTCCTGTTAGTAGAGGAAGGAATACTACTTGTTACCCAATCCTATTTGTTTCCAAATTTAACTTTTTAAATTTGAATTATATCATATTTATCCAAAAATAGAAATTCTAACTATAAAGACTTAGTGAGCAAGCTTTGGACCATACATGGAACATTTCTATGTGCCTGTAAGCACCACACATAATGGGTCCCACTGTATGTTTTTCAAAATTAATTATTAATTATTTAGTATTAAATAATCTTATTATTTCATAATTAATTTATTCTGAATGATATTTAATTTAGAATTCTATAATTCTAAACTAATTAAACCAATAATTTCACATGTCTAAACAATGTTTCCAAGGATGGTGGGGGACTAATTGGCCCATAATTTCAAGCTCCTATAAAACCAATATATTAATTAAATTTTTTAATTAATATATTACTTTTTTATTAATTTCAATGTTACTCTACTAAAAACTTAGAGTTGCACTTTTGAAATTACAAATATAAATACTAATTTTTTAGAGTCGTTCATTTGATATAGTCATTGCATATAAATTAATTATTTATTTATAAATAATTCATAATTAGAGGTGGGTAAAATCAATTAACCTCTCTAATTACTCATTTATCCTTGAGTGTCATTGATTCTCTAATGAATAATAAATTCATGAACTTAATCACAAATTAAGCTATTATATTACTTAGGACCCAAATAAATACTTAAGTGATTTATTTATCTGCTTCTAGTTAAAGATGGAATAGACTTCATTTTGCAATATTAATATTTCCGACTACTTACTTCATTATGCCTCCAAAATACAATGAATAGGATTAGAATCTCGACTTCGTACCAAGTAAATCAAAAGACATAATTTCATAAACAGGAATCTACTAATAACTCATTGGTCAATGTAATTAGAACTTGCTATATTTAACAAAAATTATTAGTCGTTCATATCATATCATGTCCTGGTACTACATAATCTCATTATGTATAGTGCACTTAATTAATGACTCGTTACATTACCAGTTCGAATAAGATCATTCCATTCTTAATGGAAATGACTTGCATAAGTAACGCTCAATTATAGATTCCATACTTTAATTGAATAATTAATTATAAGGAGAAAGAGGAAAATAATATATTTAGGTTAAAATTTAGTAAATAATATCATATCTTTTTAAAATGTGTAGAAAATAGCATATCATGAGAAATTTGGTGATATCTCACGAAAAATTGAGAACAAAAACCTTTAATATACCCTCACATCTTTCTCCTCTATATCTCTCACCTTCCTCCCTCACTGGCACCGCCGTCAAAAAATACAATATTAGCTTGGTAAAATTGTATTACTGTATAAATACAAAATTTCATTAGCGGCTTCATCAAACCGCTAACCGTTAGGAAATACAATATTACTAGGATACAAAATTTCACCGACAACTTCACCCGACCACCAGCAGCTAAGAAATACAATATTACGCTGATAATACTGTATTGCTATGTAAATGCAAACTTTCACCAGCAGCTTCGCCGAATCGGCTGGGAAATACATTATTAACCTGGTAGTTATGTATTACCGTGTAAATACAACTTTGCTAGACTGTCAACGATCGAGAATTACAATATTAACCTAGTAATGTTGAATTATCATATAGATACAAAATTTCACTGGTGACCTTGTGGATTGGACCACCGGCGGCCAGAAAATATAATATTAACCTAGTAATACAATATTATTGTGTAAATACAAAAATTTATCAAAAACTTTGCCAGACTGTCGATGACCAAAAGATATAATATTTACATATAAATACAATATTTATATATAAATACGAAAATTTTCTAGCCCTAGAAAATATTGAATCACAAAAAGTACAAATACATTAAAAAGTACTAATAATTTTGTGAAAAACAGAGATGGTTAAATTTTCCTTCTGCCTATTAGAAAACCAAACACATAACCTGATTGGCTAGAAGATCTTCAAAAAGGCATCTAAAGCTTCAAACAAAATCGCGATTGCGATGGATTGATTTAGTTTCTGCCAATAAAATAATTATTATTATTTATCAGAAAGTGGATCAAGTGGCAATTCCATTTGAATTCCAAATGATAAATAAATTCCAATGTCAATTAAAAAAAAAAAACTAACCCGTTCAATTTTTTTGATGGTCAGGCAAGCAAAATCAATTTGATACTCCAAGAGCATTGTCATATTATTATATTGAATTAATTTGATACTCAGATGTCATCTTCTTCAGCGAAGAGCACTTAGATCTTTGCGCGATCTTCACCAGTGAGATAGATCAAGAAAAAGCGAGATCCATGACGCCAAGAACATGGAGGACGATGTACAACAACAGAGCTTCAAGATCGGTGGAGTACAGTGATGGAGATCACACAATCTCCTTATCACAAGCTTAATCTGAATCCAATGGCTCCACTCGTCGTCACCTACTGCGATGGAGAGATCGTCACAGCCTGGTGATCTTGAGGTTCATGATTTCTATTGAGAGCTCAACGTCAGCTTCGAGCTCGAATTCGTCTTCATCACCAAGCTTGGCATGTGATGGACGAATAGGAGAGAGGAACTTGAAATAGAGTGACAAAAGGAGAGAGAAGAGAGAGAAACAGAGAGAAAGAAGAGAGAGGAAATAGAAATAGAGTGACAGAGGAGAGAGGGGAGAGAAACTAAGAGAGAAATGAAAAAAGGAAGAAAGAAGAAGAAGAAAAAGAGGAAGAAGGAAAAAAGAAGAAAAAAAAAGTAGTTTTGGTTTTTTATATTTGTAAAATATTAAATATGCCATTCTTTACATATTTTTAAAATAATTGATATAATTTATTACTTAAATAACAAAATATGTTAATTTGTATAATTTCTCTTAATTATATATTATTGATCATTTTAATTATCATCTTTAAATATTATGTTTATATATATAACACTCATATACAATATTTAAGGTCACATTGAATAATCATGAAATTTTAATAGATATCCATAAAATATTTAAAATATATGCATACAAATATAATAAAAATTTTACTTTATTTTATCTATAAATATGTCCTTTAAAAAACATCTATACTTCGAGGGGTTCTATTCTAATGGAATTATCTTCATGAAAAGATCCATCATTTTTTGAAGCAATCTAAAGATATCCACTTTGACCAATTAAATTTTAAAAAACACAACATATTATTTGTACAGCCAATGGGCATTCGATGCAAATTTAGAGCTTTTGGACCCCAATCCTGTTCCTCAACTTGGATGGTAAGCTCTAAAGGAGCACTAAGTCAAACCTTGCTAAGAATGATGCCGCTATTGAGTATAATGGCAAGCAAAGGTCATTCCCATAGAGGATTAGTTCTAATTAATTAGTCATTGTGACACTAAAATCTAAGACACAATAAAACTAAACACAAGGTTGGGGTTTTGAATATTAAGTAAATAATTAAAATAAAGAAAACATTAGAAAATAAATAAATGCAAACAATAATAACCATATTAATTAATGATCATTCTCCACCACTAAGCAATAAGTATGCAATTAATCACAGAAATTATTCCCAATTTTCTATCGAAAATACCAATCATATATAACAATAAGCTCTACTATCTCAATTTTTCCTTACTTTGTCATTTAATAAAACAAGCTCTTTACTTAATCTCTTTCTATTAAATAATCTAGAGTCAGATCTTTAAATTCAATTTAATAGAAGTATTAAGACGAGAAAGATAGGTTGATTTAGATAACAAACACACAAGTTTGGTTCATTTAACTTAGGTTATCTTCCACATCGCAATCAAACAAAAGCCTCTCACAATTATTGACCCTAATTTTCTACTAATGATTAGAATAACAAGATAATTATAGATCAAGTATCCCAATTTAGCAATAGAATATTCTCAGGTCCTATTTAGTCGCGCACCTAATCAAAACAAGAAAATAATCATAAAGAATAATTATGAAAGAACATAAACAATCTCAATTGGAAAATTGAAAAATAATTTTGACAATTAATCATATAATCATGACTAGAGTTTCAAAATCACCCCCAACCAAAAATAAAGACCTAAACTAACATAATAGAAAAAGAAAAGAAGGAAGGACGAAGAAGAAGAAGAAGAAGAAAAATGGCAATGGTGTTGAGAAATCTTCCATGCGGATGATACTTCTTGAGCTACCACCAAAGCCTCCCTTTCATCTTTTCTCTTTGTCTCCTTTGGCTGAGAAAAACTATGAAAAAACATGTGTGTTTCAACTTAAACTCATCTATTTATAGGCTCTCTAAGTTGAGGTCAAAACGAGAAACTTTAGAGTCAATTTGGAAGCTAAAACTTGAATTTCTCGCAACATAGCACCTAGGAGCTCACAAGAACTAAGCACCACCAACATTATTAGAAGCTCTGCCTGTATGCTCAGTAGTTTCCATAGCGCCATTAGTTTAAACAGATGGTATTTGTGTGAAGTTTTGATGCACAAAAGCACTGGAATTTGATAATTCTACTAACTGGTCAGAAGTGGATTCTAGAAGAAACTTACAGAGTGTCATGCTTTGTCCATGATACGGCACTAAGAAAATAAATGATGATGTCAAGTTTCTCAGCATTAGTCCTATGAGTTAGAGGGTAAAATCTAAAAATGAATGCCTTACGAGAATACTACAAAAAATGTGATTTTAGAACGGATATAAAATTGGAAAATCATATATTTATGGTCGGATGACCCTGATCTTTTGATAGTCATGATGCGTTTTGGATGAATATGAACCCTATTTTCAAGATTAACCTTTATAGGTAGAATACTAAACCTTTATATGCATGGAAACTGCGCTCAAATGCTAGAAGATCAGAGTTGTACAGCATAAGTGTAATGCTGCAACTAAAAATAGTATGTCAATAAAATGATGTAGATTTCTAAAGTCCCAAGTCGAAGACCTAGGTTTTATTAAGATAATATCGACACAAGAAAGTATGTTATGAAAAGAAAAGATGATAAGAAATAATAGCATGCCTCTTATCAGGGTTTGTAGTAAACCAAAAAAAAAGGTATTAATAGGAAAGCAAGGAAAGAATATGAATATAAACTACCCATGAATGTTCTGATTTTTGAGGATGAAAATTTTTAAGAAGAGTAGATTGTTACACCTGAAAATTTCTAGTGTATTTTAAATGCAATAATTAAGAATTTTATTAAGTAATTTATGAACAAATTTTATGAGCTAAAATTTTATGCTCAAAATTTTGTTAAGAATTTAAGGAGTAATTTTGGTGTCACGAGGATTATAGTTTAAATCCAATTTTTACGAAAAATTCCACAAAAGTGAAAATGAGATTTTCAAGGTTAAAAATCATGTCGTAGTCTTAAACAATGAAAGAATGGTATGAACATAAGCAAGAAAGCCCAATTGTTATGAAAATAAGCTAGAAAACCCAATTGTTGCAAAAGGTGTTGCAATAAATTTTAAGACAAAAATACAGTTTAAGGAAAAATGCCGTATAAAAACATGAAAATTATATAGTATAAAGATTAAGAGATAAAAAAATTATATAGTACGAGAATAATATAGTGTAACCATTACACTGATAAAGTTATCTAGTATAAGAATTATATTGATAAAGTTAAGCAGTATAAAATTATACTGTATAAAGAAATGCAGTATACAAATTAGATTGTCTAAAGTTAAAAATGTTATGAAATGTTTTTGATTGGGCCAAAGATTTTAAGGAAGTTCTAATCCTTATGAAAAATTGAATGTTTTAATATAAAACAATTATTTTTAGTTCAGGGGCAAAAATGTCAAGATTTTTGTATTTCTAACGAAAATCATAAAACTGTGTGAAACTAATTGTTTACTAAGAAAATGTTGGTTTCTTGCACTTTTGTGGGCAGTGACTAACATAAGTTTTGAGTTTGAATGGATTAAGAGTTTTTGTCAAGTAAAGAATGAGAGAAAAACGTAGGCAAAGGTCAAGATTTTCATATTATAGGTCAAAACTGTAAAGTTTTGATAAAATAGATTTTATCAAAAAGAAAACTATTATTTTTGTTTTCCATAATGTAATGAGAAGTAAATAATTTTCTAAGACCCGTCAAGGGCAAAATGGTTATTTTTTATAAAAAGGCCAAAAGGGACCCGAAACGACCAAATCAAAAAACACCACTACATAGGATTTTTTTTTGGCACCCAGTGAGTAGGGAATCTGAAATGAAAGATGAGAAGTTTAGTGAAATTACGAGATTCACGAAAAACTCGTAAAGGTTAAAATTGTCATTTTTTATAAAACGGCTAAAATGGAGCCCAAACCCTCAAAATTAGCAAGAGGCCCTTAGATAGAAAATATTTCATATCGCATTAAATAACGAAACCTTCTAGTAAGACGTAAAATTTGACTAAGGAACGAATGGGTTAACCAATTAAGAAGTAACCGATAGGAAATGAAGCTAACAAAAAAGAATGAACGGTTAATGTCTAAATTTCATTATCCATTGATTAGATTGATAATAAAAAAGGTTAGCTAATAGTCAGGTATCATTTGAAACAAGACACAAAAGCCGACTAATAAAAGGAAAAAGGAATGAAATGAGAACGGTAGAACTAAGTCTAGATAAGTCTCAAACCTCACCTATGGTATAAAGAAAACTATTTTCAAATGCTATATATGTTTGAAATATGTTTGCATTCTTTATGCATTAAGTTTTAAAGATCAAGTCAAGGACTTGCAATATATTTACAAATTGTTGTACTTAAAGTATATTTGCATTGGTTATACACAATATTTTAAAAATTCAAGTTATGATTTGCAATGTATTTGCATGTGTTATGTTTAATTTTTATATATTACGTTATGACATGTGATATGTTAGCTTTTGATATGCTCATTAAAGTTTACAAGAGGGTAAATCAAAGATAATAATTAAAGTGTCGTACCAACCTCATTGATATGAGATATACAAGTTATGTTAAATTATGACCTCATTGTTCAATGGTCCTAAGTCTTCCACAAGGGAAGCAATATGCTATGTTAAAGTGACGATCTCATAATCGATGGTGTTGGTATGAACGCTAAAGCCCGTAAGATAAAGTAAGATAAGAACGATTATAAAAGTTCAAGTAAGTTATGAATGAGAATAAAAAGTTCATAATTGAATGTTCATAAATAAGTATAAATAGAATCATGCATTATGACCTTGCTTGCATTCCCTTTCATGATATGTCTATGTAATATGTTGAAGAAAAATATTTTAAGAAAGGTATTATGGAAAATGTTTATGAAAAAGATTTTTTGCAAAATGTTACAAGAAAAAGTTAACAGAGAAAGTTTTATGAGAAAAGGTTAAAGGCCATATTTTACGATGAATGCTTTAATGTTTTATGAGATTATGTTTGAATTTATTGAACAAAAGCTCATTACAAGTTTCTGCATGTTGTAGGTAGTCTTATAAGAGACCAATATGACTGGTTAACGAGCTCGGTGCTGCAGTGGACAGATGCGAAGGTTGCGTATGGATGCCACTATAGGAAGTCTTCTGCTAGATCAAAAAAATGTTTTCACTATTTGAAAAAAAATTATTATAAGAATTTCAAGAAAGTAAATGTTTAAGAAATGTTTTATGAAAACATTTTAAAAGATATGTTATACCGAATGGTATGAATGGTTTTTAAGCCAAGTTTTATACTTATGTTTCAATCTATGCTGCAACAAATGTTGTAATAGTTTCAAGTATGTTTTAAAATATGTTATTAAAAAAATTACTAGAAATTTTTCTTACTAGAAAGTAAGATCAAGTTTATGAAATCATGTTGAAGCAAGCTGAGTTATGGCTCGAAAAGACGAGACGTTATAGCCTAGGCGCGCTGTACATGGGTTTTTGTCCTAGAGTTGCTCTGCAGTGGCGCTGCGGTGCCCATTTTCATGGCTGTAGTGTCCGAAATTCTTCCAAATGCATTCTTTTTAGCTTCAAATCATTTCTAAACCTTCAGAATGCCTACAAAATACACAAACACTAATAAGACACAAAATACTCAAAAATAAAGGAAGAATTGATCAGAAAATTATAACAAATTAAGCACTTATAATTACACCATGAACTAGATCTTGATTGCATCTAGGCATAAGCCTTTGCTAGAGTTGTTAATTTGGCGTGGGCCTGACACAACCCTGCCTAAACCTAGGGTAGGATTGGGCCGAGGATTTAGGCCTAAAGTAGAACCATGCCAGGTTGGCCCGATTAGATAATAATAATATTATTATTATTATTATTATTAAATTTCCTTATAAAAATTTGGGTAGCCCAGCCTATCCCTAGCCTCATGTTGGCTTCGGGCAGGGCTGGGTTGGGCCTCCCTTTTCATTAATGGGGCTAGGCTAGGCCGACTCGATTTTTCTTTTGGCCCTATAGGCTAGGCCTGGCCGGGAGGCCCAAATGACCTCTAACGTTTGCTTATGATGGAATTTAGATTTGCTAAGAACTTAGGCTTCTATATTAAAAGATCAACCGATTAAATAGAGAGGTTTAATATCCTTATAAGTTAATGTTTGTTATTCTGTTTTAACAATATAGGACTCAGGTTTTTCTTATCCTTTACAACTTGGTATTTATCTGTTGGACTGAAAACTAGTTGTATAAGCAGGAGGTTTAGTGATGCTCATCATCATTGACTTTGTAATCATAACTCGATGCTAATATGCTAATAACATTTTACTTTTAAAGCTAGCATGTTCAACATCCGTGGTTTTTTTCTTTTTCCTTTGTTGAGTTTTTTGACATATCTGATGTGTATTCTTTTTAATTGTAATTTTGGTTATTTATTGTTTCACTACTATCTTTTATTTGTGTGATCAAACGAATAACTAATCACATTGTAGAGAGTTTTGTGTAGATAGATTAAGACAGTTAGTCATGTGATCAGCAATCGATGAAAGTTTCAGTTTCCAATACAACACTTGGTATTGCACGGTATGACAAGCTTTTTGTTTAGGAAATGTAAGTTATGATCTATATGTACATTTAACTTGTGTAAATTCTAATTAATTATGTACATATAACTTAAGTAAATTCCGATTAATTATGTACATATAACTTGTGTAATTTGCCTTTCTAGAGCAATCATACAATTAAGGTTAATAACAAACACTTTCCCCTTTATTTATTGGCATTCTATCTTTGCACTTTCAAGGTGCTACGAACCTCCGTCATTTTCTCATATGCTACCCCTAAAAGTCCATTTCTACTCCAGCATTTCAAAAGAGCATTCGGGTTTTTAAGTAGCTAATCTTAGTCAAAAGTAGCATTAAAATAGATTCCAAATAATAATTATTCTCCATATTGGAACCCTAAAGTCAAGATAATGAGCACAAGTTAAAAGGCATGGTACATGTGCCATCCACTAGAAAAGCACATAAGACACCTTTTCTGTATATATATATATATTAATAAAAAGAATACAAAGTCCTTGGGACCATCAATAATTCAAATTAGCATGATGAGTAATTTAACTTTTTGACCAGCTCTCTAATCAAAGATCATTTATTTATGAGAGATTTAACTGTAGACATGTTTAACATTAATTGCACTGAGGTGGGAGGCACATGCCGCCCTACCAAGAGTATTTTGTTAGCAGAAAATTTGCTCTCTCTTGGGCAAATTAAAGTCGGAAGTAGTAGGCTAGAACCAAAATATAACGTAAAACTCTTGTACGTTTATATTATTATATAAATTTTTTATATATTATAATATTTTTAATTAAAATTAATTTTAATTATTAATTTTAAGTTCTAATCAATACTCCCAAACATCTTTACATGTTAGTTTTGATCATCTGCTACCTTAAACACTATAAATGTCCTTTCAAAAAAAACTATAAATGTACAAAAAGTATTATAGCTTTAACGTTAAAAAAAATTTCTTTGTCAATTGTGAATTAGTCTCAGAAATACTGAAAACTGTTAATTGTATCTATACATAACAAAGCAATTATTTGTACTTGTGTAGTTTCACAAAACCAACTGAGATTTCCTAAGCGATATTATAGTCAAGAAAACTATGTTCTTTCTTTTTGGGGGAAATAAGAGTAAAAACTATGTTTTCTCATGATTACGCGTCACAAAAGAATGAGTCCTTATAAGAGGGTATTTAGTCATGTATACAATGCCATCTAATTAAGCAAGAATGTCAATGTGATCTTCTTTTCAATAATATGAAAAATGTTTTTTCTTTTCATAAAAATGATGGCAGATACAACATACAACTTGGATCAATCACATAAGCTTGACGATCTCCAGATCATATTAACTATATATTCCCTTCAATCAACAGGAAAATGTTTTAAGAAAATCCACCTTATTATTCAAGTATCTAATGTTCATGCCCTCTATTCTCTCACTCTCAGTGAATTCTTGATTTTTCCTTCACAAAACACATGAAAAAAAACCCAAAAGCGGGTTAAAAAAAAAACAAAAAGAAAAAGAAAAAGAAAAAGAAAAATTTTCCGAAGATCATCTGCACATTTGTGGGTGGTGAGGAGTGAGCTGATCACAATCAGATGTGGGTGAGCAGCAACTGATTATCTTGTCCTTGTCTGCAGTGAATCCCAACTCATGCAAGAAGAAAACCTCTCTTTTCTCTTCAACCAGCTTGAGAATCTTCTCAAAAACAGCCACTTCACAAGGAATCTTGAGCACTCCCTCTTGCTGAAAACCAAACTCTTCCTCAGCTTCTCTAAGCAGAATTCCAAAAGCTTGGTGTCTCAGGTACTCAGTTGGGATGATGAATCTCTTCATCTCCTTCCCAACACAAACAGCAAGAAACCCTTTTGGAACGACGTCGTTCGAAGCGCCCGAGACGTCGTTAAATGACAGAGTTCTCTTGATAAATTTCATGCTCTTACTACTGCTACATGAAGTAGTAGTAGTAGTACTTGTAGTACTAGTTGTTGTACTAGTAGTGCTGTTCTTAGAAGCATTTGCCATCTTCTTCCACTTCTTTACGATCTGTTGAAGCCTAACAATGTCTCGGATCTTGTTAGACTTTTTTGATGAATCCATCAAAGTGCAAAAGATATTTTTGGCTTGAATTATAACAAGAAAAGGAAATGTTTGATTTTCTCCCTCTCTCTCTCTCTCTCTCTCTTAAGGTGTAGCTGTTTGTTTGTTTGCAGCTCTCTCTCCGTGAGTGTCAATTTATAAAAGAAGATGGAGATGGTGGAATAGTGAATTTGTTAAGAATATTATATTATCAAGTATTTGCCATAAAACAAAACAAAATATAACAAAAAAAAATTAAAACGAACAAGAGAGAAGACACAAGAGAAAATAAAAGACAAAGCAACTTTCTATGCTTTCACTTATGAGGGAAAAACATACAAGCTTAGTAAAACCTCTATTTATAGGCTAAGAATTATAACTAATATAATATCAATAGATATAACTTATATAGATTTTATATACAATTAAGAGAGACATAATGCATAATATTAAGAGCAATTCAATGGTGAAATAATGTAATCTAAATGTGAATTATAAATTTACAATAAAACATTTGCATGTAAATCGTGGCATACCAAGGGGTGGTATCCATACATACACACACTTGCCAACACTCTCCTGTGGATGTCGTCATATAAAGAATATACCTCATTAAAAACCTTACTAAGAAAAAACCTAATGGAAAAAAATCTTAGTGAAGGAAAAAAGAGTACATAATTCTTGTATGCTCTATGTTTAGGATTAATTCATTAAAAACGTGGCCAAAAAAACCCAATGGGACAAAAATTTAGGCTAAGGGAAAAAGAGTACAGCATGTAGTTTCTCCCACTCATGTCAACATCTCTTCTTCAAAGATCTCTAGGTCAATGCACACTAATTTTGTGTACCAACTTCTCAAATGTTGTTGTAGGAAGTGTCTTTGTAAACAAATCTGCCAAGTTGTCACTAGAGTGAATTTGATGTACGTCGATCTCTCTTTTCTTTTGAAGCTCGTGCGTGAAAAAGAATTTTGGTGAAATGTGTTCCGTCTCCTCTTTTGTAATGCCCATTGAGTTAGGCGATATAGAATGTATTATCTTCATACAACACTATTGGACTTTCTTTGTTGAATGAAAGATTACATGTTTCTCTTATATATTGCACCAGGGATCTTAACCAGACACATTCTCAACTTGCCTTATGAATTGCCATTATCTCAGCATGATTCAAAGATGTGGTAGTTAAGGTTTACTTTGTTGAGTGCCAAGATATAGCTGTACTATCATATGTAAACAAATAACCTGTTTATGTTCATACTTTATATGAATAAGACAAATATCCTACATCTACATATCCAATCAATTCTGACTTGGAATCTTGCGCATAATGCAAACCCATGTCTATTATACCACGAAGATAACGAAGTATTTGTTTGACACCATTCCAATGTCTTTGAGTGGGTGAAGAATTATCTCACTAGTAAGCTAACAGAGACTGTCATGTCAAGTCTTGTGCAATTAGCAAAATATATTAGTACACCAATAGCACTAAGATATGGTACTTATGAATCAAGAATTTCTTCATTGTCATCTCGAGGATGAAAAGGATCCTTTTTCACACCAAGGGATCGTACAATTATGGGAGAACTAATTGGATGGGATTTATCTATACTAAAACACTTTAATATCTTTTCAATATATGTTGACTGATGAATAAAAATCCCTCTCGATAAATGCTCAATTTGCAAGCTGAGACAAAATTTTGATTTTCCTAAATCCTTCATTTCAAATTCATTTTTCAAATATGTTATCGTAATAAGCTCTTCATGAGTCCTAATGATATTCAAATCATCAACATAAACTGCAATAATGGCAAATCCCGACTTTAACCTTTTAATAAAAATACATAGGCAAATTGAATTGTTAATATATCCTTCTTTCAAAAGATATTCACTGAGATGATTATACTACATGCATCTAGATTGCTTTAGTCTATACAAAGATCTTTATAATTTAATTGAATACATTACCCAGGGTTTTAAGTTGCATGCTTTAGGCATTTTTAGCCCTTTAGGTGTTGGAAAACGAGTACGCAGTAGAAATTTTAAATCAGAGTATTTTCAAAAACACAAGTTTGACGTGCTATATATATAAATTAACCAGATCTTACTAACCTTTGTATGCTGAAAAGCTCCTGCAATCTGTGAAGAGAAGAACGTTCTAAAAAAGCCTCAACCAATCGGTCTTCTTTGATATTCTCTATTCATGATTGGAGTGTGTGGACACACGTCGTATAGCTCTTCCCTAATAACTCTCCTTCCAATTAATTGAGAAAAACCCAGAACTAAGATTTGTGATTGTGAACAATAGCTCTCCGGGAGTTTTAGAGACTCTCAGACTAGAGTACTCACTCTTAATTTCTCAACTGATCTAAATAAGTGAGAAAAATCACTCCTTATTTATAGAGGTCGTCTCTAAGGTTAGTCCTTATCAGATAAGGTCTCAAAAATCTAAATCTAGATTAATATCTAATAAAATCATGTAAAAACGCATAATCAATTTATAGCTCGATCGGCAAGTCGAACTTTCCCATCGGCCTGTCGAACTTATTCTATCGGTAGGCCGAACCTGAAGATCAGCTTGCCAAACTTACAATAAATGATCCCTATAAATCTTTAATTTCTTAACTGAGATTCTTTATATATAGCCTCAATTTTAAGTCAAATAACCCAATAGATAAGTTATCTGATTAAAATAGTCATATCTAGATAATCTCTAAGAAAATAAATATTTCTGATAATTCAATAAGTTCATCTTGAATTAATTTACAATAAATTAATTTAACTGATAAACAAACATGAATTATCTGATCCTATCGAATTTCAACCAATCTAATAATTTAACGTAAGTAACCAATTTATTGAAAAAGCACACCATATCGTTATAGGATTTATTATAAGCTAACAAATAGGACTTGATGGATCTAATAGTTCAAGCTCCTGATAATTATAAAATCCAATATTTCATATATATATATATATATTTCATAATTATCAACTCTAACGCTACTCTACTAAAAGCTTAAAGCTGCACTCTCAAACTATATAAAATTATGAAGCCCAAATTAGTTAAGTGTCCATGACATATCATAATGTATCGTATTCCTATAAGGCATCCATAATTAGCTTAAGGATAAATTTTATCTTATCTTCCTAATTATTTTTATCTTACATTCCATTATCTCACCATCGAAAAACTTACTATCTAAAGACAATATACTATTTGGTCACACCTATGCATCTGAATGGGTGAGCGCTCTAGTCTTTCAATTATAGGATAATGCATATAAGAGGATATCATTGACTCCACCAATGGAGCTATGGATTCCGTATCTATGAATAACAAGTCTACGCTATCAAGAGTCATGTCTCCAATGTACTAGTATGCGCACCACCATAAAATCAGGATGTCACCTTTTGGTACATCAAAAGACATAAGTCAAGACAACGAACCCATTAGTCATTTCAGGATTAAGATACAACACATATGATTGCCTAAAGTGAATTGATTTGCCTAGACAAAATTATTAATCAAAATCAATTCCACTCTATGTCCTGATCTAATACATCGTCACCTATGACAATGCACTAATGTTTCTATTCACGGAGTCCACATTCGATGGCCAAGACAAACTGTAACGCCCCTATATGGGGGTTAACAGTTTTTAATGAGATAAAATAAAAATAAATAATAAAAGTAAAACCTTAAAAATAAAATTTGCCCGGGACTTAAATGAAAACTCTCAACTCAAAAATAAAAATATAAACGATAAATAAACCACAGTTTTAATGTAGCACCTTAAATTTAATAATATAAACTGTTGTCATCATCATTTTAACCCTCAACACATTGTAATACAGTCACAGAAAGTAACAATTGATGCTTACATTATCATGAAGAACATTCTCAACAATTGAAGCAGTCCCAATGTAATATAGTTACATCACTTCCTCAACTATATTTCTCGTAGCCACCTCACACTTAGTGAGTCCTGAAAAGATATAAACATAAGGGAATGAGCAACACTATGCTCAGTAGAGAAAGCCATTACCCACCTCTATCATTACCACATTAAAATCTGCATGGTTAATAAGTTACATCATATTCCAGATTATGAGGTTTATTATGATCACATCTTATGGATACCGTAGTTAATCATTACCAAGTGTCATAATTACACATTTATACAAATATTACCAATCATCATTGTTCCTAGGTATCCATGTTAAATTGAGTATCACTCAACTCATCGAAACCCAAATGGGCGCACTTGATCACCCTATAAACATTCCAAGGGTGTTCCGGTGAGGGGACATCAAGCCCCAAGTCCTCACCAAATCGATTCCTGTACAGTGTGTTCTGGGACTTTCAACCCAAGGAAGCGTCATCGCCTTCCCCCTACTTTACCTTTTAGGGTATTCATGCCCAAGGACGTAACCGTCGCCCTTTTCATGTCTCACAATTTCTCTATATTAAATCATTATTAATAGAGTTAATTTTCCTAACCATGCTTCTCAATTTATAACATATGTCAATTCATTATGTTCCTCGCCGTACAATACAAGACGAGTCCATGTCATAGTTTCATATGTGATACACATATAATATCAGTTCAACATAGATATATATATATTGCGGCAAAACAATCAATTTTAATTCTATAAAAACCTCACAAAAGATGAGTAATAGAATCCCTACCTTTTAAGCTTATCAACAGTCTCTTAATCCTGGAATCAATTAACGTTAGCTCCATACTCCCTTGATCCTAAGGCGTGCATAAGGACAATTAAAATTAAAGCACAACATACAACTACATTCATAAAATTTATTTTAATTTAATCTTAGAATTTCAAGAAATAACCACTGCCCATAGAGGTATTATAAAGTTTAACAATATAAATTTTCTGTCTAGGGCATATACACTTAGACTTCATACATATGCTCCAAAATAGCAACAAACATATACTTAGGTTTAAGAACGCAAATTTGAATAATCCTTTAGTATAAAAGAAAATTTATAAATGAAAGACTAAATTTGTTCATAAGATTCTAACCTCGGATTATGGTTAGTTGGAAGCTTGAAATGGCTTCAAAACAGGTTCCTTTACTTCGGTATAACTGAAATTCTTGCTCAAATGGAGGTGATGGTGGCTGATTTTTATGGCTGCCTTGAAGAAGTTCTCTAAGTATTTTGCTTCAGCAAAGAAATGAGAAGAAGAGTGTGGGAACCGTGGAAGAGAAAGGAAGAAAAGATGAAGTCTTTGAAGAGAAGTGATAGAAACAATTATAGAGGAGACATGTTGAAGCATGTCACGGAGGAAATAAAGAAAATGAGGGTCAAGAGTAGTTGGAAAAGATATCCTTATGTCTCATCTAAAGACTTTAACACATATAATGCCAATATGACATTTTTGAGATTTATTAGAAGTTCTAAGGCTTTTTAGTAATCATACTAAATAAATATAGGAGAATTTTAGAAAATTTAAAAATATATAAAAATAAATATTATAAAATAAATTTAAATGAAGCAATTTTTTTTATACATTAAAAATTAATTTAATTACCTCAATACCCGTTAGAAGAATAACGGGTGTCACAGCTCTACCCCCCTTAAAGAAATTTCGTCCTCGAAATTTCAATTCTAGCAATACTAGTAAAAATTATGATTCCACTATGATTCCAATTCTAAGTCTAAACCGTTAATGTTGTTTGTCCTCCAAATTTAAGTTATCGTATCTCCACTTATTTACTTGCATAATAAATCTTACTCCTAAATCCCTCAATGAGAGTATTTCTGACAAGTTTCAACTTATAACACCGTATAATAGTCTAAGAATCTGATCAGGCATACATATTGACCATACCATGATTCCAGTCCTTCATTGTCCATGGACCGTGATTTACAATCACATTTAAGGAGATTGCCAGAGAAATTTTATATACTTCATCTTTAGGTTCCTTTTTCCTTTTTGAGTAAGGAAAAGTCAAATATATTTGATTTCATACCTCAACTAATAAACTAAAACATAATCATAAAACATATATCACAAACACTTATATTCAAAACCATACATTAAACTTATTCATAGAGATATTAAACGGAATCTCTGGTTGCAAACATACCCGACATATTTTTCATTAAACAGCTATCCTCATGACACAAACATTCAATCCAAATAATATACTCATATTTCATATGGAATATCCCCATAACTGACTCTGGTACTTCCACATAATATTAACAGAATATTACACATTACAAACATAATACGGATACGTTTCGAGAGTACAAGGCACTCCGTATACCAGCTATCCATATCATGCATGCTTAGAGGATACAAAAACATCGATAAACAAAAGATAGGACCTTAAGAAGGATGCGTTTCGAGAGCATCAAGTACTCCGTATCCAGCCATCCCGGCATTAGGCTCAATGAATCTAAAAGATTGAACAACGACGTACCACAAGAAACACAGAATACAAGGTAAACGGTTATTCGTAACACACGAAATACGGACACACATGCCTACATGCCAAAGATAAAACAAAAAGATTACAGATGGAGATTCAAATCAATTGGCCGCTCCCGGCTTTCCCTTTCCCATTCAAGCTTGGATGTTGCAGTGTCGGATTCTGGATGTATGATTTGCATTTTATCTATCAATTCCTCAGCTGTTGAAGCAGTAACAAAGATTTGTCTCTCCGATTCTGTAGTGATGTTTTCTTCCACAGCGTAATCTAGAAATTTCAAAAGACCGTCATAAAAACCCTTTACGTTCAGCAGTCCCAAAGGTTTGGAATAAAAGCCCAACAATTGCCCACAAGCAACTATAAATATTTCCTCAAGAGTACCTAGACCACCAGGTAATGCTATAAAAGCATCAGAATTATAGATTATGTCTTTAAAATTTTTAGGGATACTCCTGACTCCTTCTCCCTTACCTATGGCTTCCTTACAAAGGTTTCCTTCAACTGGAATATGAGGCCAAATTCTTACATCAGTAGCGTCGCTAGACCTAGCTGCTAGTGCCATATTTACCATCATTTTTATACTACCACCCCCATAGATTATGTTAATCTTCTTGTGTGCTAGGACTTGCCCTAAGTGATTTGCAGCTTCTAAATAAGCTTTATCTTTTCCAAAGCTGGAACCACAAAAGACACAGACATTCTTTATTTTCTTCGTGGACTGGGAGGTAGACATATTTGGTTTATAGAAGTGGTTGCTTAATGTCTGCTCCACTTAGACTTCGGGTTCTATATGAGATTTTAAAGATGAGAAATACACAAAAAGGGCTAAAGAGATAGACGAGTAGATAATGAAAAGGTAATCCAAAGATTTAAACAAAATCTTGTGCGGATAAGAAAGTAAGATAAGGTGATTGATAGTTTACAGAAAATCTGATTCACTTTTTGAAAAAGATTAGACTCTAATTGTATAACTTTTGACAATTGAGAACAATTCGACAGAAGACCCTCATGACACAACTGTAGACTTTTTGACAAATATACACCAAGTCTAGAAATTTAATATAAACGACAAATACTGTAGAACTTTTGAAATTTGAGAC
This sequence comes from Artocarpus heterophyllus, assembly GCA_025403435.1. Lineage (NCBI taxonomy): Eukaryota > Viridiplantae > Streptophyta > Magnoliopsida > Rosales > Moraceae > Artocarpus > Artocarpus heterophyllus. The sequence goes on from CM046339.1 coordinate 16,670,804, forward strand.
ACAAATCTTGAAATATCTGGATAAGCTTTTCAAAATTCAAATATATTACTGTACCGTATGTAACGTGTCTGATAAGATAATATATTTTATTATATATATATTTAAGAAAATCATAAATTAAATAAGATATTAACACTTACTGTATCAATCTAATAATCACAATTATTTCAAACACAAAAGCAAATATTCTGAGTAAAAGAAAAACACAAACTGTTGAACATCAGCTAAAACTGCTTCAAATAAGTAAAGACTAAATAACCTTTATAGAGCGATGACTTATTCCCCATCCAGTTTTCTTATGGCTTGGCAAACAGGATCTAGAAATACCATATTCCTGAGGCGTTGTCTTTCTGTATAAAATTTAGGCCAGAGTTTAAAAATAGCTCCTTGAACATATCCACTAGGGTGACCGTGGAGAGGAGGATGGATGCTATCCAAGTTCTCCTTTGAAAGTCCATCCCTACAAAACCTTATTTTATCCTCTCTATTCGTAGACATATAACCAGGTGAAGTACATTTACCGTTACAATTTTGTCTTCCACATTTGTTACAAGTGACCACGATGGCACGAGCTCTTCTTTTCATTGCACTACGACTGGTACCCGTTCCTGGTAAACCGACATCTTGATTAAAGTCACTCGGACGGATTTTCCCCTCTATTAACATTCTCACATCACAAGGGATACCAAAACGCATAAGAATCCACAACCGAGTAATTCTAGCCTTGTATTTCTTTCTGAGAATCTTTTGGGAGAGTGATGGGAAATACTTTCTCAGGTGTTGGTACTTTGGGTCCATGATGAGATGAAAGAAGAGTAAATAGAAAGGAAAAATTAAGATAGTAAATTGCAGAATCCTAGAATTCCTTCTTCTTTTAGAGAAAAAGAAGAATTTTTAATGAAAAAGAAGAGGATTTGCGATTTAGAGAGAAAATAACAAATTAAGAGAGAAAAAGTGAACTCGGAGAAATAAGCTCCTATGCACAGTAAACGTATTTGTAAACATTAATTAAACCACTGTATATGACACGTATAGAGACCACGTGGGAGAGACAGTGTGAATCAAACTGATTTAGGATTTAAACTAGGCCCAAATGTTCTTAGTTGAAAATGGTCAGGTTGTTTCGGGCCTTAACACATTTAGAACGAGTTAAATAACAAACATAAAATTGAAAACCAATTCGTATGAATCTTAAACCCAATTCAAAGCCCACTATAGATAAAGTTAACTATAAACAACAAATCTAATTTAACGACAACAAGGATCTTCCTGAATGATATTTAAAATCATTTCATAACAACATAATCTTCCAGCAACTCAAATAATTTTGTTTTAATCAAAACCTTATTGAACAATGCATACACCCATATGTTATTCCTAATACTCAACATCTATCAATGGATTCATCATCATTACTACCAAGGGTTTAGAATGCGACTAACCTTGAAATCAATACGATTTACGTCTTCCAACGTAGACCATATCAATGAACAAAGACACTAGATGTTACTACTTAAGAACATCTACAATCCCCACAATTCTACTCATACAATATATAATTTCCTCATATAACAAAACCTTAGGTAACCAAAAGATTCACTGATACACTTAAATACAATGTACGTAACGAAATATTCCAATTTTGAGATTCATGCATTCTAGACTTTACACAGTCTCAACAGACCAAAAGTCTAACATTTATCTCTCTCAAGATTCAATACCATGATTTCCAACTTATATCATATTCCTCAATTAAATAGAACTTTTAAGAAAAGATATTGACACTTATGTGCTCCATCGAATCCACACATAATCATTACTTAGGTTTGAATCAATTACGAAAAATTTGGCATATCTATGTCAAACTTTAAAATCAATAAATCAAGCCTTATATTTCTTATTGTTTTTCACGAGACAAAAGGCTCTTAAATCCTCGTATCTATACGAATTTCTCATCGTTTATACGAATTAGATATGCTTATAGATCCTAATATTATACGAATCTCTCATAAGCATTCTACTTATAAACTCATTCCATATAATTATCATTCCCTCATAACTATTAATACTTTCCTTCTATATAATTATTGTACTCATATAACTATTAATATTTTCATTCTATGGCCTTTCCATGTTACATCCTTCTAGACTGTATAAATCAATGTGAAGGTTCATTTTGATGATGACAATGAAAATTCAGCTTCAAAACCATCTCAAAAATATATTTTTTTAAAGTGGTGCTACACTCCCTAGGTTAACCGAACCTAGGCTCTGATACCAAAAATTCTGTAACGCCCCTATATGGGGGTTAACAGTTTTTAATGAGATAAAATAAAAATAAATAATAAAAGTAAAACCTTAAAAATAAAATTTGCCCGGGACTTAAATGAAAACTCTCAACTCAAAAATAAAAATATAAACGATAAATAAACCACAGTTTTAATGTAGCACCTTAAATTTAATAATATAAACTGTTGTCATCATCATTTTAACCCTCAACACATTGTAATACAGTCACAGAAAGTAACAATTGATGCTTACATTATCATGAAGAACATTCTCAACAATTGAAGCAGTCCCAATGTAATATAGTTACATCACTTCCTCAACTATATTTCTCGTAGCCACCTCACACTTAGTGAGTCCTGAAAAGATATAAACATAAGGGAATGAGCAACACTATGCTCAGTAGAGAAAGCCATTACCCACCTCTATCATTACCACATTAAAATCTGCATGGTTAATAAGTTACATCATATTCCAGATTATGAGGTTTATTATGATCACATCTTATGGATACCGTAGTTAATCATTACCAAGTGTCATAATTACACATTTATACAAATATTACCAATCATCATTGTTCCTAGGTATCCATGTTAAATTGAGTATCACTCAACTCATCGAAACCCAAATGGGCGCACTTGATCACCCTATAAACATTCCAAGGGTGTTCCGGTGAGGGGACATCAAGCCCCAAGTCCTCACCAAATCGATTCCTGTACAGTGTGTTCTGGGACTTTCAACCCAAGGAAGCGTCATCGCCTTCCCCCTACTTTACCTTTTAGGGTATTCATGCCCAAGGACGTAACCGTCGCCCTTTTCATGTCTCACAATTTCTCTATATTAAATCATTATTAATAGAGTTAATTTTCCTAACCATGCTTCTCAATTTATAACATATGTCAATTCATTATGTTCCTCGCCGTACAATACAAGACGAGTCCATGTCATAGTTTCATATGTGATACACATATAATATCAGTTCAACATAGATATATATATATTGCGGCAAAACAATCAATTTTAATTCTATAAAAACCTCACAAAAGATGAGTAATAGAATCCCTACCTTTTAAGCTTATCAACAGTCTCTTAATCCTGGAATCAATTAACGTTAGCTCCATACTCCCTTGATCCTAAGGCGTGCATAAGGACAATTAAAATTAAAGCACAACATACAACTACATTCATAAAATTTATTTTAATTTAATCTTAGAATTTCAAGAAATAACCACTGCCCATAGAGGTATTATAAAGTTTAACAATATAAATTTTCTGTCTAGGGCATATACACTTAGACTTCATACATATGCTCCAAAATAGCAACAAACATATACTTAGGTTTAAGAACGCAAATTTGAATAATCCTTTAGTATAAAAGAAAATTTATAAATGAAAGACTAAATTTGTTCATAAGATTCTAACCTCGGATTATGGTTAGTTGGAAGCTTGAAATGGCTTCAAAACAGGTTCCTTTACTTCGGTATAACTGAAATTCTTGCTCAAATGGAGGTGATGGTGGCTGATTTTTATGGCTGCCTTGAAGAAGTTCTCTAAGTATTTTGCTTCAGCAAAGAAATGAGAAGAAGAGTGTGGGAACCGTGGAAGAGAAAGGAAGAAAAGATGAAGTCTTTGAAGAGAAGTGATAGAAACAATTATAGAGGAGACATGTTGAAGCATGTCACGGAGGAAATAAAGAAAATGAGGGTCAAGAGTAGTTGGAAAAGATATCCTTATGTCTCATCTAAAGACTTTAACACATATAATGCCAATATGACATTTTTGAGATTTATTAGAAGTTCTAAGGCTTTTTAGTAATCATACTAAATAAATATAGGAGAATTTTAGAAAATTTAAAAATATATAAAAATAAATATTATAAAATAAATTTAAATGAAGCAATTTTTTTTATACATTAAAAATTAATTTAATTACCTCAATACCCGTTAGAAGAATAACGGGTGTCACACAAACCATCTCTCATTAGGGATATAGACAAAATAACAATCTTTGCATGAATAAAGCATCCAACTTTAGTCCCTCAATCGCGGATCTTATGATTTAGACCGTCACCTTAAGAATCATGTCTGTTGTATAATCTGTCCATCATATGCTTGATTCTTAAAGATTTAGACCGATAGTATTAGACGTTTGTTTACTTATTATACATTCAACAAATATGAACGTAAAGATGACAATATTTAGTATATGAATAATAAATAAAATTTTTATTAATAAATGTCTCTAAAAACATATTACATTTTACAACTTAGGGCATACATGTCTAACATTAGAGACTTTTGTGTAAACAACACTATCAAATGACCTATATAGATAGGCCGTTACAATATCCATTAGACGCATGTGAAGTCCTTCTGAAATTGCTAAGCTAATAAAAAATCTAAATGTAATTGCATCCACCATTGGTGAATATGTCTCATCATAATCAATATCAAGTCTTTGCAAAAAGCCTCGTGCTATAAATAGTGCTTTGTATCTAACAACTTCATTTTTCTCATTACATTTTAGCTACAAATACCCACTATAGCTTACAGGTTTCACACCTTCAAGTGTTTGGACAATAGGCCCAAAAACTTGACGTTTTTCAACTGAATTTAATTTTGCCTGGATTGCGTGTTTTCATTTGGCCAATCATTTCTATGTTGACATTCTTCAATGAACTTTGGTACAAGATCCACATTTTCTTCTGTAATATCAAGAGCTATTGCATATACAAACATGTTTTCAACAACAATTTCATTTTGGCTCCATCTCTTTCTTGAAGTGACATAGCTTATTGAGATCTTTTCATCAACATTATTTTCAGGTACCTGAACCTCTTATGGAATTACTTCTTTAGCTATTCAATTGTTTTTGTACTGGACTCTTCAAGAACATCAATAACATTGGAAATACCAACTTGCTTATTATTTACCTCTTTTGTCTTTCTTGGATTTTTATCCTTGGAACCGATGGGTCTATCATAATTCTGGCGTGCCTTCGACTTATTTACTAGCATATTAATATTTTTTGGGTAGAAACATCAATTCGAATAGGAGCATTTTCAGCTAGTATATGTGATTTTGTCACTTTCTTAACATCAGTAAAAGCAACAGGTAGCTAATTTATGACCTTTGCAAATTGATAATTTTTTGAACTTCTAATTCACATTGATTTGTACGAGGATCGAAGTGAGATAACGATAATGCATTATGTGAAATTTTTTGTTTTTTCAGCTGTTGTTTATCTCCCCCTAATGCTGGGAAAACCGTCTCATCACATTGACAATCAGCAAACCATGTCGTAAAGAGATCACTCGTCAAGGGTTCAAGATATTTAATTTTTGACGGGGATTCAAATCCAACATAAATTCCCAGTCTCCTTTGAGGACCCATCTTGTGCGCTGTGGTGAAGCAATTGGGATATATACTGTGCAACCAAAAATTCCTAGATGGGAAATATTCTACTCTTTACCAGAAACAAGCTGTAATAGTGAGTATTTATGATATGCAGTTGGCCTTATGCAATAACGTTGTGGCATGTAATATTGCATGTCTCCAAGAAGAGCTAAGCAGTTTTGTTCTCATAAATAAGGGTCTAGCAATTAATTTTAGCCTTTTAATAAAGGATACTGCTAATTCATTTTGCGTATGCACATGAGCAATAGGATGCTCAACAATAATCCCAATTGATATGCAGTAATCATTAAAGGCTTGGGATATAAATTCTCCTGCATTATCCGGACGAATTTTCTTAACTGTATAATTTGGGAATTGTGCTCGTAATCGGATTATTTGAGCAAGGACTCTCACAAAAGTAATATTGCGAATAGATAATAAACAAACATGTGACCAACGTATTGATGCTTCTATTAGTACCATAAAATACTAAAATGGTCCATATGATGGAATAATAGGCCCATATATATCTCCTTGAATTCGTTCTAAAAATTAAGGAGATTCAATTGTAACTTTCATTAGAGATAGTCTTATAATCGGTTTTCCTTGAAAACAAGTAGCACATAAAAAATCTTTGGACAAAAGAATCTCTTGGTTCTTTAAAGGATGCCCATGTGAATTTTCTATAATCCTTCACATCATTATCAAACCTCAGATGACTTAAACAGTCGTGCCAAACAATAAAACTTCTTGAATCTTTGGATTCTTTGTTATATTAAATATAACAATAATATTACAACTAATTAATTATAATGGGCTATTTTAAGTGGTCTATTTATGGAAAGCCCATAGAATGCTAACTGGGTATAGGTTTAATGAGCAGATACTTAAAACTGACCTAACTAGATTTAATGGGACCCTAGTGGAAAAATATATAAAGGCATTAGGTTATGGTCCCAAGATATCAAATTATTTGACAGCTTTCTCCTCTCCCTATCAAGAAGAGAAAGAACCCATTGAAGAACTAAGGTGATTTAATTGATAAAGATAGTAACCCGTTCGTCTTTCATCGTATTAATTCTATAAAAGAATCGATAGTTGCTTCCATGGATACATGTATTTATTCTTTAATTCAGTTTCTTAATAATCTGACATGATATGATCCTAGAATTGTGGTGTTGTTATTCTAAGGTTTTACAAAATTATGAATATCTAAAACTAAGAATTCTAACACGGATAATGAACAAAAAAAAATTCTAACACGGATAATTTAGGTTGTTCAAAACACAGTTGAAGCTCATGTGAAATATGTCTGTTACTTATCTGTAATATGGAGATTCACAGCTCCAATAATAAGTGAAGTTTTCTATTGCAATTTGCGCAATTAAGCAACCGTCTTGGCAGAGAGAGTCAAAAATTACCAGGCATCCGATGCCCTCTAAAGACTATTCATTCTTTAAGCTTTGCCTTGATATCTGTACATGTTGTGATGCCCCCATTTAATGTTATTTATTGAATTGCTAGAGTTTTTGTTTATTAGATTTTTGGGGCTTTTAGAAGATCGTAGAAGATGGCACCTTTCAAGAAATTCCATGTGGAACCCCAATTTGTTTAAACAAGGGAAGGGAAAAAAAAATATATACAAAGAATGAGCCCACAAGTTGACATTTTAGTACACAGAGAACATGGATGTCCTTTTCGTTCAATAATATGAAATACCCTTCTGTAATTATTTGATCACTTGCAATGAAATGATCATGCATTAATAGTTATAATATACATCATATGCATATGCTAGTATAAATCTTTTCCATGTTTTTGTAGCACTTAAAATTCTTTTTTAATTTTTACTTACCTAATGCATCCCTTCCTCTAATTCCTTTTCTAAATACATTCAAGTCCTCGAACCTTAAACTTTTAACCTTTTAAAAATACTAGTTCAGTCTAACTTATTCTGTTCGAACCAGTTTTATTACAATATTTGTTCTCTTGAAAACTGAATTGCTATAGTGTTTCCAATTTATACCAACGATTCAAACAGGCTACTAGTTTCTTGAAAATACATGAAACTATAAGAGACTTGAAACAAACCAAATTAAAAGAATAACTAACTTTTCTTTGAAATAATGTACAACATGTTTATAGTTGATACGACAGTACAATGGCTAGCTATCTTATTTTGGAACTTATTAACAACATCATTGGTTGGGGTTGATGGAGTTCTGTTCTATGCATTCTACAGTTAATTAATTCAAACGCGTTCAAAGATACAGGTACCATATATACATATATGTGCATGTATACTTAATTGCCACCCCCCCAAAAAAAAAGTGAATTAACTGTCCTTTTTTTTTTTTTTGGTACCAAATTACATGCAACTACCGCCAATACATCAATGTCATCACACACGCACATTGAATAGATGTCAATATTATATTAATAATCATTGTGCATATACAGTAGTTTTATCATTATCATAATGCGACATAATAATGGCATAATGTATAGCTACGTACGTACGTTATACAGATGATAATTAAACAAGTTGATTTTATTAAAAGTAAGTACCACCGTACTCAGTTAATTAGGCTTTGTATAATGTATCAGCAATAATAGTTTATCTTAATTATAAAGTTTTTTCTCTAATTATGGCACAAGCTCCCACAAGCATCATGGATATATATATATATATGGACTGAAATTTTATAAAGAATTAATATATGAAGTTGTAACAAATAAGGAAATAAAATATGGGCAACTTGTTTTTTAAATAAGAAAGTATTAATGGAATCCAATGTTAGATATGATGCCTTAAGGAGTAAAATGTTGTATTATGTTTTTGAAGACATTTTATCAATAAAGAGTTTGTTTATTGTTCATATACCAAATGTTATCCTCTTTATATTCATATTTGTTGAATATATGATAAGCAAACAAAATTCTAAAACTATTAGTCTAAGCCTTTAAGAATCATGCATATGATAGACAAATTATGCGGAAGACATGAATTTTAAATATGATGGTCTAAACCATAAGATTCACAATAGAGGGAATAAAGTTGAGCGCTTTATTCATGTTAAGATTACTATGTTGTCTACATTCCTAACAGAAGATGGCTTGTCTTGGCCATCGGAGTAGGACTCCACGAGTAGAAACATTGGTACATTGTCATAGGTGACGATGTATTGGATCAGGATATAAAGTTAAATTGATTTAGATTACTAATTCCGTCTGTGTAAATCAATTCACTTTAGACAATCATATATATTGTGTCTTAATTCTGAAATGACTAATGGGACCGTTAACTTAACTTATGTCTTTTGATGTTCCAAAATATGATACTCTGACTTTATGATGGTACACATACTAATACGTTGGAGACATGACTCTTGATTGCATAGACCTATTATTTATAGATATAGAATCCATAGCTCTTTTTATAGAGTTAATGATATTCTCTTACATGCGAGTAGAAACAATGGTACATTGTCATAGGTGACGATGTATTAGATCAAGATATAAAGTTGAATTGTTTTAGATTACTAATTTCGTCTGTGCAAATCAATTCACTTTAGACAATCATATGTATTGTGTCTTAATCCTAAAATGACTAATGTGCCCGTTATCTTAACTTATGTCTTTGATATTCTAAAAGGTGATATTCTGACTTTATGATGGTACGCATACTAATACGTCGGAGACATGACTCTTGATTGCATAGACCTGTTATTCATAGATATGGAATCCATAGCTCTTTTTGTAGAGTTAATGATATTCTCTTATATGCGTTATCCTATAATTGGAAGACTAGAGCGCTCAAACATTTGGATGCATAGGTGTAACATAATTGTATATTGTCTTTAGATAGTAAGTTTTCCAATGGTGAGATAACGGAACGAAAGATAAAAAAAATCAGGAAAGTAAGACAGGATTTATCCTTAAGCCGATTAAGAATATCCTATAGGGATATAACACATTATGATATGTCATGAACACTTAGCTTATTTGGAGCTTCGTAATTTTATATAATTTGACAATGCAACTTTAAGTTTTTAGTGGAATAGCATTAGAGTTGATAATTATAAAATATGTATCTGGGATATTATATTTTATAATTATCGAAGCTTTAACTATATAGGTCCATCAGGTCCCATTTGCTAGCTCATAATAAATCCTATAACAATACAGCATGCTTTTGCAACAAATTGGTGACTTATGTTAAATTATTAAATTAGCTGAAATTCGATAGGATCTGATAATTCATGTCTGTTTATTGGTTGAATTAATTTTGTGAATTAATTAAAGATAAACATGTTGAATTATTGAGATAAATATTTATTTTCTATGAGATTATCCTGATATGACTGTTTGATCAAATAACTTTTCTATTAGGTTATTTAAATTAAAACTGAGACTCTATCTAAAGAATCTTAGGTGAAAAATAAAAGATTTTCATGGATCATATTATCGCAAGCTCGGCAAGCCGATCTGCTTGTTTAGCCTGCCGATAGAGTAAGTTTGGCAGGCCGATGGATAAGTTCAGACAGCCGATCTAACGATTATTAAAGTACGTGTTTCAAACGTGATTTTCATCGTAAGTTGATCTAGATTCAAACTTTGAGGCCTTATCTGATAATGATTAACCACAGGTTCGACCTCTATAAATAGGGGTAAGTTTTTTTAGTTATTCAGATCAGTTGAGAAGTATAGAGTGAATACTCTAGTGTGTGAGAGACTCTAAAACTCCTTGGAAGTTATTGTTGACAATCAAGAACCTTAGCTCTAGATCTTCTTAATTGGTTGGAAGGAGAGATACCACGACGTGTGACTACACACACTCCAATTGTCGATAGAGAATAGTAAAGAAAACCAGTTGATTGAGGATTTTCTAGAACGTTTTTCTCTTCACTGATTGCTGGTGCTCTTCGGCATACAAAAGGTTAGTAAGATCTGTGATTAATTTATGTATATAGCATGTCAAACTTATGTTTTAAAAAATACTCTGATTTAAAATTTTTAAAATTGCGTTGCGTACTCGTTTTTCAACATCTAATTATTTGGTTAAGAATGAAAGAACAGACAAATCGTACAATTAAATACTATTATATACTTAATTAGGCTGTGTTTTCGGTTATTATTTTATTAGTATTAATAAGTTGGGAAAGGTGTACAGTCATTATCTTAACCAATGAATGATTGCAAAGCACATGAATTTCTAAAGGTTCATAAGATCCAATATTGGACGACTATGGTTTTTCTATATAGGGATTTTGCTCCCATTTTAATTGTTTTTTTTATTTCTTGGTCGCATGAGCCCCATGACTCATGCACATTACAATAAAACCAACAAAATAAAGTAAACTACTATGCACATTGTCAAGAAACGATCTCACATGCACATGCAAGAGGGGCCGTGTTCCCAAAACAACGAAAAAGATTTATTACTCCTGCTTAGTAACATCGACTAATTAGACTAATAGACCATTTGGAATTAAAGTTGAAATTGAAGTTTTAAGTTTAAGAACTATAACATATGAGAGCTTTATATTATAACAATTTACTCTTAACATGCGAGAGCTTTACACTGTTTATTGATCAGAATTGGTTTTCGAAACAATCTATATATATATATATAAACTATTCCTTTTTCCTCTGGCCTAAAATTGCACTTAGTTATTGTTGACCAATTATCAATTAACCGTGTTACTTAATTTGCAGAAGTCTCCTCAGGAGAATTCCAATATTTTTATCTAGTATAAGTTTTCACTCAGAAAATGAAAAAATAAAAAATAAAAAAAGGAGAACAAACTTTTGTATCCTTCTTTCATTGAAAAATCCTCATTCATAAAAATAAATAAAGTTGGAAACAAATACACATCTATTCACGATAAAAATTTTACCTGAGACAGGTCTTATTTATCTCAAATTTTACTTTTAATGTTATTTTCAATTTCATCCTCATAATCAAGAGCCCTAATTCAAAATGTTGATGCATGGTACCTGGTTGTAGGTTTTGTCTTGGATTCAAATTACCTGTCTAATTTTTTGTGTCCCTAATGGTATCTAACTAATGATTTTTTGCCATATTATTTAATGGACTCGAATACTAAAAGACTTTGCAAAGAAATCCAAATATTTTAAATGACATGGCAGGATGCAATTAGTTAAATACCATTTCAGATTTTAAAGTTAGATAGATGATCTGAGCCTATAAATTTATACCCCATCTCCAATATTTAGCTCTAGACCTTGAATCCCTATCCTTATTCTTTTTTTAAAAAAAAGTGTTAATGGTACACTTTACATTCTTTGTCACACAAATAACGTCAAGGGCATATTTAATAGCGTTGATCACCTCATACTATGTCATGCCCCATAAACCGAGAGGTAACGTGATGAATTAATTAGGTTAATTAACTTAAATTTTAATTAAAAATGTAGATTAAAGAAGTTGATTAATTATGAAAAATGTGACAATTTAAAACCTTTCTAGAACGATTATTATAATGATAAATAGACAGGCGGAAAATAAAATGAAATAAAATAAGATAAAGAAAAGGAAATACGTGTTGGGTCCCACCAGGCCCACAACTTATGCACACACATAGTATCGACAATAATTAAATTACAACCACAGTCCATTATAGAAAAAAATTAAAATGATACATGCCTTGATTAATTAATGCAAACAATCTACTCGAGGTCTTCTACTGCTTGCGAGTCCGGTCAGTGGACTCTCAGTCGATCCTAAGCTAGATTTCACCTAGAAGGGAAGGGTTTGAAAACACGTAAAAAGGTGAGCGAAAGGCTCAGTAGGACTAAGTTATGAAAACATTTAATTTGAATATATAATTCGTTGTTCAAGAAAATATTTAGAAAGTAGAATTAAATAAATAAATGGATAAATAAATTCAATAAAATCAATCTTACCAAAACCATTTATTGTTCGACCAGAAAGGATATTATTATCTTTTCTTGGGGAAAACATATATTTCACCACCGTAGTGGCCCAACTGGGTTTCGAAACCTGCCCCTAAAGTCGCACTCTACACAACCCGATCTCTAAGTATGGCATCCTAACTATCTATGCATTTCTATAGTTATTAAAACTCATTTTTACCAAGTTATTCATTATGCGGTTCATTATGAAAATCACCTCATTCTACTTGTTTATAAAAACAACTCATAAAAACCTCTTTTCAAACATTCATTGAAAATATTTTGAAAGAAATCATTTTAAGGCCAAAAATCATTTAAAAACTTGGCCTCCAAGGAAAGGGGTAGAAGTCCTACCTCAATGTCCGTGCGATGTCCAACACCGTAATCCCAATCCACTATACGTTAGCTCTATGGAACCTTGAACAACCTTAAATATAAACTAAGTTTATCAATATCTAGCTTAGGATATCCTACACTACTAAGCTATCTCATGGTGTCCTAGTGTGCCATTTGTGTTTATAAAGTCATATTATATAGTTAAAATCCCAATCTGGGTTTAAAACAGGAAAAAGGGTGAAAAAGGACAAATTTTTACAAAGTCCAGTCAGCCTGCCGAACTGTGCAGTTTGACCTACCGGCAATTAGAACCGGCCTGCCAAACTATTTCCAGGTTCAGCCTACTAAAGGTATTAGTTCGGCCTGCCGGACTCATGAATCTGGCTTACCGAACTTCAAGTTCGGTCTGCCGAGCTGGAAATTTTTGGAATTGACCAGAATTCAAGTCTCAGACTCTCCGAGCTCAAATCCTTATTTTTAACTTGTTTTCTCAATTCCTAAGCATAGAAAATACTCATAGAAGATAGAAAAACATAATAGAACACTTTTAAACTAATTTAAACAAGATTTGCATAGAAAATTTCAATGAAATCCAAAAATGAGAAAAATGGAGAAAAATATAAAAAAAAAAACTTGATTCAAATTCATTTTTCATCAAATCAAGCCTAGATTCTAGATGTTTTGAGTTCCACTAACTTAGATTCAAGGTTTTCTAAGCTCTAAGAAGCTCAGATTTCAAAATGCAAAGAAAATAGAAAAATTAAAAAACTTTGAAATTTTGAAAACTAACCTTGATTTAATCTTTGAATCGAATTTGCGGTTGTTCAATCACATTCCCAAACTTCCAATCCAGCTGAGGAGCATGGCTTGAGCTCAACTTTTGAATCAAAGAGTGAGAGGAGTGAGAAAGAGAGGGAGACAGTGAGAGGGACGAGAGAGAGAACATGGGAAAGAAAGGGAGGGAGAGATAGTGAGCTGAGTGAGGGAAAGAGAGAGGGAGAGAGAGACTAAATAAAGGAAAAGGTGGGTGGTTTCACTGTGTGGAAACAGTGTGCCAACCACAGTTTTGCAAAAAGAGGCATATTTGGTATTTAACAAATTCTTTTGTTCCAAAATTCAAAATAACAAATAAAATAACTAAAATAATTAAAATGATTTAAAAATCAAGTTAATTAGAAAATCATTACAAAATGTTTAGATTAAAGTCAAATTACAATTTGACACACTAATCCACTATCTTTCACACTAATATCACTTAATTAATTTCGGGGCATTACATACTAATAGTAGATGGGTCCCACTACATAGGACTTATTGTAATAAGCGCACCCTCATTTGTTATAATATTATTTACTTTGGACCTACACCTGCAGTGATAAAGCCTACTAATAGCGCCCCAAGAATTTTTCCTCACATGCACAAATAATCAGTGTTTACTTGTAAATGTTACACAGCTGGCATAACACTCATGTTAGATACTCCTTGGAAGTAACTTAAAAAGGGATAAGATAACAAAGAAAATAATATTTGAACATGGTGAGAAAACCATTGATGTTTCCATCCCACTCCCAATGATGAGATTGCAACAATGTATTTTGTTTTCCTGTCAGAATACGCACACAGAGAAAGAATTAAATGAATAATAACCAATAAATACTACTCTCTGTCTCTCTCTCCCCCCTGTGTAACCCTGCAGCCAAGGCAAGGCATGCATGCATGCAAAATGGGCGAAAAGAGATGCATCGCCTTCTCCCAGGAGGAACCATACTGAAAGAGGAGATTAAACCCACAAAGTGAAACGAATTGGGTCACTTCTGATGAAATTATACAGGTGGACCAAATAATATGATTCTGTTTTTCTGACTCCCAATTATATATGTAATGTATACATACATATCTACTGTATATATATGTCATGGCTATATATGTGGCTACTATTTTCTTTGTTAATTTTCAGGAGATCCTCCTCATGATATACCTTTATATGCAAATATAGTCGTATCGTATCTCCATGGGCCCTTTGCAATCATATATTGAATCATGGTTAGTGAGGAAATATATGTAGTGTACATGTTCAGAATGTGACACACCTTCCATGTTGCAATAATGGACATGAATTTATATCCTCCAAGCATTTTATTTATGTTAGGCAACTTGGACTTTATTTGGATATTATCTTTTTTTCTTTTTCTTATTTTCCTTTTCTTTTTTTTTTTTTTAGGAAGGTAAATAAACTAAAATTTTGAGATAGACGGCTCTACAATTTTTTTCCTTTTTTTTTTTTTCTCCATGCATAGAGTGAAAAAATAATTAATAGTGACTAAGAACAATGGACATGATCATGTCCAACAGAGTTTGGTCAATATAACCTTTAATACACCAAAACCGTTACGAAGTTTTTGTTATCGAAATTTATAGAGTAACGGAAGTAATAGAACACACTACTATGCCACTAACAGTTGATGTACCTTTTTTAGCACAAGAAAAATCTGAGGAAAAGAAAAAAGATTTATGATTGGTAACATTTGGTTATTTGTCTAATAAATAATAAGTTTTCCCTCTGCATTTATCATCATCATAATCATTAGGGATTTGGGAGAAAGTAACTTTTTGGGTTTTTTTTTTTTTTGATAAATGGTCAAAGTTTTGTAAAATTAGTGAAATGACCTTTTTAAATGGCTAATCAATATATTGATTTGTGGTTTATTATTAATTAGTTTGGTGCTTTATCATTAATCATAAAAAATTATGGTTTATTACCGAGTAACTGCCTTTGAAAAAGAGTCATTCTCTAATTTTTAAGAAATTCGAGCATTTGCCCAAAATGTAAAAAGTTTAGTCATTTTCTAAAAAACACGACCAAAACCGGCCATTTGCTTAATTTTCTCCTATAATTGGCTAGATTAGATCATCTGAGATAGAAAGGTGGTAGCTTCGAATGATCTCAAGCCCTAGAGAAAAACCCAAAAAGTGATTAAGACATTGGAGAATTTTCATAAATGCATCTTTTAATATTTACTTTTTATAAACGTCACATGTTTATTTGTGACATGTGACACAACTTAACATGTAATGTGACTGATAACGTGACATAATTTTTTTTAAATGTGAGAAGAATATATACAACTTTTAAAAATATATACAACTTCTAAAAGTTTGACATACTATGCAATTTTCTCTAAAACCATTTGATGATTTAAGCATTAACAATGGCCTATGCTTGGAAAAAAGACCTTTGATGCAACCAAAAGCCCATCACCCCTTGGAGAAAGTATATGGTTTTTCTAATATGAAGTTGATTTCTACAAGAGACACGTCACGCACGTTGGGCAAAACGGTGACATACTCACTTATGTAAAGGAGACGGCTGTGTTTTTATTTAGGCTCCTTGAGGTGTGGAACATGTGAAGCTCACATGACCGTCAGATTGCTCATATAATTGCTTGATAACAAATATAAAATATATATCCATAATTGGAAACATTAAAAAAAAAAAAAAAAAAAGTCGGGGGCACAATAGATGCCAATAAAGCGAAGATGAGAGAAAAAGGAAAGGGACGACCATGTTGCAAAATTGATAATAGGATCTCTCTTGCAGGGACTTTAATTCCCTACAATGTGCTAATTCTTCATATTCTACGCAAAAATGTGATTCTTCATGTATTTAGATGTGTGAATATATGTTTGGTCACCTAATTCACCCATTCAACTACCAACATTATTTATAGAAAATATAATTTACACACGCAAAAATACACAGATATCGGCTACATCTTATACAAGGGTACACCTTATCAAAAGAATGGCTTCAACTACATGATATTGCATACACAACCAGAAGAATAAGGATAGAGACTTTATCAGACGCCAATTGCCAAGCCTCAGGACAACCAGCAGTATCGATCTTCATTGCGATTGTTGGCAACGAGGTTTAAAGGGTGATCATGAAGCTCCAAACAAATATCGAATGAGTGGTTATACATCACCGAAATTTCTTGTTTACTGCAAAGATGCCAGTAAAAAATTCTGGGAAAATAAAACACACAATAAGAATATCAGATGAATCAAAAACGCAAACAAGACAAAAGTGCTAACCCTGGGGCTTCAATAAAATTTAAAAAAAAAAAAAAAGTGCTAAACCATTAAGAAAGTGTCAAGAACAGAAAATTAATGAGAATTTGAATCAACAAATTATCACCAATGGCACTTTGACAAAGAAAGGGGAAAAATGTGTCAAGTAGCAAGGAATCGGGACTTCTTTTTTGTATGATGATTTAGACCTGTATCCATATCCATGAAGTTCATTTGGTCGATATTACGCTTATTCGATCAAGGACAGCCCAGAAAAGTCAAGAACACAAACTCAGGAGCGGAAATACTTCTGCCTAATTCATTTTTATTACATTCAGGTCCGCAATCTTAGAGTTGCAAGTTAACAACTATAATCGATATCCCTCCTGCAACTACAGCAATTTCAACATGACTCGTCACCATTTCGCACTTTTTTAATTTAAGCCCATGTCACCTAAGAGAGGCACTCATGTTTTTTTATATTTTTTGTATTCAAAGGATTACAAGTACATCTGCTAGAGATAAAGATTTACTGAATACCAATTGGATAATATTGGAGAAGATTACGCACCTGCACAGAACAAATAGCAGATGGGGAAACATTTTCTCCCTTGAGCAGTCCCACAACTTGCTTCATGGGTCATCAAAAGAGGGCATTTGTTTCAAGTATAAAGCACAGGTTTAACAACATGTACAGAAAGTTTTGGTCATCAATATTACAATGCTAAAGCCAGAAGGTTCATACCTGAAAAGGTGTTAGCCTTTTCTTGTCTTCGGTTGTTTGGGTGGTTTAATCCCAACACTGGGCATTGATGATGAAGAAGAATGTCTTTTAGATGTTTCAGACTTTTTCGAAGAAATAAGAGCCGAGTAAAGAATGGCATCAACATCTTCACGCTGTTTTTTCCTTTTTGCAATCAGATTGGAAGAACCAGCTTTACTTGGATCTCGATTATTTGAATCTCTCTCCTTCGGTCTGGTTAGAGCAGAGGGAGAAGAAACTTCTTGGTTCCCCTCGCTTACATCATCCCCAGAAAATGTTTTGTGTCTTTTAGGGACTTGTGATTTCGAAATCACATCACCCATGCCATGTTCAGGTTGATCCATAGTTCTCTTTGAATTTTCGAATTTACTCTCTCTCTTCCCCACATGAGAACTCTCTTCATCCTTAGATTCACCGCGTGTAATATGTTTGCCTGCTATCACAGACTTCCTCTCTTTTGAAGTTTTCTTGTCAACACTTGCAATAGCAACAGATGATGAATCCTTCACTGGCACGTCAAGTTTATCTCTAGCACTTCTTTTGCTCATATCAAATTCATCTCTAGTTGCTGAAAAATTACTTGCACCTTCATTATCTCTCCTTTTAGCTCCATGACTGATGTTGTTTGTTCTCCTCTTAGTGTTTCCTTTTGAACTCCTCTCATGTTGATTCACATGCCGTTGAGAATTTTCAACCTTTTCAATAGATTTTGGTTGCATAATATTATTGTCAAAGTTCTCTGTAGCAGGACTTTTATGTAAAGTTGCTTTAAACATGGATCGATAAGGCCTTTTAGCCGTTTTAACCAAATTTCTCTCCTTGGCATCCTTAATGAGAGTGGCCCAGTTTTTGTTTGTCTGCAATGTCCGTGTATTACCCATAATCCAAAGCGAAAGCTTGGCTCTTGTCAGTGCAACATTCATGCGTCTTACATCAGCAACAAATCCTATATTGCTGGAGTTAATCCCAGGTGAAACAGGGTTTTGCTCTGCTGCTCTTACAGTGGAAAGTATCAATATATCAACCTCCCGACCTTGGAAGCCATCAACCGTATTAAATTCTATCTCTTCTATGATGGAAGATCCAAAGACGCTGATACACCAAGAACGCAATATTGACAGCTGACATTTGTATGGTGTTATAATACCAATTCTTCCGGCAAAAAATTCTGAGGGATACCTACGTACAAATTTTGGAGAAACAAAATAAATCTGAAAGCAATTTTGAATAAATAAACCATTTCTAAGGTCAGACGTTGATGGAAAGAACAATACTAGGGACTAGTGAAATTATGCAAAGGAAAGGTATTTCTTCTCTTTCTTTTTTTTTTTTTTTAATAAAGAAGGATGTGTGTGGGGGGGTGTGTTGTGTGGAGAGAGAGAGACGGGAATAGGATAGAGATTTCCTCAAAAGGGGCAAAACCGGAGAGGGAGCACGAAAAGGAAGTCCAAACTCCAAACTAGAAAAACAATACAAATTAGAGAGGCAGATAGGACAGCATACCTATTCTTGAAAAATTTAAGTACTTCGACAGCAGCATCAGCCTCATGCTCATTATAAAGAGACAAGGCACCAGAATTCTTGCCACGAAGCTCCCGACCATCAGTAATGTCATAAAAAACATAGGGCCCAAGGCCCTCTGTCTCGTGAAATGGTGCTGCTTTGTTGGACATTTCCCCGTTCAGTAACTTCCTCTCATAAAAATGCAAAGAAGGAAACTGACAAATCTCTGGGTGCATCCTATACTGCAAAAAGTAAATAGTGGATAACTGAAAGTTAATATTCACCATAAAATAAGGAATAGTACAAAAAATCACCATCCTATACAGTTATAAACTAGAGTTTACCTGCTTAGTCAGCATAACAACAGGGCGACCAGCCTTTTGTAAACGCTCAAACATGCTACATTGAAAGAGAAATTTACTTGCAACATTTGAAATTACTGTTGCTGGAAGCTGCTTTGGATCACCAACCTTCAGTTATAAAATTCATACGTAAGCCCAATTTCTTAACACACACACAAAAGAAACATTTTAATTTTGATTCTCAGATATTTCATACCATTATACATTTGATACCATTAGACTTTAAAAGCTGAAGAGGAATCAGAGTTGCAGGTTCCAGAGCCTGTACCATGGAAGAAGCAAAAGTTAAAATACAGATAAGGCATCATCAATACTGATAACGATTAAAACTACGAGGGAGCAAAAGAAATTTTACTTGAGCAGCTTCGTCGATAACAACAGCATCAAAAAGATTGTGTTCAGATGGACTGCTAAACTTATGAGTTGATATTGATTCAGAACATACTCCGTACAGGTCTCCACCGCAACCACTTAATGTAGCTATCACTATTTCAGCTTCTCTTAATATAGATTTCCGAAGCTTACGTCTAAGTCCTCTAATTTCTTCATTCGTTTTCTTCTCTTGCGCCTGAGCAATGCTAAGATCTTTATAAATTTGCTGCTTTTGCTCGTAAAGCTTTCTTAGCTTTATCTGTACTTCTACGTCAGACATTTCCTTCAAATCATCTCCCCTTTGAGCATCATCTTCTAAGGACTTCTTAAGGTTAGAATTACCATCACTTAAGTTAGCACGCTTGGCCTCATAAGATCTAATCTGATCAACTAATTTCTCTAACTTAGAACGCAACTCTGTGGAAGAATTTGCGTTCGCATTATTCTTTGCATCATTCAACTTCATCATCTCATCTGCCAAACGATTATCAACAAGTGTATCAATAAAGAAAGGTAAAGAATTTGGATGAACGGTTTTTGCATTTCCGACCCTCACAACATATGGCTTATACATCTTCCCGTCACTGCGATAAAGACCTTGACTAGATATTCTTGACACCAATTCATCAACTGCAGCATTAGATTGAGCACAAATGAGCACTCTTCTTCTCACAGAAACGTCAATAGATTTTGCATTCATTTGCACATTCTCGGTCAATTGTTTAGCCAAGGCAGCATCCTGCCATGCCCTTGCAACTGCAGCAGTCTCACTGATCTTAGGTAAGGAAGAATTACTTTTCTTCAAATTGCCATAAAGAGAATTTGCAGCTTGATCCATCTTTTGCAAAGGGGACGCAAGTAAACCGCTAGCAATAGCCAAAATAGTTCTTGTCTTACCAGTACCTATACATTGGGCAATTTCAAGCAATAAATAAAAAGAATATATGATCCCACAAATCTAATAGTTTCACCAAATTAATCACAGACCTGGAGGACCCTGGATAAGAGATAATTCAAATTTCTTCGAATTGCCCAATCCAGTTGCAACACTGATAGCCTGAAGTTGACTATCATTAAACGATGACTTCAGTATTTGTTGTAGTGGTTGAGATAGCTTTCTAAGATCTACTTTTGGGCACTCATTAAAACTCGGAGAATCATCTACTGGATTTAAAATAATTGGAAGCAACGGGATCTCCTTTATTGATGATAATGCCTGAAATTCTCGAAGTTGAGGAGTAATGCTCATAATGCGACTTGCATGCCATTTACTGCGTTCCAAGAGATTCCTTCTAGCTTGATTTAAACGTGAAGTACCATTTTGAAGATAAAACCTGATGAGTAGGATACTTAACCTTCTTTTGTTGTCTCTCTCACGCCTCTCCACCTGAGAAACAAATGCATTTACTTTAGCACAATATACATGCTTTCTTTCCCTTTTAATACGTGAAACACACACATAACTCATTCTCAAGCAGTTCGATTTCCCAACTAGAAGTGCCAAGCAGCATAGCCACTCGACCAGAGATCTTTTTTTTTCCCTTTCTTTAATAAGTAAAGAAAATAGCAAGGAAAAAAACTAAATAAGGTATCCCCAAAATTACGTATATAAGTGTATGCGTAACATGTCCTTCCAATTTAGAAAAGTAAAATAAAACGGAATATATTTGAACTCCTAGAGGAAGCCCATAAAGTCACCAAAATTTCTCTCTTCCCCATACAGAAGCAAGAACCAGAAACTTATCCAAATGCACATGTAGCTCGATGTTGGAATCTAAATATGACATTCACATTATAATCTTTGGACTCTGAGGAAGATATTATAAATCTATGGGACAAGATCAAAGTAAATATTTCCCTATGGATTCATCAGGACAAAGAATTCTCAGATTTGATGTTCTTTACTCTTATTAGGAACTGGTCCTCAATTTTGTAGTTCAGATCTGTTAGTCATTTGTTTTTGTTAGAACTTGTGTTTTCTCTTTTTGGTTGATGTGGCCAGTTCAAATTTTTGACTTATTTGTAATATTTTCCCTCTATCAATAAATTTATTTCTGTTTCTTTTTCAAAAAGAAAATCGACAAAGTTCACATTCAAGCACAAATTCTACACCAAATGGCTATGGTCCTCTAATCAATAACTTACGGCAGAAAGTTTCAAGAGACCATGATCTAAAAGTGGCTCTAGCTGCTTAAATATCATAGCTCCTAAAAAAGTTTTGCATCAGTAGTTTCAATAACATTTATGGGTGTCAAATAGTGAGATTACTGAATGCTAGGAAATAAAGAAATAAGCTGGAGTTATCTTATTTATCTTCCATTCTCTTTCACCTGAGAGTTCTCAAACTTCATAAAGCTCAACCAGACAACCCACGACAGAATCGCAAGCATCCGTATAGATTATATAAATTCAAAGTTGACAGCAGATGAAAAAGAATAACAATCCAAGTTTGGAATTACGCCTAATATTGAATGACGCATAGGACAATCAATATAACACACACACACACACATTTGGAGGTACCTAAATCCCTTGTAAACAGACAAAAGATAATTAACATTCACATAAGTTTTTGTCTTTTTATTTTATTTTTTTCCAGAGAAATATATTATGAATTTCTGTACTTATTTCCGTAAGAAAAAAGAAATTTGCCAAAAGGAAGAAAAAGAAAACAGAAAGGACAAAAAAAGGGGACAAGCAGTTGTTAAGAAAAGGAAGACTCCAGAGCAATTTATCAAGAATACCTTTCCAACCATGTGAACATCATGAGATGATTTTTGCACGGGCTCTTTTGTAAGCAAAACAAGGTCGTTTTCTGCAAAGCTTCTTGATGCTGTAGAATCATTGTCATCATGAGAAAAGCGAACAAGATGAAAATCATCAACTCTTTCGACTGAAAGCACCGATAAGACACCAAAATACATCTCTTCCCATGAAGGCATTTCCAGAAAAGAGCTCTGTAATTGTGCCTTGAATTCCTCCAAGACCAATGGCCTGAAAATCTCGATATACTCTTCAGGTGATTGAAAACATACAGGAACCTCCTTGAATTTTCCAACTGTACAGTTATCATCTTTGTTTGCTGATGCTAAAACAACTGTCGCAAAGTAATCTATCTCTAAGATAGGCTTATACCATTCATCAAGTCTTGGTGGTTGGAACCTTTTTACTTGAGCTCCCAGCCTCAGAAATTGGACAGATTTATTTCCAATAGGTGTTTTGAGTTGGATAAGTTGTCGCTTAGGAAGAGACATGCTTGGTTTTGCTAAGGATGTTGGCTGACGTTTCAAAGAATTGAAGGCAGCCTCCAGTGGATCATCTTCTGCGTCACATACTATCTCTTTCAGTATGTTGTTGTTTGGTTTCATAGCCACACTCTCACAAGCTTTACTCAGCTTTTTCGAACTTACAGCTCCATCGGATGAGTTCTTCAAACTAACTGCCCCCTGAGATTTTAAAGAGTAATTTATATTGCCCTCAAAGATTTTCTTTTTCTGATTATTATCTGCAGCTTCTGATTTTTGGAAGGTGACAGATGCTACTTTTTTTAATTTATCAGAGTCCACCCAAGAGGCACAACCATCTGCGACAACTTCTTGCTGGAAAGTCTTAGACATTTCCTTTGGAGTGTCACCGTATGCTTTCTTCCTCATTACATCAATATTTGACGTGATTTCATCAACATGGTTAGCCACTGTTTTATTTGCATCAGGTAACATGAACTCACTAGGTGAAACTTCTTTTTCATCATCGGATAGAATGATCAGATTATCTCTGTCCTTTTCATCATTCATTGTAGCTGGATCTAGGATTTCAACATCTGTATCTTTGATGGGAAATGGCTGAACATCGAAAGCAGACCCCCCCATTTTTAAAGATAAGCTTTCAGAACTGGAGTTCCTTTTAACATTATCTGAAGCTTCCTTCGATAAAGTAACAGAAAGGTGTGATACTTGTTCGGTTAATTCATCCATGGCAACATTGTCTGAAATAAGAAAACATGGCATGTTGAGAGAAGATACCAACAATGATCGTGAAGAATGATCAGGACGAAATTAAATGGTAAATTTGTTTTGTGTATGGGCATAACTTATAAGGGAATAAAAATGCTCACCACGTGATATAAGATCTTCAATAGCCTTGATAGTCAATGCAACAGTGTTCTTACTTGAACTGTTGAGCAACTTCAGCAAAGCATCAACTGTTCTTTTCCAATATACAACTACAACTTTAAGCTTTGACTTTCCCCAATCCACAAGATCATGAAGCCAAGAAAAATCAAATGGACTTTCTAATATTCCAAAAGAACCAGACTTCTTCACAAAGCAAGGATAAAACCTTTCAAATAAAACAGGAAGGATCTCAAGCAGGCGAACACAAGTCATCTGACAGTATAAAGAACAAATAACCTTAAGAATACCACCATGATAAGACAACACTACGATGCTTCAGAAAGAGATTTTAGGGCCAAACATGCAATTATTTATCAAGTCATCAAGCACACCAACCAATATACATTGCCATGCCCATGGACAGAAAGGAGGGGGAACTGACAGGATAGTGGGGGAGAGAGAGAAAGAGGCTGCTGTTTTGATAACATTTTTTTCAAATCCAATAAATCAAAACCAACGCACGCCTTGTTGGCAAACGACAATGGTGCGGTAACAAGTCAAAGGGATGCAATAAATTGAGTGGAGGCTTTTGTGTGGGATGAGGATTCTAGTGGGTACACACTTAGTTAGGATGTGCTAATCATCCACATCATTTACTTTAGAAAAGAAGCAAGACTGCAACCATACCTGACAAGCACTATAATCAATAAATGCCTTCCCTTCAATCAAGCACCTCCGAATGGAAGGCCAGGCAGTTTTTGACAGTAAGAAACAGAAATTTTCACGTACTTTTATGTCAATTTCCATTGATTTCCGATCAACACTTTTTGGTACAGAGTCAAAGACTGGCTGCCTGAGAAAGCCACCATCTGTGGAAAATTTTGTCATGCCTACGTAATCAGAAGATTTTTCTGGTATGTTAGAAGGCAACTCCCCTTGATCAAGCAATTTGAGAAGAACAAAGAAAAAATGTTGTAGTGTCTGAAACTTTAATATGACGCTGTCCACTTGGACCTGGAAAACACAATATAAAACTGCATAAGACAAAAACAAAGGTGGAATTCAAAAGCAATATCATCCCTTTGAAAATAACACCCTTCCAACAATAAAAGGGACATGCAACTTCATTTTCCAATAAGAGAAATGCAAAAATCATCCAAAAGGCAGGTAAGAACTTCTAAGAACAAAGTACTAAATATAAAAAACGCAGCACTCAAAGCACAATTAAAGAGAGAAACCTAAACATCATGCATCATTATTTTCGAGATGTGATAAAATACAAGCAAAACTAGGGGCGGATGGAGGGTCGAAGAGAGAAGAATAAGACTTAAGAGAAACTCACCAGTTTCACGGCATGTTTCAAGCCTAACAAAACAGCAGATAAGGAAGATTCAAAAGAACAAAGAAACTTCAGGCCACAAGCAAGGCCCCTCGTATTAGAAACGTGTTCCAAGATGCTCTTTCCAAACTGCCTCACAGTCTAGAACAAAGAATCATATTTAAGAAAAGATAAAATGCTGGAACTAATATGGAGGTACAGAATGGGAGGAGATAAAGGGAATTCAACATAAGAAAGGTAAAAGTAGTGTTATGCTAACTATAAATAGAAAATTTTACATAATTACATCGTGGGCATCCAGAAGTGAAAGAATCAAGCTTTCTCCCATTCTTGGTTCCCAAGTCCAATGCTTCCAAAGCGCCCCCTGGCCCACCTGAACTGAGAAATGGGTTGTTAACCTGTAATACAGTAAAGAAAATAGTCAGTAAAAAATTATCAAAATCCATATAAAAAAGGCTTATAAAACAGTCGTCCAGAACTCAATTGATTCTAGCTGATCATTTGCGGCCTGCTTGGTTCATTGATTTGAATAGAAATTCAAATTTTTGTTAGAGAAAATACTGTTGCAAAAAGGTTTGAATTGTGATTCGAATAGTGAGACAAACGGGCCTTTAACATTCTTAGAACTCTTGATTTCTTCTGACCAGAAAAAATGTTTTTTTTACAGATTTAGGGATTTGTTCTGCATAATTATAGAGCCTAATTGAATGATTTTTCTGTGACGAAAGACAAATTGCACAAATTTTGCTATCTTAGATATAAATTCATGTAGAAAATGCCATATGCTTTAGAAAATAACAATAATAATGTTTGAAGTAAGATACCACATAAAAATAATGTTAATTAACCAACCAAAATGCTTTCACCTGTTGAATGCTCGAATTAGAGGAAGCAACATTGTTGACACTTTTATAGAGTTTTTTTGCTCCTTCCCATCTCCACCATCATCAGAACCAGTCGGGACCTTCCAACCAAATGTTGCAGAGATTTCACAAGAAGAGAGCCATGTTCTAACTGGAAGTGCCATTTCTGGACCTATTTCAGGTTCCACCATGGAAAAACGAGACCTAGCCCAAAAAACAGCCTTGAAAAATGATGTAGGAAGGACCGAGGGATTGATGTCAACAAGGACGTCAGTCCATAACATTGGAATGCACATCCATTCTCTAAAATCCAGAGATGCAATTTTGCTCTGTGCACCAAAGTCCTTCCAGGAACTTTCATCGTCTTCTGCATCCACAGTGAGGAGTCTAACATCATCTTCATCATCGGTCAATTCATGCAATGTGCGTCTTCCAGGGCTTTGTGGTGGGCAGCAACTCAGCAAGGAACTTATCAGGACAGCAGCATCAGATACTAGTATAGTTTGGATCAGATCTAAGGCAGGTTGTCTTAAAGAATTGTGAAGAGAGTAATCCTTCAGAGATGAGACAAGAGGAGGACCCCTGCCCAATCCAATTAAATGAGTTTGCAACTGTGCAAGTACAACCCTTGACCAATTCCTAGACATTTCCAAGCACACCCACGTAGACCAATAATGCTAAATGTACTTTCTGTTAAATAGGGTCCTCTGACTAAAAGATAAACTTAAAAATACAACTATGAAACAGAAGTTAACAGAGAACGTAAGTTCAGCCTCTTCTTTTTTTTTTTTTGGAAAAAAGATATGAAAGCATAACCAGAAGATTAACGCCCACTACAAATGTTGTCCCTCCAATCAAAATGGTAGTACAAACTACATTTACTTCCAGCCCTCGTGTATAAGTGCAACAATTCTGTTCATCCATATCTCCTATTGCATCCTATACTAGTGTTTTTCCTCAAAATAAAAATAAAAACAACACAACAAATCCAAACCCTGATGATCAGTGGTGCAGCCACATTCAACTCAACGTTAAAAATTTGATTTTTTGCCTTAAAATTTTCTAATAATTTCAGTTGTGGTCCTATTTTATAGGAAATAATACAACTGGGCCCCGCTCAATAATTAAAAATTTATACTACTTTCCTATACTGGTAAAAAATTATCGCAAAGTTTTTTTCAAGGTGCCCCCACTAAAAAAAATTCCAATAATCATTGTTGATGATGCTAAAACTTTAGCAATAGGGGAAAAAAAAGTAGCTCAGAACTAAAGCAACAGTCTGCGTATAAAAAAAACCAAATCAATAGTAAGTAAATTAACTTACCACATGTGTGCACACTCAGATGGGGGGCATGGTGGGTTCATTGAATAGCCACGGTGAACAATTAGAAGGGCTATCTGAAATCAAAATCACCCAAAAACTAATAATATTAAACCCAAAAAATAAAGACCCAAACAGCCAAAAAAAAAACACTTTAAATAACAAGGACAAAAACATATGTTATACGGCTCTCTGATAATCTAAAAGAAAATATACAAACCTGACGAGCCTTCTGCCTAGTTAAAACACTGAAGTTACTGCTCACAGGTACCTGATGGAGGAGAAAATATAGAAAATGCCTACGTTGCTTTTCATGTTCCCCATCTTGCAAAGCTTCAAGAGACTGCAATAGTTAAGCTTGTTATCACAGAATCCACGGAATTGCATTAACACGAGCAAAGGAAGTAAAACTTGATGGACACATGATTATGTAGAAATGGAAATATAAATGAACCCTCACAGACATGCCTGAAGAAAAGGCTGAAAAAGATCAAAAATGTCTTTATGGCTTTTCTCATTTCGAGTATGAAAACACTGACCCAAAAGAGTATTGCGCATCACACTCGGAGACAGAGTAGACCTCAACCAAAGTTTACAACCTTAAAGTAATCCACAATGATAAAGCAAATGTAAGAACAGTTTCTTAAAAAAAAAAAAAAAAAGTAACAGCAGCATTAAACTATATATAAACTTCCGTGAGAAAATTGAAAAGAATATTCTTACCAAGCATCTCAAAGAGTAGTCGCAAGCAAGAAACTGCATGAGAAAAGTCTACGGAATCACCACTAATGTGGTTAAGTACAATATCGAGAAAAATAGGATATCTCTCTAATATCCCTTCTTCAAAGGCTGGAGCTTCCAAGAATCCAAGCCTTCATGAAACAGACACAAATGTAATATTAGCTGGAGATGTGAAACCAAATCTTATGAAATTAAACATTCTATCCACCAGTTCCTACAATGACTTGATGCCAAGCCAAATGGACACGCGATCCAGCTGAGCTCTTGGCCTTGAAATCTTCGTGACTGATGGCAAAGCTTCTGTCTCCAAAAAGCCAATGAATTTCTTAATCAAAGGCTGTAACGGTTCCAAGTCTGTTGCTCTCCTATGCAGAAGGAGAAAAACAATTAGAAACAAGACACAGCAAGGAAAAAACACTGACCCCCAATGTGCCAATAAGGAACCTGAAATAATGAAACCCTTCAGCATATTATAATAGCACACACCAAAAAAAAAAAATTTAAAAAACACTGCTACTAGGAAGCAGTACCTCAATTTTCCCATAGATCCAACCATACGATAACCCACTGATCTTACTCTTCTTTTGAAGAAAAATAATGCATAAACACCCTGACAAATTAATCATCATTTCATAAGCTAACAGGAGGATGAGAAAATGAAATCCAATTAGAAATCACAAAATAAATGCAAAAACATGATACCGGAAACTGTTGCTGACCATCCAGGGCAAGTTCGTGTACATTATCAATGGCTTCAATAAATGTTTCAAATTCAGTAAACAACGACTGATCATCTAACAGACGAGGGAACATCAAAACCTGTAAAAAAAAACAAAAAAACAAAAACAAAACGAAAACAAAACAAAACAAATGATGATCAATTAGATGGCTTAATGTTTGGTCCTATTCAACACAATAGTAAAGGGATGTTTTCACGTATAAGATAACTTTTTATAAGACTCTTTAGTGTCAGGTGTAATAAACATAGGCTCAATTAAATTGAGACTGGATACCCTACTTCTGCAGAACAAAACTAAATAAAAAGCCATGTATAATAGTTATCGTTAGGCTGTGTTTGGCCCTAAAATAGCAAGGGGAAAAAGTGAAGAAAATGTAGGTAAGAAAAGGAGAAGGGAAAAAATTAAGGTAAAAATTAATAATAAATTAAGCTAGTTTAAACCTTCATAATTAACACAGATGGAGAAAAAAGAATAAGTGCTTAATGCTTCATTAGTTGCTTTTGCAAGTAGGATATGAGACTTGGCATGTCTAAATTATCATTTGGCAAAGCCATGCAATAAAGATTAAAATTTTAAAAAAAAAAAAGTGAGTAGACAGAAGCCAATCCAAGAAAAAGACTAGCATAGTGAACCTACTTCAAGAGTAAACAAAGTTATCATTTAGCTATTTATTGATGGTTGGGTGCTACAAAGCTAGCTTCTACAATAGCTATGGTTGAAACATGACTTTCCGTACTAACAAGTATCCATGGTGGGTTACTAAAAAGTATCCATGGTGGGAGCCTATCTAAGTCTCTTCTGACTCTTGGAGTCTGCCTACTTATGTCGAACCAAGATCCCATCACAATTACCATCCCTGAGCGTTCCTCTCTAAAGTTGTAAGGTTAACAGTTACACCCATGCATGAATTTTGATATTTCAGTTTCTCCTTTAAATGATTGTATTGCAATTCTAGAAATATAAGATTGAATGAAACAAGACGATTGTAACATTGAACTAATACATATGGGGAGAGAAATCTACGATAACGAAGAAAAATGAAATGGAGATCCACATACCTCATACATGACACTAACAACTTCAGCATTACCACAAGCTGGATCATAATCATCTTTTAATAGTTTACTATTTATTTCTTTTAAGTGCATAGTCACCCTTTCTTCATCAAGACCTTGCAACACATCAAGCAGGGGACCTATAGAACTCAACTCATACTCCATGTTATACATTTCTTGGGCTTGATGATGTTGTGTAACACATTGGACACACTGCCGCATTTCCTCAGAGATTCTCCTCCATAGACGTCTGAGAGGAGAATCATCACGCTCATCTTTGAAGTAGTTGTAAAACGTCTCTAAAAGAGGTCCCATTAAATCCCAAGAGCCACACCAAATGTGACTTTCTTTTGGCAAAGATATCAAATAAGTAAATGCATCCGCAAACCTGAGAGTTGAGACATAAAGAATGATACTATACTAAGTGTCTAATATGAACCAACAATGGTTAAATAAAAATGAGTCAAAGATGAAAAAAAATCATCAAAGAATCCATTTTGAAAACCATAAGAAACACAATAAAACTAACGAATTTAAAATAACTTCATGTGCAGAAAGGAATTTAACAAAAACAGTACAATTATAAATATGCCCTTTGGCCACTTAAGAATAGGGAGTAAAAGGTCATATAAGATTGATTAGGCACAGTATTCTACCTAGTAAAGAAAAGAAGAAAATAAGAATACATGAATTATTTAACGAACCAAAAATCTTTGGAAACTTAAAGAATTGAAAGTATATAAACATATAAATGTTATGAGGGTTAACAAGCAATTGTGGTTATGCAATAAGGATCCCAGCTCAGAAAATGCACGAGAAAATTCTACCTAGTAAAAAAAAGAATAAAATAAGAAGACATGAATTTATCTATCAAACCACAAATCTTTGGAAACTTAAAGCATTAAAAGTACATGAACAACTAAATGATACGAGGGTTAACAAGAATTGTAGTTTTGCAATACGGATCCCAGCTCGAGAGAGAGAGAGAGAACAAGAACCAACATAGAAAGGGTTTATGTGGATAATACTTTTAGAGAGCCACTTTTGGGTATTAAACTTAAAACGCACTTTCATGATTGTCTAAATGAAGTTTTAGGAGAAAACAAGAGAAGCTATTTTGCAGCTTAGTAGAACTTTTTACTCTAAGTTTTATCTCTTATCTTCTAAATGTCCCTATTTATCCCTTCGTATTGACAAAAGCTACAATAAAACACACACACACACAATCCAAATAGCAACTGAAAAACAACAACCTGTATTTTCATTGTTCTACTGCTTAAAAGGAGAAGCAAAACCTATCCCAAATGGATTTGCTCAAGTTCTCAATAAGCATAACAAATATCAGGTATTACAGCATAGAAGCAAAATTCAAATTCCAAATATTAATATGGTTAAGTCTACTGCTTATAGAATTGAAAAAAATAACAATAATAAAAATTTGCATTGTCTCCCTATTGTTGATCTTTTGACAAATATAACAAAATGAATTACAACAGCTAGACTGTTCTTTTCTAATTATATTAAAAAAAAAAAGGTTACAGGCAAGATTTAGAGACAGAAAAGTCAAGCAGAGGCTGAACTGAAAAAAAAAAAAAAAAAAAGAGGCCATGTTTATCGTTATAGTTCTCATATACTCATACACCTAAAATAACACTTCTTACAGTAAAGTATAATCAACACAAACACTTGAACTTTATAAAAATGAAGAACAAATTACTAAGAAAACTAAAAATAAAACCTTTCAATTACAATTAATCGCTATCAAAACGCCGCTGAAATGATAGTTCTCATAACAAAAACAAGTTGAGTTTGCACCAAAGCATCAATCAAATTTTCATTTTCTTTATCTTTGAATCTTAGCGAGCAAGTTTATTACGTGAGACGAAAATAAAAACAGAGAAAACATTGGAGAAAAGAGGTTTTTCACCATTTTTCTTTGCTGTGGTGAAGACGACGGCGTTTTGAGGAATCAATGCAATCATCGTCTTCGTCTTCGTCTTCTTCGTCCTCTATGTCTGTCCAGCGCTCCAATAGTTCTCTTCTGGTCGCCATTGATGAATTTCCCAAGACACAATTATAGGGTTTCTCCGACAAGGACTTTAGAGAGAGAGAGAGAGAGTAAAGAGGGAAAATCTTCTCTCCTTTGCTAATCGGATGAAGGAAATTTAATACGGGGTTATTAGCACGGAAGAATTTGAAAAAAGGGGCAAAAAAAAATTCTTAATTAAGGAAATGATTTTTTTTTCTTTAAAAAAAAAAAAACACGCTTTTTTAGGTCTCAACGTTTGCCCATCCTGCATTTTGTCCTCTTAAGTTGCTCTTTGGTTGGGTTTTTACCACAAATTTAATTATAAATAGTATAAAATTTTTCACATATTATAATAACAATAAAAAAATTACTGCAGTATAAAGCTCTCACATGCTACAATATAAGTGGTTCTACCAACAGTTCCTACCACTTTTCTAAACACTCTTTAAATTATTTTATTAGGATTAGAACCTTTTTCTTTTGTTTGAGATGAAGGATTAGACCATTTTAATACATGCTCGTATCAATGCATTTGCCAATTAAAATATAAAAATAATATATTTAATGTGTTATTTTATTTTATATTTTAATACATAATATTATTTAAGTATTATACTTATCTTTTGACACAACTGTTAAACATTAAAACTTGTAAAAGTATTTTTAATATTAAAATAGTTAATAAGTAAAAATGTTATAAAGCCATCTTCAATGCAAATACTGATGTTAATATTATATTTGTCATTAAAAGTGTAAAAATAACATACTTTGTGTGTTATTTTATTTTGTGTGCTAATACATAGTACTATTTAAAATATCATATTTGCCTTAAATCATAATCATTAAATCTTAAAACTTATAAAAGTAAACTTTTAATATTAAAGTAGTTAAAAAATGCAAATGTTGTAATTATTAAAGCAAAAAAATCAAACTATCGATGAATAAAAATCAAATGTCATTCCTGCTATATGGTGACAAATTTACCACAAAATTTAAGACAAAAAATTTAGCATTAACAATGACATTAGAGCAAAAAAAAAAAAAGTAAAGCTATCAACCAATAAGAATCAAATGTCATTCCTGCTTTATGGTGACAAATTTGCTACAAAATTTTAGCAAATTTACTATTGGCACATTAATTTAGCATTGTCTTGGGATACTCTAATCATTAAAGCAAAAAAGTCAATCCACCAACCAATAAATGTCAAATGCTAAATTTGCTAATTTGTCACAAACTTTAGCATATGACAAATATAGCATTAAAAAGGGCACTACATTGGATTTTTTTACATCAAATGCTAAATTTGCAATTAACACTATTAGAAGTGTGCTTGGCATGATGTCCAAGGACTTCTCCTAGGGGCCTGCGGACCACCCTACTTGGCGGATGCTACCAACACATGCCACTATGTAAAACACCACATTGTTACCATGTTAGAAAACACGCTAGAAGACCTTCTCGGGTGACTTAAGTGAGTGAGTGATCTATTAAAAACTTTTATCCATTTGGTATTGAGGACTATACGACAAAGATGGTGCTTACGAATAAAGAACATCCCTTCCCGCTAGAAGTATTTCGGTTTCTCGTCTTTATCTGTATAAACAAAGGTTTATATATATTTATTTAGCATTAAATTAATAAACTTTATAGCATGTTTTAAAAAAAGTTTTGTAAAAATTTTTGTTATATATATTAATCACTATAACCACATTTTCGCTAGTTTTGTAAAAATCATTCTCAAAAAACCACCATGGTCTTGGTTAAACTCATGACTTTGTAAGGGGATCGAAAGGATTCTGGTTCCAAAAATTATTTAAGTAGTTGGGAGTAGGAATAAGCTCAAGAAGAAAACCTTTCAGGAATTAGAAGAATTTAGCGTCACAAACTAAATTTTTTAGTTTTCCTGTGGCTTGGTAGTTGTATTTAGAAATTGGAATCTCTTGTCAGTTTGGAATTTTTATTGAATTTCTAATTTACAGACTTCAATGGTTTTTTAATTTTTATTTTATTTTATTTTGTCTTGGAAAATAAGAAGAAAATATCTCGTATTACTGTTACTGTACAACACAAAACCTTCTCATCAAAATTTTCATAAAAAAAAAAAAACCATCTTATTTAAATATTGAAAAGAGCACTCGTTTGGCAACCTTTAGTTAGTTAATTTATGTAAATCTACCCACTTTAAAATTACACGTTAAAAAACTGCCATATATACCGACAGTTCACTCACAATCTGGTGCGCCAAATAGGCATAATTAATTGAGGTTTAAGTAATAGAATTTGCTTCTTCTTTTTTTTTCAAGGAACCAAATAACTAAGAAGTATTATTGACTTCTATGTTTTGAGGTGTAAAGGCTATTAGTTAATGCGTTTCCTACTAATAAGAGTACCTTGAGGTGTAAACGAAATTTAGTTAAAAGAATTTACTAATAATAAGGGGGCTTGACTTTTATGAGTTTTAAGGCACCTTAGCACGTCATTCGGGACAACTTTCTTCATGCAATCTTAGTCATATAATAATGGCTCTTTTCCCATCTGGGTATCTTTCTATACATCTAAACTTCCAGGAAAAACTTCGATTTGGGATTTTTCTCATTTCTTCAGGAAAATGCATGTTATTGTGATCAGCAGGTTCTGATTTTAACGTATATATCTAATCCATGATTCCAAGAAATTAGTGTTGTGCATAGCATTGTTATGGAGAAAAATAAATAAATTAAGTGGCATCTATGTCGAGCCAACCTTCAAAGAAGACAAACTCGGCGGCAAGTCGGAGTTCAACCGGGCAAACTGTGAAATTTGCGAGGCAAACGTCGAGCGGGCGGCATGTTAGTTTGTCAAGAGAAGACCTTGACATGTCAGGAGAGCTTTCAGGGGATTACATGAATTACACGGTTCACATTCCTCCCACGTCTGATAATTAGCCAATGGACTCGTCTGTGGCCATCAAGGCAGGAGAGCAATACGTGTCGAATTCGCTCTTCACAAGTGGATTCAACAGCGTGACGAGGGCACATCTTATGGACAAAGCGATCAACTCCGACGTCAACCATCCACAAATGGCCGGAGCCAAAGGGTCTGCTTCTTCAATGCCTGCTTGTGATGGCAATGTCATGAAGGATGAGAGGGGTCGATATAACACCTTGTGCTTGCAGGTACGTATTTGCTAATTTATTATTATTGTTGGAATTTTGAGAAAAGCAAACACGTATTCAAATAATTCTAAAGATTTTAATCCAAAGAGTTGGCCAAATATGCAAAATAAACGGCCCTTTAGTCTACCTAAAAGCTTTCATATTTGGCTTTTAAAAGTTATAAATAGCACATGACAACACATAATATTGTAAAAATAAACACGTAAACACCCAATAGATGGATTTCTTCAATTTGTAAACCATCTTCTTTGTATCTCCCGATACAAAGTTTTCCGGTTACACCATGTAGATTGTTTCATCAATGTCGCCATTGAGAAACGCAGTCTTAACATCCATCTAATGAAGCTCAAGATCAAATTGTGCCACTCATGTCATCATAAATCCTAAAAGAGCATTTCAAAGAAACTGGAGAGAAAGTCTCTTTATAATTCATGCCTTCTTTTGTGTAAAGCCTTTAGCGACAAAATGAGCCTTGTGCCTTTCCACATCGCCTTTCGAATCCCTCTTGGTCTTAAATATCCATTTCCAACCAATGAGTTTTGCTCCTTCAGGTAATGAGACAAGATCCCCAACGTCATTGTCCCTTATGGACTTTGTCTTCTCATTCATGGCATCAATCCACTCTTGAGATCTAAAACTTTCCATGGCTTGATGAAAGTTAATTGGATCATCTTCCACCACACCAAGGTTGAACTTATGTTCTTGGAGAAATACAATGTAATCATCTAGTACCATAATTCTCCTTTCTCTAATGGATCTCCTTAATGGCATAGGTTTTGAAGGTGGTAGAGTTTGTTCTTTTGGAACAATTTCTGAAATGGAAGGTTCTCCAACATTGTCTTGATTTGGTTTGCTTCTGGAACAATATCAAGAATAGGAACCTGATCAATGTCAATAACAGCTGTGGGAATATCAACATATTCCTTTTCAAAGACAAAGTCCTTAACCTTATCTCCCCTTGCAAACTCAACATCTTCAAAGAACCGGGCGTTTCTCGTCTCAAAAATCAACTTAGTCTTAAGATCATAAAACTTGTACCTCTGGATCTTTCAGAGTATCTAACAAAATAACAACTTACCATCTTTAAGTCCAGTTTTTTTTCATTAGGCCTATAAAGCCTTGCCTCAGTTAGACATCCCTAAACATGCAAATGCTTTAAACTAGGCTTCTTGCCTGTCCAAAGTTCGTAAGGGATCTTGGCAGTTGCTTTAGTTAGAACCCTGTTAAGGATATATGCTGCAATCGTAGTGCTTCTCCCCAGAGTGATTTTGGTAAGGTAAAATGAGAGATCATGCTCTTCACCATGTCCTTAAGTGTCTTGTTTCATCTTTCAGTAACACCATTCATAGTGGGCAGACTCGGCATAATGTACTGTGGGACGATACCGCATTCCTCTAAGAATTTAGCAAATGGTCCTGGATATTGTTCACCTAAACCGTTATATTTGCCATAGTATTTTTAATCTTTTTGCTGAATTAGTTCTCAACTTCAGCCTTATAATTTTTGAACACATCCAGTGACTGTGACATTTCATGAATGAGATACATGTAGCCATATCTAGAAAAATCATCCATAAACATTATAAAATATTGTCGACCATTCCAAGAGACCGTGAGAAATGGCCCATAAATATCAGTATGTATAAGTTCTAAGACATCCAAAATCTTTTTGGCTTCAAATCTCCTTTTATTGGTTTGTTTTCCCTTAATCCAGTCAATACAAATATCAAAATCTGTAAAGTCTAAGTGGTTTAGAATTTCATTTGACACAAATCTCTTTATTCTCCTTCTGGAGATATTACCTAATCTCTTATATAATAATGTAACTGAATTCTCATTGGATAATTTCCTCTTTATACCTTGTGTACTTAATTGCAGGGATTCATTAAATGAAGGAATTGTATCAATTAAATAATGATTATTGTAACCTGACAAAGAATCAAAACCAACCATTTTTGAATCATGAGACAAATTAAATTTTCTATTTCCAAATGAACAAGAATAACCAAATTTGTCTAAAATAAAAATAGAAATGAAATTCCATCTAAAAGATGATACAATAAATGTCTCATTAAGATCCAAATAAAATTTAATCTTTAACAATAAACTAAATTTCCCTATTGCTTCAACTTCAACCTTTTTGCTGTGGCCCACATATATGTATCTTTCACCATCATTTGGCTTTCGGCATCTCAGACAACCTTGCATAGACACACTAATGTGAGTGGTTGCACCAGAATCTATCCGCCAAGTGTGTTTAGGTATCGAGGTTAAATTAACCTCTGAACAAATTAAATTAAGAAGCATACTTTTTATTATTATCATTCTTAACTTTCTTGAACTATGAGCCCGAGTGTACGTACCAACATCATTAATAATGAGATCATTAACATGATGCTTCCCTTGTGGAAGACTTAAGGCCATCGAACACCGAGGTCATAACTTTAACTTTACTTGTGTACTTCACATTAAGGACGCTAGTACGACACTTCTTATCCTCTTTACTTTACCTTCTTTTTAACTTGGTGAGCATAACAAATAACTAGACGTTATAGTGCTATAACTTAGAATTTAAACATTTTGCATCGCAAATGCAAACATGTTACATATCAGGACTTAAACTTTAAATCATATTGCATAACATATGCAATCATACTTTAAATACATTGAAAATCATAACTTAAACTTTTAAAAATATTATGCATATCAAATGCAAATATGTTTTAAACATAGTAGTTACAAAGTCATTGCAAATCTTGTTTTGAACTTTAAAACTTTTTGCATAACAAATGTAAATATACTTTAGAATCAACTTGTATAACAATTGCAAACACATTTGCAAACATATATATAAGTATTTAAAAATCATTTACTTCATGCTGTAAGTGAGGTTTGAACTTACCTATCTATAGCTCTAGTGTTCCCATCGCATTCCTTTCTTTTCCTTTCATTAGGCAGCTTCTGTGTTTTGATCATACGACACCCGACTTATTAGTTAACTTTTTTTATCAATCTACTCGATTGGTAATGAAACTTAAATATTAACCGTTCTTTCCTTTTAAATTAACTTGATACCCTATCGGTTTACTCTTCTCTTTACTTTGTCCCCGTTGCTTTTAACTTTATAACCCACCATGTTACCATACCTTTCACTTTAGTTAACTTTATAAACCATTGGTTTGCCTTGCTCTTAACTTTGTAACCCATCAGGTTACTTTTTCCTATACTTAATTTTGTAACCCATCGAGTTACTTTTCTTTTACTTGAACATCCCTTATTAAAATTTCTATCTCATGTGACAGTTTTGTTACCTAACGTATTACGGAACATTACGAGGTTTTGCTAATTCGGAGTGTTCAGCTCCATTTTAGCTGTTTCCTCAAAAATGACGATTTTACCCTTAACGTATTTTTCGTCAATTTCGTAATTTTATAAAACTCATTGCTTAACTTTACCGTTTCATTACTTACATATTACAAAAAAATTCTTGCTAAGGGCATTTTTGATATCAAGCATTTCGGGTCCGTTTTGGCCTTTTTTTCATAAAATGACTATTTTGCCTTTATTAGATCTTAGAAAACTTTCAGAACCCGTTAAAACATAACTTTTATTTCTTTATGTCTTATAATATTATGGAAAACAAAAAAAAATGGTTTTCCTTCCAATTAAGTCTGTTATGTCAAGCCCGTAATGCGAAAATCTTGCATTCTTGCCCTTAACATTTGTTTCCTTCCTTCTTTACTTGATTAAACTCTTAATCTTTAAAAACATAAACCCTGTAGTTACTCACTGCCCACAGAAATGCAGGGACCTAATGTTCCTTGGTGGAAACCCAGTTTCACATAGTTTTATAGTTTTGGCTTGAAACACAAAAATCTTTACATTTTTGGCCTCGGGACCAAAAGCAATCATTTTGTACCAAAACATCTAGTTTTTCATAGGGAATAAAACTTTCCAAAGTTTCATGGTCAAATTCCAAACATTTCATAACGTTTTCTATTTCTTGAAATTTTATGCTCAAAATTTTACAAAATTCATAACTTATCAACTGTAAAGGATTTTGACAATCTGTCCTTACCAGCCTAACAGTTTCGATAAGTTCTACAACTTTCGTGTTTTAACTTTCCTCAAATTCTAACGTTATAGTGGACTTTTTGGCTGATTTTCAAATCTACTGAACTTTTACAAAACTTTATAATTTAGTCATTTTAGAATTTTACAAAACTTTATTCACAAAAGTTGTTTCCCTCACTATTTTGGCAAATTCTAAATAAATTGGCCTTTAAGGCTCTCAAAATCCTATTCTCTTGAAAACTAGTTAGACTTTGCATTCTTTCTATCATCATTACTATCAATATCAAACATAAAACATTCATGCCATAATATCCATCTTACATGCCTTAGCCCAAAACATACATCAAACACTTGGTATGCATAAAAAAAACATAAACTTTAACTTAATTAAAAAAACTAGGATTTTACCTAATCCATGTAAAGTGTTTGTCCTCATTTTTAGCACTTGAAAAGCTTCCAAATTCCCTTAACATCAAGCCCATACCTCACTATAAAAATTACATCAAAACTTTAACAAAAACCCTAATACACAATAGGGAAAAGTTTTGAGTTTTTCCTTGAAAACTCTTCAATCTTTATCTCCTTCACTTAAACTTGCTTTAATACATGATTTGGAGGTTTGAGATTCATCAAACTTTGGAGAGAAATTGGCATGGGGGGCGTTTTTTCTTGGGAAGAAATAGGAAAAAATTTCCTAAAACTGAATCTTTTTTTTTTCAACAAGTCCTTGACTATTTCTAGTCTCTACTCTAGGGACTTGTTTGCAAGAGAAAATTTGCCCAAAATATGTGGCACAATCTCCACCTTGGAAATGTCCCCCCATTTTTCTTTTTTTTCTTTTTCTTTTTCTTCCTTTTTTGGTGACTAACCATGCTTAGTCACCGTTAAGCATCATTAAGTGCAAAAGTGACAATATTTGATTTGGCCACATCAAGGGGGGTGTGCTGGCAATTTCTCATCCATTTAAGTGTCCAATGGTAGGTCTCATATTTTTACACAGTCTAAATTTATATTGACAGTATTTTTCTTATACTATCGGTATTCGTTTCTATACAATTCATAAGATTCTACAACCTCTCATACTTGTTTACATCTACCACTTAATGTAATCCTTATACTGTTTAACTTCATATAGTCTGAATTTATACTGACAGTATTTTCTTATACTGCCGGTATATTCTTTATATTGTTACAAGCTTACACAGCATTCCTTACTGATTCATGTCCTCCAAACAGTATTATTCCTATATTGCTTTAACTTTAAATAGTCTAATTTTTGTACTGCTTAACTTTAAACAGTCTAATTCTTACACTGCATTACTTTTATAGTGTAATTTCTATACTATATAACTTTATCAGTGTACTTTCTTACACTGCATTATTGTAACACTGTATAATTTTTTATATTAATATATAGTATGTTTTTCTTAAATTATAACATTTGCTGCAACACATTTTGCAACAATTAAACTTTCCAGCATTAATTTTAAACACTACATTAATTTTGCAGTTTATATGTACTATATTGTCATTAGACACAAACTGAGGCATTATTTAATGTTAAAGAAATGCGTGGACCAATTGCAGAAACAACATTTTAAAAAAAAATTGGGGGAGGGGGGAGGGGGGGGGCGCAGTGGGGGATGGTGGGGCGAGGCAGTAACATTTGTTTCAAAGGGAAGTTTCGGAGTAAATATTAATGGCGTAGTGGAAACAAAAAGTCCATAAACTTGTTGGTTAGTTTGAAAAATACGTCATAATTCAAAGTTAGAATTTAAACACTGTAACATGTGAAAATTTTATACTGTATCAAACTTTTATAGTATGCGAGAACTTTACGTTATAGCAAACTGAACTTTATTTTTCTAACATACTTTCCAAACAAACTCTATAACATTGTAGCAATAATCTAGTTTTTTATTTTTTATTTTTTACAGCGAGGCATGAGTACGATAAGCAACGAATTTATGTTCTTAACACATGTCCGTTTGCAAATGAGTTCAATTAACGACTTTAAAAAAAATTGTGTCTAATAATATGGGAATGGTTTTTTTTTTTTCTACGATAATAAAGATGTAGTGAACTCCATGTTTAACATTGATGTTCGAAATTTATGAAAACATTTATAGAGGACAATTGCTGCATTTTGTATTGTTGTTCGTAGAAAAGTTTTTCGACAACGGCCGCCCAAGTCACAACTGCAAAGCATGGGAATCTCGGTGGTGATTTGTTCAACAAACTAGAAGCTCTTTTTTTTTTTTGTGGAAAACTCCTTTTATTTGTAAATAATTAAAATAATTCAATGTGAGCAGGGCTGGCTTAAGAAATATGAGGCCTTACGTGAAATTTTTAAAAGATGCCTTTTTATATTAAAGAAAATAAATACTTAAATTTTATTCAAAAATCAATTAATTTATAATTAATTAAAAATAATTTTTTTATATTAAAGTGTATCCAATAATATAGCTAATTTATTTAATCTTTCTTGTGACATTTGTTCTTAATAACTTAGGTATAAAAAGCTAAATTATTACTCAATATAATGCAAAATACGAATAAGAAATAAAATAGTCATTGTGAAACTTAAACAGTAGTAACAAATATATTGGCAAGAAAGAAAATATGAAAAAAAAGATATCTTGTGAAATAAATAGAACTAAGAGTTCCTTTAAAAAATGTTGATGAGCGAGTAGGAAAATAAGTAAAAATAAAGATATTACTTAAGAAAGATTAGAGCTTTTTCTTATACTCTTTTTCTTTTTGAAATGTATAAATTAGATAACTGCGAATTGTGACATTTGTATTTATGAGCAAATGATAATAGTTTTGGTTGACAAGTAATTAAAAACTCCCTGAAAAAGTAAAGTAATTAAAATACATATAACTGGCTAAATTTTGATGCACATTATATTCAATTGTCTATATATAGCAATTGTCATTTATGTAAAGAAAACGGAAAGGAAAAAGAAAGAAGGACACTTAAGATCTTAAAAACCAAACTATTTGTTGGGGTTTGAAATAAATAATGAATTTAACTATTGATACTCTCATATAAAAATAGGATCAATTATGTCTACAATAGTCTAAAAATTTTTGACAATCATAATAATTCCAAGGTGCTTGAAAGTTATTCTCAAAACATGATTTTTGATTTTTTTAATTGTAAAATAATCATAATAATTAGATATAATTAGTTATGTCTTAATTATTTTGGGGCCTTAATTACTTAGAAGCCTTAAGCCTTTGCCTAATCGGGTCGACCTAGTTAATGAAAAAGGAAGCCCGGCCTGGCCTGAAGCCCGCATAGGTCTAGGGTTGGGTCATGCCGCATTAATTTTTACAAGGGAATTTTCAAAAGTAAAAATTACATAATTTGTCTATTTTTTAAGGAGTGAATTAATATATGTCTTCATTATGCAAATATCACTTATATGTCTCTTTTTTAAAATTTCATATATTTAGAACTCTAAAATACCCTCTAACAAAATATTATCATATATTTAAATTTTTATAACAAATTTCCTTATTTTTTGAGTAGTTATATTAGGGAAAAAATATACACATATTACATTGATGCATTATCATTATTACTTGAAGTCTTAAAAAAATGAAATGAATGTCATTGAGTATCATTATCATTACGTATCATTAACTTAATAATATAACAATTATATAACCTATAAGATACACAAAAAGACTT
Organism: Artocarpus heterophyllus; assembly: GCA_025403435.1. Taxonomy (NCBI): domain Eukaryota; kingdom Viridiplantae; phylum Streptophyta; class Magnoliopsida; order Rosales; family Moraceae; genus Artocarpus; species Artocarpus heterophyllus. The sequence goes on from CM046339.1 coordinate 16,713,960, forward strand.
AATAAATATTGTATCATTAATTTAATTACTTATCACAAAAAAAAAATATCATTCACTTGAAGTCTTAAGAAATAAATGTCTTTGCGTATTATTATCACTACGTATCATTAACTTAATGATATGCCAATTATATAACCAATAAGACACAAAAAAAAGACTTAATAATACTGTATCATTAATCTAATTACAACACCCTAATTTCAATTTGTTAGTAAAACTATATTATTAATTTAATTACAACACCCTAATTCTAATCTGTAGGTAAAAAAATTCACAAAAAGACTTAATAAATACTGTATCATTAATTTAATTACTTATCACAAAAAAAAAAGAATATCACTCACTTGAAGTCTTAAGAAATAAATATCTTTGCGTATCATTATCACTACGTATCATTAACTTAATGATATGCCAATTATATAACCAATAAGACACAAAAAAAGACTTAATAATACTGTATCATTAATCTAATTACAACACTTTAATTTCAATTTGTTAGTAAAACTATATTATTAATTTAATTACAACACCCTAATTCTAATTTGTCGGTAAAAAAATTTCATCTTTTTAGGAAATTTTAAAATCGTTATCTTAGATACCAATTTGAATTTAAGCAACAACACCCTAGTTCCAAGGATTTTTTTAAATATAAGGATATCATAATCCGTTTGAAATCTTAAATGCATATATTATAGTTATTTTAAAAAAATAAATTAAAACTAACAATATCATTATTATGGTTATTAATGTCTTTATACATATGCATTGTGATATATAAAGAATATTCATGAACTGCATATATATTTTAATTCTACAAATAAAAAAAGGCCACATGTCTCATTAACCTTTTAAAAAAATAATAAATTATCTAAATGGTTCGGACTGGCCCAACCAGATTCTAGTTTGGACATAAATCTTTGGCCCAGCATGGCTTGAAGCTTAGGCTGAATCGAGCCAGGCTCAGGTCAAAAGAGAAGGGTCATGGGCCAGCCCATTTAACCCATCCGAAATTAATAGCTCTAATCTAATGTCATTAAAATTATGCATGCTTAAGGGTAGCTTTGTTATAGTAAAGGAGCAGTCATTTCCATATGCAATTGGGATTAGTGAGTTGGTAGGCATGTAGATTTAGCTTTAAAAACGCCATAACATTTGTCTCTTGTTTATGCTTCCTTCTGTTTCTTTTTTCTCTTAAAAAATTATAAAGAGGATAGGTAACCAGCTAGACAACTAGTGCAAACAGAGATGTGAATATGGGCAGATAGCCCAGCCCATAGGGCTAAAAGTAAAAATCGGACATGTTCGGCCCAACTCAATTGATGAAAAGAAAGGCCCATCTTTAGAATTCTAGCTCTAAGTATTCGAAAAAATTTCGACATGTAGTCTAACCAACTCGGCTTAGTATTTTGCACTACTATAATATCAACAAAAACATTAGAGTAAACGGACAACAAAACTACAGATATCCAAGAATTTGTACTGCAAAATATAATGTTAACAACATTTTTGGTGAATGATGGGAGGTTCATTTTTCATCATAGTTTGCCTTGGTTACGTGCTTTTTTGAGTAAACAGCGGGAGGAAATTAGAGGCAACTAGCACATCTCAATTAGGTTTGCACTTACTAGCAACTAAATCCTCTACTAAATTTCCCACTCAAAAATATGTTAAATAAAAGAAAAATACAAAAGAACATGCGGAAAAAAGAACAACCTGAAAAGAGAAATAGGAAAACACGGAAAACTAAACTAAAAATTAGATATAAAACCAGAAGCACCTCTCAAAGGATTAAGCCAAAAACTCTCTCCTTAAAAGAGTACTACACCCTTTAGCCAAAACCCAGTAGGAAAAAAGACTGAAGGGAAACCAAAAGGAGTGCATATCTACAAAAATGGTAACAGGAAATTATGTTGTATCTTTGTGGATCGCTGCAGTCTATTTACAAAAATGGCAACAGGAGATTAAAAAGCATAGCAATTGCCACTGCCTGTTAAACATTTTTAATTGTGGTCTATGTTTTATAATTTCATTAGTTGTTTGATTTATTTAAAGAAAATAATTATGGTTTAATAATTATTAGGTGTCAAAATCCTATTGGTCATAAAGAAGATATTTTCGATTTACATGGTATGTGGGTTATAAAGGATCTCAATAGAAACTAGACATCTCTCTACCCATTAACGATATATTTTCTCTCCATCAAGAAAAGTATTCCGTCAAAACTAAAAAGGGTTAAGAGAGAGAAACATAATTTTGTTCAAAAGCCTTTTTTGATCAATCATTCTCATCAAGTCTTTATCATAGATCAACGTATGTCTTCTTCTCCAATTATTGTTATGTGAGAATCATATAATTCAAAGATCTTGGTATTATATTTATGCAATATTAAGGTTTGTTTTGCATAATTAAGAAATTCCTTACGTGGTATCCGAGCCATAGGTTTTAGAAAGTATAATTTTTCATTAATGATTATTAATTTTTTCTTTGATTGAATTATTGAGAAATGTTTTCAAATCTTCTGCTGTACGTTACCAATTTGATGATCAAAGCCTTTAAAGTTTCCTTTTCTGTATATCTATATATTGTGTTTTATATATATATATATATATATATATGTATGTATGTATATTTTCATGTTTTAATGGTTCATGATGGCTTCCCGATTTCAAGTTTTGATGGGACTTTTATGTTGTTTGATATATATATCATTGAATGTTAGTATTGAAGGTAATCAAACCCAAGGCGTTAATGGCTGCAAGTTCCGTTTGATATTGAAAGGAAACGGTTTTGCAATTTTCAAGCCATTAATTTCAAAAAAAATGAAAACATTAATTACGGTTGAATGTATACGATTATCATAGTCAAAGTTTTGATTTTTTTTGAAAAGAATTTTGTTTGAAATTAAAAAAAAAAAAAAAAGAGAGGAAGAAATCATGTATCAACGTGGGATTTGATCTTATCCCTGTTCTGGAAGTTTAAATGATTTGGTCAATTGACCAAAACTGAAAAGAAATTAGGCTTTGAGCCCAATTACATAAACCAACCCAAAATAAACAGGTCAGTGGGCAAATCCATGAAGAAAAGGATTTGGGCATCAAGCTTTAAGGGCCCAAAGGTGGACTAGGTAAGGAACCGGATTGGATTGACCAACCTGTGATCATTGACGGTTGACCGACGTTGACCATTGACTTTGATCAAATTTTTTTTTCTAAAACATTATGTTAGAGTTTTAAAATTAAATTAAATTGAAATAAAAAGGTCAAAAACTTAAAATTTAGCGTTTTATTATGTTGTATAATATCATTATTTAATTTGATGTTTATAGTATGAATAATTTATTAGTCACCAAAGTGACCAAATTAGAATGTTTCCATAGATGTCAAATTAAATAAAATTAAATTACCTATGATTATGTGATGTTATTAATGAGATGACAGGATGATATATTTTTCTTTGTAATAGGTATGTTGAAGTTCATTGATTATAAAATATTTAAGGATCTCCCAAAGGTTGATTAGTTATTTTGTAATCATGAACATAACAGTGATTAATTGATATATTTGGTTAGATATGTTTTATATATCCAAAGATTGCAAGCATATCTAATTGGAATCTTTTTAACTGCCAATTATGTGAAATTTAAAATAATAATAATAATAAGCATCAATTATGTTTATTGTCATACATTGTTAGATCACCCAAATGAGAACTTTAATGTACATTTATGCTTATGTGAATGTTATTTGAATTTGAACTATGTTTTTATTTATGACTCAAAGTATTAATGTGTGAGCATTCTATCTATTTGTAGCATTTGCTCCTATTTCTCTTCATTCGCAAGCTTCATCTATTATGAAGTTCAATATGCTTAATTTTCTTGAATGATCTGAACAAGTTCAGTTTCACTTAGGTGTTCTGAATCTTGATTTGACACTCCTACATAATAAGCCCCCTACTGTTACTGATACTAGCAATGCTAAACAGAGATCTTTCTATGATACTTAGGAAAGATCAAACAGACTAAGCTTAATGTTTATGCGGATGACAATAGCAGAGAACATTAAGTCAATGATTCCAAAAACTGATAGTGCTAAGAAATTTATGGAGTGTGTGGAAAGTATGTCCCAATCTAGCACTACTGATAAGTCAATAGCTGGGACATTGATGGATACGTTAACTACCATGAAGTTTGATGGTTCTCATACCATGCATGAGTACGTCACTAAGATAATAAACATAGCAGCAAGATTGGGATCCATAGGAATGAAAGTGGATGAACGTTTCCTTGTGACATTTATTATGAACTCCTTGCCTCCTTAGTATAGTCCATTCCAAATAAATTACAACACAATAAATGATAAATAGAATGTGACAAAATTGTAAACTTTGCTTATTCAAGAGGAAGCAAGTTTGAAGAAGCAAGGAACTTACTTAGGTAATTTCATGGGTCAGCCAGGAGCTAAAAGAAACCAGGAAAGAATAATCAAAAAGGCAATAAAGGACTACTAAAGGTTAATGCATCGTCTGCCCAAATCCACAAGAAGGAGCAAAAGAAAGATGTGTGCTATTTTGGTGGAAAGCCTGGAAACTACAAGAAAGACTACTTGAAACGCAAGACATGGTTTGAAAGTAAAGGTAAGCCTAATGCTTTCGTATGTTTTGAAAATTTGATAGAAGTTCCTCATAATACTTGGTGGATTGATTCTAGTTGTACCACTCATGTTTCAAATACGATGCAGGGATTCCTTACGACCAAAACCATAAACACAAATGAAAAATTTGTGCTTATGGAGAACTGAGTCAAAGATCCTGTTTAAGCCATCGGAACTTATTGTTTGATTTTAGACACTAGACATCATTTAGATCTTTTTCAAACTTTTTTTACCTTATGTTTCTCATAATTTAATTTCTTTGTCAAAACTTGATACAACTGGATATTCTTTTAAATTTGGAATTGAATGTTGCAGTTTGTTCAAGCATAATCATTTTATTGGTTCTGGTATTCTTTGTGATAGTTTATATAAATTAAAGCTTGATAATCTTTTTGTTGAGATTTTATTGACTTTGCATCATAATGTTGGTACTAAACGTGGTTTAGTAGATGAAAGTTCAGCTTACTTGTGGCATAAATGTTTGGGTCATATATCCAAAGAAAGAACACAAAGATTGGTAAAAAATGAAATCCTTCTTGATTTGGATTTTACTAATCTTGCTATTTGTGTGGATTGTGTTAAGGGAAAACACACAATTAAGAAGAAGGCCATAAGAAGCACATAGCTCCTTGAGCTTATACACACCGATATATATGAGCCTTTTGATGTTCCATCTTTTGATGGAGAAAAGTATTTTATTACCTTTATTGATGACTTTTCACGTTATGGATATATCTATTTGTTGCATAGAAAATCTCAATCAGTAAATGCCTTAGAGGTGTTTATTGCTGAGGTTGAAAGATAATTAGATAGAAAGGTGAAAATTGTTAGGTCTGATAGAATGGGTGAATATTATGGAAGGTATGATGAAATTGGACATCGCTCTGGTCCACTTGCTAAATTTCTTGAAAAGCATAGCATATGTCCTCAATACATAATGCTGGGTACACCGGAACAAAATGGTGTTGCAGAAAGGCGTAATCGTACTTTAATGGATATGGTTACGAGTATGTTAAGCTATTCCTTTTTACCCTTATCATTGTGGATGTATGCTCTAAAAACTACCATGTATTTTTTGAACAGGGTTCCTAGTAAGGCAGTTCCAAAGACTCCTTTTGAATTGTAGACAAGAAGGAAACCCAATTTAAGGCACCTACATGTTTGGGGTTGCCCGACAGAAGTAAGTATTTATAATCCACATGAAAAGAAACTGGGTTCAAGAACAACCAATGATTTCTTCATTGGTTATCAAGAAAAATCTAAAGGATTTAGATTTTATTATCTTGGCCATAGTACGAGGATTGTTGAACTAGAAATGCGTGGTTCATTGAAAATGGTGAAATCAGTAGGAGTGTGGAACCACGTAAAGTGGAAATTCAAAAAGTAAGGATAGAGATTCATTTGCCTAAAACTGCTTCTCAAGTTGTTGTTCCTACAGTTGTTGAACGTTTAGACAACCCACAGGAACAATAATTAAATGATGAAACACCCCATAATGAAGCTATTGCCAATGAACCCGTAGTGGATAAACCACAAAAGGTGGTATTAAAAAGGTCTAAAAGGCAAAGAAGATCTACTATCCCTGATGATTATGTAGTTTATCTACAAGAGTCAGAATTTGACTCATGAATTGATGATGATCCAGTTTCATTTTCACAAGCCATGGAAAGTAATGATTCTGTTGAGTGATTAGACGCCATGAAAGAATAGTTAAAATCAATGGATCACAATAAAGTCTGGGATCTTATTGAATTGCCTGAAGGTTGTAAAAGAGTCGGATGTAAGTGGGTCTTTAAGACCAAGCGTGACTCTAAAGGCAATATCGAAGGACATAAAGCTAGACTTGTTGCCAAAGGTTTCACTCAGAAAGATGGTGTTGACTACAAAGAGACCTTTTCTCCTGTTTTGAAAAGGGACTCATTTAGAATTATCATGACACTGGTAGCTCATTATGATTCAAAGCTTCATCAAATGGATGTGAAAACTGCCTTTCTAAATGAGAATTTAGAGAAAGATGTCTATATAGACCAACATGAGGGTTTTGTTGTTAAAGAAAAGGAACATATGGTGTGTAAACTTAAGAAATCAATATACAGACTTAAGCAAGCTTCCGACAATGGTATCTCAAGTTCAATGATACCATCACTTCCTTTAGATTTAAGGAGAACATTGTTGATCGATGTATATATCTGAAAGTCAGTGGCAGCAAGATCATAATTCTAATTTTGTATGTCGATGACATTTTGCTTGCTACTAATGATCTTGGCTTATTACATGAGACTAAGAAATTCCTTTCTGAGAACTTTGAAATGAAAGATATGGGTGAGGCATCCTACATGATTGGAATTGAAATATTCCATGATAGATCACAAGGATTGTGAGGATTATCTTAGAAAGCATATATTAACAAAGATCTAGAGAGATTTAAAATAGAAAAGTGCTTTGTAAGTGTCGTTCCTATTCAGAAAAGAGACACATTGAGCCTTATGCAATGCCCAAAGAATGAATTGGAATGCAAAGAAATGGAACAGATTTCATACGCTTCTATCGTTGGTAGTTTGATGTATGCTCTGACTTGTACTAGGCCAGACATTAGTTTTGCTGTTAGAATGTTAGGCAGATATCAAAGTAATCTAGGATTGAATAGTTGGAAAGTTGCAAATAAGGTGTTAAGATACATGTAAGGAACAAAAGATCACATGCTTACTTATAGAAGATCCGATCATCTTGAGGTGATAGGATATTCAGATTCAAATTAAGCTGAATGTGCTGATACAAGAAAATCCACATTTGGCTACTTGTTCCTTTTAGCTAGAGGAGCAGTCTCATGGAAGAGTGGGAAGGAGTCTGTCATCACTGCATCGACTATGGAAACTGAGTTTGTGGCATGCTTTGAGGCCATTGTTCATGGATTATGGTTGCAAAACTTTGTTTCAAGATTTGGTATTGTCAACAGCATTGTTAAGCCGCTGAAAATTTATTGTGATAATTCCGCAGCAGTCTTCTTCTCTAAAAATGACAAATATTCAAGAGGTGCTAAACATATGGAATTGAAATACTTTGCCGTTAAAGAGGAAGTTCAGAAACAAAGAGTGTTAATCGAACAAATTAGCACAAATCTCATGATTGCAGATTCGTTGACAAAAGGGTTGCCACCAAAAACATTTAATGAACATGTCGAAAGAATGGGCATTACTGAAAACCCTTATTGGCATTATGATGATGTTTTATGTTCTTTATGTATTTGACACTCTGAGCTCAATTAATTTGTGTTTTTGATATTTTAATGCATCCTGTTTCATTATATTAGTTGTTGTATATACATGAATGTATTATGTTAATATAACAGGATTTGTCTCTGACAAAGACATTATTGTTGGACCATTATGGTATATATCTCATTACAGGTTATATTAACTATTGAACTGACGTTGTGATACATGGAAGAGACTATGTCGATTTAATGACATATAACCGCTATGATCCTTATTAGTTTTTACTTATTAGTGATTTATGATTTGACCAATTTATGAAGGGATTTAGTTTATATTTTGTGCATTATGTTCTATTATTAAACCAAGAAGTTGGATAATGTCACATGGACCAAGTAGAAGAATGTTAAATGCTTTTAATTGTGCTCCACGTGTCATATTTCCATTAGTTGCTTTATTTATTTAAAAAATAATAATTATGGTTTAATAATTATTAGGTGTCAAAATCCTATTGGTCATAAGGGAGATATTTTCTATTTACTACTCACATTGATGGCATGTGGGTTATAAAAAGATCTCAATAGAAACTGGTCTCCTCTCTACTCATTAATGATATATTTTCTCTTCATCAAGAAAAGTATTCTATCAAAACTAAAAAATGTTAAAAGAGAGAAACATAGTTTTCCTGAAAGGCCTTTTCTGATCAATCGTTTTCATCAAGTCCTTATCATGGATCAATGTGTGTCTTCTTCTTTAATTATTGTTATGTGAGAATTATATAGTTCAAAGATATTGATATTATGTTTATGCAATATTAGGGTTTGTTTTGTATAATTAAGAAATTTCCTTACACTACTAGATAGGAAAAGAAGATCGTTTTCTTTCCTTGATTTGCTAAGGTTTTGAAGACTGTTTTATTTTATTTTAGAAAAATAATCTAGACACAAAAATAAACAATTCATAAGAACGAAATATTTTGTTTTTGTTATCCCACTCTCAACATTGCAAATTAATAGCGTACCCAACTCTTATAAGGAAATTCAAACGAGCATTTCGCCACTAGTCGTGAAGCTTTAACAAAACTGTAAGAAAAGACTTAAAAAGTTATCATTTCATATGACGAAGGAAATATAAATGTTGAGGAACTACTGAGCTCAAGACAACAAGTGATGTTACCAATTAAGAGGAAGATAAAAAGAATTGTAATCCATTTTTAAACGTTTTCTTCTTGCTTTTTTCAAATGAAACTCTTCAATGGCTGCGTATGTGATCAACGCACCTCATATATGTTGTGGAGACTCTGGAGCAGGAGAGTTTTGTCTCATAAGGTAGTCAGCCAATGTGTCCGTTGGTATTTCATTGCAACGCTTACCATTAACAAACTTCAGGGATGGGAGGCTGCCTATCTCGTTAAGAATTGAGGTCAAAACGCTACATCCTACAATTGAAAGACGTGTAAGCAAAAATTGCTACATTCTACAATTGTAAGATGTGAGCGATGACAGACAGCCTATCTAATAAGGAATTGAGGTCAAATTGCTGCATCTTACAATTGAAAGATGTGTAAGCGAAAATTGCTACATCCTACAATTGTAAGATGTGTAAGTGATGATAGGCGGCTTATCTCATTAAGATTTGATCTTAAAATTGTAATATGTGTAAGCGATAAGAGCCTATCTGTCTCCCTCGAAAGTGAGATTAAATTTGACAAGTGCACAATGATCAATGATTGAAGCGATGAGAGGTTGTGTATACCCTTCGGTAGCCGGGATTCCGGGATTCCAAATCGTGTACATAGCGAACATCTAAATGCTTCAAATTGGAGAGAGAAAGGGAGGAGAGGAGGATGAAAATGTTGATGATGATGCTACTGCAACGTTAATGTCACTCTCCAATTTCATCATAATCCTCCTTTGCATTCTTTCGAAGAGTTTAGGGTCATTTTGGCTATTAAAAAAAAAGGGTAATGGACTAAAAGGTCACAAAGATAATAATTTGGAGATTTGGACAATGGCTTGGTTTGAGATTGCTTCAGGAGCTCATAAATATATTTTGCATAAAAAAAAGTGATTGGTAAAAATTTACAAAAACATTTTAAATAAAAACTAATGTATATTTTAAGCTATTTGAAAAAGTTAAAATTGGCCATTCCATCTGCATTGAGCAAAAGTCAAATCAATCCAAAGTATCTATGATTTAAAAAAAAAAAAAAAAGAGAGGATAAAAATGTAATTTTGGTGAACCAGCTCCTGGGAAAGCATTTGCCAAACCCCTCTTCCTTTTGTCCTTCTTCCTTCTCGCTTCACTCTCTCTCTCTCTCACTCTCTCTCTCTCCTTTGCATAGCAATCAGCAAGCCAGGTCCATTTCTCTTCCTCCTCCTTTTTCTGCTTGTCAATTTGCGCCCTTTCTGATTTCTCTTCTGTAATAACCGTTTCGATTTTGGTGGTTTTTTTTGGTAGAAAATGGCTTCGACGACGGTGCAAGCGGCGTCTCTGAAGCGAAGGGACTCTTTGGCGGCGAGAGAGGAGGACAAGCTCGTGATAACTCCTTTAGGAGCTGGAAATGAAGTTGGCCGCTCTTGTGTCTACATGTCTTACAAGTCCAAAACTGTTCTCGTACGCCATTCTTCTTCTGTTTAATGACTGATTCTGATTCTCTCATTTTTTTTAGGTTTTTCTTTTTTCTTTTCTTTTTTTTTGGTAATTTTTTGTTGGTTCCAGTTTGATTGCGGAATTCATCCAGCTTACTCGGGCATGGCTGCTTTGCCCTACTTTGATGAGATTGATCCATTTACCGTCGACGTCCTTCTCATCACTCAGTATGTCCCTCTTTTATTTATTTATTTATTATTAATTTTCATGATTTGCATAAAAAAATAGTTTTCTCCTTTAGATATTTATCATTTTTTTTTGGGTCACTTGCGTTTTGAGTGAAATGCTTCTTCTCAGTTTGATTTAGTACAATTGGCTCTAGTAGTGGAATGAATGGTTTAGTTTGCCTTCAAAAAGTTGTGTGTTTGATTAGGACTGGATGAGAGGATCTGTGGATGGATTTTAAGGATGTGTTTGGTAAGAGGGAAAGAACATTAGAAGGAAAGAAAGGTAAATAAGCTAAGTGAGCATAATAGAGAGAAAAAAAGGGACCTTGTGTTTGGTATGGTTTCCCGCCTCTGATTAAATTTGGGGTTCTTTTAAGGATTTGAAATCTCTCACCCAAATCATTTCCTTCTCTAATCTCTCTTCCGAGACAACCATGGATTCCAAAATATTTCTTCTAATCCCTTCAACCCTATCCCTCCTTCCACGTTTCCTTCGTACCAAATAAGCTCTAAGACTTATGGTTAAATTGAAGGAGGAAATGCATTGAACGAGGGATTCAAAATCCTCTATAGACACCAATTTGATCCTTCCAAGGTCAAACTGATTGGAGGAGGAAATTCATTCCTAACACATTTAGAGAAAAGTCCTCTCTAAGCAGAAATAGAGGCCTTCTGTATCATCAAAAAGAAAAAGGCGAAACATTTAATCAATGCAGGTTATTTTTTATATTTGCAGCAGTGTGCCTTAGGATTATGAATAAATAGCGTAAGGAAGAAAACAAGAAGATACCTTTTTTTTGAATCATAGTATCATATTGAAATCCTATAGTCAATCCTAACAAATATGATTTTGTTCTATAAGAAAGAGACATGGACATTTAGTAGGTTCAATATATCTTGAAAGTGGAAAGTATTGGAAAGGTAGGATTCAATGTGAAATGGACAATATTGATTATGAAAGGATAAAAACTTCTTGACCTGACTAGTGATAACGTGTACTTGTTGCCTTCGATTGGCATTGGCAATCTGTTGGAAGTAAAAACACTGCATAAGGATAATGGTCGCGTAAGGGAATAGAAAGCACGGTGGATTTCTCAAAATCAAAAGTTGCATTTTTTTTATTTCTGTAAAATTTGTATTCCACAGTAGTGGATATAACTACATGCATGTGTTAGATTCAAGTGCCACTTTAAATAGATGTAGGTTCTTAAAAGTTTCTCTTCATCTTTTTGAGATTTTTTGCCCAATCATTCAAGGCTCTGTGCTTTTTGTTTGCAGCTTCCATTTGGATCATGCTGCATCTCTTCCTTATTTCTTGGAAAAGGTTTTCTTACTTTCTTGTTGAATTCTATATAATTTCTCCATTATTTTTCTTGGTTTATTGGAAACTAATTTGATGTTGATTATTCTTAGACCACATTCAAAGGCCGTGTCTTCATGACTTATGCAACAAAGGCTATCTACAAGCTGCTTTTAACAGATTATGTAAAAGTGAGCAAAGTTTCAGTTGAAGATATGTTGTTTGACGAACAGGACATAAATCGCTCCATGGACAAGATTGAGGTGTGTGGTTTTCCATTGATTTCATTATGCTTTATTCATAAAATTTAGTTTCTTCATTTTGGATTGACCTTTTTAGTTTTTTGAAATGCTTAAGTGTAGGGAAATTAATTTTACATGTACATCAGATTAACATTTGTATGTATTAATTTTCATTTTCACTGTTCTTGTAGATTTAAGCTTTGAATTGGTACGAGAAGGTATTATTGAAATTGTAAGACATGATCAAATGCTAGAGGATCTTAGACACTGGTGCCATTATATTAAAATTTTGACTATCACCGGACTGATCATGTTTAATTTATGATTTTCTGGTTAAAAAGCATTGCCCATCACCGTAGGCAGGGTTCTAGGTTTGATAATATATCATCATACAGTTTGTGTTTAATGTCCTGTTTTCTGGTTAAAATAATATATCCAGAACTTTACCTGGAATTTTCAACTATGTTCACAAACCTGCATGGTGATATTCTCCTCATGCATTCTCCTATCTCTTTTTTTTTTTTTTTTAATATCTAGATCTAATAGATGTTTTCCGAATCATCTTGTTTCAGTTTGGTTAATTTTTCATTGTGTTGTCCTCTTGAGCGTCTCATGATAATAGGATTCTTAACATATCACCCTTAGAACGGAATTAGCACTCTCTTCTGATATTAATTTGGAATGGGTCTTTGCTCAGTTTAGTTGTGAGCAAATGGGATTTTGCTAAAGGGATCATAACTTCTGAAGAGGTTCCACTGGATTTTTGTGAAGGTTCTAAAATTCAACTCAAGAAAAAAAGTGTATCTTAAGCAACATGGCTTATACTTAAAACTGATAAATATTGATGCTAGCTGATGAAAATAAGATATTGATTTTTGTTTTAAGTTTATTGATGAAAGCTTAGCAAACTTCTTATTCCAATTGTTCAAGTGTAATTCTAAGTTTTAGTTACTACAGTAGGCTTTCTAAACCCGTGAACATTTTTTTTTTTTAATTGTGACATCTTACAATTCATGGTAATTACAGGTTATTGATTTCCACCAAACAGTTGAAGTGAATGGAATCCGATTTTGGTGCTACACTGCTGGTCATGTCCTTGGTGCTGCTATGTTTATGGTTGACATTGCTGGTGTTCGAGTCCTCTATACTGGAGATTATTCACGTGAAGAAGACCGACATCTCCGTGCTGCTGAGACCCCACAGTTTTCCCCTGATATATGCATAATTGAATCCACTTATGGTGTCCAGCATCATCAACCTCGAAATATCCGAGAGAAGCGGTTCACTGATGTCATACACTCAACCATTTCTCAGGGAGGCCGTGTCCTAATTCCTGCATTTGCCCTTGGTCGTGCCCAAGAACTCCTCCTCATCCTTGATGAGTATTGGTCAAACCATCCTGAGCTTCAGAACATTCCGATATATTATGCTTCCCCGCTTGCAAAACGATGCTTGTCTGTTTACGAGACATACACTCTTTCAATGAATGACAGGATCAGAAATGCAAAGTCAAATCCCTTCATCTTCAAGCACATATCCCCACTTAAGAGCATCGAGAATTTTAAGGACGTGGGCCCGTCAGTAGTTATGGCCAGCCCTAGTGGGCTTCAGAGTGGGCTGTCGAGGCAACTCTTTGATATGTGGTGCTCTGATAAGAAAAATTCCTGTGTTTTTCCAGGTTACGTGGTTGAAGGGACTCTAGCCAAAACAATCATCAATGAACCAAAAGAAGTCACTCTCATGAACGGACTGACTGCTCCTCTCAACATGCAAGTCCATTATATCTCGTTCTCTGCCCATGCAGACTCTGCACAGACAAGTGCATTCTTGGAAGAGTTGAGGCCTCCTAACATAATCCTCGTTCATGGAGAAGCTAATGAAATGGGGAGGCTCAAACAGAAGCTTACGACTCAATTTGCCGACCGTAACACTAAAATCCTCACCCCAAAGAATTGCCAATCAGTTGAAATGTATTTCAACTCGCAGAAAATGGCCAAAGCTATTGGGAAGCTGGCTGAGAAGACCCCAGAAGTTGGTGAAGTTGTGAGTGGTCTACTTGTAAAGAAAGGGTTCAGCTATCAGATAATGGCTCCCGACGATCTCCATGTCTTCTCACAGCTAGCAACGGCAAACATTATTCAAAGAATAACGATCCCGTATTCCAGTGCCTTCAGCGTGATAAAACACCGGCTTAAGCAGATATACGAGAGTGTAGAATCTTCTACAGATGAAGAATCTGGCGTACCAACACTGCAAGTGCATGATCGCGTGACAGTGAAGCATGAGTCAGACAAACACATTTCACTGCATTGGACCTCAGATCCTATTAGTGACATGGTATCAGACTCTGTTGTGGCTGTGGTTCTGAATATCAACCGAGAAGTGCCCAAAGTGGTTGTTGAATCTGAGGATACCAAAACGGAGGAAGATAACGAGAAGAAGGTAGAAAAGGTGATCTATGCCCTACTTGTATCTCTCTTTGGAGATGTGAAGCTTGGAGAAAACGGCAAGCTGGTGATTAATGTCGATGGGAATGTCGCTCAGCTTGATAAGCAAAGTGGAGATGTCGAAAGTGAGAACGATGGTCTTAAGGAAAGAGTAAGGACGGCGTTCCGGCGAATACAAAGTGCAGTCAAACCTATCCCTCTCTCCTCTTAGATCTTTCGTGGCACTCATTTTGTTTGTTTTATTTATGTTTCTGTTAGTTTGTCATCATCTTTGTAATGCTAAACAGTGAAAGTGTGGTTTACAACAAATCTCATTCCAAACTAGGAGCCCTTTTATATTGACATTAGAAAAATTAAAATTTTACAACTCGCATGCCCCATTTAGACTCTTTTTTCGGGTCTCCATATGTGGGTTTAGGAGGAGGAATTCAAATAAATGGAAGGATGGGACAATTAGATTCATTGGAAGTAAGCATTGGCCTAGTTAGAGTCTGTTTGGGAATGTAAAAGCTTGAACATAATATAACACTGCACTAATTTAAATTTTGTGAGAGAAATATTGTAACAAAGTTGGTTTGAACAAAAATTTTTTCGTCCAAATGGGTTCTTAGTGGTTCTGAGTGAAGCCGAGGAGGTTCTTGGACTAGTTTTTCATGAACGGTGAAAAAGGTTCTTCAGAGCTGTGTTAACGGTGAAATAATGGATAACTTGGACGGACCATTATTGTGCTTCTTAGGTCTTGTTGAGTATTGAACTAGTAGCAAGAGCATGTAAAGGACTACGTCGAAACAATGGGACAGCTATGATTTTTTTTTTTTTTTTTACCGTAATCTTGCATGATCTTTTTAGCATGTTAATTAGCTTTATAAAAATGTAATTAACTCCTTAACTTTTCTATTCCCTTGTATCGCTCTACTGAAATGCCAAAATTACCATATTACCGGTGCAACTTCCTTTCCTTCCATTTCCGAACGTAGGCAGCCTTCCCTCCACTTTGGAATGCCAAAATTTAATCAGACAATTAGATTTAAAAAAAAAAATAGAGGGATTTATATTGAAGAGACATGGGCACAAGTCATTTTGTGGCATTTCCAAGATTAAATCATCATATACTCTTTTTTACTCAAAAAAGAAAAGAAACTTATCAGTAGTTGTGTAACGTCCCGAAATTTATTTTATGTTATTGTAATATAAATAATGAATTAGTGTGCCATAATTAATGTTTTAACATTAATTAGATTATTTGGTTGGATTTTGAATTTTTGGTTGTTTTGTTAAATTGATGCATTCAAATGATTTCTTATTGTTTTAAAATAATGTTTTGAGTTTTAAAACACAACAATTTGTAAAATGTTAAAAATACTCCGTTTTACAAAACCGTGGGCGGCATATGGTTTTCGCACAGTAAAACCACCCACCGATTTTCTCTATTTATTCTCTCTCTTACTCCTCTCTCCTCACTCTCCCGATTTCACTCTCTCTCTCTCTTGATCTCTTTCGACAACCCCCTCTCTCTCTTTTTCTCTCAAAATTTTGAAACCCAATTTCGAATCCAAGCTTCGGGTTAGCAAGGAGGAAGCTCGGGGACGTGATTTGGCAGCCGAGAACGCGGATTGAAGCTTCGATTCGAGGTTAGATTTGAAATTTCTAAACTTTTTTCCAAAATTTTTAATTTTGTGTATTTTTGAAATCTAGGTTTGTTTAAGCTTAGAAAACCTTGGATTTGAGTTAAATGAACTTAGAACAACTAAAATCTAAGCTTAGATTGAAGAAAAACGGATTGAATTCAAGATTTTTCATTTTTCTCCCTATTTTTACATTTTTGGATTTTTGAGTTTAAATCTTGTTTAAATGAGTCCAAACATGTTCTAGTATGTTTTTCTATCAA
The DNA here is from genome assembly GCA_025403435.1 of Artocarpus heterophyllus. Taxonomy (NCBI): domain Eukaryota; kingdom Viridiplantae; phylum Streptophyta; class Magnoliopsida; order Rosales; family Moraceae; genus Artocarpus; species Artocarpus heterophyllus. The sequence goes on from CM046339.1 coordinate 16,730,520, forward strand.
CTATGATTATTTTCTATGCCTGGGATTTGAGAAAAACAGGTTAAAATCAAGATTTGGATTTTAGGGATTGAGAAACCCGTGGCTGGAATTTCTGGGTTTTTCCAGTTCGGCAGGCCGAATTGCGTGTTCGGCAAGCCGGAATACGGATCGGCAGGCCGGTGTTTTTCCGTCCGGCAGGCCGAACTTGGGGAAATGACCGGCCGACCGGACTTGACTTCCGGCAGGCTGAACTGTACAGTACGGCCGGCCGAAGCAGGGAGTCCGACAGGCCGACCGAGGCATGGAAAATTTTGTGATTTTTACCCGTTTTCACTGTTTTGAACCCTGATTTAAATTTCAACCTTATAAAATGATTTTAAAGGTACAAATGACACACTAGGACATCATGAAATGGTTTAGTAACATAGAATGTCTCGAATTAGATATTGATCGATTAGTTTGTATCTAGGATCGTTCGTGGTCCCGCGGAGCTAACGTATAGCGGACCGGGATTACGGTGTGGGGCACCGGCACGAGTATTGAGGTAGGACTTCTACCCTATTTCTTTGGTAGCCTGGTTTTGAAATGATTTGGCTTTAAAAAGGATTTCTATTAAAATGTTTTCAACGGTTGTTTGAAAAGGAATTCATCGGTTGTATTTTAATATACTGTGAACTAAAATGAATCTCATAATGAATGTAAAGAACAACACTCGGTAATTGGATTTTGAATGATGATGATAATAAACATATAGGCATGATGCCATATCAGAGATCGGGTCGTGTAGCGATCGACCTTGGGGGCAGGTTCCGAAACCCAACTGGGCCACTACGGTGATGATATCATGGTTTGCCTAGGAAAAGAAAAATGGTATTTTGATTGTGCGAGTAGACTGTTCTGGGTCAGGACGGTTCTACTCAAATTATTTATTTATTTATTTATTTAAGGTTTCTTTTGAATACTCCTAAACAATGAAATGTTTCTTTAAATTAAATTATTTTATAAAACATAGTCCTACTGAGCCTTTCGCTCACATTTTATTTGTTTTAAATTTTCCCCCTCTAGGTGGTTTTTCATTTAGGTTTGGAGGGGATTCTTCGGACCGAACTCAGGAGCAATAGAAGAATTAATTTATCTTTTGTATCATTTAATCAAGGCATGTAAGATTTTAACTTTATTTGTATCTAGACTGTGATTGTATTTATGATATTGTCAGTACCATGTGTGTGCACAAGTTGTGGGTTGTGGAACCCATACTCGCGGCTTTATTATTTTAATATTTATTCGTTTAATGTTTTAAATTGTTTAATGTATATGAACTCTTTATAAAGTGTTTTAATGAATTTCACATTTTATACTTAATTCAACCCCTTAAACTCTGGATTTTAATTAAATTTTCTTTTAATTAATTTAAATAATCCGTCACGTCACCTCCCGTACTCCGGGGCGTGACAAGTTGTTCTTGATAAATTGGAAGGAGGAAGAAGCATCAACCTAGTTAGTTATTCTGAGGTTCATGGATTAACTTGTCATGAACCGAAAAATGAAGCTTCTTTGGAGTTGTGCTAATGGTTTCAATTAACTCTTTAGTCCTTTTTTTTTTAGTGATGACATATGATGTGATTAATATAAGATACGATTTAGCTTATACTAGATGTATTATGTTTTATTATCAAATCATAAAGTTCAATAATTTCACATGAGTAAAGTGGAAGAATGTAAGAATTTTTATTCATTCTCCATGTATAATCAAGGATATTTCTTGTTTGATGAAATTTAATAATAAAAATTTAGTAAAATAATAAATAGTTAGTCAACTAAAGAAATAGAAGTTTCAAAAATCAATAGCTCTTCAATGGAAGAAAAAGATTTTATGAAAATGGAAACTATTGAACTTGAAGTGTATTGCAATAATTGTAAAGTCAAACCCACCATATTAATTATTGTACTTCAAATAATTTTAATTTTAATTTCAAAACATTATTTTGTTATATGCTTTTCTTATTTGACGCTCGCCCCTTGCAGAGGCATAAGGTGATCACCAGCAGGTTAGTATTCTTTTTTTTTTTTTTTTTTTTCTGGAACTTGCTATTTAGTGTGATCGCTAAACATTGCTTATAGTAAAAGGGATTTTATTTTCCGAACTATATCCTTAACCATATAAAAAAGAAACACTAATCCAAATGGGAGGAAACGCATGACAAATTAAATTCTCTCACACACGTATATATAAGTGTAGTTTCATTCATTACTGGTATATAACTCATTTGATATAAATTTGATAGTTGTAATAAAGTGGATAATTGACTAAAAAATGTTCTAACAATCAATGAGTATTTAATTTAAGAATATTTTTAAATATGATTTGGGAGCATAACTTTTTTTTGACCTGCCGATATGGCTTTTTATATTTTTTAATAATAAAATGTAAATTAAAGATTTATATTTTCTTAATGATTTGGTAAATTATATAGAATTAAATGAAGGCCACTCAATTTATAAAAAGAAAAATTTTGACACCTAATTAAACATTGTGTTCAAAGAAGACAAATATGATAGGTCCCAGTTATCATTGCAACTAACGATTTCTTCCCAAGACAGAAAAAATGCCGAAGGTTTTTTTTTTTTTTTTTTTCAACAGAAAACTATTACAGCTTAACACTTAGGCCCTAATACTTGTTTACACAAAGAAACAAAAGAAATAGTAGTTAGGGCCTTAAAAAGGAAATAATAGAATAGTTTGCATATAATTTAGTTTTTCAAAATTTTTTCTTTCACTTTATTACGATTTTTCTGTCATGTCGTTAATTTTATTTTTATGGTTTTAATAAAAGGTTAAGATGAAATTTGATATGGATCAAAAGGCTGAAAAATTCTTAAATCTTGCCTGGATTCAAGAAAATCGAAAAAAAAGGCAATATTGAAAAAGTTTCAAAAAAAATATGTAACTTGTGTAGTACAACTTTATTTTAATTTTGATGGCATTTTATCACTTTCGATAGTGTAAATATGTGATGAAAGAAACTTTCGCAATCTTCCTACTACTCTATCGGGCACTGCTATACATCCCACAGGGACCCACCGGGTGGGGCCCACCTCACTGAGAGGGCCGGGCCACAGCCCGGTGAGAAAAAAAAAGTTTTCCTACTCTATTTGCTTTTTAGTGTGCTGAAATGATGATGATGATGATGAGGACAATGGTCCATACAATATCAAGGAAAAAGGCTAAGAAAAAAAAAAGAAATTAATGCCAAAATCTCTTCTCAATGACCTTTTTTTTTTTTTTTACACATTATCTCCTTGTAGAGCTCACTTTGCACAAGGGCAAGTCCTAATTGTAATTAGTTCTTATAAAAAAAATCTCAATTTCAGGTGCCTTGTTTCATTTGCCTGCATTGTGAACAAGCTTTTGTGCCTATATGCTACGATTGAGATCATTGTGGTTTCATTCACGTTGGTGACTACACTTTGCCCCCCCCACGCTCCCTTGGTTGCCTAGGCAGGGGAATAGAAGAGCACAAATTCCTATGTTAGATATTAAAAAATTTATTTCTAAAAATTTTAAACAATGAAAATTACATGATCTTAGTTATTATCATTAATAATTTCAATTGTTGACAAAATTTGGAAAAAAAATATCTTTTAATTAAGTTAATAGGTTGCTTAACTTACTATGGTAGATCATATAAAGACTACATCATCAAATTAATAAATATATAATTATTACCATGATTAAATCGGTCATTATTGGTGGAGATATAATCATTAAAAACTCATCCATATATATAGCTCTAGGTAAGTTTCGCAAGAAAAATTATTCAATATAAAATTTTAAAAACCTCTAGCTTGTCGTTTCAGTATCATGTTAAAAAAAAAAAAAAAAAAAACTCATTCAATCAACTTTCTCTATGTGTCAAAAAAAAAAAAAAAAAAAAACTCATTCGAAAGGAACTTGCGCCTTAGGAATGGCAAACATCGAATAAGAATTGCGTAAAAGAAAATAATGTTTTAAAATTAAAATTAAAATTAAAATTATTTGAAGTGAAATAATTGACAAAAAAGATAAAAGTGAAATAATTATGGTGCATTTGATTATACAATTAATGTAATATATATTAGAAAATAGAAATTTAATTATAAAAAACAAAACAAGATTAATAATCCAAATGTCAAATTTTCATTAGCCAAGTGTTCTAAATAAACAAAAAGACGTAGCACACTCGGTCAATTAATTAAGTCCCCGGTTTGCACTTAGTAGTCCATAATAAAAATGTTAGCTTCCTTCGAGAAAACATGTAGGTTAATTGGATATAACGGCAATCAATCTTTAATCATTTAATTTTTGATATTGTATATATTACCGAAATATTGTATTTGTACTCTATTATTTAGAAAGTATTAGTTGAAAATCACGCGCTTCGCACACGCATATTAAGCATGTTAACTAAAAAGTGAAAAAAATTGAGGAGGAAAAAATAAATCTGTATAAAAATAAGACAAGAATCAGAAAAAAAAAATATGTATGACAAAAAAGTAAAATAATAGAAAATAAAATGAGAGAAAAGAGAGAAAGAAAAAAAAAACCTAAAAAGTAAAAAAGGAAAAAGTTTCAACATTTTAAGTGTTTTGAGAGCACCAGCTAAAACTCATTTTTATTATTGTTAAAGATCAGGTTTGCACAAAAGTGAATACCCATTATCCCTAAAAAAGAGAATAGCAACATTTTAAATGTTGTGCTTTTAAATTTATTATTCTTGTTTTTTTTTTTTTTTGGGTTTTGTTTTTAACCAATGTAAAGAATAAAAGGGCAATGTAAAACGTGAGAAGGGATTTACAACAGAAAAATTCAAGATGAATGTTAAGGGTGTACTTGTTTCATACATTCTTTAAATTTAATAAACTCAAATTTAAATTTGAGTATCAAGAATCTTTAAGATACGTATTTATTTTCTTCAAAATCTGAATAATTTGAGTATCAAGAATTCAAGTTTTTAGAGTTTTTATCCCCCATTAAACTTTTGATACTCAGATTATTTTGCTACAGTAAAAACTAAAATTCTTTCTCTTATATTTGAGGAAAAAAATCATAACTTATTCATTTGATATCCAATTGAAAATGATTCTTTTCTTATGGTGTTTCTAATGAAGAGAGGAATAAATCAAGATCTATATTGCATATTTTTTAAGATCATTAACATTAAGATTTTATTAGATTTATTAATAAATCAAAAACTATCTTCACTATCTCTCTAAATACAAATTTAAATTTTATTCCATACTCAGATTAAAACTTAAATACACGTCCAAACGTTAATTCGAATAACAATTCAAATCACTAACTCAAATTCTAATTCAAATCATACTAACTTAAATTAAATTACTAGTTCAAATTCATTTACTAAACGGACCTTAAAATATCTAAGTATGAGAATAATAAGAAAACTTTTTTTTTTTCATTTGTATTTGTCAAATCAAATATTAATTTAGGACCAAGCGGTTCTTCAAGTAGAAGCAAGCTCTCAGAAAAAAGAAAAAACAACAACAACATTTGTTCATCAAATACGTGAGAACCTGACTTCTCCACCTCATTAGTTAAAAGTGGTTCCTTTGGTCAACAATCAATCACAAAATTTAATAAAAAAGAGAAAAAGAAATAAATGAGTATCAAACAAGACAATGAGTATGGTGAGAAACGTCACAAAATATGCGAATAAAACCGCTTTTGAACCAATAAAAAGAAAGGACGAAACTCCTCTCAGGTTCTCTCTTTAAGGATTGGTAAAGATAAATATAACGATTAAAACAATTCCATTTTGTTTTTTAAAATATCATTTTAACATCTTAGCCTTTTTTTTTAAAAATATCTTTAGCCTATTTTTGGGTTAGGAAATTTCTATTTTTCCTCCAAATAAATTATTATTAAATTGATGTTTTTCTTAAAAAAATATAAATTGAAAGCAAAAAATAAGAAAAATGACCACATCTAGTTCAACTTTCTGAGTTTCTAAAGTTTTTAAGAAAATTTCTTCAATCTTTCTAGTTTTCTTTAATGTTATTATGCAATTAATTAAAAAGGGTAAAAAAAGGGCATTTTACAGCCCAAAAAAGAAAACGATTAAGGATATATTTTTTAGATATTTCTCAAAGGATTATTTCATGTTTGTCCCTCGAATCTTGACTTTTAAAATGTACCATTTAATCTCCTCAAAGTTTATTCCCTTAGTAAGTATCTCCTTCCATCCAACTTGTTTAGTTTTTGGACTTTTTATATAATACTTTTATATTTCCCTTGCAAATGATGCCACCTATGTTATTTTGTCCCCCAACTTTCAAAATGTGTCACTATATCCCCTCAATTCTTTTTGGAAGTAGATAACTTCCTTCGGTCCAAATCTGTTTAACTTAATACATTGATATGTTTTTCTTTCAACTTTACGAGACGTCCATGTCAAAGCAATTTATACACCTAGGACTTACATTACTATTTTTTAAAACATGCCCTTGAAATACAAATACAAAGAAAATTAGAGGGGGAGAATAATAACCAAAGCCCTCAAAAAATCCCAATCCCTTAAAATAATGTGTTCTTTCTTTTAAAAACTTCAAGACCTTTATTTTTTAGGGAATTTTGTAATTTTTTTTCTAGTTAAGCTCTCTTATTTGAGATTGGAATTACCTATTGTAAAAGATAATACTTTTTCCTTGAACCTTTTTTTCCCCTTAATCTCTTTCTGTTTTTTCTTCTTAAACTCTTTTTTATGTTTAGGTTTTCTCCCCCTAAAATTATAAGGAACAAACGACATTGGCTTGTTAAGCCAAACGAAATTTGACAGAATATGGTTATCTGCTAACCAAAAAAATTTGATGGGACATAGTGACACATTTTGAAAGTCGTAGGAGATAAATATCAAAATATTCCTCAAACAAAAAAAAAAGGTCAAAAAATTAATAGAGTCGGATGAAAGGGGATACTTGCTAATATAACAAACCTTAAAGGGATTAAGTGGTATATTTTAAAAGTAGAGGGCAAAATGACATAAGAGACATAGTTCAAGGGGCATATGTAGAAATAATCATTTCTCAAATAAGGTAGTAGTAATGTGATGTTTTATTAGAATACAATGAACTAAAATAATAAGTCTTTTTAATTAAAAAATTAAAATTAAAAAACTTTAGAAAAAAAGGTAGAATATCTTATTATTGTATTTGTCAATTTGCCTTCATTGGTGCCAAAGTAGGTGGCCGAGATGCAATAGGTTGTTAGAAAGGGGGGAGGCTGCCACAGGGGGACAAGCTCTTTACCCAAATTTCTATTATTTTAATTTTTTGAAATTTTGATTTTATCTAGTGTAAAAGGGTCTATCTAAATTATTGTACCTCCATTCTTTTATTTTTTTTCAATCATATGGTTATTAGTTGCATTCTCTACTGGTGGAGAGTTTTAGTATTCTCTACCGGTGGAGAATTTTAGACCTCCCCATAATTTTTTTGGTAGAACCAATAATTTTTTGAGTGTAAATTACATTGATACTTCTTGTGTTTTACTCAAATTATAGACATACTCTTTGGACTAAAACTAATCACATTGACACTCCCTTAGCTTAACTTTGCTTCTTTTTATATAAAATGAGAAAAGTATCCCTTAAATCTCAGCCATTGATCTAAAATCATTAAATCACAGCCACTTATTTTTTTTTACCCAAAAAATTTAAAATCAGCAAAAGAAAAGGAAAACAAAAAAAAGCCCTTTTTTACCCCCCAAAAATATAAAATCAAAAAACTAAAACATAGACCTAGGCCCTAAGTCCCCCATCCTCCCTGCCCTACCTAAACCCACGTGGCTCTCCCTCTGCCGGTGACCCTTGGCTACCTACCACTAGGCCAGCAACACCACCCCCTTCTGTCGCACCCAACACCACCCACCCCACTTTCATTGAGCCCAGCCCTGCACCGCCCACTTGTCTTCTCATCGAGCCCAGCCCGCACCGCTCACCCCTCTTCTCGTTGAGCCCAGCCTTGCCCTACCATCCCTTTCCAGTCAAGCCCAACCACCCCTATCAGCATCCTCTCCGTTGCACCCAGCCACCCTGTTGCCGTCCCCACCTCGTTGGCCCCCCTATCTTATCGTTTTCCCATTCTTGTGCCCTACCCAGAAAAAAAAAAAGTTTTTTTATTACATTATTTTATTTTATATGTTTTTTATATTATTAATTTTATTTTTAAGATTTTAAAGTTATATTTATTTTAAAGTTTTTTTTATATTTTTATTTGCTTTATTTTTTCCTTATGTTTTTATTGTTGGAAAACAGTACACAGGGAAATTTTTAAAAAATTTAAATCAAAGTATTTTCCAAAAACAAGAGTTTGATATGCGAAATATATAAATTAATGATAGATCTTACTAACCTCTTTTGTATACCGAAATTAGTGAGAATCTGTGAAGAGAAGAATGTTCCAGAAGAGTTTCTACCAACTGGTCTTTTTTGCTATTCTCTATCCACGATCGGAGTGCGGGTGGTCGCACGTTGTACAACTTTTCTTCTAGTGACTCTCCTTTCAACCACTTGAGAAACCTAGAGCTAAGGTTCTTAATGTTAAACAATAGCTCTCAAGGAGTTTTAGAATTTCTTTTAGCAGAGTACTCACTTTATGCTTCTCAAATGACTTGAATAATAAATAAAACTCACCCCCATTTATAATGGTCGAATTTAGGGTTAAACCTTATCAAATTACGCTTCAAAATTTAAGTCTGGATCAACTTCTTATGAAAAACGCATTAAAAAGGCATGTACTAATTATCGCATGCTTGGCATACCGATCTAAGAGATCGGCCAATCGAACTTACTCCATCTGTTTGCCAAATTTTCCCATCAGTCTGTCGACTGTACGATAATCTAGAAACCTTAGAATATCTTATTTTCACCTGGGAATCTTAGATAGAGCCTTAGTTTTAATTCAAATAACCCAATGGAAAAGTTATCTGATTAAAACAGTCATATATAGATAATCCCATAGTAAATAAAATATTATCTAAGTAATTCAACATGTTTATCTTGAATTAATTTATAAAATTAATTCAATCAATAAACTAATATGAATTATTGAATCTAGTATTATCGAATTTCAGCCAATCTAATAATTTAACATAAACCACCAATGTGTAGTAAAAACACACCGTATCATTACATAATTGTTATGAGCTAACAAAGGGGATCCGATAAACATATACCAGATCAAGCTCTTATAATTATAAAATACAATATCCTGTATGTATATTTTATAATTATTAACTCTAACGTTACCCCACTAAAAGCTTAGAGCTACACTTTCGAACTATATAAAATTATAAAGCTCCAATAAGCTAACCGTCCATGACATATTATAATGTATCACATCCCTAGGGATATTCATAATCGGCTTAAGGATAAATTCTGTTGTACCTTTCAGATTATTTTTATCTTACGTTCTATTATCACATAATTGGAATACTTATAATTCATAGATAGTATATCATTTTGTTATACTTATGTAACTAATTAGTTGAGCGCTCCAGTCTTTTAATTACATGATAATGCATGTAAGCGAATATCATTAACTCTACAAAGAGCTATGGATTCTATATGTAACACCCAAGAATTTCTAATGCGTTAAATATGCAATAAGTTAAGAATTATGTTAAGACGAAAATACAGTTTAAGGAGAAAAATACTGTAGAATAACATAAAAAATTATACAGTATTAAAATAATACAGTATAAGAAAGTATACTATAAAGTTATGTAGTATGAAAATTACGTTGTAAAAGTAATGAAATGTAAGAATTAGACTGTTTAAGGTTATACAGTATAGAAATTGGATTGTTTAAGTTAAATTAGTATAGGAATAATGCGGTTTGGTGAATATTGATGAATAAGGACTGCTGTATAGTATAGAGAATATACCGACAGTATAAGAAAAATATTGTTAGTATAAATTTAGACTGTATAAAGTTAGAAAACATTCAAATTACATTAAGTGGTGGATGTAGATATGTATTGGAGGTTGTGGGACCTCATAAACAGTATAGGAAAAAACACTGATAGTATATAAAAAATACTGTTAATATAAACTTGAACTGCGTAAAAAATTTAGTGGACACCTAATAGATTTTGATTGGGCCACCACATCATGAAATGTGGCCCAATTACCTAAAGCCACTCAAGGGAACCCATTTGATTACATGGTGACTCTCCACCTTTTTTTTAAAAAAAAAAAGAAAAGGAAAGGAAAAAAAAGTTGAATGATTTCATAATATAACAGACCACAATATGGTCTCCACGGTGGAAGAAAAAAAAAGAGAAAAGAGTGAAACGTGAAAAAGAAAGGAAGGAAAGAAAGAAAGAAAGGAAAAGAAAGAAAAGAAACAAAAAAAAGCTACATTTTCTTCCTTCAAAAACCGCCACCCCAAAGCAATCCTTTCTCAAAAATTTTGATGAATTTTAAGCTCAAATCATGTTTAAAGCAAGTTCAAAGGGTTTGGTTCAAGATTTGGTACTTATGGTGTGACGAACCCGCCTTTTCTGGCAGTCACTTTACTTACTTAAACATCATTGCTTAAACAGTAATCTTACTTACTTGTAAGAAAAATACTGAAATAATTTTTTTCTTTAAACATTATTTAAACGTACTTAAAAACTATTGTGACCTCTATCGCCATTCAAGTTGAGACCTCGCTCAACACTTGACTTTAAAACTATTTCAAATCGTTTCTTAAAACTTAGTAAGAAACATTTATTAAATTGTAGCTTAAAACTTATTTTTATTATTAAGTTAAACTTTTCGTAAAATACATATATTAAAACTTTGATTTTTTTAAAACTTTGAAAACACTATATTAAATAGTGAAAAATCTTTTCGTGGAGTAGCGGAAGCAAACTATGGTGGTATCCATACCCAAATCCTCACATCCGTCCTCCAGAGCACCCAGCTCTTCTAAAGGGTCCTACTGGTCTCCCACAACCTACCTACAACATGAAGAAACATTTTATGAGCTTTCGCTCAGTAAGTTCAAACATATTCTCACAAATCATTTAAAACATATTTTAGAAACTTTTCTCATGGAAACCTTTTTCTTAAAACGTTTTTCATAAACATTTTTCATAAAACATTTCTCATAAGCGTTTTCATAAAGCATTTCTGTAACATTTTTTATAAACGCTTTTCATAAAATATTTAACATAAATCAATACTCAGATTGCTCTTCCTAAACGTCATTTATGTTTTCATAAACACTTAATATAAAACATTCCTCAGAATGTTTTCCGTAGCATATAAATGTTTCATAACAAGAAAAACCAGTAAAATCAAAATGCATGTTTCCATTTATGCTCAATTATTAACTTCAATTATGAGCATTTTATGAACATTTTTTTCTTACTTTAACTTTCTACCTTTGTTTCTTAACTTTCCTTATCTTACTTTAACTTTCTATCATTGTTCCTTATCTTTCCTTATATTACTTTAACTTTTCATCTTTTGTTCCTTAACTTTCTTTATCTTATAACCTTTAGTGTTCGTACCAACATCTTTAATCATGAGATCGTAAATGTGATGCTTCCCTTGTGGAAGACTTAAGACTATCAAACTTCGAGGTCATGTACCTCATGTTGAAAAAATAGTACGCAGTGGAATTTTAAAGATTTTATATCAGAGGAATTTCCAAAACACAAGTTTGACATGCTATATGCATAAATTAACCATATCTTACTAACCTTTGTGTGCCGAAGAATCCTCGCAAAACGGAAAGAGAAGTAACGTTTCAGAAGAGCCTCAACCAACTGGTCTTCTTTGCTGTTCTCTATCCACGATCGAAGTGAGTGTGGGCTCACACGTATAGCTCATCCACTAGGTGACTCTCCTTCCAACCAATCGAGAGAACCCAAAGCAAGTGTTCGTGATTTGTGAACAAAAGCTCTCAAGGAGTTTTCAGATTCTCACTAGCAGAGTATCACTCTTAATCTCTCAATTGATCTGAGTAACTCTTAAGACTTACTCCCTTTATATAGAGATTGGTCCTGGGGTTAGTCCTTATAAGATTAGGTCTCAAAAACTTGAAACAGAATCAAATTCGGATCAATTTCTGATAAGATCCACGTGGAAATGCGTGATCTTATCTTTCGCTGATCGGCAGGCCAAACCACCTAATCGACAGGCCGAACAGGCCCCATCGGTAGGCCGAATGTGTTCATCGATAGGTCGAACTACCGATAAAAAATCTCCACGAATCTTTTATTTTCCACCTGAGATTCTATAGGATAAAGTCTCAGTTTTAATTCAAATAACCCAATAGAGAAGTTATCTGATCAAAACAACTTTATCTAGATAATCTCTAAGAAAATAAATCAATTCTCAATAATTCTACAAGTTTATCTTGATATAATTTTATCCAAAATTAAATCAACCGACAAACAGACAAGAATTATCCAATCCTTATAATTTAACAAGTTTATCTTGAATCAATTTTATCACAAAATTAATTCAACCGATAAACAGACATGAATTATCTGATTCTTCCAAATTTTAACCAATCTGATAAATTTGACATAAGTTACCAATTATTAGAAAAACACGCTGTGTCGTTACAGGATGTTATGAGCTAGCAAAGGGGACCAAATGGACCTATATAGTTCAAGCTCCCGATAATTATGAAACCCAATATCCTAGATATATATTTAATAATTATCAATTCCAACACTACCCTACTAAAAGCCTGGAGCTGCACTCTCGAACTACATAGAATTACGAAGCCCAAATAGCTAAGTCTCCATGACATATCATAGTGTATCGTATCCCCGTACGATAATCCGTAATCGGCTTAAGGACAAGTTCTATCTTACCTTCCCGATTATTTTTATCTTACGTTCTATTATCTCACCATCAGAAAACTTACTATCCAAAGACAGTATACCATTCGGTTACACCTATGTATCCAAATAGTTGAGCGCTCTAGTTTTTCAATTACAGGATAACACATATAAGAGGATATCATTACTCCTAAAGAGGAGCTATGGATTCCATATCAATGAATAACAGGTCTACGCCATCAAGAGTTACGCCTCCAACGTACCTGCATACATACCACTATTAATATGTGGGTGTTACCCTTTGGTACATCAAAAGACACAAGCCAAGACAATAGGCCCACTATTCATCACAGGATTAAGATACAACACAAATGATTGTCGAAAGTGAATCGATTTGCTGAGACAGAATTATTAATCCAAATCAATTCACTTTATGTCTCGATCCAACACATCGTCACCTATGACAACGTGCCAATGTTTCTATTCATGGAGTCCACCTCCGATGGTCAAGACACCATCTCCTAAAAGGGATATAGACAACATAACAATCTTTGCATGAATAAAACGCCCAACTTTATTCCATTGATTGCGGATCGTATGATTTAGACCATCACCTTAAGAATCTCTCTTCCGCATAATCCGTCCATCATATGCCCAATTCTTAAGGTTTAGACCGACAGTCTCAGACTATTGTTTGTTTAACATACATTCAACAAATATGAACATAAAGAGGACAAGATTTGGTAAATAATAAATAAATTCTTTATTGATAAAAATGTCTCCAAAAACTTATTACATTTTTACTCCTTAGGGTATACATTGTTAGACATGTATGCCCTAAGGAGTAAAAATGTAATACGTTTTTGAAGACATTTTTATCAATAAAGAATTTATTCATTTATATATACCAAATCTTGTCCTCTTTACGTTCATATTTGTTGAATGTATGATAAGCAAACAGTAGTATGAGACTGTCAGTCTAAGCCTTAAGAATTGGGCATATGATGGACTGATTATGCGGAAGACACGATTCTTAAGGTGACGGTCTAAAACATATGATCCGCAATCGAGGGAATAAAGTTGGGCGCATTTATTCATGTAAATATTGTTATGTTGTCTATATCCCTTTTGGGAGATGGTTTGTCTTGACCATCGGAGTTGGACTCCGTGAATAGAAACATTGGACGTGTTGTCATAGGTGACGATGTGTTGGATCGGGACATAAAGTGAATTGATTTGGATTAATAATTCTGTCTTGGCAAATCGATTCACTTTAGACAGTCATTTGTATTGTATCTTAATCCTGAGATGAATAATGGGCCCGTTGTCTTGACTTGTGTCTTTTGATGTGCCAAAGGGTGACACCCACATCTCAATAGTGGTATGCATACCGGTACGTTGGAGGCATGACTCTTGATAGCGTAGACTTGTTATTCATAGATATGGAATCCATAGCTCCTCATTAGGAGTAATAATATCCTCTTATATGTGTTGTCCTATGATTGGAAAACTGGAGCGCTCGACCATTTAGATACATAGGTGTAACCGAATGGTATACTATCTTTGGATGGTAAGTTTTCTAATGGTGAGACAATGGAACGTAAGATAAAAATAATCGGGAAGGTAAAACAGAACTTGTCCTTAAGCCGATTATGGATGATCATATGGGGATACGATACACTATGATATGTCATGGAGACTTAGCTACACGAGATTCGTAATTCTATAAAGTTTGAGAGTGCAGCCCCAAGCTTTTAGTGGAGTAGCGTTGGAGTTGATAATTGTGAAATATATATCTGGGATATTGGGTTTCATAATTATCATGAGCTTGAACTTTATAGGTCCATTTTGGTCCCCTTTGCTAGCTCACAAAATCCTATAACGACACGGCGTGCTTTTCCTATAATTGGTGACTTATGTCGGATTTATCAGATTGGTTTAAAATTTGTACGAATCAAATAATTCATGTCTGTTTATCGGTTGAATTAATTTTGTAAGAAATTAGTTCAAGATAAACTTGTTGAATTATTGCGATCAGATAATTCTTGTCTGTTTATCGGTTGTTATAATTTTGGACAAATGAGAACAAGATAAACTTGTAGAATTATTGTGAATTGATTTATTTTCTTAGAGATTATCTTGATAAAGTTTGTTTTGATCAGATAACTTCTCTATTGGGTTATTTGAATCAAAATTGAGACTTTATCCTTTAGAATCTTGGGTGGAAAATAAAAGATTCGCGGAGATTTTTCTTGGGAGTTCGGCCTATTGAATGACGTGGTCGACCTGCCGAACTGATCAGCAGAAGATAAGATTACGCGTTTTCACATGAATCTTATCAGATATTGATCCAAACTTGATTCTGTTTCGAGTTTTTGAGACTTAATCTGATATGGACTGACCCCAGGACCAATAGCTATATAAAGGGAGGGAGTCTCATGATTTACTCAGATCAATTTGAGAGATTAAGAGTGATACTCTTCTAGTGAGCATCTGAAAACTCCCTGAGAGCTTTTGTTCACAAATCACGAGCACTAGCTTTGGGTTCTCTCTATTGGTTGGAAGGAGAGTCACCGGTGGAAGAGCTGTACGTGTGAGCCCACACTCACTCCGGTTGTGGATAGAGAATAGCAAAGAAGACCAGTTGGTTGAGGCTCTTCTAGAACGTTACTTTTCTACACAGGTTGCGGAGGTTCTTCGACACACTGAGGTTAGTAAGATCTGTTTAATTTATACATATAACATGTCAAACTTGTGTTTTAGAAATTACTCTGATGAAATTTTTTTTAAAATTTCGCTGCGCACTTTGTTTCCAACAATTGGTATCAGAGACGAGGTTTTTACATAAATTTGCAAGTTTGTGATCATGTTATATGCATAAATTTTGTGATCTTAATCTCTTCTATGCTTGAATTGAATTTTATAGAGAAATGGCACTCTAGGTTTCTATATAATATATATGTTGTCATGGATTATGTGGTGAATGTTTATTAATTAATTATGGTTGATTAAATCGTTGTTTAATTATTTATTAATTAATTAATATCGGTTATGGTTCCTTAGAGGTTAGAATGTGCATCTAGGTTTTTCTTGTAATTAGATGGCGGACTATCATCTCCGTCTAGGAATTATTATTTATTTTAAATTTGTAAAATTTTGTAATTAAATAATTATTCGGAGAAGATGGATCGAGAAGTCGGATCTTAAAAATTGATGATGGCGCCTCCAGGTATTTCCTGAGTCTCTAATTTTATGTTTTTGAATTGTTGAAAATAAAATTGATGAATTGCATTAAAATTGTATTTTCTGGAATGAAGGTTTTTCTGCTCGATCGGCATGCCGAACCTCACAGTTCGGTAGGCCGAAGGTCACAGATCGGCAGGCCGGACGTATGGTCCGGTAGGCCGACAGTGGGGCAAAACTTTTGGTGCTCTACCGGCAGGCAGAACTTTCAGGTTGGCAGGCCGATCACCTAGATCGGCCTGCCGACCGGGAGCTGCCAAGTGTCCAGAAAATGTGCAATTTTTCTGGTGCAGTTTTAATTTTATTTTTGGGACGATTCTGAGAAACATTAAATTTGGATATGACCGGAAATATGAAGTATTCGATTCATACGGGATTGAAGACTTGAAGATGGATATTACATGAAGAAGGATACAACTTGAGGATTCAAGGATGAAGAATCGATAAATGTCTCGATTATTCTCTTGTAATCTTATTTTTCTATTCTCTAGGGTGAAACCATAATATTACAGTTATTATTATTTTGCTTGTAGCTTTGCTTGATTGCTTTGCTTGTCTGCATTATAATATGATTTACCATGTATATTGATAACATGTCATATAGGATAGGGAGTGCCGCTCATATTAAAATTATTCATGCATAATTTTAAAATAAAACCTTGACTTCAAAAGATTGAGTGGGAGAAGGTTTTCGAAGAGAGGACCTAAGGCCTCCATCGTTGGTCTATAGGAAGAACATGGTGGTCCCGACCCCTAGGAAGGGATTTCTATCATGTACCAGATTGGATCTCTGAAAGGATAATGTATTTTAGTATGATTTATGGTTGCACACCCCTAGGTGGTGATTATAAATCATGGATAAAATATTGAAACGGTGGTTATACACTCACGTTAATTTTATTATTAACCTCCCCTATGAGCTCTGTTAATAAAATTAATGGCCAAAGAAACGATTATTAGTATATGCTGGATCATACGGGTCCTGGATGGCATATATTAATCAGGAGGGGATCCATGTTCCTGATTGAATTTAGCATGACCCCCTAGGAGCTTGTTGAATTATGAGTTGGGAATTATCGTTGTAAGGTTGTGATATTTTCAAGGTTTTGACACATAAACACATTTGTATGATTTTACATGATTGTGTTATCTTACTAAATTATTATATATGTTTGCTTATGTTTGGTATATGATTCTTTATTGTAGATTGAAAATGTCTAAAAACGCTTTATCATCGATACTTGACAAAAACCAATTAACCGGTGAGAACTATAACGATTGGAAACGGAACCTGGGCATTGTCATTTCCTTTGAAAAACTGAAATATGTTCTGACAACTCCTTGTCCTCCCGAGCCTATGGGAGACTCAAGTAATGAGCAATTCCAAGCGTACGACTGCTGGAAAGATGCTAATGATCAGGCCCGCTGCTATGTTATGGCTAGCATGAACAACGTGTTGTAGGCTCAACATCAAGATTATGAGACTACGAAGCAGATCTTGGATAATCTAGAGGATATGTTCGAAGGCCATGCCATAACGAAGCGGCAAGGGGCACTTCGGAAACTCTTAAACTGTAGACAGAGACCGGGGACATCTGTAAAGGAGCACATGATGTTGGTCATAGGTTACCTCGCTGAGGCTCAAACCAATGGAGCCGACATCGATGCTGAAACTCAGATGACTATGGTCTTTGAGACTCTATCTAAGGAATTTATTCCGTTTAGAGCTACTTTTAATTTATGTAATAGACGGGATAAGACATTGACAGAACTGATGAAACAGTTACAGGAGTTTGAACTGTTGATCAGGGAATCTCCTGCTGGTGGTGAGGCCAATGTGGTAGCTACTTCTGGTTCCAATCCTAACTCTGGGAATGGAAAGAAGCAGCGGGGCAAGAACGGGAAGTCTTCTATTCCTGTTGCTACCAAGAGCAAGAAGAAGAAGAAGAAGAACCCAAAGAAGCTTAAGTGCTTCTTCTGTGGAAAGGTCGGGCATATAAAGAAGCATTGCAAGGACTTCTTTTCCAAGGGAGGTAGGTGTGATCTTCTATATTTAGAAACTTGTTTGGTTGAGGAATCCAATGACATCTGGGTCATAGATTCCGGTGCAACTAATCATGTTTGTGTTTCTCTGTAAGGATTCAAAGAAACGAGAAGTCTACTACGTGAAGACTTAACGCTTCGGATGGGCGATGGATCCTTGGTCTCAGCGGAAGTAGTGGGAGATGTCCATCTTTATTTTGATAATTATAGGAATTTAATTTTGCGAGATTGTTTTTATGTTCCTAAATTTAAAAGGAATTTAATTTATGTATCTTCTTTATTTAAAGACTTCTACGTGGTATCTTTTAATGAAAAAGTGGTGATTCGTAAAAATAAATCTTTTATCTGTTCTGGATGGATGCAAAATAATCTATATTATATCAAACCTAAGATGGACTTATTGCTTAATGCTGAGATAAATGATAATAACTCAAAAAGACTTAAAACTTCTCACTCTAATAAGACTTATCTTTGGCATTTGCGCCTTGGTCATATTAACCTGAATAGGATTCAAAGATTGGTAAGGGATGCATCTTTAAGTCACTTAAAGGTGGAATCTATACCTCAATGTGAATCTTCTTTGGAGGGTAAAAGGACCAAAAAACCATACGGGTCTAAGGGCAATAGGGCCGAAGGGGTTCTAGAACTTGTGCATAGTGATGTTTGTGGACCAATGAACATCCGGGCACGAGGAGGGTATGAGTACTTCGTCACTTTTATTGACGGTTACTCAAGATATGGGTATGTGTACCTGATGCACCACAAAAGCGAAACTTATGATAAGTTCATGGAGTTTCGGGCTGAAGTGGAAAAGCAATTGGGTAAACCCATAAAGGCACTTCGATCTGATCGAGGTGGGGAATACCTTTCTGATGAGTTCTTGGGACACTTGTTAGAGAATGTGATTTTATCCCATTTGACTGCGTCGGGCACTCGCAGTAGAATGGCATAGCGGAGAGAAGGAATAGGACTTTGTTGGACATGATTAGGTCCATGATGAGTTATTCATTATTACCTTTATCCTTTCAGGGATATGCACTACAAACCGCATGTTATCTTTTGAACAATGTGCCTTCAAAATCGGTCCCTAAAACTCCTCACGAGTTGTGGACAAGACGGAAGACATCCTTAACCCATATTCACATATGGGGATGTCCAGCTCATGTCCTGTTTAAGGATCCGAATAAGTTGGAAGCACGTTTGAAAGTTTGCGTGTTTGTAGGATATCCAAAAGGGACTAAATGGGGTTATTTTTATAACCCAAAGGAAAATAAAGTCGTGGTTTCAACTAATGCAACTTTCCTTGAGGATAGTTACATGGACGACTTTAAACCTCAAAGCAAAGTGGTGTTTAAGGAGTTAAGGGGTGATCCGTTCACTCCAGAGGTTCCGAACAAAACCATTCTGATCGGTGTAGAAAAACCAAACAAACCTGAACAACAACCTCAGGGGCTTCGGCGTAGTGGGAGGATCAGGCGTCAACCTAAGAGGTATATGTTCAATGGGGAGGTCTTTTTGGCTGAACCAGATGAACATGACAGGGATCCTTATACTTACGCAGAAGCTATGGAGGATGTTGATTCAAGACTCTGGATAGAGGCCATGAACATTGAGATGAAGTCTATGGAGACTAATCGTGTTTGGGAGCTTGTGGATCTTCCCGAAGGGGTAAAACCCATAGGGTGTAAGTGGATCTACAAAAGGAAAAGAGGAGTGGATGGAAAGGTCGAAACCTTTAAGGCTAGACTGGTAGCTAAGGGTTATACGGAAAAGGAAGGAATCGATTATAAGGAAACCTTTTCGCCTGTAGCCATGCTTAAGTCCATCCGGATTCTCTTGTCCATAGTTGCCGCTCTCGACTACGAGATTTGGCAGATGGATGTCAAGACGGCTTTTCTGAATGGCTATCTTGATGAGTCCATCTATATGGAACAACCAGATGGTTTCAAGGTCGCGGGTCAAGAGGGTAAGGTTTGTAAGCTGCTAAAGTCTATTTAT
Source organism: Artocarpus heterophyllus (assembly GCA_025403435.1). Lineage (NCBI taxonomy): Eukaryota > Viridiplantae > Streptophyta > Magnoliopsida > Rosales > Moraceae > Artocarpus > Artocarpus heterophyllus. Next base: position 16,750,624 of record CM046339.1, read on the forward strand.
GGACTTAAGCAGGCTTCTCGTTCTTGAAACATAAGATTTGATCAAGCGATCAAGGACTTATGGGTTCTCACAAAACGTGGATGAACCATGTGTTTACAAACACATTAAGGATGGGAAGGTGGTTTTTCCTACTGCTCTATGTAGATGACATTCTGCTAATTGGCAATGACGTTGGGGCCGTTGTCATCGGTCAAATTATGGTTGACCAAGCAGTTTGACATGAAGGACTTAGGATGAGGCTAATTTTGTTCTCGGATATCCAGATCTTTCGGGATAGGAAGAACAAAATGATATCTTTGTCTCAGGCCAGGCTACATAGATAAAATTCTCAGGAGGTTTGCAATGCAGGATTCCAAGAAAGGTGAGGCAACCATCTAGGTCTAGAATTACTCTTTCTAAGAAAGACTCTCCAAAGTCTTATGAAGAAAGAGAATACATGAAGAAGGTTCCTTATGCTTCGGCAGTGAGTAGTCTCATGTATGCCATGCTTTACACACGACCGGATATTAGCTATGCGGTCGGGATTGTAAGTCGATTTCAGGCGGATCCTATGACCTAACCATTGGGTTAGCGGATAAAACATATTTTCAAGTACCTGAGAAGGACTCGAGGGTATATGCTTGTGTATTCGGGTGAGGATTTAACTCCTCTAGGATACACTGATTCAGATTTTCAATCCTGTCTAGGATTCTAGGAAATCAACTTCAGGGTTTGTGTTTACTCTGGGTGACGGTGCCATCAGTTGGAGAAGTGTGAAGCAAGATTGCACTTCAGATTCAACGATGGAGGCCGAGTATGTGGCAGCTAGTGATGCTTCGAAAGAAGCAGTGTGGCTCCGCAAGTTCCTTGGGGATCTTGAGGTAGTTCCTGGTATGGATAAAGCGGTATCACTGTACTGTGATAACAGTGCGGCGGTAGCTAATTGCTAAGGAATCAAGATTTCACAAGAAGAGTAAGCATATTGATCGGAAGTATCATGTGATAAAGGACTTCGTTGAGGGCGGGCATGTCACGGTGTGCAAGATTGCGTTAGAGGACAATTTAGCTGATCCATTTACGAAGACACTTACTGGGAGAGTCTTCGAGAGGCATGTGGAACCTATAGGGATGCAAAATTTGCAGTATTTACTCACTTAGTGCAAGTGGAAGATTGTTAGACATGTATGCCCTAAGGAGTAAAAATGTAATACGTTTTTGAAGACATTTTTTATCAATAAAGAATTTATTCATTTATATATACCAAATCTTGTCCTCTTTATGTTCATGTTTGTTGAATGTATGATAAACAAACAGTAGTATGAGACTGTCAGTCTAAGCCTTAAGAATTGGGCATATGATGGACTGATTATGCGGAAGACACGATTCTTAAGGTGACGGTCTAAAACATATGATCCGCAATCGAGGGAATAAAGTTGGGCGCTTTATTCATGTAAAGATTGTTATGTTGTCTATATCCCTTTTGGGAGATGGTTTGTCTTGACCATCAGAGTTGGACTCTGTGAATAGAAACATTGGCGTGTTGTCATAGGTGACGACGTGTTGGATCGGGACATAAAGTGAATTGATTTGGATTAATAATTCTGTCTTGGCAAATCGATTCACTTTAGACAATCATTTGTATTGTATCTTAATCCTGAGATGAATAATGGGTCCGTTGTCTCGACTTGTGTCTTTTGATGTGTCCAAAGGGTAACACCCACATTTCAATAGTGGTATGCATACCGGTACGTTGGAGGCATGACTCTTGATAGCGTAGACTTGTTATTCATAGATATGGAATCCATAGCTCCTCTTTAGGAGTCATGATATCCTCTTATATGCGTTGTCTTGTGATTGGAAAACTGGAGCGCTCAACCATTTGGATACATAGGTGTAACCGAATGGTATACTATCTTTGGATGGTAAGTTTTCTAATGGTGAGACAATGGAACGTAAGATAAAAATAATCGGGAAGGTAAGACAGAACTTGTCCTTAAGCCGATTATGGATGATCATATGGGGATGCGATACACTATGATATGTCATGGAGACTTAGCTACACGAGCTTCGTAATTCTATAAAGTTCGAGAGTGCAGCTCCAAGCTTTTAGTGGAGTAGCGTTGGAGTTGATAATTGTGAAATATATATCTAGGATATTGGGTTTCATAATTATCATGAGCTTGAACTTTATAGGTCCATTTTGGTCCCCTTTGCTAGCTCACAAAATCATGTAACGACACGGACGTGCTTTTCCAATAATTGGTGACTTATGTCAGATTTATCAGATTGGTTTAAAATTTGTAAGAATCAAATAATTCATGTCTGTTTATCGGTTGAATTAATTTTGTAAGAAATTAGTTCAAGATTAACTTCTTGAATTATTACGATCAGATAATTCTTGTCTGTTTATCGGTTGTTATAATTTTGGACAAATGAGAATAAGATAAACTTGTAGAATTATTGTGAATTGAATTTATTTTCTTAGAGATTATCTTGATAAAGTTTGTTTTGATCAGATAACTTCTCTATTGGGTTATTTGAATCAAAATTGAGACTTTATCCTTTAGAATCTCGGGTGGAAAATAAGAGATTCCGTGGAGATTTTTTCTTGGGAGTTCGGCCTGCCGAATGACGTGGTCAGCCTGCCGAACTGGCCTGTTCGGCCTGCCGATCAGCGGAAGATAAGATTACGCGTTTTCACGTGGATCTTATCAGATATTGATCCGAACTTGATTCTGTTTCGAGTTTTGAGACCTAATCTGATATGGACTGACCCCAGAACCAATAGGTATAAAAGGGAGTGAGTCTCATGATTTACTCAGATCAATTTGAGAGATTAAGAGTGATACTCTTCTAGTGAGCATCTGAAAACTCCCTGAGAGCTTTTGTTCACAAATCACGAGCACTAGCTTTGGGTTCTCTCTATTGGTTGGAAGGAGAGTCACCGGTGGAAGAGCTGTACGTGTGAGCCCACACTCACTCCGGTTGTGGATAGAGAATAGCAAAGAAGACCAGTTGGTTGAGGCTCTTCTGGAACGTTACTTCTCTACACAGGTTGCGGAGGTTCTTCGGCACACTGAGGTTAGTAAGATCTGTTTAATTTATACATATAACATGTCAAACTTGTGTTTTGGAAATTACTCTGATGAATTTTTTTTTTAAAATTCCGATGCGCACTTTGTTTCCAACAGTGACCTCCTAGATGTGAGATACACAAGTAAAGTTAAAGTTTGACCTCCTAGATGTGAGGTACACGACCTCGGTGTTTGATGGTCTCAAGTTTTCTGCAAGGGAAGCATCATGTTTATGATCTCATGATTAATGATGTTGGTACGAACACTATAGTAAGATAAGGAAAGTTAAGAAACAAAGATAAAAGTTAAAGTTAAAAAAAAAAAAGAATGTTCATAAGACGCTCATAAATAAAAGTTCATAATTGAGCATAAATGGAATTATGCATTTTGATTTTGCTTGAATTCCTTTTATGAAATATTTTTATGTTATGTTATGAAAGACATTTGAAAGGATCTTTTATGTTAAATGTTTATGAAAAACATTTTTATGTTTTCAAGAGAAGGTTTATGAAGAACGTTTATGAAAAAAAACGTTTCAAAAATGCTTTATGAAAAACGTTTACGAAAACGTTTCATAAACGTTTTATGAGAAACATTTATGAAAAACGTGTTTAGAAATGTTTATGAAAAATGCTTATGGAAAATGTTTTAAGAGAAAACTTTTTATGAGAAAAGTTTTTAAAGCATGTTTAAATGATTTACGAGATTACGTTTGAACTTACTAAGCGAAAGCTCATTAAAAATTTCTTTATGCTATAGATAGTCCTACGGATGACTAGTAGGACCTGTTTGAGGAGCTTGGTGTTGCGGAGGACAGATGCGGAGATTTGGGTATGGATACCACTACGGTATGCTTCTGCTTTTCGAAGGAAAGGTTTTCCACTTTTTGATATAGTGTTTTCAAAGTTCTACAAAAATCAAAGTTTTAAGAAATGTTTCAAAGTTTTACAATATATTTACAAAATGTTTTATTTACTTATAAAGTTAAATTTTAATTAATGATTTAATAAGTGTTTCTTAATAAGTTTTAAGAAATGATTTGAAATGGTTTTAAAGTCAAGTGTTGAGCAATGTCTTAACTTAAATGGCAGCAGAGGTCGCTACAGTTTTTAAGTATGTTTTTCAAGAATGTTAAAAGGAAAAAAAATTATTTTAGTATTTTTCTTACTAAGTAAGAAAGATTAATGTTTAAGTGATGGTGCTTAAGAAAGTTAAGTGACTGCCCAAAAAGGTGGGTCGTCACACTATTTCTATGAATAATGAGTCTACGTTAATCAAAAGTCATGCCTTCAACGTACCGGTATGCGTACCATCATTAAGTCAGGATGTCACCTTTTAGTACATCAAAAGAAATAAGTCAAGAATACAGGCTTATTAATCATTTCAGGATTAAGACACAACACATATGATTATCTAAAGTGAATTGATTTAAACAAACAAAATTATTAACCAAATTAATTTAACTTTTTGTTCCCGATCCAATATATCATCACCTATGACAATGCACCAATGTTTTTGCTCGTGGAGTCCACTTTGGTGACCAAGACCAGTCATCTCTCATCAGAGATATAGACAACATAACAATCTTAGCATGAATAAAGCACCCAGCTTTATTCCCTTGACTGCGGATCTTATGATTTAGACCATCACCTCTAAGATTCATGTCTTCTGCATAATATATCCATCATATACATGATCTTAAAGGTTTAGATCGACTGTCTTAAACTTTTATTTGCTTATCATACATTCAACAAAAAAGAACATAAAGAGGAAAACATTTGGTATGTGAATAATAAACAAACTCTTTATTGATAAAATGTCTCTAAAAACTTATTACAACATTTTATTCCTTAGGACACGATGTCTAAGAATCTCCTACTTGCACTAAGTGAGTAAATATGACATATCTCGCATCCCCATAGCCTCTACATGCTTCTCGAAAGCTCTCATAGTTAGTGTCTTCGTGAAAGGATTGACTATATTGTCCTTAGATGCAATCTTGCATACTGCAACATACCTAGCCTCAACGAAGTCATTTATCACATGATACTTCCGATGAATATGCTTACTCTTCTTATAAAATCTTGGTTCCTTGGCATTTGCTATCGCTGCAGTGTTATCACAATACAGTGATACCGCCTTATCCATACCAAGAACTACCTTAAGATCCCCAAGGAACTTGCAGAGTCATACTGCTTCTTTTAAAGCATCACTAGCTACCACATACTCAACCACCATCATGCTTGCTTGACACTTCTTCAAACAATGGCGTCTCCACCAAAAGTAAATATAGAACCATAAGTCGATATTTTCGAATCCAAACAGGATTGAAAATCTGAATCAGTGTATCCAAGAGGTGTTAGATCCTCACTTGAATTACACTACCATATAACCTCTAGTCCTTTTTAGGTACTTGAAAATATGCTTGACTGCAACCTAATGGTTTAGTTCTGAATCCAACTAAAATTGACTTACTATCCTAACCTCATAACAAATGTCTGGTCGTGTACAAAGCATTGCATATGTGAGACTGCCCACTGTCGAAGCATAAGGCACCTTTTTCATGTATTCTTTTTCTTCATCAGACTTTGGAGAATCATTCTTAGAAAGAGTAATTCTAGACCTAAATAGTTGGCCACCTTTATTGGAATTATACATAGCATACTTCTCAAGAATTTTATCTATGTATGCAGCTTGGGATAAAGCTATCATTTTATTCTTCCTATCTTGAAAGATCTGGATACCTAGAACATAATTAGCTTCACCCAAGTCCTTCATGTCAAATTACTTGGTCAACCATAATTTGACCAATGACAACACCCCAACGTCATTGACAATAAACAGAATATCATCTACATAGAGTAGTAGAAAAACTCCTTCCTATCATTAATGTGTTTGTAAACACATGATTCGTCCATGTTTTGTTCGAACTCATAAGTCTTGATCACTTGATCAAATCTTATGTTCCAAGAACGGGAAGCCTGCTAAAGTCCATAAATAGATTTTAGCAGCTTACAAACCTTGTTCTCTTGACCCTTAGCCTTGAACCAGTATAGTTGTACCACATATATGGACTAATCAAGATGGCCATTCAGAAAAGCAGTCTTGACATCCATTTCCCAAATTTCATAGTCGAAAGCGACAACCATGGACAAGAGAATGCGGATGATTTAAGCATGGCTACCAGCGAAAAGGTTTACTCGTAATCTATTCCTTCCTTTTTGTATATATCCCTTAGTTACCAGTTTAGCCTTATGGGTTTCAAATTTCCCATCTGCTCTTCTCCTTCTCTTGTAAATCCATTTACACCCTGTAGATTTTACCCATTTGGGAAGATCTACAAGTTCCCAGACTTGATTAGTCTCCATAGACTTTATCTTAGTGTTCATAGCTTCTGTCTAGAGCTTTGAATCAACATCCTATGTAGCCTCTATATAAGTGTAAGGATCTCTGTCATGTTCAACCGGTTCAGCCAAGTAGGCTTTACCATTGAACATATATCTCTCGGGTTTACGCCCGATCATCCCACTACGCTCAAGCTCTCTAGGTTGTTGTTTGGTTGGTTTTTCTACATTGATTAGATTGGTTTCAACCAGAACCCTCAGACTGATCGAATCACTCGCTAACTCCTTGAGTACCACTTTACTTCGAGGCTTAAAGTCGTTCATACAACTTTCTTCAAGGAATGTTGTATTCATTGAAACCACAACTTTATTTTCTTTCAGGTTATAGAAATAACCTCTTTTAGCCCCTTTTGAATATCCTACAAACACGTAAACTTCCAAATGTGCTTCCAACTTGTTTGCTTCCTTGTATAAGACATAAGCCAGACATTCTCATATGTGAATATGGTTTAAGAATGTCTTCCTACTCGTCCATAACTCGCAAGGAGTTTTAGGAACCGATTTTGAAGGCATATTATTTAAAAGATAACATACGATTTGTAGTGCATATCCCCAAAAGAATAAAGACAATGTCGAATAGCTCATCATGAACTGACCACGTCCAATAAAATCCTATTTCTTCTCTTAGCTATGCTATTCTGCTCCAGAGTGCCCGATAAAATTCCATTCTTTAATAAGTGTCCCAAGAACTCACTGAAGAGGTATTCTCCACCTCAATTTAATCGAAGTACCTTTATGGGTTTACCTAATTACTTCTCCGCTTCAAATTATGAATCTTTAATAATCATCCATGTAACACCCCTATGTGGGGGTTAACAATTTTAAATAAATAAAAATAATTTTAAATTTTATATTATTTAAATCAATTAAACAATGCCCATGGGTCTTTAAACAACAAGAAAAATAAAAATAAACGTTTTAAATACAAACCACAGTTTTTAGTGTAGCACCAAATATATATAATTACAGTCATCATCACCATAGTACAATTCCCAAATAACTTAACACAGCCATAAAAAAAAATAATACAACTCTTACATGTTGTAGATAAGTTGTAATTAAACAGGGTCTTCTAACACGAAAACAGCAAGATTGTTTTCGCTTATTCCTCTTCAAATATGTTGCACTGAGTTCCACCTGAGATATGAAGATATGATAGGGATGAGCATCGACATGCCCAGTAGGGAAATCATGACTCACCTTATGGTTTATCCATTACCACATTAAAAACTGCATGGTTAGTAGGTTACATCATATTCCAGATTATGAGGTTTATTATGATCACATCTTATGGATACCGTAGTTAATCATTACCAAGTGTCATAATTACACATTTATACAAATATTACCAATCATCATTGTTCCTAGGTATCCATGTTAAATTGAGTATCACTCAACTCATCGAAACCCAAATGGGCGTACTTGATCACCCTATAAACATTTCAAGGGTGTTCCGGTGAGGGGACATCAAGCCCCGAGTCCTCACCAAATCGATTCCTGTACAGTGTGTTCTGGGACTTTCAACCCAAGGAAGCGTCATCACCTTCCCCCTATTTTTCCTTTTAGGGTATTCGTGCCCAAGGACGTAACCGTCGCCCTTTTTACATCTCACTATTCCTTTGTATTCAATTTATATTTATAGAGTCAATTTCCTAACCATGCTTCTCAATTTATAACATATGTCAAATCATTATATTTATCGCTATACAATATACATATTTTACAATATAAAACAATCAAATTTAATTTACCAAAACCTCACAAAAGATGAGTAATAGAATCCCTACCTTCAAAGCTTAACAACAAACTTTTATTCTCGGAATTAATCAACGTTAGCTCCACACATCCTTGACCCTAAGGCATGCATAAGGACAATTAAAACTAAAGCACAACGTATAATCACATTCATAAGTGAATTATGTGTAAACCCGTCTACTAGTGCCATTAAAGTATTTTTATGCAATTGTTCTTTAAATACCAAGTAAACAATTTTTATCTTAAACGCAATATAAAATACATACAAGCAATTTTTATGTTTTAGTCTCTAATAAGAATTCATAAATCATTTAGGGTAGTATTGGAAAGGTTGTAAGACATTAAGAGACTAGAAGGTGAGCAAAATTGGGTTTTTGGTTCAAGTTAACAGCTAGTATACCATGGCAACTTGGTGGTATACTTTTGTAAAAAGGCGGGTTCACTATCTACAATTAACACACGGGTTAACAGGTGGTTTACTTAAGATAGACGGGTGGTTTATTACCACTGGCAGGTTTACTAGTTTCTAATCCGAAAATTGAAAAATTCATAGAAATTAAAATACAACTCCGATTTAGGGTCATGATAGCTCATTGGAAAGCTTAGGATGTCTACTTTTTAAATATGCAAACCAATTTACAAAATTCATTTTCATTTAACTCCAGAATTTTAAGAAATAGCCACTGCCCATAGAGGTATTATAAAGTTTATGGGATGTCAAATTTTTCTTTAACTTAAAGCATATTATCCTTGTTTAAAATCTCAAAACCATTCCAAAATATGCAACATGCATTATATAATCAGAATAAACATATTCTCATGAGTTTTATACCAAAATCATTATCAAATTATATCTCTAGCCTTTCTTGTAAATAATGATGAAAACATGCTTAAATTTGCTCTTTAAGCTCAAAACATTAGAACATCAATCTTAAAGTTATGGAAACCGGTTTTAAACATTCCTAACATGTTTCTAACATTGTCATCAAACCAAAATAAAAGTTGGTTGTGGGTTGTAACTCAAGACTCAAGTTTTTGTTCATAAATGTTTAAGGATGCATGTTAACTTAACTAGAAATTTGCATGAATTTTGAACACGAAAATTATGCATTAAACATGGAGAAAATACATACTAAAAACTAAGTTTAGATTAAAGAAAACCTACCTCAAAACTTCTTTGAAAAGCACCAAAGTTCGGGTTAACAATCAAGCTTGAATTAACTCTAAAACCGCCTCGATCATGGTTGGGAATTATAATTGTCTTGGCCACAAAGAGAGCTTTGTGCTCTATGTCTTTAGTTAGAAATTTGAAGTGAGAAAGGGAGAGAATGAGAACTAGAGAAGAAGGTGGTGATAGTTAAATAAAAAGATATCAAAATGCTTAAGAGGAATGGGATGTTTACGGGGGAAAGTTGTAAGAAGAAACAAAAGAGTCTTAAAGGAAAATATCATCTTGTCTCCCATGAAGATTTTTAGCAATTCATGCTAACATAATTGAGGGGACAATTGGAGTGAATTATAGAAGAAGATAAGGAAATAATTAAAGGGGTGGTTGAGAAAATATCTCCATGTCTTTTATGAATTGAGGGAAAATAATTCAATGTCCCCTTCGGATACCTTTAGCAAAATAAGAAGAAGGCTATATAATTGAGCAATAATTTAGGGAGACAAGATTGGTAGAAGTGTTGGTAAATTTTGAATGTTTCTTAGGAAGACTTGGTAAGAAAATACTAAAGTGGTATTTTTTTTTTTTTTTAATGATCGTAAACAACTTAGTAATTTTAAATAGTCACATTTTATTCATTAAATTTTACAAAATCATGCCCGTTAAAAATACGGGTGTTACAGCTCTCCCCTCCTATAAAAAATTTCGTCCTCGAAATTTCTTACACTGATTACAATGTTAAAACAAATGTGGATACTTTTCTCTCATTTCAGATTCAAGTTCCCATGTGGCTTCCTCCACATCATGGTGTTGCCACATCACTTTCACCAGAGGAATTTCACGACGACGTAATATTTTTATTTCATGATCCAGTATTTGAACTGGAATTTCTTCATAATTCGTATCTCCTTGAATCGGCACATCTGTCCACATGATCACATGTGAAGGGTCGGGTTCATACTTTCTCAACATCGATACATGAAACACATTATGTACATGAGACAATTGTGGTGGTAGGTCTAAACGGTATGCCAACGTTCCAATGCGTTCCACAATCTCAAACGGTCCTGTATACCTTGGTGCTAACTTTCCTTTAACACCAAATCGAGATACACCTCGTTTTGGTTTCACTTTTAAGAACACAAAGTCTCCAATCATGAACTCTAAAGGTCGCCTCCTCTTATCTGCATAACTCTTTTGTCGACTTTGAGCTGTCTGAAGACGTTCGCGAATAATCTGGATCTTGTCCGTTGTTTCTCTGATAAACTGAGGCCCAAGTTCAAGACGCTCTTCCTTTTCAGCCCAACACAATGGAGATCTACAAGGTCTACCATATAAGGCCTCATATGGAGCCATTCTAATACTTGCTTGGTAACTGTTGTTATATGCGAATTCAACATATGGCAGCTGTGCAGCCCAATTTGTTCCAAAGTCCAGCACACAAGCCCGAAGCATATCCTCGAGAATCTGAATGACACGTTCAGATTGTCCATCTGTTTGAGGATGAAAAGCTGTACTAAAATTCAATTGAGTTCCCAAGGCCCTCTGCAATCCTCTCCAAAATTTTGACGTGAAACGTGTATCTCTATCGGAAACTATTGACATTGGCACTCCATGCAATGTCACTACCTTTTCCACGTACAATTGACATAATTTTGAGACACTATAATTAGTTCTGATTGGGATGAAGTGGGCTGTCTTAGTTAAACGATCTACAATTACCCAAATGGCGTCATGCCCTATTTGAGTCTTAGGAAATCCAGTAACAAAGTCCATTGTCACATGATCCCACTTCCATTCTGGAATAGGTAAGCTCCTCAACTCGCCTCCAGGCTTTTGATGTTCCGCTTTAACCTGTTGGCACGTCATGCACTTAGAGACAAAGGTTGCTACATCTCGTTTCATTCCTCGCCACCAGTATTGTCGTTTTAGATCCATATACATTTTTGTGCTTCCAGGATGAATAGCAAACTTTGAACGGTGAGCCTCATCTAGCACCGCATGCCTGAGATATGGATCCTCTGGAACAACTAATCTTCCTTTGTAAAGTAAAAATCCTTCTGGCTCAATCTGCCATCCATCCAGTTGTTCTCCATTTTGTATTTGCTCCCAAACCCTACGTAATCCTTCATCGTGCCATTGTCCTTGTTTTACTTTCTGAATTAACGTAGGAGTTGCTATCACATTGAATAGGAAAGCTCTCTCGTCATCTTCATAATATTGCAAGTTGAAGTCGGCGATGGTGACTCGTCTCCAATCTTCCAATGCTAAACTGGCTATACGTCCGTTGTTCTTACGACTTAGAGCATCTGCCACGGCATTTGCTTTTCCAGGATGATATTGGATACTAAAGTCATAGTCCACCATGTACTCAGTCCATCTTCGTTGCCTTAGATTGAGATCCTTTTGAGTAAACAAATATTTCAGACTTTGATGATCTGAATATAGCTCGAACTTTGCGCCATATAGATAACATCTCCAAATTTTGAGTGCGAAAACCACAGCAGCTAACTCAAGATCATGTGTGGGGTAGTTCCTCTCATGGGGTTTCAATTGGCGTGAGGCGTAGGCAACTACTCGTCCATGCTGCATTAACACACAACCCAAACCGTTTCCTGAGGCATCAGTGTATACTGTGTAAGGCTCCTCGTTGTTAGGTATGATTAGCACAGGTGCACTAGTGAGTCTTTGCTTCAGTTCCTCAAATGCTTCTTCACATTTATCATCCCACACGAACTTGACATTCTTCCTTATGAGTTTTGTTAATGGAGAAGCAATCTTTGAAAAATTCTCTACGAAGCGTCGATAGTATCCAGCTAGTCCGAGGAAACTTCGAATCTCCGACACGTTCTTTGGTCGTTCCCAATTTAGCACTGCTTCAATTTTGGAGGGGTCCACTGAGATGCCTTCTTCAGAGACAACGTGTCCAAGGAACTTGACCTTCGTCATCCAGAAATCACATTTTTCTCTTTTTGCATAAAGACCATGTTCTCTCAACGTTTGTAGAGCGATCCTCAAATGCTCAGCATGTTCTTCTTCGTTTTTAGAATAGATCAAGATATCATCTATGAAGACAATGATAAATTGATCTAAGTACGGTCGAAAGACACGGTTCATCAAGTCCATGAAAGCCGCTGGTGCATTAGTCAACCCGAAAGGCATGACAAGAAACTCAAAATGACCGTAGCGAGTCCGAAAAGCTGTCTTTGGAATGTCCTCTTCTCTTATCTTCAGTTGGTGATATCCGGATCGTAAGTCAATCTTTGAGAAATAGCAAGATCCTCCTAACTGATCGAACAACTCATCAATTCGGGGTAGAGGGTACTTGTTCTTGATAGTCAATCGATTAAGCTGGCGATAATCGACACAGAGCCTCAACGATCCGTCATGTTTCTTCACAAAAAGTACTGGAGCTCCCCAAGGTGATGTACCTGGTCGAATAAATCATTTTTCCAGTAATTCGTCCAACTGCTTCCTCAATTCCACTTTCTCAGCAGGTGCCATTCGATACGGAGCGATAGAAACAGGCGTTGCTCCTTGAGTTAGGTCGATGACAAACTCAATTTCTCTATTAGGCGGAAGTCCGGGCAATTCATCTGGAAAAACATCTGAAAATTCATCCACCACAGGAGTGTGAGAGGATAGGTCACTCTTCTTTAGTTCTCCATTTGAAGCAAAGATCGTCCCAAGATTGGTGAAATTCCTTCGTCCTCCAATACAAGCCTTTAGCACCGGGGCTGGTGTCACTGTTCCTGTTTTTGCCTGAAATTCGACGACTTGTCCATTCTTGGTGAATAAAGAGACACGTTTCCTATGACAATCTACTATTGCCTGGTATTTAGTTAGCCAATCCATTCCTAAGATTACATCAAACTCTGTCATAGTTATTACATATAGGTCAGCCGATAGTTTATGTTCTCCTATAACAATACACACTGATTTACAAATTATGGATACTTCAGCTATCCCGCCCATTGGTGTACTAAGGGTTAATGATGAACTACATGTCTCAGTTTCTAATTGTAGTACGGAAGCAAATAACATAGATATAAATGAATGAGTGGCACCAGTGTCAAATAATACATGAGCCCAAGAATGAGACACGTGAATCATACCGTCTACAACTGAGTGATCAGCCTGTTTTGCTTGTCCAGCTGTAGCCGTAATTGCATAAGCTTGTGCTGGTGCTTTTCCTTTATCACTTTTTCCTCGGTTTCCTTGGCTACTACTAGCCTTATTATTATTTCTCCCAGAAAAATTTGGCCTTTGATTCATTGAGCCTTGTGGAGTCGGTTGGAAGTTCTGATTAGCATAAAAATTGGAACCCTGTGGCCGCTGTTGATAGTTGTACTGAGGCTGGAACCCTCGAGGTTGAGTTACTGAGACTTGGGAAGCTGGAGTGTTTTGCTGAGGCGCTCCACGATTTTGACTCCCTCCCCAAACAGTGGAGCCAAAATGACTTCCTTGTGGCCTTGGTGCAAAGGATGATTGTGTAGGGTGGTTAGGGCAATTTCTCCTCAGATGTCCCACTTGTCCACAGTTATGACAAGCATACGGTTGGAAACGACCACTACCAGAAGATCCACCACCAATAGTCACTCCACTATGCTGAATGACTTGCCCTTGTGACTTCTCTTTCTTACTTATTTTCCTTTGACGCCCACCAGAACCCTTATACTCTCCATAGGAGTTATTTAGTTCTGTCTCTGCCCGCTGTGCCGCAGCTACAAGATCAAGAAAATCTGTTGATGGAACAGCAGCTATCATTTGTCTGATTTTCGGCCTCAGGTTATTTCTAAATTTTTCGCATCTCGCCATTGGATCCGATACAGCCCCGGGATTGTAGCGAGACAATTCTATAAATCGAGCATGGTATTCAGCAACTGTTGTATCTCCCTGCACCAGGTTTTCAAATTCTCGCATCATTGCTTGCCTATGGCTCTGAGGAATATAGGTGTTGCGAAAAATGGTTTCGAACTGCTCCCATGTAAGATTCGGCACGTCATAGTCGTCTTTCTGAAGATCCCACCATTCTTCGGCTTTACCCTCAAATATATATGTTGAAAAGCTAACCCAATACTCCCGTGGAATCCTCAAGGTGTCCAACTTCTTTTTGACTGCCTTTAGCCATTGTTCTGCTATGACCGGGTTAGGTTCTCCACTAAATGTGGGTGGTTTCTGCTTCATAAACTCCTTCAACAGAGTTAGATGTCGTTGTTCGGGATCACGAACCTCCACAGGTCTTTGCACATTTTGTAATGCTTGAAGAATTTGTCCTAAATTATTTACTTCTGGTGCAGCTGGCGGGGATTGTGTTGCATGTTGTAGTTGCTCATCTTCTTGAGCTTGTTCCATCGGTTCCGGTTGCTCAACTTCTTGAGCATGTTCAACCGGTTGTGACAGCTCAGACGATTGCATTTGACGTCTTGGTGGCATAGTTTCTACTGGCTGCGAAAATTTAACTAGGATCAGTACCAAATGATGATGACATTAACACCTAACTTTAAAACCATTCCCAAAGATTAATTTTTAAGGTGGTGCTATACCCCCTAGGTTAATCGAACCTAGGCTCTGATACCAAAAATTCTGTAACACCCCTATGTGGGGGTTAACAGTTTTAAATAAATAAAAATAATTTTAAATTTTATATTATTTAAATCAATTAAACAATGCCCATGGGTCTTTAAACAACAAGAAAAATAAAAATAAACGTTTTAAATACAAACCACAGTTTTTAGTGTAGCACCAAATATATATAATTACAGTCATCATCACCATAGTACAATTCCCAAATAACTTAACACAGCCATAAAAAAAAATAATACAACTCTTACATGTTGTAGATAAGTTGTAATTAAACAGGGTCTTCTAACACGAAAACAGCAAGATTGTTTTCGCTTATTCCTCTTCAAATATGTTGCACTGAGTTCCACCTGAGATATGAAGATATGATAGGGATGAGCATCGACATGCCCAGTAGGGAAATCATGACTCACCTTATGGTTTATCCATTACCACATTAAAAACTGCATGGTTAGTAGGTTACATCATATTCCAGATTATGAGGTTTATTATGATCACATCTTATGGATACCGTAGTTAATCATTACCAAGTGTCATAATTACACATTTATACAAATATTACCAATCATCATTGTTCCTAGGTATCCATGTTAAATTGAGTATCACTCAACTCATCGAAACCCAAATGGGCGTACTTGATCACCCTATAAACATTTCAAGGGTGTTCCGGTGAGGGGACATCAAGCCCCGAGTCCTCACCAAATCGATTCCTGTACAGTGTGTTCTGGGACTTTCAACCCAAGGAAGCGTCATCACCTTCCCCCTATTTTTCCTTTTAGGGTATTCGTGCCCAAGGACGTAATCGTCGCCCTTTTTACATCTCACTATTCCTTTGTATTCAATTTATATTTATAGAGTCAATTTCCTAACCATGCTTCTCAATTTATAACATATGTCAAATCATTATATTTATCGCTATACAATATACATATTTTACAATATAAAACAATCAAATTTAATTTACCAAAACCTCACAAAAGATGAGTAATAGAATCCCTACCTTCAAAGCTTAACAACAAACTTTTATTCTCGGAATTAATCAACGTTAGCTCCACACATCCTTGACCCTAAGGCATGCATAAGGACAATTAAAACTAAAGCACAACGTATAATCACATTCATAAGTGAATTATGTGTAAACCCGTCTACTAGTGCCATTAAAGTATTTTTATGCAATTGTTCTTTAAATACCAAGTAAACAATTTTTATCTTAAACGCAATATAAAATACATACAAGCAATTTTTATGTTTTAGTCTCTAATAAGAATTCATAAATCATTTAGGGTAGTATTGGAAAGGTTGTAAGACATTAAGAGACTAGAAGGTGAGCAAAATTGGGTTTTTGGTTCAAGTTAACAGCTAGTATACCATGGCAACTTGGTGGTATACTTTTGTAAAAAGGCGGGTTCACTATCTACAATTAACACACGGGTTAACAGGTGGTTTACTTAAGATAGACGGGTGGTTTATTACCACTGGCAGGTTTACTAGTTTCTAATCCGAAAATTGAAAAATTCATAGAAATTAAAATACAACTCCGATTTAGGGTCATGATAGCTCATTGGAAAGCTTAGGATGTCTACTTTTTAAATATGCAAACCAATTTACAAAATTCATTTTCATTTAACTCCAGAATTTTAAGAAATAGCCACTGCCCATAGAGGTATTATAAAGTTTATGGGATGTCAAATTTTTCTTTAACTTAAAGCATATTATCCTTGTTTAAAATCTCAAAACCATTCCAAAATATGCAACATGCATTATATAATCAGAATAAACATATTCTCATGAGTTTTATACCAAAATCATTATCAAATTATATCTCTAGCCTTTCTTGTAAATAATGATGAAAACATGCTTAAATTTGCTCTTTAAGCTCAAAACATTAGAACATCAATCTTAAAGTTATGGAAACCGGTTTTAAACATTCCTAACATGTTTCTAACATTGTCATCAAACCAAAATAAAAGTTGGTTGTGGGTTGTAACTCAAGACTCAAGTTTTTGTTCATAAATGTTTAAGGATGCATGTTAACTTAACTAGAAATTTGCATGAATTTTGAACACGAAAATTATGCATTAAACATGGAGAAAATACATACTAAAAACTAAGTTTAGATTAAAGAAAACCTACCTCAAAACTTCTTTGAAAAGCACCAAAGTTCGGGTTAACAATCAAGCTTGAATTAACTCTAAAACCGCCTCGATCATGGTTGGGAATTATAATTGTCTTGGCCACAAAGAGAGCTTTGTGCTCTATGTCTTTAGTTAGAAATTTGAAGTGAGAAAGGGAGAGAATGAGAACTAGAGAAGAAGGTGGTGATAGTTAAATAAAAAGATATCAAAATGCTTAAGAGGAATGGGATGTTTACGGGGGAAAGTTGTAAGAAGAAACAAAAGAGTCTTAAAGGAAAATATCATCTTGTCTCCCATGAAGATTTTTAGCAATTCATGCTAACATAATTGAGGGGACAATTGGAGTGAATTATAGAAGAAGATAAGGAAATAATTAAAGGGGTGGTTGAGAAAATATCTCCATGTCTTTTATGAATTGAGGGAAAATAATTCAATGTCCCCTTCGGATACCTTTAGCAAAATAAGAAGAAGGCTATATAATTGAGCAATAATTTAGGGAGACAAGATTGGTAGAAGTGTTGGTAAATTTTGAATGTTTCTTAGGAAGACTTGGTAAGAAAATACTAAAGTGGTATTTTTTTTTTTTTTTTAATAATCGTAAACAACTTAGTAATTTTAAATAGTCACATTTTATTCATTAAATTTTACAAAATCATGCCCGTTAAAAATACGGGTGTTACAGTCCATTATAAATGGAGCATTCAAATTTATCACTATGATGATCATATATAAGATAGTCTTAATCTTGAGTATTTATTAGAATCCTGTTTATAACATTATGCTTTTTGACTTGCATGATAAGATTTGTATGAATACAGATCGTAACTTAGCATCTTAGAAACATAATAAAATAAATGGCTGGGAATAATATTATATATATATGGAATCCATTCTTCTCTATGGAAGTTAGAAAAATAATTTTCTTGAGTGATGATTCAAGGTTTGAACAGTAGAGCATTCGTTTATAATAAAATTATGAATTAACTGTTCATTAGATAGTTATTGGAAGTCAAGAATAAAGAAATAATAAGAGAGGTGAACGGAAATTGAACCTAGCTCTTATTATGAACTATTTAAGGAGGATTGACTTATATGTAATGATTATATCAATGGACTATTCGCTAATTTTCTTTGCGTAATTCTCACTATAATCTCAAGAGTTTAGTTTCAGGTTTTTAGTGGAGTAACACTGAAACTAATAAATTTGGCACATTAATTAAAGAGTTTAATTAATAGTCAAAATTTATTAGAGCTTGAGTTATAGGTCTATAGGTCCCCAATGCCACCTCTATGATATTGTATTGGATTTTATGTATAGAATGAATTATATATATTTAACTTGAAATTATTGAATTCTGAATTAATTATTTCACACTTGAGATATTAATGTGATATAGAAAAATATTATCTGACACATAATATAATGTGATAAATGTTGTCACATTTAACTGAGCATTAGTTAATGGGAGTCTCTACCCCCAGAATGTGTAGACTTTAGTCTTTCTTAGCTGTTTTGGTCTGGCTTCAGACCCTGTTGTCCACCAAAAAATATATATATAATTTTTAATTTTATATGACACATACGTGGTGGGACCACATTTTATTTTTTCTCACATAGGCACAAAATTAAATTATTAATTAATTTAAAATCTATTATTAAATTAATATAATTCATTTTTAAATTTAAATGTATAAGATTTAATTATATTATATATATTCAAAATCACGTTCAACATGATTTTCGTAAGTTTACTTATATTATATATATATATATATATATATATATATATATTTATAAACAAAAATTTCTTTTGAATCATGTTAAAGATTTATACATATACACACACACACACACGAAAGAATCAGTACGTGATTCTTTTATTTTAAAATGTATAGTTATATATATATATATATATATATATATATATCTAGAATTACATAAATAGTTCAAATTCAATTTAAAAAAAAAGGAAGATAAGGTATTGGAATATATCCTTTTCTTATATATCTAATATGATTGTTATTTTAAATTTGAAAAATAAGTTAAAATTAATTAGAAACAACGAATGGCTCTGATATGAAAAGATAGAGATAACAGTTACCTTAACTATCTATCAATCTTTTTCACGTAACTTTTTACATAATACTTAGAGAAAAAAACTGAGAGTTCTTTTTCCCAAAAAACAGGTTTGTTATCTCATGTGTTGAGTACATAGCAGATCTAGAAAAGTGTGAGGTTAATTCGTTCTTGCAGTTTGATGCCCACTCGTCTTTCTATTGGTATGGAGGCTTGGCTTGGAAGATCGTGGTATCAAAGAGGAAAGCTAGGATACCTTGTTCGTTTTCAAAAGGTTTGTAAAAATTCTCAAAAATTTTTATTATTAATTAAAATTATATATCTATTCCCGATAAACAACGTTTTTAAAAAATTTTTGTTTGTCAACGATCCGTTCCTTCCACTATGTTTTCATATTTAATTCCAATAGTTTTACTTTTCCAATTATTTTTATCTTATGTTCCATTATCTCACAATTGGAATACTTACCATCCATAGATAGTATACCATTCAATTACACTTATGTAGCCAAATGATTGAGTGCTTCAATCTTTCAATTACAGGATAATGCATATAAGAGAATATCGTTAATGCTACAACAACGTTATGAATTCCATATTTATGAATGACGAGTCTATGTCAATCAAGATTCATGCCTCCAACGTATCGACATGTATACCATCATTAAAATAAGATGTTATCTTTTGGTACATCAAAAGATATAAGTTAAGAATACGGGCCTATTAGTCATTTTAGGATTAAGACACAACACATATGATTGTCTAAAGTGAATTAATTTGAACAAACAGAATTATTAACCAAACAATTCAACTTTTATCCCGATCCAATACATCGTCACCTACGACAACGCACCAATGTTTCTATTCATGGAGTCCCACTCCGATGACTAAGACAAGCCATCTTACGTTAGGGATGTAGACAACATAACAATTTTAATATGAATAAAGCACCCAACTTTATTCCCTGGAGTGTGGATCTTATGATTTAAACCATCACCCTTAAGATTCATGTCTTCTGCATAATTTATCCATCATATGCACGATTCTTGAAGGTTCAGACTGATAGTCTCAGACTTTTCTTTGCTTATCATACATTCAACAGAAATGAAAATAAATAGGACAACATTTGGTATGTAAACAATAAATAAACTCTTTATTAATAAAATGTCTCCAAAAACTTATTACAACATTTACTTCTTATGGCACTATGTATAACAATTATAATTTTTTAATTTTTTATGCAAAAATAGTGTAGTAAGGGAGAGTAAGATTTTTTTAGGTTTCATTGGAATTTGTTAGTTTTATGATAACAAAACCATTTTATAATTGAATTATTCTTTTGTTGGAATTAGTTAGTCTTGGTTTTGTTGTAATTAATTTGTTTTCATTTTGTTGAGATTAAAGTGTGCTTTTAATTATTTTGTGTGGTTGTAATTACTTTGGGGAATTAATTGTGGACTTTTTTGGACTATGAGTTTTAATGTTTCTACTTTATCTTATTTTGGACATAATTATTATCTTTGGAGAAAAAAGAGGAAAACAAATTCTATTAGAATAAATTTATAGCTACAAGTGTGTACAAATATTTAAACTCATTTTAAATGTCAAAGAAAGGCAAAATCATCATTTCTAGCCACATAAAGTAACTAAAAACTTTTTTTTTTTAATAAATTGAGGGCATTTTTGATATTTTGAATAAAATTAACAGCTAACTCATGGTCAACCCTCACAGTTTACTAACATATGGGATTTTTGTGTAATTTTTTCAAAACGTTAGGGGGTGACGATGTAATTAGTTTTGGTTCAGGGAGTATCTTTTTAATTTGAACAAAACACAAGGAATTTCAGTGTAATTTATCATTTTTTATGTTTGGGTTAATTTTACTTTTAGCTCATGAACCATGCAACTTGTCCTATTTTAGTCTTAGAATTTTAAAATATAGCAAATCACACCCCTAAACCATGCAAATTGTCTCGTTTTGACCATTTTGTTACTAAATCCGTTAAATATTATCGGAATTGAGCCAATAATTTTACTTGTGCCCTTTAAACTATGCAACTAATCCTATTTTGATCCCTAAATTTTAAACTATAATAAATCACACCCTTAGACTATGAAACTTGTCTTATTTTGGCAATTTAATTACTAAATCCGTTAAATATTGACGATTTAAGCCACATATGTCTGTATCTGATCAATTAGTTATAAATTGATAGTCGAGATTAAATCTTTTCTAATTGAATTTCACATATATCAGACCATAGATAGAGAATTTAAACAAATGTATATTTTTCTTGGCTTAAAATTAAGATGAATTTTGATGTTCTTTTTAGTGATTGTTGAGTCTAATTAAATGAAGTATTCATTATTATGTCATTTACATAATTTTCAACCCAAAATTTAGTCATAAAAATAACATGTAGGTTATACTGTACTATTTATGTGTTGTTTTTATTCGGTACCTATACATCGAAGTGTTTTTTTCTTATTCTTTCATATTTTTTATTTTAATTCATTTAAAACCATATGAGGTAGAAAATTTAACAAAACTTCTTAAGCAAAAAAAAAAGAAGAAGTAAACTTTTATCAATAAAATTATAAAAAAGAAGAAAAAATAATAAAATTCATATAATAGATAAACAGATTTTAGATATTTTGACGTCAAAATACACATTGAAAACATACATAGAGCCAAAAAGTCAAAATGATCACTTGCCTCAATCCGTTAATATTAAATATATTTAGTAGTAAAAGGGTCAAAGTCGGGCAAATTTCATAGCCTAGGGTTGTGATTTGTTATAATTTAGAGTTTAGAGATCAAAATGGGACTAATTGCATAATTTAGAGGCTAAACGTAAAATTATTGGCTAAATTCTATTAATATTTAAGGATTTGATAATAGAAGGGCCAAAATGGGACACGTTGAATAGTTTAGGGTGTGATTTGTTATGCTTTAAACTTCAAGGGTCAAATGGGACAAGTTGTATAATTCAAGGGTCAAAACTGAAATTAATTTTTTTTATTTCATAATAAAAAAAATAAGATTGAGAAAGACAAACACACATGTAGGAAACTTTATCATTTATTTCAGGATAAGATCATAAAGTGACGTCAATTTCCTTTCTTTCATTGCAGTTTCTGTTTTATTAACCTCAATTTGGGTTTAATATTCGGAAGATTAATTCTCCAGTGCATTTCCAAAATTTCCTTCGTTAACATTATTTTTAATTTCCAAAGAAAAACCCCTCGCCATATTTTTTTTTCATAATTTATTTGAAAAAATTATAAAAAACAAAGAGATTATAAGCACTACTTTTCCATAAAAAATAATTTGTATCCCTATAAAAAAATAAAATAAAGGTTTTATATGTTGTTTGGTTTGGGTATAGCTCGTTTAAAGTGATTTTTAACTTATAGGCCCATAAGAATAGGCATTTGATAGTTGCAACTTTCAAATCGTTCAAAACAATGAAGATCGTTCAAAACGGATAAAATTGTCAGTTTTGAAAACTTGATCCTCCCTTTAAGTTTAATTGTTTTGAACATTTTCTGCATATTATTCTAAATTTTTTTTTTCCATAAACTATAATTTTTAAGCACCAACAGTCTCATATGTTTTGTCCTCACTTTAAATCTAAATTTCAAACTTTAGTTCAAAACCACTATAATCTACTTAGGTTCAAAACTACAAAATTTAAAAGCATATCATTTCGAATCTACGTACTAAATGAACGCTCAATCAACAAAACTATTACTTTTTTTGCTAATCAACAAAAATTACTATTTAAGGAATAGTTTTATTATCATGAATAAAAATATATTTTGACAATATCACTGCTTTTAATTAAAGACAACAATTATCGGTAATATTATAATTATCACAAATAATTACAGCATTTTTTTTTTAAATTATTATTTTGAACAAATGCACTATCATGATGGTGGGCACTTACCATGAGTTATTAGAAGAATTTGACTTCACCGTTACAAAAGAAAACAAAAAAAAAAAAAAAAAATCAGTGGTGTTTTCTAATACGTTTATGTTATAGAAAAACTTCTTTAATTAATTAGAACAAGGAATGAACTTGATGGTTCCGCAGCTACTGGATTTCCAACTAAGTTGACCGCCGACGAGTCAACAAAAAATTCAAAAGTTGAATTAGACATTGTATTATATATTTATTTATTTTACTTCTTTTGAATAATGATTACAAAGAATTATTGAGAATTTTTGATGAAAACGAAATGACATAGAAAATGAAAAATCAGTCTTATGGGTCTTAGTCAGTGACCCACAAAGCCCACGTCGTTGAACTTTTTTTCTTTATTGCTTTTCTTGGGATATTCCATTTCATACATGAGTTGGGGACCATTCAGAAGTGGTTTTGGACAAAAAAGAAATGGGGCCTCTCTAGCGATACACACATATATATACATATGCATATATATATATATATGTATATATAAAGTAAATAAATGGGAGTTTTTTTGCTAAGAAGGAAGAAGGAAATGGGACTAGAAGAAGGCCCTTCAACACCTTCTACCTGTATTCAGTAGCCCAAAAAAAAGAAAAGAAAAGAAAATAAAACTCTTTCTAACAATATTTAAAAGAAAAAGAAAAAGAAAAAGAAAAGCATCTTTCTATTGCGACCATCACCTAAAAGTTGGAACTGCCACTTGTATATTTTGACTTTGGCTGTATTTACTCCTTTTTCGATTTTTATTAATACCAATTCGATAGAAGATCTTGGATGAAGTGTGGGTAATTCACACAAACAACAAACAAATTTTATAAGATAAAACGCTACATTAAAAAAGAATTAAAAAGAGCTGAAATTTTTTAATGATAACCCCTATTTGATGATGCATATTTTAATATCGTTATATTTAGTTAAAATTGCTTGCGGCTAGCATGTATTTTTTTCGATTTTCACTTAAAAAATTGTCAAAAAAAAAATCTTAAGCCTGCGGCTCACCAGATTGTATTCTCCAACCTTATTGGTCAGGGCATGCACAGACTGTGTTTATTAACAAAGTGACGGAGCTACACCATTTTTAATGATAAAAAATGTGTCATAGTGCATTGACTTGTGTGTTTTTCTAAGTTTGTGTTGTTTTGAGTTTTGTCAGACGAATCCTCGTACAAACTGTTACCCTAAGAAATATCTACGTAAATTTGTTTTAAAAAAATATGAATGTGCATGTTCATAATATTAGCATGATCCCATTTACCATGAGTTAAAATAAGCTTTGCGCAAAAAATATTTTTGAATATATTTTAGTAGATAAA
The DNA here is from genome assembly GCA_025403435.1 of Artocarpus heterophyllus. Lineage (NCBI taxonomy): Eukaryota > Viridiplantae > Streptophyta > Magnoliopsida > Rosales > Moraceae > Artocarpus > Artocarpus heterophyllus. The sequence continues at coordinate 16,775,086 of CM046339.1, forward strand.
TTAATTGAGCTTTTAACTTTTTATAAATACTTTTAAAATAAACGGTCTACTTAGTGTTTATGAGAAGCTTTTTAACTTACATTTTTAATATTTTATTTGTGAATGACTAACTAAAAACTCTATTCAAATTTTTGTATTACTTTATTTTTTATAATGATAAGAGTTTTTGACTTATTGAACCGAACACGTTTATAATATGTTCTTCTGAAATCAAAAAGCTCGTTTTCATATAATATATAAACAATAATTAAAAAAATCATAACTTATGTTTTTTTTTTTCCTTCTGTTGTTTTAAGGTAAAAACATGGGGTGTCTCAAACAAGCCATATACATGGAGACTATCTAATTCTCCCCACGGCAGAGCAAAGGCCGCAACCTTGAGCTAACCATCATTATCGCATGAGGCCACGCCACCAATCTCCTGGCTCGTTGTAACACCACCACCCGCCCTAAACAATAAAGGTTTTTTTTTTTTCTTTTATTATTATTATTATTATTATTAAGGTTTAGTGCTTCAAAAATAAGTCAGTTTTGTTTAATATGAGAGAAAATTTGTTGAAGGGTGTGTGATTACAAGTATATCTTAGAAGTAATTTTACATCCTACTCTGCCACAAGGTTCTTGTGTAAAGTTTAAATTTTACTATCTAAAATTAAATTGACAAAAAGAAAAAAATTGATTGGCAATTTTTAGCCAAAATTAAAAAAATAACTAATACTTTTTTTTAAGTTTTCAAAATAAGAAATACTTGATACTCTATTTATTTGAAAAAGTCACTTTGCCATCTTTTGTTTTTCTTACACTAAAGAGGTGCCTGACCTTTTTGTTTAAAAAGTAACTTTAATATTCCTAAAGTAGGTTTTTAAGGCGCACAGTCTCCCAACTACAATTAGAGTTGTCAATTTGGATATGCTTTATAGCACGGTATTTGGCTTAACTTGGCTAAGCCTAGATCTTTGGCTCCTCTAAAGACCCCACATGACAAATTTATTTTATTTTTAAATATTTTTTATTTAAAATGTGGATTGGTCCGATCTGACCTAGCTTACTTTAAGACAATGCTACTTGGGACTGGCCTAGGCTTATCATTCCTCGAATCAACCTAACCCATTTTTTCTTTTGGTCCACCCAGTCTAGCTTACATTGGCACTTCTCACTAATTTAAAAAAATTAATAACTTCAAAATAATTTCAAAACTACTTTTTGAAAATATTTGAAAACATTAAAATTAGGGAAAAAAAATAGAATGCAAATAAAAAAATTAAACTTTTAAAAATTATTAGTTTTGTTAATTAATGAAATCGTGGTTTTGATGTTTAGAAAAAAAATTAACGTATCAAAATTACATTTTAAGGTATCCAAATGAGTTTTATAGTTCTTTCCTATAAGGAGTTTTGACAAGTCGTTTGAGTGTAAAGTTCTTAACAGTTACAATAAAAAAAATAAAAAAATTGCTACAAAGTAAATATCTCATATGTTATAGTTTTAAACTAAAATTTTCAATTTTAATTCGGTTTGCCAGGACACCTTTTAAAAAAAATCACATTTTCAAAATTGTCAAGATAGATATTTTATATTATGAAAAACAGAAAAAAAAAATAGAGTATTAAATGTGATTTTTTATATTTTTAAAAAATATAAATTATTTTTTTGAGATTTTTTTTTCAATTGAAAAATAAAATAATTTCGCAGTCTCGAGAGTTGGAAACTTTCACATCCTTTTCCTTTTGATGCCGCCCTTTTCCTGAACCTGTGAAGGCGCCGAACGAACCCAAAGAAAAACCTCACAAACAACTTCAAGTCATGGATTGCCTTCAACTTTGAGAAGGGAAAAAAAAAAAAAAAAAACACACGGGAAAAACATTTTTTTTTTCTTTTTCATTCTATCTTACAAGAACTTCAACCCCAAAACAAAAGAGAGGGGAAAAAAATCTGCCCTCCAAATCAAATGTCTCCAAAACCCCCATCGCTCTCTCTCTCCGAGGCATGTCAATTCCAAAACCCCTTTTCTTTTTTTCGCTCTTTTTATTCTGCACATTTTCTTGTCTATAAATAAATAAATAAATAAATAAATAAATAAATATATATATATATATATATATATATATATATATATATATATAACGTTATATTTATGTTCATACACCATGTAAATAACAGAGCTTGGTTTTTGTTTGTGTTGTTTTAATGGCGTTTGAATCACAGGTGATGAAGAAGAAGAAGTTAAGTAATGGGGTTTTTGGAGACGTTTATGGGGCCACCACAACTATGCTTCTTCCCAAAGATCTTGACCTCGACAAGCCCATTTCTCCACCTTTTGAGCTTCGATTGCAAACCCCAGATCTTGGCCGTGCTTTTGGAGTAAGTCCCTTATGGTTAATTTTTTTTTTTTGGGTTATTATTTTTATGAGACAAATTTTGCTCTGCTGGTTGTCTGTTTGGTTGCCTAGAAAGGGGGAAAAATAGGTAAAGATCATAGAGAACTTTTAATCTGTTTTGTTACTTGTGAATTATGAGAAGAAGGAGAAAAAAAAAAAAAAAAAAACAGAAAAACCCATTTTTGTGAAGAGGCTAATAATGTAGAATAATGGACCTTTTTGTCTATGTTTGTTTGTTTGTTTGTTTAGAAAGTGGAGCTCCGCGAGGTGTGAAGGAGAAACACAAAGAAAAGAGAAGAACTTTTTTTTTTTTTTAAATCTCTTAAAAGGGTGTTTGGAACTTTAATTCTGACCTATCAGTTATAATTATGAAGAGTGCAAAGCTCTCAGTAACTACATTAAAAAACAAAAAGTTGCTACAGTATAAAGCTCTTGCATGCATGCTATAGTTCTTAAATTTAAAACGTTAGTTTCAAGGAAGCTTAATCTTAGACAGATGTTGTCAAGGTGCCTTTTACCTTTTTTTTTATTTTATTTTTTAAGTTGGAATTTCATTCTACTGCTTGTTTCTGTGAAGATCATAGAGTGCGCTTTAATTTGTTTTGTTGTCCCTCATGAAATTCCGAATATTGACCTTTTGATATCCCTTGTTAAGGTTTGAAAGTTGGGGTCCTTTTTGTTCTTTCTCTGTATGTATGGCCACTTTGTCTTTGTTGGTTTGCCCAGGGAAAAAAGAAAAAAAAAAAAAAAAAACAAGAGAGAACTTGTCTTTATTTCCCAAAATTAGAATAATCTTTTTTTTTTTTTTTTTTTTTTTTTCACGAACATGTTTAAAGAGAATGAAGTATTGAGCTGGGATTTTTTGTGTTTGGCTGCAAAGAAAATTGTGATGCAACTTGGTAAAATTACCCTTGCTGTTCTTTTTGATCCTGTATCAAGTTGTGAGGATTGTTTTCCGAAACACTGATCTTTTTCCTCAGCAGTAAAGTGGAAAACGAAATATCTTTATTTAGAGATACATACATCCTGCTTTTAGTTGATAGTACTTGTTGTCTGTCATTTTCTGCTGCTTTCTCTTCTTCTTGGTTGTTAATTTTACATGATTTCGGTGTCTTATTTATTATGTGATTGACTCTAAGTAGATAATTCTTGAATCAATATGCCTTGGTATTATGTTGACCTTTTAATTCCTCATACTTATAGCTGGAAAAGAATGACACAAGCAGCTGCGGTGTGTTTGTTAACCATTTTCATGTTATTTTTCTCTCTTCTACTTATTCTCTCAAAAACTAAACTAACACATTTCATGATTGTCTCATAAGAAGAAATCACCTCAGTTGAACATAACTCGAATCAAATTATCTCAATCTTGAAGATACAAGATGTTCTATAGAAATTTTTCTTTTTGACATAATGATAACAACAAGATAACACTCAGAATGATTTCCAAACACAAGTTACATAGTTATCTGTGATCAACTATGTAAATAGATCTTGGTCTGTATGATTTTGCATGGCTTTCTGAGTCTCTCTCCTTTTCATCATCATAAAACTAGTTTATAGTGGAGTTCTGATCCCGTGCTTTTCTTATTCTTGTGTGCGTGTGTGTGTGTGCATGTTCAAAATATGTCTTTGTTATTAACAGTTTACATGTTTTTGTTATTTGCAAAAATAATCATCAAAGAATCAATTACGCCTAGACTTTTCTCCCCCTTTGAAGAAGTTAAAACGATAAAGCTAGCTGCGTGTGCAAGGCTATCAAAAATGTACTTTTACATTTTCAAAATCTATTTAGTCTATCATTATAGTTCTTTGAAATTTTGTTGGGTTTTTGGCAAGGATGGTTAGACTTAATTTTTGGGTTACCAAATAGTTTTAAGCTCTTACATGCTCTAGTAAAAAGCAAAAGTTGCTATAGTCTAAAGCTCTCATATGCTACAATGTTTTGAACAAAGTTGGTTTCGAACCAAAAAGTTGGTTCTAACCATGCTATAATGTTTTACCAAAAAGTTGGGAGAACTAACTTATGCTGTGCTTTGTCGTTGAGTTTTGGGTGCTATAAGGCTTTCTTGATTATTTTGTATTACCATAATTTGGATGCATAAATTTATTTGGATGGTTTTGGATTTTTTGCATATGTTTCATAAAATGAAGAAACGAAAAAAAAAGAACAAATAGCATAATGTTCTACCGATGATGCCACTAAGATGTGACTTGACGTCCCACAGGAGTTTTTGAGAACAAGAGAAGTTGCTGAGTTTCTTAGTGGGGCTTTAGCAGGGGCAATGACAAAAGCTGTTCTTGCACCGCTTGAGACCATCAGGTTGACTTTCTTAATTCATCAGATTTTTTCATTCATCATCTTACTAAAAAGTGGTATTTGAATTGATTTGTGCTTGGATGGAAATATTACTTTACGATGCTGGACAAATGAGTATAGTCGCCCTGAAATTCTGGTTTGGCCAACTTCTAAAGCTCTTTTAATAGTCAAGGGGATAAAGTGCACATATTTGGCTTTGCATTTTGTTTATTAATAAATATGGAGACAACAATGTTCCCAAAGGTAGTAGGCAATTCAGAGAAAGCTAGATTGTCTTCTTTGATTGTCAAAGATAATAATTATGTGCCTTTCTTCTTTTTAAAACAATATAATTAACCTAAACTGCCATTTCTTCTCCATTTTTTTTATCATGAACATCTGCCATACATCTCAGGCAATTTTTTTAATCAAGGTAACACATGATGATGTGTGCAGGACTAGAATGGTTGTTGGTGTTGGATCCAAAAACATCAGTGGTAGTTTTCTTGAAGTCATTGAGCAGCAGGGTTGGACAGGACTTTGGGCGGGCAATGCAATCAATATGCTCCGTATAATCCCCACACAGGCAATTGAGCTCGGAACATTTGAGTGCATGAAACGAGCAATGACGTCAGCACAAGAGAAGTGGAAGCAGGGTGATGGTCCAAAGCTGCAAATCGGTAATTTTAGTTTGGACTTACCTCTCTCTTGGATCTCTCCAGTTGCTGTGGCTGGTGCTGCTGCTGGAGTTGCCGGCACGATTGTGTGCCACCCCCTTGAAGTTTTAAAGGTATTATTAGTACATGGGGTTATGGGGCTCCCCACATGGACAAAAATCTCTGGAATCAAGTCTTCTTGTATTTCTTTCCCACAGATGCTTCAATTTCATCCATTCTCCGTTATAATATTTTGTTATGATATTCAAGTTATCTGGTTTCCTTTAATTTTTCTTTTATTTGTGCTTTTTTATGAAACTAAAATATTACTTCAAATGCAGTGTCTTGACTTTGTTTCTCTTCGTGATGCCCAGTGTAGAATGTTTTTCTACTATATGGTATTTTTGCTCCAGAAATGAAGGTTTTCCTTTTAATTTCTTGAACAGGATCGGTTGACTGTAAGTCCTGAGGCATATCCTAGTTTAAGCATCGCAATCAGCAAGACTTATAAGGACGGTGGAATTGGTGCTTTCTATGCTGGCCTTTCGCCAACTGTAATAGGAATGCTTCCCTACAGCACATGTTATTATTTTATGTACGAGACGATGAAGAAATCTTACTGCCGATCAAAAAATAAGGAATCTCTTAACCGTCCAGAATTGCTCTTCATTGGAGCCCTTGCAGGTGAGAACTTCGAGAAATGATACACTTCAGCTTCTGATTTTAGGAATGGAAACACAAGTATGATATACACGTACTTTCAAGATTCTCTAATGTCTAAAACCTGCGCTTAAGTTTGTTTGACCACTTGTTTGCTAGGTATCATAGATATGTGAAGGTTATGAATCTGATAAATTTCTTCAAAAACTAACAAATCATGCATTTTTTATAAAGAAACTTCATAAACCTTATTTAATCGAAACTGTAAATAAGACCGAAATGTTTGTGTGCTTTCGAGACAAGTCTACTGTCTCTTGGGTTGTGTTGGGCAAGAGGGAAAGAAAATAGGAAAGAAGCTAGATGAGAGAAATAAATATAGTCTCACAGAAACAAAAGAATAAAGCACTGCCACTAAAAACATACAATTTCATCGCAGCCACTAAACCTCGCTGCTGTTCTCTGCCTTTATTCTTCCCAGCAAGTGAAACACAGAGGAGGAACTGGGGCCTTGTCAGTTTTTGTATCCATTTTTTGTGGTATTTCTGCACGTATGGATACTAATTTTCAAGTTATGGTTCATTAAGTGGAGATAGTACATAAATTGTTAACTAGTTATGAATTCGTTGAAGGTTTCCAAATCCAGGTATGACAGTTATAACTTATCGTTCATCAGAATTTTAGGATCTGCATTGGATACGATCTCGTGTAAAGAGATTCAATGAAAGCATGGGTGGTTTTTTCTTTTTTTTTTTGCAATATTTTTTTTTTGGTCTGCTGCAAATCCTTGAGGATAATCTTATGAGATTGACCAAATTGAAAATAGTAGCTTCCGTTAAAATTAAGTGTGTTCCCGGTTCGGTTAAGTTGGTCTTTTTGGACCGAACCCTAGAATCTAAAACCGAAAGTTGGTCATTGGGTTTTTGAATTTGACGGCTTCAGTTTGTGATGCAGGCACGAAACTGTCACGTTTGGTTGGTCAGGTTCAGCCGTTCAGGTAGTTAGTTTGTTACATTTGGTCAGTCGGGTTCAGCTGTTCAGGTAGGTAGCCTCTGCTTCGGTTATGTCACAAACAGCACTAGTTGAAATAATTCTTTTTTCTAGAGGGGAAAGATCATTCTTCCCGTGTGTTTTTGAAGCACAATGTACCACTTGTCGACTCTATTGCAGGATCACTGAAAGTGTTCTTTCCTAGTCGTAATTGCTTTCTTTGGAGATTGAATGAAATCATTATAGTAAATTTGTTACTTCTTTTTGGCTAATGAGAGTTCTTTCTACTGACACATGGACAGGTCTGACAGCTAGTACAATCAGCTTTCCGCTAGAGGTGGCTAGGAAACGACTGATGGTGGGAGCTTTGCAAGGAAAGTGTCCGCCGCACATGGCTGCGGCACTTTCAGAAGTTGTTCGGGAGCAAGGTCTTTTGGGACTCTACCAAGGGTGGGGTGCAAGCTGTTTAAAGGTCATGCCGTCCTCGGGCATAACGTGGATGTTTTATGAAGCATGGAAGGACATATTACTTGTCCAGAGACATCCTTTGTAGCGGTTTCGGAACAAAATATTTCATACAGAATTTGCAATTAAAAAGTTTTTGGGGTTCTCTAATCCACATGACAATGCCGGAAAAACCAACTAAATGTGCCACGGCCTCGAGGTGATTTTATTGGTAGACCCTGAGGCTGAATCTTAGGGATTTAAAATGCCTTTAGAAGTTGGGTAATTTATTATGGCCATTATTTTGATTATGATTTTTTTTTTTTTTGGGTCAAAAACACTTTGAGACATTTTGTTTTTTACTAATATATCACCAAAGCTTTTTTCAGATGTTTTTATCTCGCCGTCAACACTTTGTTGACCACAAATGTCTATTGTGTATTTTAAGAGGCTCAAATTAAGAGCCTTTTTTTTTTTTTTTTTTTGCCAGTGATGATGTTTTGACCGTTTTTTGGAGACGTTATATCACATTATCATTTATATTATATGTTAAATTATGTCTTAAATAATTATATGTGATATTTATAAAAAGTAAATAGGTGTTTAGGAAGTGTTAGAACCATAGTTATAGTTCAAACATTGTAACATATGAGAATTTTATATTATTTGATAATCACAATTATAATTTAACCAAAATTGTCAAATATCTTATAAATCTTAGAATATGACATTTACGTAGATTCTTTGAAATCGAAATCGATAAGCAACTGGCAAAAAAAAAAAGAAAAAGAAAATCATATTCAGTTCTTAGGAAGGCAAGATTAGTAACACAAAGCGACATTGCAGTCCAAAAATGTAAAAAAGAAAAAACATTGTGCCATGTAAACATTTATTTTAAAGTTTAGGATTAATTACAAAAAATTCTTTGAACTATAATTTTTGTAATATTTTGCCCATTGAACTTTAAAACATAACATTCGTTTTTTTTAGTATGAATTGTTAATAAAAATGGTCAATTTGTTAGAATTTTAACGGTAAATTAACAAACAATTTTAAAATTAGTGGTATTCTAGTAATCCTAAATAAAAATAAAAAAAATTAAAACTATAATAAAAATACTCTTTATTGATGATTTTTTTTAATTATCAATAAAGACTATAGTTATAGTTTTAATTCTATGGTTATCTTTATAACTAAAATTACTAAAATACCCCTAACTTTATAATTATTTGTTAATTATCCGTCAACAGAAAAACTTTTGTTAACAGTTTATATTTCAAGAGAAATGAATGTTACATTTTGAAGTTTATGGGCAAAATATTACAATGGCTCTAATTTAAGGAGAATTTTTATAATTAATTATAAAGTTTAAACAACGATCCACGAGAAGGAACCAAATTTGCTGGGAATGGGCAGTTAATAATATATAAATAAAGGTAAAACAACTTGGATAAAGTATGTCATTTTTGGACCCTTTACACATGCGTCATGAAAATGAAGTTTAGATAAATTTATACTATTAAAAAAATAATTACAAAAAATACCACTTTACAACATCATACTGTAATTTATAGTATCAAAATATAGCTTTAAAGGATAAATTAAATCCTATAAAAAAGATAGTTTTTGATTGTCACTAAAAATATATTATTCTTTTTAATTTAATTATCATATTTATTTGTGGTATTTAATTAGATAATCTTTTAAAGTATGACACAAGTTAATCCACGTTAAAAAAAAATTATGGTAAATCATGGCAGCATGAGTTTCTGTGATAGATTAAAATGTGCAATGGTAATCATGATCACTATTGACTGGTAAAATAATGATCATGACCGTTTGCCTTTGATAACAGAAGGCGTTTAAATTTTATTCACTGGAGCACCTGCAGCATGGTTTCCCGCCAAATCCAAATCCAAATCCAATTTCAAATCCAACAATCAAATTACACCAGCATCGCTACCACAACTCTTCTTCTTCTTTCCCAACTCCATGCTCTCAGTCTCATCATCAAAACCGCTCTCGATCGGGACCCACACTTCATCTCCACCTTAGCTTCTTCCAATTCCACCAATTTCCTCAATTACGCTCAAATGGGTTTTCTCTCACGTCTCCATTGCTCCACCGCTCTTTGTTGAGAGCCTTCTGTACCACTCGAATCTTTGAAGCTCTTCATTCACCTTTTAAGAACTGGATAACTTCACATACCCTTTTGTCCTCAAAGCTTGCGCCCCATCTTCGATGATCAGCTTCGGCGTATCCTTACATTCCCTCATTTTAAAAGCAGGTTTGGAATCGGATCGGTATATATCGCATGCCCTTATAGGGATGTATGGGGGTTGTGATTTGATGGGACTTGCGCGGAAGATGTTCGACCAAATGCCTGCGACAGATGTTGTTTCTTGCAGCGCTATGATTGCAGGTTACGTGGCTTGCAAGGTACCTTTGGAAGCTTTGAAGGCGTTCCCAGATATGATGAGTGCTAAGGAAAGGCCAAATTCTGTGATGTTAGTGAGCGTACTTCCTGCCTGCACGAAAATGCTCAATATCGTTGTGGGGAAGTTCATTCATAGCTATATTATTACCAACTCCATTGCGATTGACGCAGCTCTTGGGACTGCCTTGCTTTAGATGTATTCCAAATGTGGGCATGTTGAGAAATGGTTAAGGGTTTTTGATCACTTGATGCGAGAGAAGAATTTGCAGTGTTGGAACGGATCATGGCCTCGGGAAGAAGGCTATTGCCTTCAATGAGATGCAACAGAATGGGCCAAGACTGGATAGCACGTTATTTGCTGCAATATTGTCGGCATGTAGCCACTTGGGGCCTTGTGGAAGAGGGTCGATGGTATTTTGATCGGATGGTTGGAGTGTATGAAATTAGGCCAGGAGTTGAACATTATGGATGCATAGTGGATATGCTAGAAAGAGCTGGTCTAATTGAAGAAGTTTATCAAGTCATCAAGAATATGCCTATGGAACCAAATTCAGTAATCTTGAGAAGCTTCTTGGGTGCTTGCAGAAACCGTGGCCGTCTCATTTGTTCGGAAGATGAGATCGAGAAAATCCTGCTTAATTCTGAGCCTCACCTTGGAGCTAACTATGTACTTGCTGACAACATGTTGTCTCAATCTGGTCGATGGAAGGATGATGAGGACTTAGATGTGACACTCGAGAATCTTTAAGCATCAAATATGCAATAACTTAAAAATTATGCTAAGAAAAAAATATATAATAATATAAAAAATTATACAGTATTAGAATAATAGTGTAAGGAAGTACATTGATAAAGTTATGTAGCATAGAAATTATACTGTAAAAGTAATACAATGCAAAAATTAAACTATTTAAAGTTAATACAGTATAGGAATAATACTGTTTGGAGGACATGAATGAGCAAGGAATGTTGTGCAAGCTCATAACAGTATAGAGAATGTACCAGCATTATAAGAAAAATACTGTTAGTATAAATTTGGATTGTATAAAGTTAAATGATATGGGAATTATATTAAGTGGTGGATGTAAATAAGTATGGGCGGTTGTGGACCTCATGAATTGTATAGAAAAGAATACCGACAGTATAAGAAAAATACTGTGCATATCTTGAGTTGGTACGGAAATGGGATCTCCAATAGCTGGAGACAAAAGATTCGTATGAGAAAACATAAGTAAATGAGCCTCTGCTTGAGCCTCTAAAGATAAAGGTACATGAACAGCCATTTGATCCCCATCAAAGTCTGCATTGAACCCCTTACAAACTAATGGATGTAAACAAATAGCATGTCCTTCTACTAAAATGGGTTGGAAGGCCTGTATACCTAATCTATGCAGAGTGGGCGCCCTATTCAGCAATACGGGATGCCCTTGCATAACTTCCTGAAGTATTTCCCATACAACCGGCTCTTTTTCCCGAATTTTACTCTTAGCAACTCCTATGTTCGAAGCAAAAATTAATGTGGGACCCACCCAGATGCCACCTTTAAGGTGGAAAAAGTCCCACCACACCCTTGAGGTGGTCCAATCCTACCATGCCAAAATAGCCCCAAGTTTTTAACAAAGATGATGCCAAGTGATGACTAATGTTGGTAAGTCATCAAATTTGGTGAAAAATTACCAAAATATCCCTTGATGTGGCCCAATCACACTAAGCCAAGAATAAACCTACTTTTTGCTCTTAATGATGGTTTAGGGGTGAGTTTACATGGTAACTCACCATTTTTGTGGAAAAAAAAATCTATTTCTTTTCTTCATAAAAGCGTAGGTAACAAGGAAAAAGAAAGAAAGAAAGAAAGAAAAATGCTCCATTTCCTCCCAAAGAAAACCGACTCCTCCTTTATGTCTCTCTCACTCAAACTTTGGTGATTTAAGTCTTCAATCATCTAAGGAAGCAAGATTAAGGAGTTTTAAAGTAAAACTCAAAACTTTCTCTATTGTGAACAAAGGTTTTTGTTCAAGTTTTGATGAAATTTTTTATGCTATGAAATGGATTTTATATCAAGGGAGTTTGGAAGCCTTTAAGTGCCAAAAGTGGGGACAAGCACCTTGCAAGGATTAGGTAAAATCCTAGTCTTTTTATTAGGTAAAATCCTAGTCTTTTTAATCAAGCTAAAGTTTATGTTTTATTATATATGCCAAGTGTTTTATGAAATGTTTTGGATTAAGACCTGTGAGATGGACATTATAGCATGATTTTTCTATGTTTTATGTTAATGATAATGATGATGATGATGGGAAGAAAGAAAGTAAGGGTTTTGTGGTTAAAAAGAGAAAATTGTTAAACTTTGTAAAGTTTAACTAGTTTTCAAAGGAATGGGGTTTTGAGGGCCTTAAAGGCCAATTTATTTTTCAAACATAGTATAGGATCTGCCAAAATAGTAAGGGAAATAACTTTTGTGAACAAGGTTTTGTAACGACTCAATTGCAAAGTTTTGCAAAAATTTGGTAGATTTGAAAATCAAACAAAAGTCTACCTTAATGTTAGAATTTGAGGAAAGTTAAAGCATGAAAGTTATAGAACTCATTGAAACTATTAAGACAATATTGGCGGATTGTCAAAATCCTATACAGATGATAAGTTATGCATTTTACGAAATTTTGAACACAAAATTTCATGAAATAGAAACGTTATGAAATGTTTAGAATTCAAACAAGCAGCTTTTATAAGTTTTATTCCTTACGAAAAACTAAGCATTGTGGTATAAAGTGGTAGTTTTGGTTCGGTGGCAAAATGTAAGGAATTTTTTGTTACAGGCCAAAATTGTAAAATCATATAAAAACTGGATTTTCAACAGGAAACGTTCGGTTCTTGCACTACTGTAGGCAATGAGTAACCTGAGGATTTATGTTTTTAAAGATTAAGAGTTTAGTCAAGTAAAGAATGAAAGAAAAACGTTAAGGACATGAACGTCAAGATTTTCACATTACGGGTCAAAACTATAACGTTTTGACAAAACAGATTTAATTAAAAGGAAAACTATTATTTTTGTTTTCTATAATGTTATGAGAAGTAAAGAAATGTATGATGTTTTAAAAAAAGGGATTCTGTAAGTTTTCTAAGACCCGATAAGGGCACAATGGTCATTTTGTAAAAAGGCCAAAACGGACCCTAAACGCCCGATGTTGAAAAACACTCTTTGGTGGGAATTTTTTCATAACATGTAAGAAATGAGAGGAAAAGTTAAGCAAAAAGTTTAATAAGTTATGAAGTTGATGAAAAACCCGATAAGGGTAAAATTGTCATTTTTAAGAAAACCGCTAAAACGGAGTCAAACACTCTGAATTAGCAAAACGTTCTTAGATACAAAATTTTTTATTACACGTTAAGTAACGAAACCGCCACATGATATGGGAAATTTAATAAGGGATGTTCTAGTAAAAGAAAGGTAACCTGATAGGTTACAAAGTTAAGTAAAGAAAAAAGATAACCTAATGGGTTACAAAGTCAAGTAAAATGAATGATAACCCGATGGGTTATGGAATTTAGTAAATGGAAAGGTAACCCAGGTAGGTTACAAAGCAAAGAAAGTAAACTGATAGTATACAAGTTATGTAAAAAGGGAAATGAATGTTTAATGTTTAAGTTAATTTATCAATTAAGCAGATTGATAATAAAAAAGTTAGCTAATAAGTCGGGTGTCGTATGATCAATACACAGAAGCTAACTAATGAAAAGAAAAGGAAGGAAACGGGAACGTTAGAGCTATAGACAAGTAAGTTCAAACCTCACCTACAACATGAAGTAAATGATTTTTAAATGCTTATATATGTTTGCAAATGTTATGCAAGTTATTTTTAAAGTATGTTTGCATTTGATATGCAAAAGGTTTTAAAGTTTAAATCAAGATTTGCATTGTACTTGCAACTATTATGTTTGCAGCATGATGGCATTTAATATGCCTAAAATTTTTAAAAATCAAGTAAAGGGTTGCAATGTTTTACAGTTTAAGTTATAAGTTTTTGTAACGCCCTTAAGTGGTGGCTAACAGTTTTTAATAAATAAAATAAAAATAAAAATTTAAAAATATAGTTGCTTGGGACTTAAATAAAAACTTTCAAATCAAAAATAAAAATATAAATGACAATTAAACCATAGTTTAATGTAGCACCTTAAATTTAATAATATAAAACGGTCGTCATCATTATTTCAACCCTCACATATCTTAATACTGTCACATAAAGTAACAATCGATGCTTACATTGCCATGAAAAACATTCTCAACAAATGATACAATTCTATCGTAATACAACTATATAGCTTCTTCAACTATGTATCTTGTCACCACCTCACATATTGTGAGTCCTAAAAAGATGAAAATATGAGGAAATGAGCGACAACATGCTCAGTAGGGAAAACCATTACTCACATTTAGATTTTTATCCTTATCACATTAAAACCTATATGGTTAATTAGTTCTCATCATTATTCATCAATTTTGTCATGTTCAATTCTGGTGGATATCTTATAATCATTCTTACCAATTTCATACATATATATTTATATATACACACACACACATATTAATTTAGGATTCAATTATGCTAATCTGTATCCATCGTGCAATAAAATATCATATCACTCAACTCAACGAAACCCAAATGGGCACGCTTGATCACCCTCCAAACATTCCAAGGGTGTTCCGATGAGGGGACATCAAGCCCCGAGTCCTCATTAAGTTGATTCATGTACAGTGCGTTCTGGGACTTTCGACCAAAGAGAGCGTCATCACCTCCCCCTATTTTACCTTTTAGGGTATTCGTACCCAAGGACGTAACCGTCACCCTCTTCACATCTCACCATTTCTCTATATTCAATCATTATTTATAGAGTCAGTTTTCCTAACCATGCTTCTCTATTTATAACAACATGTGTCAATTCATTATGTTCCTCGCCGTACAATACAAGACGAATTCATGTCATAGTTTCATATGTGATACTCATGTAATAGCAGTTTAGCATAGATATATATATATATATATCTTGCGGTAAAATAATCAATTTTAATTCCATAAAAACTCACAAAAGATGAGTAATAAAATCCCTACCTTCCAAGCTTATCAACAATCTTTTAATCTCGGAATCAATTAACGTTAGCTTCACCCTCCCTTGATCCTAAGGCATGCATAAGGACAATTAAAACTAAAGCACAACATACAACCATATTCATAAATAAAATCATGTATAAATCCATCTCACTAGTGTACCAATAAAGTTTTTATGCAAATTTCTTTTTGAATACCAAAGTAAACAATTTTTTGTATTAACACAATATAAAATGTATACAAGTAATCTATATATTTTAGTCCCTAATAAGATTTATAAATCACTTAGGATAGTGTTGAAAATGTTGCAAGACATTAAGGAATTAGGAGGTGAGTAAAGTTAGATTCTTGGTTGTAACGTCCCGAAATTTATTTAATATTAATGTAATGTAAATGATGAATTAGTGTGCCATAATTAAAGTTTTAACTTTAATTAGATTATTTGGTTGGATTTTTAGTTTTTGGTTGTTTTGTTAAATTGATGTGTTCAAAAGATTTCTTATTGATTTAAAATGATGTTTTGAGTTTTAAAACACAACAATTTGTAAAATGTTAAAAATACTCCGTTTTACAAAACCGTGGGCGGCACATGGTTTTCGCACAGTAAAACCGCCCACCGACTTTCTCTATTTATTTCTCTCTTCTCTCTCTCTCTCCTCATTCACGAGTTCTCTCTCTCTCTCTTCTCTCTCTCGGCAGTCCCTCTCTCTCTCTAATTTCTTCACAAAAATTTTGATTTCCATTCGAATCCAAGCTTCGGAACAGCAAGGAGGAAGCTCGGGGACGTGATTCGGCGACCGAGAACGCGGATTGAAGCTTCGATTCGAGGTTAGATTCGAAATTTCTAAACTTTTTACAAAATTTTTGATTTTGTGTGTTTTTGAAATCTAAGTTTGTTTTAGCTTAGAAAACCGTGGATTTGTGTTAAATGAACTTAGAACAACTAGAATCTAAACTTAGATTGAAGAAAAACGGATTGGATTCAAGTTTTTCATTTTTCTCCTCTTTTTCTCATTTTCGGATTTTTGAAGATTTTGAGTTTAAATGTTGTTTAAATGATCCCAAACATGTTCTAGAATGTTTTTCTATCAATTATAGTTGTTTTTCATGCCTGGGATTTGAGAAAAACAGGTTAGAAACAAGATTTGGATTTTGGGGATCGAGAAACCCGTGGCTGGGATTTCTGGATCTTCCCAGTTCGGCAGGCCGAAGTTCATGTTCGGCAGGCCGGAGTGATGATCGGCAGGTCGGTGTTCTTCCGATCGGCAGGCCGAATCTGGGGAAATGTTCGGCAGGCCGAACCTCGTTTCCGGCAGGCCGAACTATACAGTTCGGCAGGCCGAAGCAGGGCGTCCGGCAGGCCGACCGAGGCATGGAAAATTTTGTGATTTTTACCCGTTTTCATTGTTTTGAACCCTGATTTAAATCCCAACCTTATAGGATGATTTTAATGATACAAATGGCATACTAGGACATCATGAAATGATTTAGTAACATAGAATGTCTCGAACTAGATATTGATCAACTTAGTTTGTATCTAGGATTGTTCGTGGTTCCGTGGAGCTAACGTATAGCGGATCGGGATTACGGTGTGGGGTACCGGCACGAGTACTGAGGTAGGACTTCTATCCTATTTCTTTGGTAGCCTGGTTTTGAAATGATTTGGCTTTGAAAAGGATTTCTATCCAAAATGTTTTCAATGGATGTTTGAAAATGGTTTTATCGGTTATATTTTTATATACCGTGACATGAAATGAATTTCATAATGAATGTAATTGACAACACTCGGTAATTGAGTTTTGAATGATAATGATAATAAACACATGGGCATGATGCCATATCAGAGATCGGGTCGTGATCGACCTTGGGGGCAGGTCCCGAAACCCAGCTGGGCCACTACGGTGGTGATATCATGGTTTGCCTAGGTAAAAGTAAACTGGTGTTTGGATTTGACGAGTAGACTATTCTGTGTCAGAACGGTTCTACTCAATTTATTTATTTATTTATTCAAGTTCTTTTTTGTATAACTCCTGATAATGTTATGTTTCCTTGTGTTAAATTATTTTATAAAACTTAGTCCTACTGAGCCTTTCGCTCACGTTTTATCTGTTTTAAATTTCCCCCTCTAGGTGGTTTCCTATTTAGGTTTGGAGAAGATTCTTCGGACCGAACTCAGGAGCAATAGGAGAATTTATTTACATTCTGTATTTATTAATCAAGGCATGTAAGACTCAACTTTATTTGCACTTGGACTGTAATTGTATTTGTGATATTGTCAGATTCATGTGTGTGCACAAGTTGTGGGTTGTGGAACCCATATTCGCGGTTTTTATTCAATTATTGATATTTGTTTAACGATTTTAAATTCTTTATCAAATGTGGTGGAAAAATCTCTTTATTTCTTGCTTAATTGGATTTTTAAACCCTTAATTTCAATTAAATTCTCTTTTAATTAATCTAAATATTCCGCCACGTCACCTCCCGTACTCCGGGGCGTGACAGAATGGTATCAGAGCTCAAGGTTATGAACCTTGGGAATTGTGCACACATAGGTTTGACAATGAAATACCTCTGACAGTCCAAATTTTGTTTTCAGAAGTGAGAGAATGGCACCTAGACGTCGTTCGACAGCTGACGCCGAGTTCGGAAATGATGAGGGCCTGATGAGGTCTATGATTGCGGCTTTCCGGCAGATGGCAGCCAGGACTAGACCGGAAGACTCCAGTGTTGGTAGTCGGCATGCTTTCTTTAAGGAATTTCGGCGGGCGTCTATTCCGACTTTTGATGGCAATGGGGATCCGCAGTTAGCAGAGTATTGGTTGGATTCGATCTTGAAGCATCTTGATACTCTTGGTGTGCCTGAGGAGTATCGTGTGGAGTTTGCGGCGTATAAGCTCGAGGGTGGTGCTAACACCTGGTGGAAACAAATTAAGCGTCTGGAGCGCAGTGGCGATATCGGTTGGGACAAGTTCGAGGAGCTGTTCTATGATCGGTATTTTCCGCAGGGATATAGAGATCAGAAAGCAGCTGAGTTTTATAGACTACAGCAGGGTGATCTTTCAGTTCGGGAGTACGAGGCAAAGTTTAGCGAGTTGGCTAGGTTTGCTCCATCAGCTGTGGCATCGGAGCGCGAGAAATGCATCAAGTTCCAAGAAGGACTTAAGGCTCCTATTCGGCGGCAGTTGGTTGCTCTACGGCTTAGGGGTTTCGGAGAGCTTGTGTCGTCGGCGATCTCCGTGGAGAATGATTACGTGCAGTATTGTGAGGACCGAGCCAAGGCTTCAGGAGGACCGCAGAGGAGTGGCAGGAAGAGCACCAGTAGTCGTCCAGCTCCGGGGAAAGGCAAGCAAGGCGGTGCGACCAGTGGCAGCAGCAGTTCGTCTGGCAGCGGGCGCAGCAATCCCTACAGCTTCCATTGTCATTTCTGTCAGCAGCCCGGACACATCAAGAGGAATTGCCCGATCAGGAGTGCTCGTCTTGGATCTCAGACCGGGGAGGATGCCAGTCGTCAGTCTCAGCCTCAGCCTCAGACCCTACCTCCGCCTCCGCAATACCCGCAGTTGCAGTATCCGCAGTTTTCTCCTCAGCAATTCTCATATCCGGCACGGGGACAGCAGCCGCAGTATTTTCAGCGCAGTATTCCTCAGTATAGAGCGCCGAGTACAGGTAGTGTGCAGTCATCTCCATCTCAGCAGTATCGGCCGAGTAATGCAGGACCCAGCAATGTCGGTAGAGGAAAAGGGAAGGCGCCAGTGCAGGTTCATGCAATGGCATCTGGAGGGTCAGATTCTCAGATTGGTAACGTGGTTGTCGATGGTATGGTTTTGGTTTCTAGATCTCTAGCTCGCGTTTTATTTGATACCGGTGCCTCTCATTCTCTCATTTCGAGTTCCTTTGTACATGCCTTGGGATTAGAAGTAGAAGAGTTTAATGAACCCCTAGTTATAATTTCTCCTTTGGGGCGGGTGTGTGTGAATTGTATGTGTAAATCTTGTAAAATAAAGATTGGGGATGAGATTTTGAAAAGTGATTTGATTATACTCCCCATGAGTTCCTATGATGTGATTTTAGGGATGGACTGGTTGTCCAGGTATAGTGCAGTTGTGGACTGCAAACTTAGAAAAGTGACCCTAGTGTCTGATAGGGGAACGGTAATCACTTACCAGGGTGGTGGTGATTGGCTAATGAGTGAGCGTCTCATGAAGTCATGTCTAGGAGGGCGAAGGAATCTAGATTGTTTTGCTTTTCTTGCCAATCTAGATTGCGAGCCCTATGTTTCGAGTAGTAGTGTAGCGATTCCGGTGGTTGATGAGTTCGAGGATGTCTTCCCCGAAAAGTTATCAGGATTACCACCGCATCGGGAGATTGAGTTTGGTATCGAGTTGTTTCCGGGGACATCACCGATTTCTATGGCACCTTATCGGATGGCGCCGGCAGAAATGAAGGAATTGAGGAAGCAACTTCAGGAGCTTGCTGATAAAGGATATATTCGGAATAGCACATCTCCGTGGGGAGCACCTGTCTTATTCGCTAAGAAGCACGATGGGACTCTCAGGTTATGTGTGGATTATCGGCAGCTGAATCGTGTTACGGTGAAGAACAAGTATCCTTTGCCTAGGATTGATGAGCTATTTGATCAGTTGGGAGGTTCGCGATACTTCTCGAAGATTGATTTGCGGTCAGGTTATCATCAGCTCAGAATCAAGGAAGAGGATATTCCCAAGACAGCTTTTAGGACTCGGTATGGGCACTTCGAGTTTCTGGTTATGTCTTTCGGGTTGACGAATGCTCCAGCAGCTTTTATGGATTTGATGAACAGGATATTTAGGCCGTATCTGGATCAGTTTGTGATCGTGTTCATCGATGATATTCTAGTGTATTCTAAGACTTGGGAGGAGCATGAGCAGCATCTTCGGATCGTGCTTCAGACTCTGCGGGAGCACCAGTTGTATGCTAAGAGGGAAAAATGTGAGTTCTGGTTGACTGAGGTCAAATTTCTGGGTCATGTCATTTCGGAGCATGGTATTTCAGTGGATCCGTCCAAGATTGAAGCTATATTGGAGTGGGAACGACCAAGGAATGTAGCGGAGATTCGCAGCTTCTTAGGTCTTGCTGGATATTACAGGAAATTTGTAAAGGACTTTTCGAAGATTGCAGCTCTGTTGACGAGATTGACCAAGAAAAACGTCAGGTTTGAGTGGGATGAAGACTGTGAGTCTGCTTTTCAGGAATTGAAGAACCGGTTGACTTCAGCTCCAGTATTAGTTATTCCTAGTAGTGACGAGCCGTATGAGGTTTATGCTGATGCTTCAGGGCGTGGACTTGGATGCGTGTTGATGCAGCATGGACGTGTGGTTGCGTACGGATCGAGACAGCTACGACCTCACGAGCGGAATTATCCTACTCACGATTTAGAGCTGGCAGCGGTGATCTACGCGCTGAAGATTTGGAGATGTTACTTGTATGGAGCATCGTTTCAGGTCTTCTCCGATCACAAGAGTTTGAGGCATTTGTTCACTCAGAGGGATCTCAATCTGAGGCAGCGCAGATGGGTGGAGTACATGGAGGATTATGATTTCGCGTTGCAGTATCATCCCGGAAAAGCTAATGTGGTCGCGGACGCGCTTAGCAGGAAGTCTTCAGGGATTCTCGCTTGTTTGATTTTTGAGGACTGGAGCAGGGATGCGACAGTGAGTGAGTATCGGCTACAGTATCATGAAGACGGTGATCGAGTTTTGTTGTATCATGTGGAAGCGACTCCAGCTCTTGTTCGGATGGTGAAGCAAGGTCAGTGGCAGGATCGACATTTGCAGGGGATTTGGTCGCGGATTCAGAACGGGGAGCAGTTCGAGGAATGGAGCGTGCATGCAGATGGATCGTTGTATTTCCGGGAGCGTCTTGCAGTTCCAGTTATCGCCGAGGTGGCGAAAGCCGTTCTAGATGAAGCTCATAGGTCTCAGTTCGCTATTCATCCGGGGAGCACCAAGATGTATCGTAATTTGAAGAGGCACTATTGGTGGAGAGGCATGAAGAAAGATGTTCGCGAGTACGTGGCCAAGTGTTCGACGTGTCTTCAGGTGAAAGCTGAGCATCAGAAGCCTGCAGGTCAGCTTCAGCCGCTTCCTATTCCAGGGTGGAAATGGGAGCATGTGACGATGGATTTTCTCACAGGTTTGCCGAGGACGGAGCAGCGGCATGATGCAGTTTGGGTTGTAGTCGACAGGTTGACGAAATCGGCGCATTTCATTCCGTTTAGGTCGACGTGTTCCAGGAAGATTCTCGGGGAGTTGTATATGCAGAACATTGTGAGGTTGCATGGAGTTCCTTTGTCCATCACCTCTGATCGAGACACCAGATTTAATGCTAAGTACTAGAGGAGTTTTCAGGAGGCTTTGGGTACAGATTTGAACTTCAGTACGGCGTTTCATCCTCAGACTGATGGGCAGTCTGAGCGGGTTATTCAGGTTCTCGAGGATATGTTGCGTGCTTGTGCGTTGGACTTCGGCGGGAATTGGAAGCAATGTTTGCATTTGGCGGAGTTCGCGTACAACAACAGTTATCAGGCGAGTATCGGTATGGCACCATTTGAGGCATTGTATGGGCGACCGTGTCGGTCACCTGTGTGTTGGGCCGAGCCAGAAGATAGAGTTATTCTTGGGCCGGATGAGATTCGTGACAGCAACGAGAAAGTCGCGGTGATTCGGGATCGATTGAGAGTAGCTCAGAGTCGGCAGAAGAGCTACGCGGATAGGAGACGTAGACCTTTAGAATTCGCGGTTGGAGATTTTGTTCTCTTGAGGGTGTCACCTCGTAAGGGGACTATGCGGTTCGGAGTGAGTGGGAAACTCGCGCCGAGGTATATTGGGCCGTTCGAGATCACTCAGCGTGTTGGTGTGGTCGCTTATCGGCTTGATCTTTCGCCCGAACTTTCTCATGTGCACGATGTGTTTCATGTGTCGATGCTTAGGAAGTGTCCACCTGAGCAGGGTAAGATAGTATCGTTTCGCGATGTGCAGGTTCAGGAGGATACGACGTACGAAGAAGTGCCGATTCAGATCATCGACCGGAAAGTGATTAGCTTGCGTCGTCGTGAGATACCGTTGGTAAAGGTCGTGTGGCAGCATCACGGTGTTGATGAAGCCACGTGGGAACGAGAGTCGAGTATGCGGGAATTGTATCCGCATTTGTTTTGTTTTTGAGATGAGTTGTAAATTTCGAGGACGAAATTTCTTTAAGGGGTGGAGAGCTGTAACGTCCCGAAATTTATTTAATATTAATGTAATGTAAATGATGAATTAGTGTGCCATAATTAAAGTTTTAACTTTAATTAGATTATTTGGTTGGATTTTTAGTTTTTGGTTGTTTTGTTAAATTGATGTGTTCAAAAGATTTCTTATTGATTTAAAATGATGTTTTGAGTTTTAAAACACAACAATTTGTAAAATGTTAAAAATACTCCGTTTTACAAAACCGTGGGCGGCACATGGTTTTCGCACAGTAAAACCGCCCACCGACTTTCTCTATTTATTTCTCTCTTCTCTCTCTCTCTCCTCATTCACGAGTTCTCTCTCTCTCTCTTCTCTCTCTCGGCAGTCCCTCTCTCTCTCTAATTTCTTCACAAAATTTTGATTTCCATTCGAATCCAAGCTTCGGAACAGCAAGGAGGAAGCTCGGGGACGTGATTCGGCGACCGAGAACGCGGATTGAAGCTTCGATTCGAGGTTAGATTCGAAATTTCTAAACTTTTTACAAAATTTTTGATTTTGTGTGTTTTTGAAATCTAAGTTTGTTTTAGCTTAGAAAACCGTGGATTTGTGTTAAATGAACTTAGAACAACTAGAATCTAAACTTAGATTGAAGAAAAACGGATTGGATTCAAGTTTTTCATTTTTCTCCTCTTTTTCTCATTTTCGGATTTTGAAGATTTTGAGTTTAAATGTTGTTTAAATGATCCCAAACATGTTCTAGAATGTTTTTCTATCAATTATAGTTGTTTTTCATGCCTGGGATTTGAGAAAAACAGGTTAGAAACAAGATTTGGATTTTGGGGATCGAGAAACCCGTGGCTGGGATTTCTGGATCTTCCCAGTTCGGCAGGCCGAAGTTCATGTTCGGTAGGCCGGAGTGATGATCGGCAGGCCGGTGTTCTTCCGATCGGCAGGCCGAATCTGGGGAAATGTTCGGCAGGCCGAACCTCGTTTCCGGCAGGCCGAACTATACAGTTCGGCAGGCCGAAGCAGGGCGTCCGGCAGGCCGACCGAGGCATGGAAAATTTTGTGATTTTTACCCGTTTTCATTGTTTTGAACCCTGATTTAAATCCCAACCTTATAGGATGATTTTAATGATACAAATGGCATACTAGGACATCATGAAATGATTTAGTAACATAGAATGTCTCGAACTAGATATTGATCAACTTAGTTTGTATCTAGGATTGTTCGTGGTTCCGTGGAGCTAACGTATAGCGGATCGGGATTACGGTGTGGGGTACCGGCACGAGTACTGAGGTAGGACTTCTATCCTATTTCTTTGGTAGCCTGGTTTTGAAATGATTTGGCTTTGAAAAGGATTTCTATCCAAAATGTTTTCAATGGATGTTTGAAAATAGTTTTATCGGTTATATTTTTATATACCGTGACATGAAATGAATTTCATAATGAATGTAATTGACAACACTCGGTAATTGAGTTTTGAATGATAATGATAATAAACACATGGGCATGATGCCATATCAGAGATCGGGTCGTGATCGACCTTGGGGGCAGGTCCCGAAACCCAGCTGGGCCACTACGGTGGTGATATCATGGTTTGCCTAGGTAAAAGTAAACTGGTGTTTGGATTTGACGAGTAGACTGTTCTGTGTCAGAACGGTTCTACTCAATTTATTTATTTATTTATTCAAGTTCTTTTTTTGTATAACTCCTGATAATGTTATGTTTCCTTGTGTTAAATTATTTTATAAAACTTAGTCCTACTGAGCCTTTCGCTCACGTTTTATCTGTTTTAAATTTCCCCCTCTAGGTGGTTTCCTATTTAGGTTTGGAGAAGATTCTTCGGACCGAACTCAGGAGCAATAGGAGAATTTATTTACATTCTGTATTTATTAATCAAGGCATGTAAGACTCAACTTTATTTGCACTTGGACTGTAATTGTATTTGTGATATTGTCAGATTCATGTGTGTGCACAAGTTGTGGGTTGTGGAACCCATATTCGCGGTTTTTATTCAATTATTGATATTTGTTTAACGATTTTAAATTCTTTATCAAATGTGGTGGAAAAATCTCTTTATTTCTTGCTTAATTGGATTTTTAAACCCTTAATTTCAATTAAATTCTCTTTTAATTAATCTAAATATTCCGCCACGTCACCTCCCGTACTCCGGGGCGTGACATTGGTTCAGGTTAGCAGCTGGTATACGATGGCAAACTAGCAGTATACTTTTGTAAAAAGGGTAGGTTCACTATCTACAATCAACACACAGGTTAACAGGTGGTTTACTTAAGGTAAACGGGCGATATACTGTCACTCGCAGGTTTACTAGTTTCCAATCTGAAAATTAAAAAATTCATAAAAAATAAAATACAACTCTGATTTAGACTCATGATAGCTTGTTGGAAAGCTTAGGATGTCTACTTTTTAAATATGCAAATCAATTTACAAAATTAATTTTCATTTAATCCTAGAATTTCAAGAAATAGTCATTGCCCATAGAGGTATTACAAAATTTATGGAATGTTAAGTTTTTCTTTATCCCAAAACATATTATCCTTGTTCAAAATCTCAAAACCATTTCAAAATATGCAGCATGCATTATATAATCACAATAAACATATTCTCATGAGTTTTATACCAAAATCATCATCAAACTATATTTCTAGCATTTCTTGCAAATAATGATGAAAACATGCTTAAGTTTGCTCTTCAAACTCAAAGCTTTAAAACATTAACCATAGAGCTATGGAAACTAGTTATAAACATTTATAACATATTTCTAACATTGTTGTCAAACCAAAATAAAGGTTGGTTGTGGGTTTTAACTCAAGACTCAAGTTTTTGTTCATAAATGCTCAAATGTGCATGTTAACATAACTAGAAATTTGCATGAACTTTGAACACAAAAATTATGCATTAAACATGGAGAAAACACATACTAAAAACCAAGTTTAGATTAAAGAAACCTACCTCAAAACTCCTTTGAAAAGCACCAAACTTCGGATTAAAAATCAAGCTTGAACTCTTGGGGTTTGTTGGCCATGAAGGTAACAGTTTGGCTGGTTTTTGAACAAGAATATGGGCTGTGTCCTTGGATGATTTTGGCTAGGTTTAGACCATGTTATTGGCAGCATTCTTGGTGGTTTTCGAGCAAGAAAATAGGCTGCTCTCCTTGGTATTTTCGGACGTGTTTGGTGGGCGTTTTGCTGCTCTAGTTGCTATGGTATGGCTAGGAGTTTCCTTGCTTCAAAGGAAGGAAATGGTGGCTGAGTTTTCTTGGCTGCTCTTAGTGTTTTGTTGTAGCAAAATATGAGGAAGAAAGAGTATGAGTGAGGCAGACGTGAGGAGATGTTTGGTCTGAATAAAAAGAAGGCTGCATTATTAAGTAACAATTTGGGGGACAAAGTTGATGGAAGTGGGTGGAGGTTAGGTTGTGAATGTCTCCTTTGGAGACTTTAGTTCATATAATGCCAAATGACATTTTAGTAATTAATTTAATATTCCAAGAGCGTTTCGATAAATATACTAAAAAAATAAGAAATTTTGAAATAGGTAGAAATAAATAGCATGAAATAGATTTTAGATAAAATAAATTTTAGTTGGTACACTAATAATTAATTTAATTACCATATTACTTGTTAGGAAAATAATGGGTGTCACAGTTTAATGTTGCATTTGTTATGTAATATGATAGTATTTGATATGCTCACTAAAGTTAAGAAGAAGGTAAAATAAAGATAAAAAAAATAAGTGTCGTACCAACCTCCTTAATGTGAGGTATACAAGCAAAGTTAAAGTTATGACCTCGGTGTTTGATGGTCTCAAGACTTCCACAAGGGAAGCATCATGTTTATGATCTCATGATTAATGATGTTCATACGACCACTAAAGTTTATAAGAAAAGGAAAGGAACAAAAATAAGAAGTTAAAGTAAGAAATGAATGTTTATAAGATGCTCATAATTTGAGTTCATAATTGAACATAAATAGAATCATGTATTTTGATTTTGCTTGTATTCCTTATAATGAAATGTTTATGTGTTATGTTTATGAAAAACGTTATGAGAAATGTTTTATGTTAAATGTTTATGAAAAACATTTTTATGTTTACAAGAAAAGGTTTGTGAAGGACATTTTAAGGAAAAACGTTTAAGGAATATTTTTGAAAAACATTTTAAGAGAAAGGT
Source organism: Artocarpus heterophyllus (assembly GCA_025403435.1). Lineage (NCBI taxonomy): Eukaryota > Viridiplantae > Streptophyta > Magnoliopsida > Rosales > Moraceae > Artocarpus > Artocarpus heterophyllus. Next base: position 16,801,450 of record CM046339.1, read on the forward strand.
TTTTTATGAGAAAAGTTTGTAAAGCATGTTAAAATAATTTGTGAGTTTATGTTTAAACTTACTCAGCATGAGCTCATAAAAGTTCATTCATGTTGTAGGTAGTCTTATGGGTGAGCAGTAGGACTTGTTTGAAGAGCTTAGTACTGCGGAAGATAGATGCAAAGATTTGGGTATGGATACCACTATAGTATGTTTTCGATGTTCAAAGAAAATGTTTTCTACTATTTGATATAGTGTTTTCAAAGTTTAAGAAAATCAAAGTTGTAAAAAATGTTTTCAAAGTTTCAAGATATAATTTACGAAATATTTTATAAAATTATAAAGATAAATTTTAAGCTATGATTCAATTAATGTTTCTTATAAAGTTTTAAGAAACACTTTGAAATAGTTTTAAAGTCAAATATTGAGCAATGTCTCAACTTAAATTGCCACAGAAGTCGCAACAGCTTTTAAGAACGTTTTAAAGGATGTTAAGAAAAAAAATTTTAGTATTTTTTTTACTAAGTAAGTAAAATTAAAGTTTAAGAAATGATGTTTAAAAAAAATAAGAAAGTTAAATGAAAGCCTAAAAAGACGAGACGTCAAATCAAAGTCGACATGAGACGGAAGGGTTTGAAAAAATTCCCTAGGTGCAGTTGGGTGAAACTTTAGTGAGGTTATCCACTTACTGGGATATGCATTTTTTTTTTTTTTTGGTTGATACATGATTTGGATAGCAACGGAGAACAGCTCTATCGAATCATTCAAGAAAATATGACAAAGTACTTACAGCTCTCTTAATCGCACTCGCTTCAACAATGAGTTCTCGGGTTCAAATTCCCCAATCCCAAAACTTGAAAAGAAAATATGACATTAATCTCCCTTTGCAGCCCCACCTGACGAATTTTGGAAGATAATTTTTTGGACTTTTTTTTTCTATGAATGGTAACGAAGAGTTGAAATCTAAGTTTGTTGTTTGCAGTAGCTAATAAACTCATCTCATAATGATGCAAAGTGCTGAAGCTTGTGCAGTCACATTATGCTGTATGACCAACTTCAACTTTTGACCTTCGAATGGATTCTCAAGCACGAAACAATCTTTTAACCGATAATGATGTGATCACATATGGCAAATAAGCAATGTGATTGACTAAGCTGTATCAACCATTAAAAGACAAGCAACAACTCTCCTCAATCAGGCCCTGACCAAGTATTAGCAAAAAATAAAAAATGAAAAAGGTCCTGATTGAATGATAAACTTCAGTTGTAACTTTTACTTGGAGAAAAGAACAACGAGAACAGAAGCCATAGAATTTCTAAATTAAGCATATAAATTGAACAACTGAGCTCACACTAAGCATGCTTGAAAGGGGGAAGGATTCCGCATCATGGAGTTTCTTTCTTTCCATACATTTTATCCATTGTATTCAGAGAACGGCTATAACCATCCGCCTGGCTAACTAACTTCCATCCACCCCGACTACGATATCCATGCATAGGGTCCCAGCCTCTTGGACCGTAAAATTCCATGAATTTGAAGGACGACGCAGGCTATACTTGTGGCGGAAGACATCTCTTGCCATTTGCATGCCCGTGCAACCCCCCATCAAACAACGAAACCAACAAAAACTGCAGACAATGTTTGTTTAACTGTTTCCTAAGGGAACAGCCAAATAAGGGATTTATTACATATGCATAGAACTTGAACACGTAAAATAGGACCAAAACAGATGCTATCCAAATGCAAGAGAATGTCTAAACACAAGAGAGCAAGGAGCTTATAGCAACAAGCACTCACAATAATAGTAGCCAAAAATTTCAGTTGCACTTGTAGTTGTAGGATTTAAGTTTGGTTTCGCTTTTATTTTTTCTCAAGGAAAACTCAAGAGCAACTTTCTTTTTGTTGAACAGTCGAGCTCATGTCTCTGGAGTAAAACTTGATCAGGCATTTCTTCTTCTTTTTTGGATATCTCGCAGCGTACTTCCGCCATATCCTTGCCAATACCATCTGGTCCATCCCAACCCTCAAGCCGGCATGAGCATACTTTATAGAGTCCGGTTTGTAACGAAGAGATGCCTCATGGCATTCCCCGTCATGCAGGGGCAGAGCCAGAATGTATACCAACATTATCAAAAAAAAGTTAAATGAAGGAGATATAAAACTTCAGTAGGGCGAAACATAATTTTAAAGGACAGAATATAATTTTAAGAGAGTAGAACATAATTTTTATAAAATTTTATATACATATTAAAAAAATTTAAGGGACGGTCATCTATCCTAATCCGTATATAGCTCCACCGTTGACATCATGTGAAATAAAGAAACTGCGAGAGGGGGGAAAACAAAACCCTAAGTTGCAACACTAAAAAAATCAGATAAATGTCAAGTGAAATAAGAAACAGCAACTTCTTAGGCTCATTGAATGGTTTTCTGTTGACTATCGTTTATCCCACACTGATTGAACTGGCGGGTAATCTATGATTTACCGTTGGTTTTTTAATAAATGTCCACTGATGACTTTGTTGGTAAATTATACAGTCAATTATTAATTGGCCAACTCTGATTGACCATCCACCAACCATTTTTCAATAATAAAAAAGTTGTGGCATATTTTAAAAGAGGACACAGCTTTTATGCACCATCAGTAGTGCAATCCAAAGGGTGTACAATCAGAACAACGATAGCAATGAAACCCACTTCTTATATGCCTTGAACCCAGTTCTTTTAAATACTCAAAAATCATCAATGCCCATGATAGCAATGAAACCCACTTCTCATAGGACGAAAACTGTAGAGGGTATTTCCCCAAATTATTCTTATTTTTTCTCGGAGTTTTGGGCCACTTTGTCTTCCAACGAAGATTTTATGGTCACCAAAGCCTCTTGACTTCTTCCTGAATAGAGTTACTTTGTTTGAGTTCTTGGATTTCTTGGGGTTTCTTTAATTGGCGTTTGGTTAAATGAGTTTATTCAAAGAGGAGACCTGGTTTTGGAATTTAGTGGCTGGAGAGTCAAAGGCAGTTATTCATTTGTAGGAATTGAAAAGATCAGAAGAAGATGGAGGCTAATGACTTTTATTTTTTGGTTGTGCTTTTTAACATTTCCTTTTTATTATTTATCACACTCGTCCTGGCCTGTACTACACTTGGTACATACGCACCATAAGCTGACACTTGCTGATTGTGTTTAAGCAGGGTCTTATCACAGCTTCTCCCTTTTAAAAGATGTAGCCAAAATCGGCCACCTTACTTAATTTCTTTTTTGCATTTTCTCCGTTAGGCCAAAAAAAAAATAAAAAAATACCCATCAATAATTCGCATCAATTTGTGTTCTTAGTTACAGGGAAACTTAAAAATTTGATTGCCATTTGTATTCTTTACTTGGTGTAAATTATTTCAGATCTCAAGGTTAATAGAAACAACTTTGGGCCATTCAGATCTCTTCAAAAGATATAGATGCTTAAATCAGCTCACATTTACAACAGCTTGATTTCCCACTTAATATCTGTAGGAGGCAGAATAAATAAAAGCATAGGAGAATCATGCTTCTCGGGGAAAAGTTGTTTATCTTGCTTAGCACTATGATTCACATTTTGAATAGACATGTTATACTTGTTCCACATTAGAAAACATTGACAAAACAAAAGCAAATCCTGTAAAATGGGACTAAAATTACAGAGGCAAAGATGGCAGTTATCATGGATCAATGGCAATAGGAGTAATGCGCCTCTTGGCAGGCTTATTTCCGATGGGAGGAGCACTGGTTGCGGAAGTTGTTGTTTGTTTCCCTCCATTCTTTTCTGCTTCTATTTTCTCGTTATTTGCTGCAGGGACATCTTTTGATGTTTCTTCAATTTCCATGCATTCTAACTTCTCAACAGGACAACTGCTGTCGTCACCCACGATTTCCTTTTGTCCTGTACACAAGATTAGGGCAACAATTTAAGAAAAAGAAACAACTAAAGGATGAGATGGGCAAACAAAAAACGACGATAGTTTCCATGGGAGAGCCAAACCTGATAGGATTGGTGATCCCTAGTTCATCATTTTCAAATTCTACCAAGGTGCAGTAACCATCTTGAGAAGACAGTGCTAAATAACGAGCATCCAACGACCTTTGAACGTGTATGATAGCCATATGGACCCCAAAATATATTTCAGCTCTCATAACAGAAGTATGAAGAAACTATAAGTATGACTGTAACTATCACAAGTTATGTTGTCTTACCAAGCAATGTCAGTTATAGCTGCATAGTGAAGACCAGCCAATACCGCAATTGGCGGAATACTTTCAGTATCGTAAATGTACAAAGAATTCAGAGTGGCGACCGCAAAAACAAGACGATAAGGAAGCTTAAAAAACCCAGCTGCATAATTTATCAAAAGCTGTTCAAGTTACAACAAACATAAATCATTCTTGCTAGATCTTTGTCAAAAAAAAAAAAAAACACAGTTTAGTATTAGTACATGGATTTGAACCCCGAAGGCTGAACCGCAGAGGGCAGAAGCGAACTGCTATCACAGGTTTATTGGCACCAGGAAGCTGTAGAGCTGGCCTGCAAAAGCAATAAATTTGGGATAATGAACAAAAGAACCAAAACACCTTATTGATAACTTTACTCATTTGTCTAACCATTGCGTTATTCAAGGACAGGATGATTTAGCTTATAGCCAACATCAAATTGAATTTTCCTTTTTTTTTTTTTAATTTCCTTCTGCCGAACCCTATGATCTTTTGAAAGGCAAGAAACTATAACTTTCGTCAAGTAGGTGCCTATGAGAAGGTTCGAAAGCCAAACCCTACGGGAGCAAACCTCGTGCCTGAACCATTCCAACCAACACCCCTTGGGTAACTTGAATTTTCAAGAAGTAGCATATCATCTTGAATTCTTACCAACACCCTGTTAGGTAACTTGAATTTTCAATAAGTAGCATCATCATCTTGTCTTCTTATTTACCAACTATGCATTATGATTATTAAAACGCAGCAAATTCAATTTTTTAATGTAGAATATACCAAACTTTTCCTTTAAAACAGAAACATGTATTTATCGTTGGTAGTTTTCTCTTGCCTTGAAAGGTCTCTTCTAGAGAAAATGTAAGCCGTGTTTATTGTTTCAGATGCAGGCGAGACTTTATAAGATCCTGAAAGAAGAAAAGTGACGCATCAAGAAAATGACTATAATATACAAGCAAACACAATTGCAACGACAGTACATGAAATCAAGTTCCTAGTGGCACAATATAGGCAGTAGTAAATTTCCAGGCATCAGAGTGGTTTATGTCGCCAACAAGATTGTCAAGTAAGAATTCTTAAAAAGACCGAGATCAATAGGAAAAGAAAAATGTGGCATTTTCCCCCTAAAGTTCCTTGTCCCTCTCAGAAACCAGTTGTAATTATGAGAGGATAAAAAGATTAAGGATGTCAACAACGACAGAAAAACCTTTTCCATCTATAGGAAAATCTTTCTATTTATGCATAATCATAATAAAAATTCCTGAAACACCTTTTGAAGAATGAATCAGATCAAGAGTTGAGGGAACCATTTTCCCTTTGTTCTGTAGAATGAAACAAAACTTTTTCAAAACATTGTTCAGTTACACACATAACTTCAAAGTGCTTTTTGACCAACTCGGGCGGTGATTTGAGCATGGATCAGGACACTGCATCCCTTTCAAAAAACAACTTCATTTTATATTATGGGAATTTTCTGAGAAGGCAAATCACTGTCAAAAACTGTAGAAAATCAACAGTAAAGAAGAGTTAATGTCGAAAACTGTAGTTCATTATTCGTGCCAATACCTGCAGGTACCAGTAAGAATGATCCATCGGGTGACCAGGCTAGTCTTCGAAAAAATGATGGCAGCGTCTCATCATGAAATAGATGGCTTTTTAAAGACTGCATGTCAGAACATAAAGAAGCTTCAACATGTGATAACACTTGTACATGTAGTAGGCGCCCCATGTAGCAAGTAGATTGATCTATAGTCTACTAACCTTACAATTCTCTGCTGATGGCTGTTCTGCTTTTGTAAGTACGTGCTGACAAACATAGTTTATCTTCTCAGTTCCTTTTGCTTTCGCTTGAGGCCTATTGACATATATTCTACAAGTTCTATCAGAACTAAGAGAAGCTACATATTTGGCTAATGGATCCCATGCAACACCTTGAACATAATGGAAGTGGGCATCCAAAATCTGATGGACGGAACCTGAAACGTAGAAATGATGACAATTAAGGTGGAATTTCCAAGAAACTAAAATTTTCCATCATTATGTATGGCATTCTGACCTTTGTTAGCATCCCAAATAAGGCAAGAATTGTCTACTGATCCAGAAATAAGAAATGCACCGTCAGTTGACCATTGCAAGTCTAACACATCCTTCCGATGGAATCTGGAACAAACAAGGTCCGGTTAAGAGTGTAGTCGATAAAGTCATGCTAATATAACGACTAAATGGTGGAATCTTTGGGCCCCAGAGGCCCTGCAAAAAACTAGATTCAACTTAAGAGCCTTATCACTTAGAAAATAGTACAAATTGAAATATTACTTGCATCTAGTTGAACATATTGTGTACAGGTTCAACTGGGCTAGAGCCCAAAAAACATAGATAGATTAGATAGATAGATAGAATGTAGTCAAAATTATTTTTACTTAGTTTTTGAATTACATAGATCCTAATGTAATCAAATTAGTAGAGTTTTAATCATTTAATGTAAACAAAATGGTGTCTAGGTGTGTCAGTGCATGTACATGATGAGCATTTTGCTCAAGTTTGGCTAATAGCAAGACTAATCCAGATTTGGCCGTTGCTAAATGTGCCCACATCTGGAGAGCTCGAGACTGTACACGATCAATTTGGGACTAATCTAAAAGCTGCATCTTAAATAGATCAAAGACTTACGCTAATGTCCTGAAAACCTTCCATGTTTGACCAGTCTCTGTAGAATGTAGTTTCCATATTAATAATTCGCCTCCTGAAGGGGAAAAAAAAACTAGGCTTAGGCGAACACTATCACTAAGCTAAACAACTATTCTATATGGTTCTGATCATATTAAGACTAGTTCATATTACAAGCCATACCATCTGCACCAGAGGCTAGTTGTTCTCCTGCAAAGATGAGTAATTTCACTTTCTACATCAGAAGCATCAATGCAAATAAATCATATAAATAAGCACAATTACTCAATAATCCTTAAGAAATTGCAGCCGCTAACTAGAATACGCGGTTTTAAATCTTCTCAAGTAAGTTAAGTTTCAGAACTTTAAAGAGAATTGAGAGACCAGAAGGAAAAACAAATTTTTATTTTAATGAGAGATTTATACAAGCAACCAATGCCAAGAGTAGTGTGGAAAACAAATGAAGCCATCCAGCCACACATGCAAACTTCGAGTTAACACTTGAAGGAAAAATAAATTGTGACTTTACCATTGTTAAAAGGAGAATTATACAAGCAACCGATTCAAAGAGTAGTATGGTAAACACTTGAAGTTAACTAGCTTAAAGAAAATTGACAAAAAGGAAACTCAAGAAAATGACAGAAAGACAATAGAAATAAACATGCAAGAAAGTTTAGTAGCATAGATTAAAATTAATCACGTCTACAGAAGTTTCCTGCATTCATCCATATATCCAGTACTTATTCCTACTACTTAAGGCCTTGCGCGGTTTCTGCCTTCACATACTACAAAGGAACTCAAGATGAAGAATGACACTGCTTTCCAATTATTAACTGATAGTACACCAGTAAAGGAGGCTGGTTGGTTTATAAGATGCACAATGACAATGTTGAAGCTACATACCCGGTCAATTTTCTGTCCTATAAATAGTAAACATCATGAAACATAAGAAAGAAAAACAAAGCTCAAAAGAGAGAAAATTTGTGTCCCTAGCACTTTATAATTCATACAGAATTAGAGATCTTATGCAATATCTAAATTTCCTGCAGTTAGGCATAAGTTTGTATTATCTACAGAGTGACCTTATAGTACCTGTTTCAATTCTTTAGTAAAAGATTGACATAATGGAGCTTGATTGCATGCATGAATTCTGTGCCATAACAAGGCTATATCTAAATTTGAATGTGTATTTACAAATAACCGCTATACGCTTCTGAAATTTTTTACTCTCACCTAGCAAATGTTATCATGAAGATAGTGACATCCAACTACATGAGAATAAAATCCAACAATTTATTTATTTGTTTCAAAATAGTTTCGTTGATAATGCTAGTTAACACCTTTTTTCCCCCACCTTCATGCACTTTAGTAATATTATTACTGGTAAAAGAAATGCTATTTGCAGTTGACACATATGTCTTTACCAGATGGAGAGAAGCGAAGGGCATTTACAGCTGAACCATGATGAGAAAGGCTACTTTGATATGAAGCTGTTGGTAGTTTCTTCTCTGTATCATCCGAATTTATTGTCCAGAGCTGGTAAGAATAAGAATTACAAAAACAATTAGTACATATATCTCAAATAAAACCTCAACAACATCACCAATTCTACATACCAACCAGTTTAACCTGGTCAGGAAAAAACCCAGTTGCAGATATAAATCCGAGCGATAAATTTAAATTATTTTTCAATATTGGTCTCCCCAAACCAACAAAATAAAGTGGAACACTAAATTACGTAGACCAAATCAACTATCAAATTTCGCGTATCCATTTCCTCTTTCACGGGAAAAAGGAAGAAAGAAAGAAAAGAAAAAAAGAAATGGTTCGCTCTGAATGTTTATGCTCCAAAATCTAAAACCCTAAAAATGTCTAAATTTTAGAAAACTTTGGAAGATGCCCTCATTTCATCCTTTAATGCCTCTATAATCTTTATCTCATTTAATTAAGCTTTCTCGGCGGCTAAACGAGAAAAATTTTCCATTAAAACGAACTCAATTTGAACATAACCAAAAAAAAAATTATCAAATTAAGGCAGCAGATAACTAACTCAAACGGAAATTAGATAGAATAACTTTGGACGGAGGCAGGAAAAGAGAACCTTGATGTCGAAATCGGCGCCGCCGGTGGCGAGAATACCGGAAATGGGGTGGAAATCGAGGGTTAAGACTGGTTTGGTGAGGTGCCAGTTAATCTGCACCGTCCCACCCTTCATTGTCTTCTTCTTCGAATTTGATTTTGTGTTTTTGTTAGGGATTGATTTGGGAAAGACAGAAGAGAACTGGTTTAGGGCAAACGAGGAAAGAAGGAGTGTTGTATCTTTTTGGCGCGATTGTTTCTTATCTGGCGGGAAATGGAGTGTGCTCTGCCCAAACAACACGTATCTTGGCTGCCTCTAACTTAGGACTAATTACAAAACTTTATCTACGACTGTAATTTTTTGTAACATTTCACCTTTTAAATTTTAAAATGTAACAATTATTTTTTATAAAATATAAATTATTAACAAAAATAATCTTTCTGTTAAAATTTTAATGGTAACATTGATAAACAATTTTAAAATTAAAAGTATTTTGGTAATCCTAATCATAAAAATAATCAAAAAACTAATACTATAATAAAAATAGTCTTTATTGATGATTAAAAACAAAAAATAATTAAAACATACTACTATTTAGATCCTTCTTTTTTTTATTTATAGAAATTTTCTTTATAATTTTATTAACTTTTTCACACTTAGAAAGTATTTTGAAATTTTAAAAGGTACAAATATCAATGAAAACTTAAAAACATGTGAAAAATCTTATTAAACTATTAGAGTATTTTTTTCTTTGATAATTTTGTGTTATAGGTTTTCTTATATTGAATATATTTGTGTTATATTCTTTATCATTTTATTAATATATATAACTTTTAAAGATGCAAAATATGTTTTAGGCGTAAAAAAAAGCAATAAAATTTCAAAAAGAAATTTAGTATATCAAAAAAGAACGATTTAATTTTTGTGATTATTTTTATAACTGACTGACTAAAATACCCCTAACTTTAGAATCATTTGTCAACATTCCATTAAAGTTTTAACCAAAGGACCATTTTTTGTTAATAGTTCATGCTTGAGGGGGAAGGAATGCTATGTTTTAAAGTTTGAGGGGCAAAATGTTACAAAGGTCATAATTCAGAGGGAAATTTTTATAATTAATCCTGATAATAATAATAATAATGATAGGGGAATGCTATGGTAAGACCCATAAGACCCTTTTTTAAGCCGTTGGATTTAATCTAATGGTTTAAAAAAACTTAGCTCCATGAAATAATCATACACTCTTCCATATATAATAAAAAATTAAATTAAATTAAAATTAAAAAAAGACTAAAAAATAAAAAAAAAAAGTTCACGGAAGAGGAGCGGAGGAGCACCCAGGCTGTTGCCGCCCTCGGCCTCGCCACTATCCTCCTCGGGCTTCGCCTCATCGTGATAATTGTGACTCCAATACGATGGGCTTCTCTATCACTGTGCACTTTGTTCGATGAGCAGATAATGAGCCACGGAATAGCGATGGGGTTGTGACCCACGGAATCACGTAGCCTATCTCACGAGCTCGACCCATGGTAAGCTTAGATCGCGACGACGGACATTCTCACCTCGCGGTGGTTCCATGACGATTCCTTGGTTGCGGTCTCAACCTTTTTTGTGACCTTGGATATGGACCTCCGCGACATTGGCATCGGATTCACGACCCATTGACGGAGGACGAAATCATGACAGAGAGATGATGGAGGAGCAGTAGATTGTCCCCGACCCACTCGCTTGCAACCTGGTCGCCTTCGACACTAGATGTCACCGGATAAGAAAAGGGTAGATCTGTCCCTTGTGTGTTTTTTTTTAAGAATTTTAAGTTTTAAGTTCTAAGATTTTATTTTATTTTTTTATTAGAGATTGGTTTGAACTTTAGAGTTTTAATTGCAAACAAAATAATGCCTTTACATGGTATAGTGTAAAAGCTATAGTATGGTTCAAAATATTATGAGTTGAACTTCTTTTGAAGGTGGTAGCATCTAGTTACGTAAGCCATTATATTTACTTTAGTAAACTCGTGTGTCTCTCTATATGTATATATAGAAAATGTCTCCAATCTGATACTAATAATATTTTTTGTTTGATATGGTAACAACATTATAACATTCATGTAATACACAAATTTTCTTTGGTGTAACACTAAAGAAATATTGTACGATATCCAATAACATTGAGGACAAAATAATATACAAATTTCCTTTGGTGTAACACTAAAGAAATATTGTACAATAATAATAACATTGAAGACAAAATAATAATAATTGTAATATTGAGTATTACAATACTGAAGTAAGTTAAGTGTTACATAAATGTACAGACAGTATTTATTCAAATTAATTATTGGTCTTTGAAATAATTAACTATTTATGTTTAAATAACTAATTTAAATCCTAATTATATTTGAATATGAATAAAGGACAATTATTCATAATTATCTAAATTAGAAGATTATTTTAAATAATGTAATTCTAATTTAAATAAAATTATTATAGTTGGTATTATCCTGAATGGCGTAAATAATTATAAAACCCTACATTGTGATTGGCTGAAAAATTTTGTATTCTTTTTATTGGGGGTGGCATGTAACACTAAGGGAGGCCAATGAAGTTGGCATGTTCTACTGCTAGTAGGAGAGAAAAAAATCTCTTTAAAGTTTATAAAGTTATGACTTCTCCAACCTATTCTATAAAATAGTGTAACGACCCGACTTTTCAAGCTGTTACTTACCTTATTAAACATCACATATTAAAATATTGGGTGAATTTTTTTTCTTTTTAAAATATACTTTAAACCATTACGACATATGTTACAACATAAATTAAAGCATAAGTATAGATTTTAACTTTGTAGTCATTCAAAATATTTCTCAAAACATATCTTACAAAATGCTTTTTGTGAATATTTCTTTAAACATTCATTTTCTTAAAACTTTTAAAACATTTTTCAATATAATGAAGACTTCTTTTATTACAGCGGAAAACTTTTGTAATGGTATCTATTGCCCGTTCTTCCCAACTATCTCACCGCAATACAACTCATCAACCAGTCATATTGGTCTCTTGTAGTACTACCTACAATATGAAAGAACTTGTAATAAGCTTTCGCCTATTTATTGCAGCGGAAAACTTTTGTAATGGTATCTATTGCCCGTTCTTCCCAACTATCTCACCACAATACAACTCATCAACCAGTCATATTGGTCTCTTGTAGTACTACCTACAATATGAAAGAACTTGTAATAAGCTTTCGCCTAGTAAGTTCAAATATAACTAACAAAACATAAAACATTCTTCATAAAATCTTTCTTTTAAAACTTTTCTCATGAAACATCTTTCACAAATATTTCTTGTAAAACATTTCTCATAAAACATTTATCGTAAAACATTCTTATAAAACTTTTTTCACAAAATGTTCCTTATAAAATCATTTCTTGGAAGGAATGCAAGCAATATTATAATGCATGATTTCATTTATGCTCAATTATGAACTTCATTTGTGAACTTCTTATCTTGTCTTTATCTTTAGGGTTTAAGTGTTTCATACCAAAATCATCAATCATGAGATCATAACTTTAACATTACAATGAGGTTGTAATTTTAACATAACTTGTATACCTCACCTCTAGGAGGTTGGTACAACACTTAATTAAATTTTTTTATTTACCTTCTTGTTAGCTTTAGTGAGCATATCAAATGCTAAATGTACTATATGCTATAATTTAACATTAACACATTAAACATAGCAAATGCAACATATTGCAAATCATGCTTGGTCTTTGAAAACATTATACATGCTTAATGCAAATATATTTCAAGTATTTTTAAAGCATTTAAAATCATTTGCTTCATCCTATAAATGAGATTTAAAACTTACCTGGATATTGCTCTAGCGTTCCTATTTTATCTCTTTTCTTTTATTAGTAAGCTTTGTGTCATGTTCAAACGATATCTGACTGTTAGCTAACTTTTCTTATTACCGACCTACTTGATCGATATCACAATTTAAATGTTAAACGTTCATTCTTGATCTTTTCGTCTTGTTGTCATTGGTTTACTTCTTTATTACTTAACTTGAATGTTCCTTAGTCAAATTCCACATCTTTCTTGATAGTTTTCTTACCTAACATGATATTAAATATTTTCCATCTAAAGGCGTTTCGTTAATTCAAAGGGCTCGGGTCTATTTTAGCAGTTGTCATAAAAATAACGGTTTTACCTTTAATGGTTTTTTCGTAGAGCACTTAACCTTACTAAACTTCTCAATTTTACTTTACCATCATGTTATATATGGGTTACAGAAAAAAATACACTGTGGAACATTTTCCTAAATCAGACATTTCGGGGTCCGTTTTAGCCTCTTTATGAAAGATGATCATTTTGCTTTTGATATGTCTTAAAAAACTTTCGGAACCTATTTTAAATGAAACATACATTTCCTTGCTACTCGCACCTATGACATTATGAAAAAACAAAACATCATTTTTCTTTTCATGAAAAGTCTCTTTTATCAAAACTTTATGATTTGGACCCGTAATATGAAAATCTTGACGATTTTGCCCTTAACGTGTTTTTCTTACTTTTCTTGATAAAAAAAACTATCTCAAACTTAAAATCTATAGTTAGTCATTGCCCATAGCAGTGAAGAAAGTCAGCATGTCACAGTAGAATAATCCAGTTCCACACGGTTTTACAATTTTGGTCTAAAATACAAAATCTTGACATTTTTACTTTCGAAACTAAAAATAACTGTCTTATACCAAAACTGTCTAGTTTTTCTCAAGGATTAAAACTTACAAAAGCTCTTGGTAAAAGTCCTTTTATTTGAAAACTGTTTTCCTTATTTCAAAATTTCACGATTAAATTCTCGTAAAACTCATAACTTAAAATCGGTATAAAATTTTCACGAACCTGTTCATGATTTTGAATAGTTTCAACAAGATATACAACTTTTTATTTTAAATTTTTCAAAAATCATTCATCTTCATAAAGTTTTGGGATAGGCAGAACATAAATCCATGTTTTTCAGCTTGTTTCGATTGAAATTCGAGCGGAATTTCTTCATGAATGTTGTTCAGCTTGATGTTTCCAATAAATTTTGTATTGACTCATAGAATAATTTAGCCTTTAACTACCTCATACACTTAAATCTTTCAAAATGGCCCTTAAACATACTTTTTGCATCTTAACTTTCCTTAACTTGTTCTCTATGTTTTAATTTCATTTTAACTCTTTCAAACATTTTACCAAGTACTTAATACTTAAAATAATCATATCATATCATTTTCTTTATATGCTATGACTAAGAATAGTTAATCAAAGACTTAATGTGCTTAACTTTGTGTTATGACAAATTTTGTCATACTTCCTCTTTTTGCTTGAAACCTTAATTTTTCACCTTACCATCATCATCATCATTTACTTAACATACCATAAAATCATACCATAATGTTCTCTTTACAAGCCATAGTCTATAATTTACATCAAACTCTTGGCATGCATAGTAAAAAATAAAAAATAAATTTAACTTAGTTTCAAGGGCAAGCTAAGAATTTACCTAATTATCCCAAAGTGTGTGTCCTATCTTTTTGGCACTTGAAGCTTTCCAAAATCCCTTGACATCAAGTCCTTATCATATCATAAAAATTTCTTTCAGAACTTGAACAAAACCCTAAGGCTCACAATAGGAAACTTAAGGTTTTCACCTTAAAGTTCCTTAATCCTCATCAAGAGCACTTGTTCATGCTTCCTTGGATGTTTTGGAGGCCTAAATCATAAAAATATTTGAGAGAGGGAGTGAGTATGGAAACCGGTTTTTAAAGAAGAAAAGTGAGTTAATTTTTGCATGTTTCATGCAAAAATGATAGAGACAAAAGCTTATTCCATCACTTAAGCTCTTATCCATAATAAATTAAACTAACTTAGGGACAAAATTGCAATTAAAACACTTGTTCCCATCTACTTTTCAAAACCAGCCAGCAAGACGGAGATGTGGCACATTTTTCATCTTTTGATGGAGATAAGATTTTATCCACCTAAGCCTTTAATTGCAAAAATAATTAGTCGAGGAAGCAATTTGTGACTTTAACTTATTTTAGGGACTAAATTGAAGTCAAAAACTTCTCCAACACATAATGAAAACCGGTTTCTAGTAAGGGGTGGTGGAAAATTTTCCACCATTCAAGCGTAACTAAGTGGGTCCCATTTGTTTTCTAAACTATCCAAATTTACACTATATTATATTTTTCCTATATTATTGGTATTCTTTTCTTTACAGTTTATGAGATCCTACAACCTTTCTTACTTGTCCATATCCCCCTCATAGTATAACTCTATATTGCTTAACTTAATACATCTAATTTCCATACTGCACAACTTTATCAGTATAATCCTTATACTGCACAACTTTATCAGTATAATCTTTATAGTGCATAATCTTATACTGCTTAATTTTTATACTGTATAATTTTCCATATAGTATTTTTTAAAATTATATTTTGTTTCAAAATTTGTTGCAACACATTCTGCAACGATTAAACTTTCTAGCTTATTTTCCTCTTGCTCATCAATTAAATCGCATCCTTATTTAATTTATACTTTGTTTAGGACCATGACATGATTTTTAACCTTAAAAATCTCATATTTACTCTTGTAGAATTTATCATAAAAATCAGATTTAAACAATAGTCTTCTTGATATCAAAATTGCTCCTTAAGCTCTTAACAAATTTTGAGCATAAAATTTAACTCACAAAATTTGTATATAAATTATTTAACATAACCCTTTATTATTGCATATATAGTGCACTTAGAAATTCTTAGATGTCACAAATAAAGGTCTTGGTCCTCGTTTATTTTCAGACTACTATAGTGAAAACTTTAGCAAAGCAGAGCTTAGATCACTCCTCTATCGTCATCTTAGTTCTTTAACACAATAGTGGTTAGAAGGAGAGAAGCTATGTGGAGATCTACTGAGTTTTACTTATACACATAACAACTTAAAGGAAGAGACAACATTGAAGATATGAGGGTTGAGACTCCTTTGATCAGTCAAAAGTATTGTTTCTAGTCTTCAACATGTGTGTTTGGTTAGAACTCAAAATTTGTCAAATTTTGCTACATCACCGAATCAATTTTTTCCTTCAAATAGGGTATGAGCTGACTGGGCATTTTAATTTTCAAATTTGATCTTTCTTTTGGTGGTCCATCTCAATTTTAAGAGAATATCAATGAAGTTAATTCTTAGAATCAAGTTACTATGCTTCTTATAATCCGCTAGAGCAAGAGTTTTAAGATCATTATGCGGCTACACTCACAATACCATAGACCTCGTGTGACACTATAGAACCCTTAACCCATTTTCACTCAATCCAAGTCAAATCTTGACTCATTAACTTCGACCTCGATGTTGGTCCTGACCTCTCAACTAGGGGGCAAAGCCATTAAGAGTGTTTGTGGATCAGATTACATAGATTATATGTCAATCTGTATATATTGGATTGGATTTTCCCAATCCAAAACTATTCCTGTAAATACCCCAATCTAATTCAATCTAAAATCCATGAATTTTGTGGTTTAGATTCCATGGATTTATGGGTTGAGTCCTTAAATTTTTTAAAAAACTAAGTAATTAAAATTAACATAGTATAACATAACATGATTTAATAAAATCAAATATATTACAATCTAATAGAATATAAGTCTTTGATAATGAACTATATTGTAGCATTACAAAATATTACAACTAACAAATTTAACTAAACTTTAGGCATTAATAACTGTCAAGAGAACATAATGTGGATCTTTGTAATTAGGCTAAGTTTCTTTTTACTTCTTCTTTTTTTAAGCATATGAACTTTGGACATAGTACCATAGGAATATAGGTTTATATATTTATTAAATTTTATTTATATGTATATATGTATATATAATGTTCGAACTCACTGATTATACGAATTAGAGGATACTCATATAAACATATCGGATTGGGTAAATTTCAATTGAAAGCTAATCTATATTTTTTATATAATCTAATCCAATCTGACAGATTGGCAGGTTGGATTGAACGGATAGGCAAATTTCATGAATACCACTAGAAGTCACCCTAAGACCCTCGCCAATACCCCCAATTTTTTTTTTTGGCTTCGTAATTGCCCTTAGCCTGATCACTATGGTACTCCCATGCCATTGGGCTATCCTCAATGATAGTTCTAGCATGTTGACCTTCCCTTGATCGGTTAAACCAACCCTGACATGGGTTTTGGCCCTAGTGCTATAGCTATCCAACCTACGTGAATATTACTTAACTATCTAACATATATTTATTTAGGTTACATAATTTTAGGAAACATTTTTTAAAAAACTTGAATAACATTTTTTTTCTTTAAAGCTATTTTAAATATTTCACTAATTAATTTCAAACTATTTTTTTATTACTTAAATAACCTTACTATTTAATTTAAAGCTATTTTAAATACTTAAATATCCTTACTATTTAATTCTTTAAAACCTATTCTGTTGCAACCGAAATTATAATGTATTGTAGTGGATTGGTAGTCATCCAAAACATACATAATATTAGAGTCATACAGTTTTGCATATTACCAAAAGAGGCATATTTATCAAAACTAATTGCAGAAAATAAAACATGTTGTCTCCATTTTACATATCTAAACTCTAATCATCCGCTGTTTTGCCACCGGTCCATCAGGTATGGCTAACAAGTTACTTACCTAGAGTATGAATATTCTTGAATGAGCTTTTGCTCAACAAGTAAAAACTATAACTCGCAAAACATTTAAAATAGCATATAACAATAATATGCATGTGTCAATTATGCTTAGTTGTGATCTTGTCTTATTATACTGTAGGGCCTGAATAGTCGTTTCGAATGCGCATGATTATCGAGAAGTTAGGGTTTGTAAGATCTTAACAATATCGTGATCTAATTTACTTTTTATTTTTATTTTGTAAATCCTAAGCCTCTCTGTGGGTCGAGAGGTTGGTACGACACTTTAATTTAATTTGTTCATAGAGGTTTCACTGAACTAATTAGTGAGTATATCGTATGGCATGGCATTACATGCTTTAACTAAAATCTAAACATGCTTTACTACTTTTGTAAATTATGAAAAACATTTATGAAAATATTCATTTGTAAGTTATGAAAAACTTTATGAAAACATTCATTTGTAAACTATTTTGGCGAGATTCCTACTTACCTTTTTTTAAGTAGGTTTCACTATTTGCCAAGAATTTCTTATCCTCTATCGAAAAGATTTATGTATAAAGCACCCATTAAGAGTATGTAAGAATAATTATATTTTATGCTATTAAATTTTTAGCATAATTGTAAAAATTTTGATCATTATATTAGATTGTATTTCCCTTTACCAACTATCATAAAAATCAGTATTTCTTATTACAAGGATTAATAAATTAAATTTTCATAATTTTATTTTTCCTTAAGTGTCTTTAATTTGTATTAAGATTGATAATTAATTAATTTAAATAATTAATTAATTAGCTTACGGTTAACTAAGTCTATATATATATCTATCTACAATCCACTAAATTAAAAATTACATAACCTTATGGTTCTTAAACTAGGTTCTAATTAACCATTTTGTTAATTTATTTATAAAGGCTCGTAATTGGTTTTGAGCCTATGAAACCCAAAAACAATCCTAAAGCGTTCTATACACCGTATCGTTGAAACTATGATCCGAGTGGCTTTTAGATTAAGATGGGTGCTAAACCTGTGCCTAGCTAGCATCGTAATACCAAGAACCTAGCGTAGGGTTTTATGAAAGTCGTTTTAACGTTCTTTTGAAAACTATTAAAAATTATCATTTTTATCTTTTGGAAACTATATCATTATATCTTAAGGGAGCCTAATGTGTGTGCCACTCTTGGTGAGGTCTGGGTGAGTTTAAGCCTCACAATGGCAAAGGACCGACCATAAAAAGGTAAATCAAGTAGTCATTCTTGAAGTGTGACTTTCTCCTTGAAGATTCCCACCAAGCAAATGAATTTTATATGACCGAGAAATGACTAACTTAGCTAATAAGAAATTCTAATTTTTGACAGGTTCTTTCCCATTTTTCAAATACAGTTGGTCACTAATCACAGTGTAAACCGATACCCATATATGCTTTAATTGTGTACCGATTTTTGGCTATTTTAAGTATTAAAATTATTTCTAGACTTAATAAAAATTCTAAACTTGATTTGTGCTATATCGGGACTTGGTATCGACATAGTTTTTTGACTGTATCAATTTCCAAGATTGCGTAGTATTTTCTTCCAAAATTATTACTCGCGTAACTTCGTTTTTAAATTAATTAGCAATCAAGAACTTATTAAGCATCAGAGTGTTTCTTGGTATACTGCTCACTTCGTGTTGCACTTGCAAATTCTTGTAATTAAATTTATCAAGTTATTTACAGATTGAATTTTTTTTTTGCCTTAAGTGACGGTAGAATTTATCAACCAAATTATTAAATCACGAAAGTTAATAAATTTAACTTTAAAATTTACTAGCGAATTTTGGAATATTTTATCTTAATTCCGTAAATCCTTCAATGATAAAAATTAAACATGATATTTTCAAGAAATCCTTGACTTAAATATGTAAATTATATTATTTAATTTTAAGATTTTTTCAGTTATTACAAGTGCGGTTCTTGATCCGACTTGGGGCACTGGTCTCAACCCGTTGTCTTGAACTTGAGCATCGGTCCCTTCGGCGAACTCGACTTGACTATTAATAATGACCTAAAATTTTTGCTTAAAAAATTTAACAGCAATAAAATTTTCTGACTTGAAAAATTTGAAGAGGATTTAAAAAAAGGGAAAACGAGAAAATGATCCTAAATGTGTTTTTCAAAAAATCACTTTTCGTTCTTAAAAAAAAAAAAAAAAGAAGCTAAAACAAACAATACCAATCGGGTCTAACAACAGTCAACTGTCTTGAGTAGTCCGGTCTCTTTTCTTAACAATTGTCAACTGTCTCATATGTTTGTTATATTGCACTAACACAATCTTCAAATCTAAAGCTCCCCCCTGCAGCTCCAATTTTCTAATAGTATTTATGCCAAAACAATTAAAAACTGGAGGATATAAACATAATTTCCCCTTACCTTGTCTTGAGTAGTCAAAAAAAAAAAAAAAAAGAAAAAAAAAAGAAACGATAAGACAATCACTTTTGTTAGTGGGGATCGTTCGCAAGTCATAATCTAGACCCTACTCTTTTTTTTTTTTTTTCGTTAGATATTTCGTCAAAGTGCCTAACTGGCCAGCATAATATTTTTCCTGATAGATAATTAGCAATAGATTATAATACACCTATATCGAAAGACCAGTATATATCACACATCTGCACATCAGAAAACTTAGAAGTGAAGAGAGGGAGGGAGGGAGGGGGGGGGGGGAGAGAGAGAGAGAGAGAGAGAGGATAATTCACTTCAAAAAGGTCAATTTTCTGTCAGTTAAATCCCAGTCTTCTCAAGTTAGGTGCTAGAGCTTAAATTATAATGCTTCAAGTCCTAATTTGAAAGAAATAAACTGGATTAATCTTTAAGAGTGTCTCTATTTGAATGTGAAACAACGTCAATATCCACTATTAAATAAAAAACCGAATGTCTCATGGTTGTCTTAAAAAGAATTTGATATACTGCTAAAATCTTTTACACTTAAACATATATAGATTTATTATTTCTTTTACAATTATATGAAGAAATTAACATTAAAGAAGAACAATATTTAAAATAAGGAACTTTTTTTTAGTAAAGTATAGGCAGCAAGAAAAATGCTAAAACCATAATTATTATCAACGACATCATTACACATTTTCCAGAATAATAACAACGGCTAGCTAGCTATATGACAACCACTTACCTTATGCCTACATTAATTAGTCCCACAATGTGCCATGTAAAAGCACTAAAACAAGAAAATTTGACAAACCCAGTTTTTCTTTTCACCACATTTTAGACACATACCGCTAGACGGTAAGTTTGAATCGCAACAATAATATTGTCTTATTACCAATCAAGATTATCAATAATTCCTAATACCACATCACATATACCCTTCAAACCATCCTCTCTACGTGCAAGCTCAGGCGGGTAAGCCAACCCGGGATACCTCCTGAACGCGTTGTGGCAAGAGTTTGGATAATCCGCAGCCGCAGTTACGTGCATGGAGGCGTAGTCGAAGCCGTCGGCCTCCAAATCCTGCGCGGAAGCCTGCAGTGCCTCAGCCGCGTAGCGGTACTTATCGGCGCACTCCATGAGCACCGCCTTCTTGTTTGCAGTGGCGGTTGCGGGGGCGGCTGCGGTGGTTCTGGTGTTCGGCAATTGGGACGAGAGGTAAGCGGAGGTGGCGGTGGAGTTGGCGACTCCAACGGCGATCATGATTATCGCGAGGGCTTTCGCGTCGGATGCCTGCAGGCTGGTGGGGTCGGACTTGAGGGAGGAGACGCAGAGGTCGTAGTGTTTAGTGGTTTTGCAGGTTTGCTGGATGAAGGTTGCGTCCGCCGCGGCCAGGAGGAAACCGCCGCCGCGGTGGTCAGGGAATGAGAGGAGGAGAGAGAGAAGGCAGAGTACAAGAATGGGAAAGGAAGGCATATTTGTGTGAGTTTGGTGTGTTTGGACTTTGGGAGGAGAAAGAAGATTATGAGGGAGATTTATTAAAAAAAAAAAAACGGTGGGAAAGGAATGTGATGAACGAGGAGTATGCATACAAGCTGTGTTCTTTGACTCTAGTTTCTTCTTAAATTAAGATGTTTTGGGGGATATGGATTTTGACCTGTGCGCCGTAGAGAGTAATTATTTATTTGGACCGAAGTTAAGAGTTCTCCTATTCATCTAGGAGTATGTTTTATCATTTCAGACAAACCACATTTTTATTGTAAAAGTTGCGTTTTATTTTTAACAGAAAAATAAAAATTGCGTCTCTTTAGAATATCATGTTTTAACCTAGAATATTAATGCTATCAATCCTAACTGTGTGTGTTTTACTTTTTTTATTTACTAAATTTAATAAAAAGTAAAGTTGCAAGTGAACGAATTATTCTCTTTTAACTGGCGCTTTCTTCCCTAGTCAAAAAATGACAACTTATATATACTGTATCAACGTAATATTTATTTATGTTTTTTGGAAGATATATTCAAGTATGTCCATATGACTTGAATATTAAATTTTATAGCATTAATTAGTTAAGAGTTACTTTTAAAACAATATGTGAAACTACTTAGAGAGAGTATTTAGGAATATAGTTGAAACTACAAATTGAATCAAAATACTGGAGCAAATTTTTACTTTACACTATAATAGTTGTGACTTATTAATAGTTTACCAAACGATGCCTGAGTTTGCTAACGTTAGATTGTTTGTATTTTTTTATTCATATTAATTAATCAACGTCGGTGTTTAGTTTAGAAGAACACGTCATTGATTTCGCACAAGTGAACTAAGGACAAACAGACCAAAACAAAATTACAATGATTTTTGCTACATGTATAATGCTAAAATTTGGCAGGTGCAATGCTACTCATAAAGCCTTACTTGGAAGCTAGTTATATAGGTAAGAAAGGTGCCAAAGCAAGAGTCACGGGTCACAACAAAGAACAAGACAAGACACTCACTCCAATGTTCTTTGATTTCTGAGATGGCTTGCTTCGTTTTCACGAGAGTAGGAGACCATAATATCTAGATGTGGTCCAGCACATAGGATATCTCGAACCACCGAATTATTGGTTCCTGCCAGACTTCATGAAGGCTAAAGATCATCTGCTATATACATATATATAGTAATTTCTGGCAACTTGATGATTGGACATTTTTGATGCAGTAGTAGTTTCGACATGTGAGTGCTTCCCCCATTCCAGTTGTGTCGTGTCCTGTCCGATACAATACACAGAGAATGCCAATTATAGATTATATATTTGCCACCGTCTTATCTTTTACTTTCCTTTACAGATCTTACCAAGAGTTAATGTTTTCAAACATATCAAAAGGCTTTTCCTGCCTTTTTTGTTGTTTTTTTTTTTTTTTGTTTTTCAGAAATTAAAGAAATGTTATAATTAACTTGAGAGAGGAAAAGAAAATAATGTCGGAAGTTTTGTAAGAATGAAATAAAGAGCATATTCTGGACAAATCCTCGTTATTAAAATACCCCTCATTTTTTAACACAGCAATGAAAAAGCTAATTTACCAGTTTCTTCTTCTTCTTCTTCTTCTCTCCCTCCTTCCCTCCCTTTGCCTCCCTCCTCCTCTTCCCTTCTCTCTCTTCTCTCGTCAAAAACACGAACACAGACCAGGCGAACTTCTTGAGTGGCTGTCTGATGCGGCGAGCAGCCGAAGACTTGGAGAGGGCGAGGCCTGTTTTGAGGAGGACAAGAGGCCTCGTGAGCTCGAAGTCGTCACAGGGAGATCACAATTATGGTTGCTCTGTCGCGATCGATGGGAAGCTGAAATAGAAGTCCAAGTCATTGTCATCATCTCCACCGCAATGTTTGGCCGAAAAAGGGCAGCAGCTGTTGGGGCCAAGATTTGTCACAAGGAGGGTGTGGTTTTATAGATCGTTAGATTCTGATTCTAGTGATATGGGTTGTGTCATAGGCGGAGGTGGTTGGTCACCCTATTAAACTTAACTTTCTAAAGGTTTAGACTTTTATCTTAAATGATCAATTTATTAAATGTATAGTTCAATGTTCTTATAAGTTAATGTTTATTATTATTTTGTTTAAATGACGTGTGACTTAAGTTTCTTTTATCTTTCCCATTCAATTACTTGTGTTTTCAATAGCTATCGGCTTGAGATTCATAGATCAACTTTCAGCACTAATTAGCCTTTTTGTCAAAGGGCATATTTTTGTGTTCAACCGGATTTGAACCATTGACCGGATAGAAGCGAAAGCTTAGAGGACGGATACCATTATGTCACCACCACTGCTGGTAGCACTACCCATGTTTTATTTGTAATTTTTACAATATTTATTATACTTTTCTATGCGTTAAAACTTCAAAAGTAAATATACATTAGCCTTATATGAGAAGAAGAAGAAGAAAAATGAAACTCTTGTTATCTTTTTGGCTTGTTTTGTAATAGTCACCTAATTGGTTAGAAATAAACAACCAACCTTTTTGGGCTGAAACCGTAAAACTGTATGAAATTGGATTTTCACTAATAAAATATTAGTTTCTTGCACTACTATAGGTAATGAGTAACCATAGGTTTTAAGTTTGAAAGGATTAAGAATTGTTAGCAAGTAAGAATGAGAGAAAAACATTAAGAGCAACAAGGTCAATATTTTCGTATTACGGGTCAAAACTATGAAGTTTTAATAAAATAGATTTTAACAAAAGAAAAATTGTTGTTTTGTTTTCAATAATGTTAAGAGAAGTAAAGAAATCCAAGTTTTGTTTTAAAATGTCCGAAAGTTTTCTAAGACTCGTAAAGGGTAAAATAGTCATTTTCCATTAAAGACCAAAATGGACCCCGAAATGACTGAATTAGGAAAATGCCCCTAAGGGGGAATTTTTTCGTAGCCCATAAGTAACGCAATGGTGAAGTAAAATGAAAAGTTCAATAAAGCTAAGTGACTTATGAAAAATCTGTTAAGAATAAAATCGTCGTTTTTAAAGAAACCGCTAAAATGGAGCCAAACACTTCGAATTAACAAAACACACTTAGATGAAAAATGTTCCGTATCACGTTAAATAAGGAAATCATTAAGTAAGACAAAAGGTCTAACTAAAGAACATTCAAGCTAAGTAACAGAGAAATGAATCGATAAGAACTAGGTTAAGAAAAAAGAATGAACAGTTAGTATTTAAGTTCCATTATCGATCGAGTAAGTCGATAATAAAAAGGTTAGCTAATAGTCGGTTGTCATTTGAAACAAGATACAGAGGCCAACTAAGATAAAAAAAAAACGGAATTAAATGGGAATGCTAGAGCTTAGTCCAGGTAAGTGTAACACCCCTATGTGGGGGTTAACAGTTTTAAATAAATAAAAATAATTTTAAATTTTATATTATTTAAATCAATTAAACAATGCCCATGGGTCTTTAAACAACAAGAAAAATAAAAATAAACGTTTTAAATACAAACCACAGTTTTTAGTGTAGCACCAAATATATATAATTACAGTCATCATCACCATAGTACAATTCCCAAATAACTTAACACAGCCATAAAAAAAAATAATACAACTCTTACATGTTGTAGATAAGTTGTAATTAAACAGGGTCTTCTAACACGAAAACAGCAGGATTGTTTTCGCTTATTCCTCTTCAAATATGTTGCACTGAGTTCCACCTGAGATATGAAGATATGATAGGGATGAGCATCGACATGCCCAGTAGGGAAATCATGACTCACCTTATGGTTTATCCATTACCACATTAAAAACTGCATGGTTAGTAGGTTACATCATATTCCAGATTATAAGGTTTATTATGATCACATCTTATGGATACCGTAGTTAATCATTACCAAGTGTCATAATTACACATTTATACAAATATTACCAATCATCATTGTTCCTAGGTATCCATGTTAAATTGAGTATCACTCAACTCATCGAAACCCAAATGGGCGCACTTGATCACCCTATAAACATTCCAAGGGTGTTCCGGTGAGGGGACATCAAACCCCGAGTCCTCACCAAATCAATTCCTGTACAGTGTGTTCTGGGACTTTCAACCCAAGGAAGCGTCATCACCTTCCCCCTATTTTACCTTTTTGGGTATTCATGCCCAAGGACGTAACCGCCGCCCTCTTCATGTCTCACCATTTCTCTATATTAAATCATTATTAATAGAGTCAGTTTTCCTAACCATGCTTCTCAATTTATAACATGTGTCAATTCATTATGTTCCTCGCCGTACAATACAAGACGAGTCCATGTCATAGTTTCATATGTGATACTCATATAATATCAGTTCAACATAGATATATATATATTGCGGCAAAACAATCAATTTTAATTCTATAAAAACCTCACAAAAATGAGTAATAGAATCCCTACCTTTCAAGCTTATCAACAATCTTTTAATCCTAGAATCAATTAACGTTAGCTCCACACATCCTTGACCCTAAGGCATGCATAAGGACAATTAAAACTAAAGCACAACGTATAATCACATTCATAAGTGAGTTATGTGTAAACCCGTCTACTAGTGCCATTAAAGTATTTTTATGCATTAAACATGGAGAAAATGCATACTAAAAACTAAGTTTAGATTAAAGAAAACCTACCTCAAAACTTCTTTGAAAAGCACCAAAGTTTGGGTTATCAATCAAGCTTGAATTAACTTTAAAACCGCCTCGATCATCGTTGGGAATTATAATTGTCTTGGCCACAAAGAGAGCTTTGTGCTCTATGTCTTTAGTTAGAAATTTGAAGTGAGAAGGGAGAGAATGAGAACTAGAGAAGAAGGTGGTGATAGTTAAATAAAAAGATATCAAAATGCTTAAGAGGAATGAGATGTTTACGGGAAAAAGTTGTAAGAAGAAACAAAAGAGTCTTAAAGGAAAATATCATCTTGTCTCCCATGAAGACTTTTAGCAAATAATGCCAACATAATTGAGGGGATAATTGGAGTGAATTATAGAAGAAGATAAGGAAATAATTAATTAGGTGGTTGAGAAATATCTCCATGTCTTCTATGAATTGACGGAAAATAATTCAATGTCCCCTTCGGATACCTTTAGCAAAATGAGAAGAAGTCTATATAATTGAGCAATAATTTAGGGAGACAAGATTGGTAGAAGTAAGTGTTGGTAAGTTTTGAATGTTTCTTAGGAAGACTTGGTAAGAAAATACTAAAATGGTATTTTTTTTAAATGATCATAAACAACTTAGTAATTTTAAATAGTCCCATTTTATTCATTAAATTTTACAAAATTATGCCCGTTAAAAATACGGGTGTTACAGCTCTCCCCTCCTATAAAAATTTCGTCCTCGCAATTTCGTACACTGATTACAATGTTAAAACAAATGTGGGTACTTTTCTCTCATTTCAGATTCAAGTTCCCATGTGGCTTCCTCCACATCATGGTGTTGCCACATCACTTTCACCAGAGGAATTCCACGACGACGTAATAATTTTATTTCATGATCCAGTATTTGAACTGGAATTTCTTCATAATTCGTATCTCCTTGAATTGGCACATCTGTCCACATGATCACATGTGAAGGGTCGGGTTCATACTTTCTCAACATCGATACATGAAACACATTATGTACATGAGACAATTGTGGTGGTAGGTCTAAACGGTATGCCAACGTTCCAATGCGTTCCACAATCTCAAACGGTCCTGTATACCTTGGTGCTAACTTTCCTTTAACACCAAATCGAGATACACCTCGTTTTGGTTTCACTTTTAAGAACACAAAGTCTCCGATCATGAACTCTAAAGGTCGCCTCCTCTTATCTGCATAACTCTTTTGTCGACTTTGAGCTGTCTGAAGACGTTCGCGAATAATCTGGATCTTGTCCGTTGTTTCTCTGATAAACTGAGGCCCAAGTTCAAGACGCTCTTCCTTTTCAGCCCAACACAATGGAGATCTACAAGGTCTACCATATAAGGCCTCATATGGAGCCATTCTAATACTTGCTTGGTAACTGTTGTTATATGCGAATTCAACATATGGCAGCTGTGCAGCCCAATTTGTTCCAAAGTCCAGCACACAAGCCCGAAGCATATCCTCGAGAATCTGAATGACACGTTCAGATTGTCCATCTGTTTGAGGATGAAAAGCTGTACTAAAATTCAATTGAGTTCCCAAGGCCCTCTGCAATCCTCTCCAAAATTTCGACGTGAAACGTGTATCTCTATCGGAAACTATTGACATTGGCACTCCATGCAATGTCACTACCTTTTCCACGTACAATTGACATAATTTTGAGACACTATAATTAGTTCTGATTGGGATGAAGTGGGCTGTCTTAGTTAAACGATCTACAATTACCCAAACGGCGTCATGCCCTATTTGAGTCTTAGGAAATCCAGTAACAAAGTCCATTGTCACATGATCCCACTTCCATTCTGGAATAGGTAAGCTCCTCAACTCGCCTCCAGGCTTTTGATGTTCCGCTTTAACCTGTTGGCACGTCATGCACTTAGAGACAAAGGTTGCTACATCTCGTTTCATTCCTCGCCACCAGTATTGTCGTTTTAGATCCATATACATTTTTGTGCTTCCAGGATGAATAGCAAACTTTGAACGGTGAGCCTCATCTAGCACCGCATGCCTGAGATATGGATCCTCTGGAACAACTAATCTTCCTTTGTAAAGTAAAAATCCTTCTGGCTCAATCTGCCATCCATCCAGTTGTTCTCCATTTTGTATTTGTTTCCAAACCCTACGTAATCCTTCATCGTGCCATTGTCCTTGTTTTACTTTCTGAATTAACGTAGGAGTTGCTATCACATTGAATAAGAAAGCTCTCTCGTTATCTTCATAATATTGCAAGTTGAAGTCGGCGATGGTGACTCGTCTCCAATCTTCCAATGCTAAACTGGCTATACGTCCGTTGTTCTTACGACTTAGAGCATCTGCCACGGCATTCGCTTTTCCAGGATGATATTGGATACTAAAGTCATAGTCCACCATGTACTCAGTCCATCTTCGTTGCCTTAGATTGAGATCCTTTTGAGTAAACAAATATTTCAGACTTTGATGATCTGAATATAGCTCGAACTTTGCGCCATATAGATAACATCTCCAAATTTTGAGTGCGAAAACCACAGCAGCTAACTCAAGATCATGTGTGGGGTAGTTCCTCTCATGGGGTTTCAACTGGCGTGAGGCGTAGGCAACTACTCGTCCATGCTGCATTAACACATAACCCAAACCGTTTCCTGAGGCATCAGTGTATACTGTGTAAGGCTCCTCGTTGTTAGGTATGATCAGCACAGGTGCACTAGTGAGTCTTCGTTTCAGTTCCTCAAATGCTTCTTCACATTTATCATCCCACACGAACTTGACATTCTTCCTTGTGAGTTTTGTTAATGGAGAAGCAATCTTTGAAAAATTCTCTACGAAGCGTCGATAGTATCCAGCTAGTCCGAGGAAACTTCGAATCTCTGACACGTTCTTTGGTCGTTCCCAATTTAGCACTGCTTCAATTTTGGAGGGGTCCACTGAGATGCCTTCTTCAGAGACAACGTGTCCAAGGAACTTGACCTTCGTCATCCAGAAATCACATTTTTCTCTTTTTGCATAAAGACCATGTTCTCTCAACGTTTGTAGAGCGATCCTCAAATGCTCAGCATGTTCTTCTTCGTTTTTAGAATAGATCAAGATATCATCTATGAAAACAATGATAAATTGATCTAAGTACGGTCGAAAGACACGGTTCATCAAGTCCATGAAAGCCGCTGGTGCATTAGTCAACCCGAAAGGCATGACAAGAAACTCAAAATGACCGTAGCGAGTCTGAAAAGCTGTCTTTGGAATGTCCTCTGCTCTTATCTTCAGTTGGTGATATCCGGATCGTAAGTCAATCTTTGAGAAATAGCAAGATCCTCCTAACTGATCGAACAACTCATCAATTCGGGGTAGAGGGTACTTGTTCTTGATAGTCAATCGATTAAGCTGGCGATAATCGACACAGAGCCTCAACGATCCGTCATGTTTCTTCACAAAAAGTACTGGAGCTCCCCAAGGTGATGTACTTGGTCGAATAAATCCTTTTTCCAGTAATTCGTCCAACTGCTTCCTCAATTCCACTTTCTCAGCAGGTGCCATTCGATACGGGGCAATAGAAACAGGCGCTGCTCCTTGAGTTAAGTCGATGACAAACTCAATTTCTCTATCAGGCGGAAGTCCGGGCAATTCATCTGGAAAAACATCTGAAAATTCGTCCACCACAGGAGTGTGAGAGGATAGGTCACTCTTCTTTAGTTCTCCATCTGAAGCAAAGATCGTCCCAAGATTGGTGAAATTCCTTCGTCCTCCAATACAAGCCTTTAGCACCGGGGCTGGCGTCACTGTTCCTGTTTTTGCTTGAAATTCGATGACTTGTCCATTCTTGGTGAATAAAGAGACACGTTTCCTATGACAATCTACTATTGCCTGGTATTTAGTTAGCCAATCCATTCCTAAGATTACATCAAACTCTGTCATAGTTATTACATATAGGTCAGCCGATAGTTTATGTTCTCCTATAACAATACACACTGATTTACAAATTATGGATACTTCAGCTATCCCGCCCATTGGTGTACTAAGGGTTAATGATGAACTACATGTCTCAGTTTCTAATTGTAGTACGGAAGCAAATAACATAGATATAAATGAATGAGTGGCACCAGTGTCAAATAATACATGAGCCCAAGAATGAGACACGTGAATCATACCGTCTACAACTGAGTGATCAGCCTGTTTTCCTTGTCCAGTTGTAGCCGTAATTGCATAAGCTTGTGCTGGTGCTTTTCCTTTATCACTTTTTCCTCGGTTTCCTTGGCTACTACTAGCCTTATTATTATTTCTCCCAGAAAAATATGGCCTTTGATTCACTGAGCCTTGTGGAGTCGGTTGGAAGTTCTGATTAGCATAAAAATTGGAACCCTGTGGCCGCTGTTGATAGTTGTACTGAGGCTGGAACCCTCGAGGTTGAGTTACTGAGACTTGGGAAGCTGGAGTGTTTTGCTGAGGCGCTCCACGATTTTGACTCCCTCCCCAAACAGTGGAGCCAAAATGACTTCCTTGTGGCCTTGGTGCAAAGGATGATTGTGTAGGGCGGTTAGGGCAATTTCTCCTCAGATGTCCCACTTGTCCACAGTTATGACAAGCATACGGTTGGAAACGACCACTGCCAGAAGATCCACCACCAATAGTCACTCCACTATGCTGAATGACTTGCCCTTGTGACTTCTCTTTCTTACTTATTTTCCTTTGACGCCCACCAGAACCCTTATACTCTCCATAGGAGTTATTTAGTTCTGTCTCTGCCCGCTGTGCCGCAGCTACAAGATCAAGAAAATCTGTTGATGGAACAGCAGCTATCATTTGTCTGATTTTCGGCCTCAGGTTATTTCTAAATTTTTCGCATCTCGCCATTGGATCCGATACAGCCCCGGGATTGTAGCGAGACAATTCTATAAATCGAGCATGGTATTCAGCAACTGTTGTATCTCCCTGCACCAGGTTTTCAAATTCTCGCATCATTGCTTGCCTATGGCTCTGAGGAATATAGGTGTTGCGAAAAATGGTTTCGAACTGCTCCCATGTAAGATTCGGCACGTCATAGTCGTCTTTCTGAAGATCCCACCATTCTTCGGCTTTACCCTCAAATATATATGTTGAAAAGCTAACCCAATACTCCCGTGGAATCCTCAAGGTGTCCAACTTCTTTTTGACTGCCTTTAGCCATTGTTCTGCTATGACCGGGTTAGGTTCTCCACTAAATGTGGGTGGTTTCTGCTTCATAAACTCCTTCAACAGAGTTAGATGTCGTTGTTCGGGATCACGAACCTCCACAGGTCTTTGCACATTTTGTAATGCTTGAAGAATTTGTCCTAAATTATTTACTTCTAGTGCAGCTGGCGGGGATTGTGTTGCATGTCGTAGTTGCTCATCTTCTTGAGCTTGTTCCATCGGTTCCGGTTGCTCAACTTCTTGAGCATGTTCAACCGGTTGTGACAGCTCAGACGATTGCATTTGACGTCTTGGTGGCATAGTTTCTACTGGCTGCGAAAATTTAACTAGGATCAGTACCAAATGATGATGACATTAACACCTAACTTTAAAACCATTCCCAAAGATTAATTTTTAAGGTGGTGCTATACCCCCTAGGTTAATCGAACCTAGGCTCTGATACCAAAAATTCTGTAACACCCCTATGTGGGGGTTAACAGTTTTAAATAAATAAAAATAATTTTAAATTTTATATTATTTAAATCAATTAAACAATGCCCATGGGTCTTTAAACAACAAGAAAAATAAAAATAAACGTTTTAAATACAAACCACAGTTTTTAGTGTAGCACCAAATATATATAATTACAGTCATCATCACCATAGTACAATTCCCAAATAACTTAACACAGCCATAAAAAAAAATAATACAACTCTTACATGTTGTAGATAAGTTGTAATTAAACAGGGTCTTCTAACACGAAAACAACAGGATTGTTTTCGCTTATTCCTCTTCAAATATGTTGCACTGAGTTCCACCTGAGATATGAAGATATGATAGGGATGAGCATCGACATGCCCAGTAGGGAAATCATGACTCACCTTATGGTTTATCCATTACCACATTAAAAACTGCATGGTTAGTAGGTTACATCATATTCCAGATTATAAGGTTTATTATGATCACATCTTATGGATACCGTAGTTAATCATTACCAAGTGTCATAATTACACATTTATACAAATATTACCAATCATCATTGTTCCTAGGTATCCATGTTAAATTGAGTATCACTCAACTCATCGAAACCCAAATGGGCGCACTTGATCACCCTATAAACATTCCAAGGGTGTTCCGGTGAGGGGACATCAAACCCCGAGTCCTCACCAAATCAATTCCTATACAGTGTGTTCTGGGACTTTCAACCCAAGGAAGCGTCATCACCTTCCCCCTATTTTACCTTTTTGGGTATTCATGCCCAAGGACGTAACCGCCGCCCTCTTCATGTCTCACCATTTCTCTATATTAAATCATTATTAATAGAGTCAGTTTTCCTAACCATGCTTCTCAATTTATAACATGTGTCAATTCATTATGTTCCTCGCCGTACAATACAAGACGAGTCCATGTCATAGTTTCATATGTGATACTCATATAATATCAGTTCAACATAGATATATATATATTGCGGCAAAACAATCAATTTTAATTCTATAAAAACCTCACAAAAATGAGTAATAGAATCCCTACCTTTCAAGCTTATCAACAATCTTTTAATCCTAGAATCAATTAACGTTAGCTCCACACATCCTTGACCCTAAGGCATGCATAAGGACAATTAAAACTAAAGCACAACGTATAATCACATTCATAAGTGAGTTATGTGTAAACCCGTCTACTAGTGCCATTAAAGTATTTTTATGCATTAAACATGGAGAAAATGCATACTAAAAACTAAGTTTAGATTAAAGAAAACCTACCTCAAAACTTCTTTGAAAAGCACCAAAGTTTGGGTTATCAATCAAGCTTGAATTAACTTTAAAACCGCCTCGATCATCGTTGGGAATTATAATTGTCTTGGCCACAAAGAGAGCTTTGTGCTCTATGTCTTTAGTTAGAAATTTGAAGTGAGAAGGGAGAGAATGAGAACTAGAGAAGAAGGTGGTGATAGTTAAATAAAAATATATCAAAATGCTTAAGAGGAATGAGATGTTTACGGGAAAAAGTTGTAAGAAGAAACAAAAGAGTCTTAAAGGAAAATATCATCTTGTCTCCCATGAAGACTTTTAGCAAATAATGCCAACATAATTGAGGGGATAATTGGAGTGAATTATAGAAGAAGATAAGGAAATAATTAATTAGGTGGTTGAGAAATATCTCCATGTCTTCTATGAATTGACGGAAAATAATTCAATGTCCCCTTCGGATACCTTTAGCAAAATGAGAAGAAGTCTATATAATTGAGCAATAATTTAGGGAGACAAGATTGGTAGAAGTAAGTGTTGGTAAGTTTTGAATGTTTCTTAGGAAGACTTGGTAAGAAAATACTAAAATGGTATTTTTTTTAAATGATCATAAACAACTTAGTAATTTTAAATAGTCACATTTTATTCATTAAATTTTATAAAATTATGCCCGTTAAAAATACGGGTGTTACAGTAAGTTTCAAACCTCATTTATAATATGAAAAAAATAAATTTCAAATGCTTTATAAATATTTGAAATGTATTGTAATTGTTATGCATAATGTTTTAAGTTGTTATGCTATGATGTGCATAAAGTTTTAAAAGTTCAAGTTATGATATCTAATTTATTTGTATTTGTTATGCTTAATGTTTAAGTAAGTTTTAAGTTACAACATATAGTATGTTTAACATTTGATATGCTCAATAAAGATACAAGAAGATTAATCAAAGATGTTAATTAAGTATTGTACCAGCCTCTTTGATGTGGATATACAAGTTATGATAAAGTTATGACCTTGTTGTTCGTGGTCCTAAGTCTTTCACAAGAGAAGCAATATGCTACGTTAAAGTCATGATCTCATGACTGATAATGTTGGTACGAACACTAAGTCTGTAAGATAAAGTAGAATAAGAATGATGATAAAAAGATTAAGTAAGTTATGAATAATTATAAAAAGTTCATAAATAGATGTTCATAAATGATCATAAATGGTATCATGCATTATGATTTGGCTTGCATTCCTTTCCATGAAATATTTATGAAATATGTTTATGTAAAACATTTTGAAAAATATTTTACGAGGAATGTCCATGAATAACATTTTATGAAAAATGTGTACAAAAAAAGGTTTATAAAGAAGGTTTTATGAGAAAACTTTAAGAGCAACATTTACGATGAATGTTTTAATATTTTTTGAGATTATATTTGAACTTCTGAGCGAAAGCTCATTACAAGTTCTTTCATGCTGTAAATAATCCTACAAGAGATCAGTATGACTATTTGACGAGCTTGATGTCGTAATGAGAAGGGCAATGTTTGGGTATAGATACTACTATAAGAAGTCTTCTGTTGTATTAAGAAAAAGTTTTCACTGTTTGAAAAATTATTTTAAGAGTTTCAAGTATATGTTTAAAGAATTGTCTTATAAGAAAACAAGTTTGAGATGTTTTACAAAAAAACATTTTAAAAGATATATTTTACAAAATATTTTGAATAAGTACAAAGCTAAATGTTAAGCTATGTTTCAGTTTATGTTGTAACAAATGTTGCAATATATTCAAGTTTGAATAACTATATTTTAATAAAAAAGAAAAAATTACTCAGTATTTTTTTACTAACAAGTAAGAATTAAGTTAAGATAATAACATTTAAGAAAGTTAAGTGACGGTCCAAAAAGACAGGATGTTACATAGTTGACCTCTGGCCTATATAAACAAGGCCAAGCTCCTCCTAATTTTTTCATTCAAAAAAATTAGAGATTTTTCTTTTCCCTTTGTTAAATGTTTTAGGAATGCTTTTTCTCAGGGATCCTTATTC
Source organism: Artocarpus heterophyllus (assembly GCA_025403435.1). Classification (NCBI taxonomy): domain Eukaryota; kingdom Viridiplantae; phylum Streptophyta; class Magnoliopsida; order Rosales; family Moraceae; genus Artocarpus; species Artocarpus heterophyllus. Next base: position 16,836,566 of record CM046339.1, read on the forward strand.
GTGGCCATTTTAACAATTGCCTAAAGCTGTAATTTCTCTTTTGAGATTAGTGAAGTGGTCTTCTATTGTGGTGCCCGAGGACGTAGGCAAATTGTCGAACCTCGTGAATTCTGATATGTTCTTTCCTTTTATTTTTGCATTAGTATTTTGGTATTCTGTTTTTATTATTACAGTAGCAGTATTTTTCTTGGGTGTTTAGCATATTTGGGGCGTTAAGCACAACAAGTGGGTTCAGAGCCAAAGATTCAGCTTGTGTTTTATTTCCGTTTGGTATGCTATTGATATAGTTGTCGATAGATGGCAGAATCTTTTTCGTCTATGCTAGCAAAGACGACTATGACTGGTACGAAGTTCGAGGTAGAGAAATTTGACGGTACCAATAATTTTGGCATGTTTGGATGTCCTATGTGAACAAGATCTAGGTTATGCTTTGGAAGAAAAACTAGAAAAGATGGATGACAAAGAATGGGCAAGGATGAACCAGCAGGCATGTGGTTCAATCTGACAATTTCTCTCGAAGGACTACAAATAAACATACATGAGGCAAACAGATGCGAAGAAGTTGTAGGATGCACTTGCATCGGAGTTTATGAAGAAGTGCATTGAAAATCAGCTCTTTCTGAAGAAGAATTATCAGCCATGTACCACTATGAACGACCATATTAGTGATTTCAATAAATTATTAGCTAATTTTTTGAGTTTGGATAAGAAACTTCAAAATAAGAATAAGACTTTGTTATTGCTGGGTTCTCTTCCCGATGAATATAAATATCACACTAACCTTTGATGATGTCTGCACTGCCTAATCTAACATTAAGACGAGGAATGAAGATAAGAAAGTGCACATGGATGGAGCTGGGGAAGCTTGCACTGCACGAGGTCGTTCACAAAGCCGGAAGCCAGGAAAAAGAGAAAAATCAAAAGAAAGACTTGAAAAAGATGAATGTGTCTTTTGTCATGAGAAACGACACTGGAAGAAAGACTGGTTGTCTGAAGCAGCAGAAGACAAACAAAGGCAGGGATAAAGCTACACTAGGTGCGCAAATGTAGATGAGTGTGAAGATTCAGATTTAGATTTTGCATTGGTTGGTCTATCATCAACATCGCACTCTAACGAGTGAAATTTGGATTCAAGGATGCACCTATCCAATGTAGCCGAGTGTGAAGATTCAAACAAGTTTTGTATTGGTTGGTTTATCATCAACATCGCACTCTAACGAGTAGATTTTGGATTCAGGATGCACCTATCGTATATGTCCCAATAGGGATTAATTATTTAATTTTGAAGTGCTAAATAGAGGAGTTTTTTATATGGGCTTTCACAACACATACAAGATTAATGGGATAGGTTTAATCCATTTGAAGAGTCATGATGGACAATCAAGGTTTTAAAGAAGTTTGGTATATACCAAGCTTGAAGAAGAATCTCAACATTTTTGGGAGCTTTGGAATCCAAAGTCTTTAAATAAAATTTAAACTCAATATTTAAATCAAAATAAAATTAAAGTTCTTAAGAGTCAAAGTCATAAACATTGAAACTTGAAAAGACTTTTATTATTATTTACTATGCCACGCCACCAAGTCATGGATCGTCACCGAACGGTCTTTATTATTTACTCATCATTTGAAAAAAAAATAACAATAATTAAGTAAGCTAAAACTCAATAAGTAAACCATATTGCACAAAAAATGATTATAACCAATTTAATAAATATTTAGCATAATTCTTGGTCCCCATACTTCATCAAAAACCTTTCATTATAAACATTTGACAGAGTTCGGTGTTATGCCTACACTTTTGGTAGCCAGTGAATCATGGTTTTTGGAATCAGTTTAATAAATTTGACCATTAATAAAATATATCGGTCCCTCATGTCCCGTGTCCACTTAGCCCTCTAGTATAGACACAGACCCTTTTCTTCAATTTGTGTTCTTTATTAGATAAAAAGGACATTTTTAATAAATCGTTATAACTTAAGTTTTACACATGTTATTCACAATCATAAAAATTCATAAATCAAGTAAATTCCAATAGGTTTACTTACTAGAATGTCCTCCGAGTGCCCCACAAATCAAGTGCCTTCAATTTTATCACATCATAGAAATATATAATCAATCTAAATTTTTAGTGAGATAATGATAAAGTAATATTTTTATCACCGTATATAATACTTTATCAGTCGAAACTTTTTATGGATATAAGAGACAAATAGTCCAATATATATATATATATATATATATATTACCGTAAGACGGACAATAACTATTTATTTACTATTTTACAAAAATCGGGGTTGTTACATTTCAGTACAAAATCACAGAAATCTATCATGGTTCCATAATTCATAAAAATTCATAGTTTTTAATAAAATATTCTATAAAAATCATAGGTCGTAAAAAAACATATACAAAATCATTGCGTAAAAGTTTCAGGACAAAATGAATAATACATGTTAGTTAACAAAATCAAGTTCCTCCAAACACTGCCTTGAACAGATTACTCAGTATATTGGACAATGTATAGTCTAAAATCAATATTAATTAAATATTAAACCAATGACTTTGAATATTTTAGACTACAAAGTTAACATATAAGTGCAACTATTTCAAAAAGTAGAAAATGAAAATAATTTTATACGTGTTTATTAAAATTCTGACAATCCAGATCATGAATATTTTCTTAAAAAAAAGCCATAACACCTATGATCAAACAAGATTATACGTATTGATATAGATATATTTGTAAATATATACACACACAAATATAAAGTTAAGAATTTACCCTAATAGAAGATCCAAACAACCCTTGATGTTTTAAAAATTCTTGAAGGCTTGAAGTAATATATAATAGGATTAATTATAGAAAGTCCCTCTGAATTATACTCTATATAACACTTTAACCGTCAAATTTTAAAACATAATATTCGTTCCCTCTGAAGTATAAACTGTTAAAAAAAATAGTCATTCTGTTAAAATTTTAACAGAAAATTGACAAATAATTATAGAATTAAGGGTGTTTTGATAATTATGGTTATAAAAGTAACCATAAAAATTAAAACTATAATAAAAATTGTCTTTATTGATTATTAAAAAAATCAATTAAAACCATTATACTATTGGAATCCTTCTTTTTGGATATTTAAAAATTTTCTTTAATTTTTTTATACCCAAAAAGTATTTTAAAATTTTAAAAGTTATGTATATTAGCAAAATAAAAAAGAATATAACATATATATGTTCAATATAACAAAAAATAAAACACAAAATTTTCAAAGAGAAAAAAACTCTGACAGTATTAATATAATTTCTTTCATATTTTGTGAAGGTTTTATTGGTCTTTATATCTTTTAAAATTTCAAAATACTTTTTAACTGTGAAAAAAGTGAATAAAATTTTAAAGTAAATTTTGATATATCGAAAAAAGGGGGATCCAAACAGTAGTATGTTTTTAAAATATTTTTTTAATCATCAATAAAGACTATTTTTTAGTACAGTTTTAATTTTTTGTTGTTTTTATAACTAAGATTATCAAAATACCCTTAATTTTAAAATTATGTCAATTTGCCATTAGAATTCTAATAGTTCATACTTTAATGGAACATATTTTATGTTTTAAAGTTCGGAGCATAAAGTGTTACAAAGGCTATAGTTTAAGAGAAATTTTGATAATTAATCTTATACAACATGTTATAAGCATGACGGAAGAGAAGAAGGGAAGAGAAATGAAATAATGATTTCAAGCTTTTGAGCTATATGAATAGGAGAGGAAAAGATATTGAAGGGACTCTACAGGTTGTCCTAAGGTGTAAAGAAAAAATTGTTGTCTCACTCAGAAATAAGGGAGCTGCGAACGTATATACACACATATTAAATGTATGCAATTGTTACATGTTCTGGTGAGGATAAAATAAGCAAATTGGTTATGCCTTATTCTAATAGAAAGCAATCATATTTATTAATTCATTACTTACCTAAATTAGAATCAATAGGTAGTCCTTATATAGTGAAAAGGAAAGAATTCAACTTTTATATCAATCATATCACGTATGTAATAAGAGCATTGTTGTATCACCCAAAATGTTTTTCTAAATGTGGACATTTGTAGTATAAAAGGGGTTATCGTATCCACAGAGAGATAGGTTTTGAAAGATTAAAAAATTCATGGTTTAAAATGACAAAAAATTTTTACAATCAAAGTTTAAAAGAAAACAAATATTTTTAGTAAATTTTAAAATAAGATTTTTAAAACATGAAATTAAAATAGTAAAGTTTCGAGAATCCCTTGTATATTTCGTAATTGGTATGAAATTTTAACTCCAAGTAATAATTATCTAAAGTATTCGATTTATTGAATATTTTCTCATTAATTGTAAGCATTTTTACTAATTTTATAAGTCTACCTAAAGCGATAATATAATAAGTTATAATGCAACAAATTTTTTCTATAAAAAGTAGCAAAACAACTATCTCTCACTAGTGATTTGATGCATTAACTATGATAATTATAACCGCTGTCACTGTAATTATAATTAGCATAATTTTAAGATAAAAAGGATAACAACAAATCAAAATTATTATATTTTAATGAAATAATTTTTGTAGTAGTTCTGACAGAATCTTGTTTTATGAAATATCTAAAATCGACAATCTAACAAGTCATACTATGGTAAAAGCCATTCCATAAAATTAAACATTTTTTTTATCATTATTAATATTAATTATGCAACATAATAAAATTACATAAAGAAAACATGACTGAATTTAGGTAAAAATGAGCAGCATAACAACAATAACAATAATTACTAAAAACTTGAAAAAATATAATTTATTTCATAAAAATATAAACATAACAAAACAAATATAGAATTAAAAACCATATCAGAGTACTATGCATACAAGATTGTTTTTCCGTCTCACCAAACTTTGCACACTAATTTAAATATTATTTTATTATTAAAAATAAAGTCGAAAGAGTGCTCTAACAACATCTTCTTCTAAAAGGGATACCGTTGAGTAAGAGACTTAGCATTTGAAGAAGGAAACAAGATAGAAAGGCCAAAAGGCCTAAGGTGTGAAAAATGAAGGGGACAGGAGGTGGTCATATAGGCTTTAGGAAATTACTATTTATTTATTTTATTAGTATTCATATTATATTATTTATATTATATTATTATTTTTTATTTTCCTTTGGTTGCGTCCAGCACAAATTCAAATCATGAGATTTTTTTTTTCCTTTTTTTTTTTAATTTTTTTCTTCTTTTGGCCGCCTAGCCAATAAAGATTACTATTATTATTATTTTATTATTATTTTTCCTTTCATGCTAGAGTCATCTCATTACTGTGCTCATTTTACTCTATAATGATGTGTGACGCGAAGCACAAGAACTATCATGAGACACAATCTGGAGCATCCAATGCTCGATCTGTGGGGATGTGTGGACGGCCTGGATGCACTGACCGGCTAGATCTGACGGTCCTAGGTGTGCCACATGTCATTTTTACTTTTTAATTTCTTGTGCATTTAAGGTCTTTTTTGTCTTTTTTTGCACCATTTTGTTCTGTTTTTCCTTCAAATTAAAATCTAAAATTAATAAACATATTAAAATTAATTTTTTATAAACAAAATAATTACAATACTTTTAAAAAATATTTATTTTACAATAAAACATACAAAACACAATAAAAATAAATAAAAACTTTTAAAATTAACAAACCTTAATAGTTACACATAGATAAATTATCTGAGACTCATAAATATTTTAAAATTACTAGAAATATAATAAAACATATTTACAAACAAAAAACTTATTTACAAATACTTTAAGACTACAAAATAAAATTACTATACATTATTTTTACTATTTTAATTATTTTCAAAGTAATTAATTATTAAACGTAGAAAAATAATTCTAAAAATTACTAAAAATACTATTAAACATAAAAATATACTAGATGCGCATTTTAGAGACATTTTTACAATAAGACACAAAAACAATACAAAACACAAAAATGCTACTAATTAAGGAGTTTTAATGAAAAACAAAAACATAAATAAATGATTTAAGCCTTAAGAAATATACATTTTTATAGCCTCGTCAAGCATTTACATAGTCGCGTAATTAGGTTTAAATAATACATTTATATTAGTCAAATAATTTTTTTTTACTATATCAAACATTGAAAATTTGATTATAGACTCAATGATTGCATTCTATTACAATGGACACTAATTAAAGTAATAGTAATGATTATGATAATTACAATCATTGGAGTAAAAAATTTAAACACTTTATAACATGCAAAGAAAAGATTATAAGTAACTATAATTTATAACATGCAAAGAAAAGATTATAAGTAACTATAGTGTATATATATATGTTAATTATAATAAGCGTCAATGATATTAATTAGCGCATGTCATCGTGTCACTCATTGAACGTTTCACTGCATAAAATTCATGTTAAGAGATAAATACAAACACATTAAATAGTTAATGCAATGTAAATACACAGGCACGTAGTCTTTCTATGCACTTTAAAGAGATATAAAACCTAGCTGTCACACTTGGGCACACTAAAACCTAGGCATTACAGCTACAGTCACAGAAGGAGGTACAGATCTGACAACCAAGTTGTAGCACGTGGGGTTGAGACATCCAAGTAAAAAAGTTTTGCAAGGGCTAAGCAAGGGTTGTTGAAGGGTGCGAAAGTCTACAAATTGGGCTTTTGCAAACATTGTGTTATTGGAAAGCAACAAGGGTCAAATTCGGCGCTGCAATACATTCCACTAAAGGCATTTTGAATTATGTTCATTTTGACGTATGAAGACCTACCCGGACACCTTTGTTGGGAGGTAAGCCCTATTTTGTGACTTTTGTTGAGGACTTTCTTAGAAGAGCTTGGGTGTATACTACGAAAAGTAAAGAGGAAGTGTTAGGAGTTTTTCTGGAGTGGAAAAGGATTATTGAAACTCGAACTGACAGAAAGATCTAGCAGATCAGAACAGATAATGGTGGTGAGTACAGAAGTGATCCACTTTTTCAAGTATGTTAAGACGAACGTATTGTCTGAAACTTCACAATTAGAGATACACTACAACAAAATAGGGTAGCTGTTGGGTTTGGTGCCCTAAAAGCTGTGACATTGTACATATTGTTAATAAATAAATAAAATGACATTTATTATTATTTTGGTTGATTATATGTATTATGAATACATTTACAAACATCAAGAAAATTCCATGATTATTTATGTGACTATAAATTTAGCATATAAGTGTTATTTGCTTGGGGATAAAATTTATAGATAATAATCTAAATAGTCCGTAATAATTAATTAAAGTTTGGGATCTTTAATTAAAAATTACAAGTACGGTCCAATCTCATCTAAAATGAAATAGTCATTATCCGGACTATTAATGTAGAGACATTGGGTTGGAGGTACTTTATATAATGAGATTATATAGGACTGGACCAGATAAATTATGAATCTCTAATAATCATCCGTTACAAATAGAGTATTCAAATTTATCACTATGATGATCATATATTTGACAGTCTTAATCCTGAGTATTTATTAGACTCCTATTTATTACATTATGTTTTTTGACTTGCATGGTAAGATTTGTCTAAGCACAGATTATAACTTAGCATCTTGGAAACATAAAGTAATAAATGGCTGGGAATAATATTATACAGATATGGAATCCATTCCTTCCCTATGGAAGTTAGAAAAATAGTTCTCTTGAGTGATAATTCAAGGTTTGAACAGTAGAGCGCTCGTTCATAATAAGATTATGAATTAATTGTTTATTAGAGAATTATTGGAACTCAAGGATAAAGATGTAATAAGAGAGGTGAACGAAAATTGAACCTAACTCTTATTATGAACTATTTATGGAGGACTGACTTATATGTAATGATTATATCAATGGACTACTCGTTAATTTTCTTTGAGTAATTTTACTATAATCTCAAGAGTTCAGTTTCAGGTTTTTAGTGGAGGAACACTGAAACTAATAAATTTGGCACATTAATTAAAGAGTTTGATTAAATATCAAATTTATTGGAGCTTGGGTTATAGGTCCATAGGTCCCCAATACCACCTCTGTAACACTATATTGGATTTTGCATAGAATGAATTATACATGTTTAATTTAGAATTTTTGAATTCTGAATTAATTTTTCACACTTGAATTATTAACGTGACACAGAAAAATGTTCTCTATGACACATAATATAATGTGATAAATGTTATCACATTTAACTGAGCATTAGTTAATTAATTGATTATTGTTAAAATCTATTCTTAAATAAATGTGATTTATTTTTGAATTGAGTTATATATATATATATATGGTTTTGAACCAAACCTTGTTATATATATAAAAGATTTTATAATATATTAATATAATATTATAAATAAAAAAAAAGGGGAAAGCCGTGAACCAAGTTTCACGCTTTCCCCACACACACACACACACATATATATATATTGACCGAATCTTGATTCGGTCAAAGTAAAAAAAAAAAGTCTCTTCTTTTCACGGCAACTTTGATATGCATATGTATATGTGTGTGTGTTAACCGAATAGGGGATTCGGGTAACAAGGAAAACGGAAAAGAAAAGAAGAAAAAGGAAAGGAAAAGAAAAGGGAAAGAAAAATTACTAATAGCTCAGTTATAAAAAGGGAGAGATAACAGTTATCTCAGTAATTTTTGATTCACATAATTTTAGAGAGAAAAACTGAGAGTTCTTCTCTAAAGAAAAAGGTCTGCTATCTCATGTGTTGAGTACATAGCAGATTCAGAAAAGTGTGAGGAAAATTCATTCTTGCAGTTTGACGCCCACTCGTCTTTCCATTGGTGTGGAGGCCTGGTTTGGAAGATCGTGGTGTCAAAGAGGAAAGCTAGGATACCCTGATAGTCTTCAAAAGGTTAGTAAAAATTCCTAAAGCTTTCTGTAATTAAAATTATATATCTATTCTCGATAAACAAAGTTTTCAGAAAATTTTTGTTTGTCAACGATCCGTTCCTTCCGCTGCGTTTCATGTTTTAATTCCAACAAATGGTATCAGAGCGGGTAATAGCATATATAATTTTAATTAAACATGATTTTATTTTGATGGTATCATGTTTTTTATGCATGTTTGTGGGCACTTTGCATCTTCGTTAATTTTTATTCATGTGATGAATGGTTGTTTAATGAAAGGATTTTTGGTCGTTAATTATATCGTCCTTTTGGATTAATAATTTTATTTTCAGTTGGATTAGATCAATCTGTGTAAACCCATAAAGGGGTATAGGCTTTTTGTAATTTATTATTATTATTTTTTCTTCTCTCCTCTCTTTCACTTGCTACACGTGGAGCGATGAAGAAAAAGATGTCCATTGGATTTTTTTTGGCCCAGTTGAGAACTATGGGCCTATCAGATTTCAAAAGTAATCCAGCAAATTGTTGCACAATAAACCACTCGATGAAGACTGCAAAATTGGAGCAAGGAATTATGTATAAATTACAAGAAGACCCCTGTAATTTTATTTTTTATTTTTTATTTTTTATTTTTTGGGTTGTAATTTTAATTATCCAAAAGGACCATGTCAAAAATTTATTGTTTATTTTCATTTTTATTTTCATGCGATGATTGTGATAACATGTTCATGCATGATAACATGTCATCTAGGAAAGTGCCCACTTATAGTTATTGTAACATGACATGCATACGCTTAGCATATTATTTTTATAAAGGAGTTTATAAAATGATTTAATATGTGTTAGCATTAATTTAATGAGATTAAATTAATTGGGTTGGTTTTATAGAATCTTAATTTATTAATCAACCAAATAATGTGAATTTAGTTTTAACAGTTAAGACTTGGTAAAATTCACATTAATTCTAAGTTATCTAATTTTAAATTGTTTAATTTTTGGTAACTTAGACAATTCATAATAAATTTAGATTTTTAGAAAATCTGGTAATTTATTTGAGTGTAAATAGAATGAGATTCTATTAACACATAATATAATCTAGTAATTAAAAATTGTTTTTATCTACTAGAATTATGAAACATATGATGTTTTATAAGATAAAACACATCTTCTAAAATAATGAGTGGGAGAAGGTAATATGACAATATAACCTGCGGTCTCCACTATTAATACAATACCGTGAGATTTAGGTGGCACCTCGCGACACTTTGATTTCGTCCTCCCTACGGAGGGTGTCCATTTAAATCAATATCAAGGTTGGCTTCCTTGAGATAGGATTTTATAATGTATTTCAAAATTGACCTACCCTACGGCGGCAATTTTGAGTTAAGTTGTTAAAATCCAAAATAGTGGGTTACACTCATAAAGACATAATTAAATTGTTAATTATATCTTGACCAAAATAAATGGTTATTAATAAATATAGAAAATATGAGATATTTTGAATATATTTATTAATTGAGAATGTCTCAATTCAATTCATAAATAATTTGACCTACCCTACGGCGGCACTTTATTTATTAAAATTGAATAATCGTGGAATTAGTAAAATATTTTTTGTGTTTTTCATATGCATCATGCATCACGTTTACTATTCCAAAACATATATTTATGATGTTTATGCAACCATTTTAATTTATGCTATTTTATTTATTTATTACAGCAACAATGTCTAATCCAATCATCGCCATTCTCTCAACTGAAAAATTAACCGGAGATAATTTTGTCAAGTGGAAGAGTAATATGAACATTGTACTAATTTGCGAAAGTTACAAGTTTGTCTTAACGGAGGAATGTCCTCCAGAGCCTGCTGCCAATGCTCCTCGTAATGTACGGGAAGCATATGATCGTTGGATTCAGGCAAACAACAAGGCCCGCTGTTTTCTTTTGGCTGGGATGTCTGACGTGCTTAGGATGAAGCACGAAAGCATGGAGACCGCTTATGAGATAATGCAGTCTCTGCAAGACATGTTTGGTAAACCTTCTGAAAAGGCACGCCACGAAGCCGTTAAGGCAGTAATGAATGCAAAAATGAAGGCAGGGATTTCGGTCAGAGAACATGTTCTCAACATGGTTAACTATCTCCATGAGGCCGAGGTCAACGGGGCTATGATAGATGAAGCCACACAGGTGGGGATGATTTTAGAAACCCTCTCCCCTGCGTTCCTTCAGTTCAAAAGCAACTATTTCATGAACAAGCTGAAATATAACATGACTGAGTTGCTTAATGAGCTTCAAACCTTCGAGTCTATTTCGAAAGAAAAGACTAAAGAAGCTGAGGCAAATGTTGCAGAAGCTCAACCTTCCTCTTCTGCCCAAAAGAATAAGAAGAAGAAGGGGACTGGAGGAAGTGGTAAGTCTAAGAATGGAGGGCAACCTAAGAAGAACAAAAGCAACAACAACAAAAGGAGCTCCAACCAAAAGAAGCCTAAAGGAAAATGTTTCCACTGCGGCGTAGTTGGGCACTGGAAGAGAAACTGCAAGAAGTATCTTCTGGAGCTCAAAGAAAAGAAGAACAACGGTAAATCAGATTTACTCGTTTTAGGAGCTTGTTTAGTTGAAGATGATACTTCACCTTGGATAATTGATTCAGGGGCAACTAACCATGTTGTTCTTCTTTACAGATGCTTAGTTCTTCAAGGGAGCTTGCCAATGGGGAACAAATGATAAGAGTGGGAACGGGAGAGGTTCTTTCGGTAAGAGCAGTGGGAGTTGTTAAACTTTATTTTAGAAATAAGTTTTTTATTTTGGACAATGTTTATTACATTCCTTGTTTTCGTAGAAATTTGATTTTTGTTTCCAAGTTGTTTGAACAAATTTTTAATGTTTATTTTAATAATAATTATGTTAATATTTCTAGAAATGGTTTGAATATTTGTTCTGCGCATCTGGAAAATGGGCTTTACACCTTAAGGCCCAACGAAAAATCACTGCTCAATACCGAAATGTTCAAAGTTGAACAACCTAAACCCAAGAAGCAAAAGATTTCTTCTAATAATGAAACATACCTATGGCACCTTAGATTAGGTCATGTCAACCTTGACAGAATTAACAGACTGGTAAAGGAAGGTCCTTTAAAAGAGCTAAAAGTTAGTTTTCTACCAGTTTGTGAATCTTGTCTTGAAGGTAAAATGACTAAGAGGCCTTTCTCTGCAAAAGGCGAAAGGGCTAAGGAACCACTTGAGCTAATACATTCAGACGTCTGTGGTCCAATGAATGTACAAGCCCATGGTGGTTACGAATATTTTGTCACATTTATTGACGATTATTCAAGGTATGGTTACATATACCTAATGCAAAGGAAATCTGAAACTTTTGGAAAGTTCAAAGAATTCCAAGCGGAAGCTGAAAAGCAATTAGGAAAGACGGTGAAGAGTCTTCGATCTGATCGAGGAGGAGAATACCTTGATATTGAATTCAAGGATTATATGATAGAACATGGTATTCTATCACAACTCACCGCACCCGGAACACCACAACAAAATGGTGTTGCAGAGAGAAGAAATAGAACGTTGCTTGATATGGTGAGATCCATGCTTAGCTACTCATCATTACCCACTTCATTTTGGGGATATGCACTACAAACTGCAATCTTCTAAACATAGTTCCATCTAAGTCTATTTCAAAAACACCTCTAGAGTTATGGAATGGTCGCAAACCTAGTATGCGACATATCCGTATATGGGGATGTCCAGCACATGTGCTGAAAGGTAAGACTGGGAAGTTGGAACCACGTTCTGAAGTATGCTTATTTGTGGGATACCCAAAGGGAACGAGGGGAGGTTTGTTTTATAGTCCACAAGATAAGAAAGTATTTGTATCGACAAATGCCACTTTTCTCGAGAATGATTATATGACAAACTATAAACCTCGTAGCAAAATTATACTTGAAGAGTTACTTTCTGATCAGATCAGACCGCAACCGACAACTGTTGTCGAAGGACAAAATGAGGAGGCCACATCTTCCTATCAGAATGTCATACCACCTCGACGTAGTGGGAGGGTTGTGAGACCACCTGCTCGCTACAAGGAACTTGGAGAAGCAAATGTTGCTATCTCTGATAATTGTGAGGATGATCCATTGACATATCGTGATGCAATGGAAGTTTCTGAGAAGGAAAAATGGCTGGAGGCTATGAACCTTGAAATGGAGTCCATGTACTCCAATTCAGTCTGGGATCTTGTAGACCTACCTGAAGGGATAAAACCCATAGGGTGCAAATGGATTTACAAGAAGAAAAGAGGAGTGGATGGGAAAGTTGAGACTTTCAAAGCTAGGCTTGTGGCAAAGGGTTATACCCAAAAGCAGGGAGTTGACTATGAAGAAACTTTCTCACCTGTAGCTATGCTTAAATCCATTCGGATTCTTTTATCTATTGCTGCTTGTCTTGATTATGAGATATGGCAAATGGATGTCAAGACTGCCTTTTTGAATGGCTATCTTGAGGAAAGCATCTATATGGTGCAACCAGAAGGGTTTGTAGTTAAAGGTCAAGAGCAAAAAGTTTGCAAGTTGCAGAGGTCCATCTATGGACTCAAGCAAGCTTCAAGATCTTGGAACTTGAGATTTGATGAAGCGATCAAATCTTATGGTTTCGATCAAAATATTGATGAACCTTGTGTTTACAAGTACATCAAAGATAAGAAGGTGGTCTTCTTGGTTCTTTATGTAGATGATATCCTACTCATTGGGAATGATGTAGGCGTATTATCTGATGTAAAGAAATGGCTCGCCAGCAATTTCCAAATGAAAGATTTAGGAGAAGCAAGTTATGTTCTTGGAATCCAACTCATAAGAGATTGCAAGAACAAACTGTTGGCGCTGTCTCAGGCATCGTATATCGATAAGGTGCTTATCAGATTTTCGATGCAAAACTCCAAGAAAGGTAATTTGCCTACATCTTTCAAAAGAGCAGTGTCCTAAGACACCTCAAGAGGAAGAAAATATGAGACGGGTACCCTATGCATCTGCAGTAGGAAGTCTAATGTATGCCATGTTGTGTACAAGACCTGACATTTGCTATGCGGTGGGTATAGTCAGTCGGTATCAATCCAACCCAGGATTAGATCATTGGGTAGCGGTTAAACATATTCTCAAGTATCTTAGGAGAACGAGAAACTATATGCTAGTTTATTCTGGTGAGAATTTGATTCCCATTGGATACACTGATTCTGATTTTCAATCAGACAAAGACACACGTAAATCTACGTCTGGATCAGTGTTTACTTTTGGTGGTGGAGCCATAGTTTGGAGAAGCATCAAACAATCTTGTATTGCTGATTCAACTATGGAAGCAGAATATGTGGCTGCTTGTGAAGCAGCTAAAGAAGCTGTTTGGCTTTGTAAGTTCTTAAATGATTTGGAAGTAGTTCCAAGCATAGATAAAATCACTCACACTGTATTGTGATAGCAGTGGTGCAGTGGCAAATTCAAGAGAACCTAGAAGCCACAAAAGAGGAAAGCATATAGAAAGAAAATATCATTTGATTAGAGAGATAGTGCATCGAGGCGATGTGGAAGTTGTGAAGATAGCGTCAAAAAACAACCTTGTCGACCCTTTCACCAAGACGTTACTTGCAAAGAGATTTGAGGGACACTTGGAAGGCTTAGGTCTTAGAGACATGTCTCACCTGCTTTAGGGCAAGTGGGAGATTGTTGGGTTTGGTGCCTTAAAAGCTGTGACATTGTATATATTGTTAATAAATAAATAAAATGACATTTATTATTATTTTGGTTGATTATATGTATTATGAAAACATTTATAAACATCAAGAAAATTCCATGATTATTTATGTGACTATAAATTTAGCATATAAGTGTTATTTGCTTGGGGATAAAATTTATAGATAATAATCTAAATAGTCCGTAATAATTAATTAAAGTTTGGGATCTTTAATTAAAAATTACAAGTACGGTCCAATCTCATCTAAAATGAAATAGTCATTATCCGGACTATTAATGTAGAGACATTGGGTTGGAGGTACTTTATATAATGAGATTATATAGGACTGGACCAGATAAATTATGAATCTCTAATAATCATCCGTTACAAATAGAGTATTCAAATTTATCACTATGATGATCATATATTTGACAGTCTTAATCCTGAGTATTTATTAGACTCCTATTTATGACATTATGTTTTTTGACTTGTATGGTAAGATTTGTCTAAGCACAGATTATAACTTAGCATCTTGGAAACATAAAGTAATAAATGGCTGGGAATAATATTATACAGATATGGAATCCATTCCATCCCTATGGAAGTTAGAAAAATAGTTCTCTTGAGTGATAATTCAAGGTTTGAATAGTAGAGCACTCGTTCATAATAAGATTATGAATTAATTGTTTATTAGAGAATTATTGGAACTCAAGGATAAAGATGTAATAAGAGAGGAGAACAGAAATTGAACCTAGCTCTTATTATGAACTATTTATGGAGGACTGACTTATATGTAATGATTATATCAATGGACTACTCGCTAATTTTCTTTGAGTAATTTTACTATAATCTCAAGAGTTCAGTTTCAGGTTTTTAGTGGAGCAACACTGAAACTAATAAATTTGGCACATTAATTAAAGAGTTTGATTAAATATCAAATTTATTGGAGCTTGGGTTATAGGTCCATAGGTCCCCAATACCACCTCTGTAACACTATATTGGATTTTGCATAGAATGAATTATACATGTTTAATTTAGAATTTTTGAATTCTGAATTAATTTTTCACACTTGAATTATTAATGTGACATAGAAAAATGTTCTCTGTGACACATAATGTAATGTGATAAATGTTATCACATTTAACTGAGCATTAGTTAATTCATTGATTATTGTTAAAATCTATTCTTAAATAAATGTGATTTATTTTTGAATTGAGTTATATATATATATATATATATATATATATATATGGTTTTGAACCGAACCTTTTTATATATATAAAAGATTTTATAATATATTAATATAATATTATAAATAAAAAAAAAGGGGAAAGCCGTGAACCAAGTTTCACGCTTTCCCCCCACACACACACACATATATATATATTGACCGAATCTTGATTCGGTCAAAGTCAAAAAAAAAAAAAAGTCTCTTCTTTTCACGGCAACTTTGATATGCATATGTATATGTGTGTGTGTTAACCGAATAGAGGATTCGGGTAACAGGAAAACGGAAAAGAAAAGAAGAAAAAGGAAAGGAAAAGAAAAGAGAAAGAAAAATTACTAATAGCTCAGTTATAAAAAGGGAGAGATAACAGTTATCTCAGTAATTTTTGATTCACATAATTTTAGAGAGAAAAACTGAGAGTTCTTCTCTAAAGAAAAAGGTCTGCTATCTCATGTGTTGAGTACATAGCAGATTCAGAAAAGTGTGAGGAAAATTCATTCTTGCAGTTTGACGCCCACTCGTCTTTCCATTGGTGTGGAGGCCTGGTTTGGAAGATCGTGGTGTCAAAGAGGAAAGCTAGGATACCCTGATAGTCTTCAAAAGGTTAGTAAAAATTCCTAAAGCTTTCTGTAATTAAAATTATATATCTATTCCCAATGAACAAAGTTTTTCAGAAAATTTTTGTTTGTCAACGATCCTTTCCTTCCGCTGCGTTTCATGTTTTAATTCCAACAGTAGCAGAATGAATGAATTGGATGTTGTTAGAAAATTTTCCGTATATGTTGTCCAATGTTAGGTTGGGCAAAGCTTTTTAGGCTAAGGCAGTTTCGTATGCGTGCCATCTCGTAAATCATTTACCATTAATTATGATTACAGGAAAAACGGTGCTTGAGATTGGTTTGAAAAACGTGCAATTGATTATGATTCTTTACATGTTTTTAGTTCTATTGCCTATTGTCATCTTCATAGGAGTCGGCTCAGTAGTAAAAGGATATCGCCTTTGGTGTCCTAATTCGAAGAAGATAATTTTAAGCAGGGATTTTACTTTTGATGAGTCTGCTATGTTAAGACAGTAATAAGTGCTTAATTTTGCATATTTTTCTATCACTCTTCATTGTATTTTCCTTGTTAATTTCTTAGTTTTCTTGTGTTCTTATTGTGTTATTACGTTTTGTAGATATTTTGAGGAAAAGATTGAAAAAAAAGTGAAAGTATGGATAAAGGAGCATAAAAAATTACCATTTCACATTTTTTTGAAGTTCATTGGGCGCCGCAGCATAAGTTATGGGTGTCATGGCTTGCAAAACAAGGCAGAACAGGTCGAAAACTCGAGGCCTGGCGCTGTAACGTCGGCCTTGGGTGCCACAACGCTTGGGAGGCCATCAAGAGGCACATCATTGGTGCCACAGTGCTAGGCAAAGCTAAAGCGAGATTTGACAAGCTACAGGCCTCACTTTCAAAGTCAGGTCGCATGTTGACATATCCTACCTCATTTTTGGTCTAAAAAAGGTCCCTTTTTCAACCCTAACATTATAAGTCTATAAATACCTCATTCAAAATGAGAGATGAGAGAGAAGCTCCGATGGTGGCTAAAAGAATGTCATCCACGTGGAAGAGTCTTCAACGCTACAACTGTTCTCTTTCTTGAGATCATGAATAAAGCATATTGATATAAGATATCACCTTGTTTGGGAGATTTTTGAAGAAGGAGATATACTGCTTCAGAAGATTGTGACAATAGAAAATCCTACAAATATGATGATTAAAGTGGCGACAATGATCAAGTTCAGACACTGTTAGGACTTGATCAATATCCTGTGAGCTTGAACACCTTCTATTATATGGCGCTTGTGGGCGCATTTAGAGGCACTATTAAAGATAACTTCTTTTGATTGAGGCTATGTGGTATATAGAAGTTGCACGGGACCGAAAAACTCGTCAAGGTTGAGATTTGTTACGTTTTTGGCTTGTTTTGTAATAGTTTCATATAGGTTAGGAAAAAGTTGGAGTTGGTCTATGGCCTATATAAATAGGGCCTAGGTCCTCCTAATTTGATCATCCTAAAAAAATTAGAGATTTCTCTCTTCCCTTTGTTAGATATTTCGTGAACCCTTTTCCTTGGGGATTTCTATTTGTGGATATTTCAATAATTGCTTAAGGTTGTAAATTCTCTTTTGAGATTAGTGAAGTGGTCTTCTGCTATGATACTCGAGGATGTAAGCAAATTGTCGAATCTCATAAATTCTAGTGTGCTGTTTTCTTTTCTTTTTTGCTGCTTTTATTATTTTAACAACAATATATGTTTTGGGTGTTTAGCTTATTTGGAGTGTTATGCACAACAACTCTTCCCTCTTACAGTAAGAAATACTAAAGTAAACACAAAGTTGTTTAAAATTGTACCAATATACAAGAACTAACAAAAATTACACCATCAAAATTAATTAAAAGGTCACATACAAGAAACCAGGGTTCCTTCCTCTCTCTCTCTCTTCCCCTTCTATCTCTCACTCTCTCTATTTGTTATGTAAGGATTCCATCTCTTTGTACAATGTTGTCCCCGCCATTTCTCCTCCGAAAGGTTGGAATCTGATGCCAGCCTAGATCTGGTCATCACAATCTCGGGAGATTTTGACGAAAGGGCAAAAAAAAATTTCTAATTAAGTAAATGGCTTCTTTTTTTTTGGAATCAAAAAACACTCTTTTCTATATAGGTAAACTGTCTCAGTTTTGTTCAAAAAAATAAGGTAAATGGCTGTAGCAGGATAAGGAACCTCAACAGGATTAAAAAAAAAATAGAACCGTTTTGATGTCTAAAATGCTTTTTTTTTTGTGCCAAAAACTGTTAAAAAAAAGGGACCATTTATCAAAAAAAATTTTCCCAGAAGGCCATTTTTAAAAATCCCTCGATGATCTCTAACCCAAAGGATGTGGTAGCGCAACTATTGTTTTCGTTTTTTGAATTTCTCTTGCATTGGAGGACTCTACGGATGGAGGAGCATTGGCTAGGAAAAGGGATGGGGGAGACTGGCATTTGTGCATCGAGATTGTGGCTGCTAAGTTAGAGCAGGTGAACACTGGGTGTGGCTGACATTATTTAACCTCAATGCATTGGGATCAAGGTGCATGGAGGGCTTTGCCTGTAGACTAAAGTATTTGGTCGGAGGATGGTGGCCACGGTAGATGTAGATGGAGACTAAAGGAAGTCAGCACTAGAGGGATGGACCCATGGCTAAGGTGCATCGAGATTGTTAGCTGGGTTGTGGAATTGGGAGAAAAGAGTGGGTCTTGCCGGTAGTCTAATCGTAAAGATGTTTATAAAAAAAGAAGAGGTCCATTAGCGATCGTCATGTTTCTCTTCCCCGGCTTATGGTGATACTTTCATTTGTTTATTTTGTTTATTTTATGTTTGTTTAGTATATTATTACATGAATTCTAAGGCTTTGGATGTCGTCCTTTAGTTACAACTAATTAGAGTTGTCCATCGCTTGTCGGGATTATGTTGAAAGAGCCACTGAAAAGCTCAATATGTGGTGTGCCCCATTGAGGGAATTAGGCACACATGCAATTCTTCACCCATTGTTCCTTGGTAAATTGTATTGGTGGAAGCAGTTTGTTGTTGGGATTAAAAGTCATTGTGTATGAGGTCATATTGGTGCGTGTATCTTCGTAATTTGGGATACAATTACCTATTAAAAAAACTGGTGAAATTACTTTTTTGAATCTTTATTTTAGCTTAATTAAAAAAAGAAAATTATAGAAAATGTCACTTTTTTAAAACTAATTTTATTATATATCTGGTTTTGAAAATATTAGGGCTGTACAAAAACCGCCCCGCACTTATCAACCGCCCGCGCCCGCGCACGCCCATCTCGAAAAAAGCGGGTTTACGTTAGCAACCCGCTGACGGGCGGGTTGAACCAGTCCACCAATATATTCGGTGGGCGAGTTTGGTTTTAAGTTTTTGAGGGGAGGTTCAACGCGCACCCGCCTGCCTATATATTAAAAAAAAACTTATCATTTATTTGATTTTGTTCTTATTTTAGAGATGATTGAACAATCCAACACTCCAAGCACGGGCTCGGCTGCCTCTTGACATATTGGAAACTGAAAATTCTCCTATTATTTTGTGAAGTGATCAAATTCAAATCAAGTAAGTTAGTAGAGAAAGCCCTAAAAGAAAAAGAACACTTGATTTTGTTCATCATTTCATTTGTAGCATTCTATTATTTTCGAACCCAGTGAATAGGCTTTAATCTTTATGGACTCTTGACTTTGTTCATCACTTTATCTGTAGTTGATTTTTTTGTTGCAGTGAATGATTAGATTTCTAAATTTGTACTTTTGAATATGATCACTATCTTTAAGCATCAAACTTGTTGGGAATGTTTTATGTATTATCATCTTATATTTTCTACAAATTTTCTTCAGTTTCTAAAAAAAAGTTTCAAAAAATTATATAGGGCAATAGCATACGTCTAAACCGCCTCAACCCACCCGCACCCGCCCGCAACCACCCAAAACCAAACCGAAACCACCCGCCATGTGGTGAGCCGTTTGTGGGTTGGTTAATCGCCAACCCGTCATCCAAAAAAACCGCACCGCACCCGCCCAAAAGCTATCAAACTGCCTGCCGTTCACCCCTAGAAAATATGTGTAGTAAAGGTCAAATTTATGATCTAAATAATTTACTCATCTTTTTGTCTATAGTGTAAATAATCCTTCTTTACACAAAAAATAGATTTATAGTGCAAATAATATATTTACCTCATTGTTTATAATGTGAATATTTCTTATGTATATTGTGAATAAGTTATTTACATTGTAAATCTAACATTTACTACAAATATTTTCAAAACCTAATATTTGCTTCAAAAAGTTTCAAAAATCTGACATTTATTTCATTCTTCTTTAAAAAAATTGTTTATGCAAACAGTGAGTAAATAAAACATTGTTTTAAAATTGCACAAGACCGACCATCTTGAAACGGTTTTTGTCATTCCGTTTAGCTATAGGCGTTAAGTTTCCACGTCCTTAAAGATAAACAAATCAGAACATAACTTGCAAATCAAAAAAGCTTTTTGTGTTTCTAAAAGAGTTTTGGATAGTAGTTGAAGATCGAGCAAGCAGTAGCTTTCAAGTTTAACCAATATTCCTTTCTGATAACACTCAACAAAAAAAAAAAAAAAAAACTAATCCTTTCTAATTTTCAATGTACTACGTACTACTTTCTATATTGAGTCATTAAAGATAAAGTCCAACGTTATCTTTAATTAGAATCCTTTTTTTTTAATCAAATTCCTATTATTGATACAAAGCTTCAAAATTATTAATCATATTGAAAAGCTCTTCCATACACTATATGCGAATATAACTAAAAGCCATAACTGACGCGTAATTTCTTCTTTATCCATTATAACGCAGTAGCATCTCAACTCAAGGAATAGCTTTCCCGGAAGAGGAAAGAGCATCTATTACACAGGTAGCTGCCCCTACTTTGGGATATTGCCTTAGCTAGGTTGGGTCCTAGGCTAAAGCAACTGATGTTATCATTGACACGCAAGTACACTATCATAGGTTTTCAAAATTTCTTGTTCACATTCTTAATCGGGCAAGTATATAGTACTCAAGAATAATCTTCAATCAGGCACCTAACTAGCCCGTACATGTAACTTTTTTCACTCACAAATGTAATAATGTTCGTGTAATTTGTGTAACATTTAACTTGTTTAAATGTAACATCTAATATTAACTCTCTTTAAAATATTTTAATGTTTATGTAATGTTAAAATTTGAGTTGTTGTTTATTTTTGTTTTTATTATTATGTTTTAATTTAACTTTTGTTGGGATTGTGATATAACTAAGATTTATGAACATTTTATTTAGTTAAATTTTATTTATGTGAGTCCCATATTATGTTGAGTGTTTTATATTGTACTTAATATTTCTAAATAACTGGCCATTGGTTAGATGATAAAATGAATCGTAATAAGATTGGAAAGAGATTTATGGTTTAGAAACATGTGTAGGATACCATAGATTGCATGTGAGTTATGAATAATGAATCTTGCATGGTTTGTGTGATCGTTAAATAAAAATCCCAAGATCATAATGAATTCTTGATTGTTGTAATTCACATAGGAATATAGTGAGTTAGTATTTTGAGGATATTTTTAGCGTAACTTGGAAGAGAGCGTTGGATAAAATAGAGATTTTCGACCATTGACATAGTATGAGAAAATCACATTAATATGTTTAATTGGAAATTATTGGATTAATTTTAGTGAAATCATAATTCTCAACATTTTTAGAATTTATTTATTTCAATATTTAAATTTTCATTTTAATTTTAGTTCTTGTTTTATTCAAGTTTTAGTTAAGAATCGAAACCCCTCAATAATAATTCAATTAATTTTAGAGTTAGGATTAAATTTGATAATTAAGTAAAAATTAATACATTCCCCATGAGATTGATATTTGTACTTAATTATACAATTTACTAATTTGACAACGATCGCATTCAATTGTATGAGCATGAAAAATCATCTCGACAGACTTGTGAAGGTAAGTGTCCCTCTCTTAGATTTGTCAGTTAACAAAGAGGATAAGATCCAATTTTGCAAGGGTGGACTTTCAAAAGAAAACTTAAATGACTTCTAAGCTTCCCTAAAAAACCATCTTAGTGGATATGTCCACGTTGTGATTGCTAAACTCTGGCCCAAATTCCAAGCAGAGAGACAATGCCTCGTTAATCTGGCAGAAAAGACCTTGTTTGCCAATTTGTAAGAAAACTGGATGGGAAGTAAATCATCGACATATAGAGGTCGTTAATAACACATGTAAATTTTGTTATTTTTGTATGTTAGTTTTTATTTTGTGTGTTACAGATATAGTACGTCTTTATACTTATGTATTTTCAGTAACTCAAAAGAAAGCACTAAATAGGATAGAGAATCTGACCATCAACATAATATCATGATATCATAATAATATGTTTAATTGAATAGGATAGAATAATTTTAATGAAATCATAACTCCCAGCGTTGTTAAGATTTGTTTATTTCAACATTTTTTAAACTTTATTTTTAGAATCTAAATTTTTGGTTATTCCAATAATTTTAGAGTTACGATTGTTAGAATAAAATTGTGATGAAGCCATCATACACAGGATTGTTCATGTCAAATCATCAAGAATATTAATAAGATATGGAAGCTAACCTGAATCCATTGATAGAATGTGATTCTTGAGTCCTTTGTTTGAGGATCTTCCAAGTCTGGTACGTAAATCCTCCTTCTTAAAATGCTCTATAATCTCTCTATAGATGGGTAACAGAAAAATAATGTACGTACTGACTTGGGGACTACAACCCCTTCATATAATTGCTAAGCCCTAGCAATTATCCTTAATTACCAATTTAGCCCTATCATAAAATTAGTAATTATATTTTTAGTCTCTACACATAGGAGGCCCATACTTAATGATGCATTAAAAGCCCAAAACCCAAATTGATCACTTTTAATTAGGCAACCTTATTTGATAGCCTTTAATTCACATTTATTTAATATATTAGCCTATATATATTGGATTTTGGTCCAACAATCTCCCACTTAGGCTATATATGAAACTTTATAAATGTGTATTATACCTTATGAGCTCATGAATTTTGCTATCAAAACCTTATGGACCTCAACAATCTTGTCCATTAACCATATCAATATAAGACCAAAGCGACCTTCGTTACATATGTCGTAACTAGACCCGTCAATGATCACATATACCAATACAACTAATGACAAGATCAAGCATGGATGTGTAGCATGAAAATTTCATGCAATGTGATCTTAACATGCTTATTTCCAACTGGTCAACCTTAATACCTTAGTGAGATCAAACCATACCAAAATCAGAGTGTGAATAAACTGAAAACCTGAAAACTTTATTTCTGTAGAAAATAACCTTAAAATATCCATAAACTGAAATAACTGAAAAATGTCTATATCATAAGAGCATTTAAAATTACAAACTCCCACTAAAACTAAATATCCTTAAATGATATGACACCCATACGAGCAGTGTACTCATGAAACATTTTGGGTGGCAATCCTTTAGTAAGCGGATCCGCAATTATGGAGTTTGTGCCGATGTGCTCTATAGACAACTGTCCACTCTGAATTCTTTCTTTCACAACTAGGAACTTGATCTCTATATGCTTTGACTTCGTCGAGCTCATGTTGTTGTTGGAATACAAAACTGCTGACTTATTGTCACAAAATATCTTGAGTTGTCTTTGAATACTGTCCACTATACGCAGCCCTGTGATAAAATTTCACAGCCATATTCCATAATTGGACGCCTCATAACACGCTATGAACTCTGCCGCCATCGTAGAAGATGCTATAAGAGACTGTTTAACACTCTTCCAAGAGACAGCACCTCCAGCCAGAAGGTAGACATAGCCTGATGTAGATTTCATACTATCTTGGCATCCAACAAAATCGGAGTCAGTATACCCAATGATCTCAAGTTGTTCTGACCTCCTATACGTGAGCATGTAATCCTTTGTTCTCTGAAAATACCTCAAGACACGTTTGGCTGCTACCCAGTAATCATTTCTAAGATTGCTTAAGTACCTGCCCAACATCCCTGTAACGTACGCAATATCCGGACGCGTACAAACCTGAGCATACATTAGACTCCCTACTATTGACGCATAAGGAATCTTCTGCATTTTCTTAACCTCAAAATTATTCTTAGGGCACTAATTGAGACTAAACTTGTCTCCCTTAGCCATAGGGGTATCACCTGGTTTACAATCCTGCATGCCATATCTCTTAAGAATCTTTTCGATATAGCCCTTTTATGACAACCCTAAAATACCCCGAGAGCGATCCCGGTGTATTTGTATACCCAACACAAAAGAGGCGTCACCAAGATCCTTTATCTCAAATTTCTTTGATAGAAATCTCTTGGTTTCGTGCAACAAGCCTATATCGTTGCTGGCAAGCAAAATGTCATCGACATATAAAACCAGGAAAATATACTTACTCCCACTGAACTTGTGGTATATACAATCATCGACCAAATTCATCTCAAAACCGAACGAGATGATAACCTGATGAAATTTGTAATACCATTGACGAGAAGCTTGCTTAAGCCCATAGATAGATTTCTTTAATTTGCAAACCATCTTTTTTGCATCTCCCGACACAAAGTTTTCCGGTTGCACCATATAGATTGTTTCATCAATGTCACCATTGAGGAACGTAGTCTTAACATCCATCTGATAAAGCTCAAGATCAAAATGTGCCACTAATGCCATTGTAATCCTAAAAGAGTCTTTCGAAGAAACCGGAGAGAAAGTCTCTTTATAGTTAATGCCTTCTTTTTGTGTAAAGCCTTTAGCGACAAGACGAGCCTTATACCTCTCCACATTGCCTTTCGAATCCCTTTTGGTCTTAAATATCCACTTGCAACCAATGGGTTTTGCACCTTCAGGCAATGGGATAAGATCCCAAACGTCATTGTCTTTCATAGACTTTATCTCTTCATTCATGGCATCAATCCACTCTTGAGATCTAGAACTTTTCATGGCTTGACGGAAGTTGACTGGATCATCTTCCACCATACCAATGTCATACTCATGTTCTTGGAGAAATACAATGTAATCATCTGGCACCGCACTTCTCCTTTCTCTAGTGGATCTCCTTAATGGCATAGGTTCTTGAGGTGGTTGAGTTTGTTCTTCTGGAACAATTTCTGGAATGGGAGGTTCTCCGACATTGTCTTGATTTGGGTCTGCTTCTTGAACGATGTCAGGAGTAGGAACCTGATCAATGTCAATAACAGCTATGGGAATATCAACATATTCCTCTTCAAAGACAAAGTCCCTAACCATATCTCCCCCCGCAAACTCGACATCCTCAAAGAACCTGGCATTTCCCATCTCAAATTTGTAATACCATTGACGAGAAGCTTGCTTAAGCCCATAGATAGATTTCTTTAATTTGCAAACCATCTTTTTTGCATCTCCCGACACAAAGTTTTCCGGTTGCACCATATAGATTGTTTCATCAATGTCACCATTGAGGAACGTAGTCTTAACATCCATCTGATAAAGCTCAAGATCAAAATGTGCCACTAATGCCATTGTAATCCTAAAAGAGTCTTTCGAAGAAACCGGAGAGAAAGTCTCTTTATAGTTAATGCCTTCTTTTTGTGTAAAGCCTTTAGCGACAAGACGAGCCTTATACCTCTCCACATTGCCTTTCGAATCCCTTTTGGTCTTAAATATCCACTTGCAACCAATGGGTTTTGCACCTTCAGGCAATGGGATAAGATCCCAAACGTCATTGTCTTTCATAGACTTTATCTCTTCATTCATGGTATCAATCCACTCTTGAGATCTAGAACTTTCCATGGCTTGACGGAAGTTGATTGGATCATCTTCCACCATACCAATTTCATACTCATGTTCTTGGAGAAATACAATGTAATCATCTGGCACCGCACTTCTCCTTTCTCTAGTGGATCTCCTTAATGGCATAGGTTCTTGAGGTGGTTGAGTTTGTTCTTCTGGAACAATTTCTGGAATGGGAGGTTCTCCGACATTGTCTTGATTTGGGTCTGCTTCTTGAACGATGTCAGGAGTAGGAACCTGATCAATGTCAATAACAGCTGTGGGAATATCAACATATTCCTCTTCAAAGACAAAGTCCCTTAACCATATCTCCCCCCGCAAACTCGACATCCTCAAAGAACCTGGCATTTCCCATCTCAAATTTGTAATACCATTGACGAGAAGCTTGCTTAAGCCCATAGATAGATTTCTTTAATTTGCAAACCATCTTTTTTGCATCTCCCGACACAAAGTTTTTCGGTTGCACCATATAGATTGTTTCATCAATGTCACCATTGAGGAACGCAGTCTTAACATCCATCTGATAAAGCTCAAGATCAAAATGTGCCACTAATGCCATTATAATCCTAAAAGAGTCTTTCGAAGAAACTGGAGAGAAAGTCTCTTTATAGTCAATGCCTTCTTTCTGTGTAAAGCCTTTAGCGACAAGACGAGCCTTATTCCTCTCCACATTGCCTTTCGAATCCCTTTTGGTCTTAAATATCCATTTGCAACCAATGGGTTTCGTACCTTCAGGCAATGGGATAAGATCCCAAACGTCATTGTCTTTCATAGACTTTATCTCTTCATTCATGGCATCAATCCACTCTTGAGATCTAGAACTTTTCATGGCTTGACGGAAGTTGACTGGATCATCTTCCACCATACCAATGTCATACTCATGTTCTTGGAGAAATACAATGTAATCATCTGGCACCGCACTTCTCCTTTCTCTAGTGGATCTCCTTAATGGCATAGGTTCTTGAGGTGGTTGAGTTTGTTCTTCTGGAACAATTTCTGGAATGGGAGGTTCTCCGACATTGTCTTGATTTGGGTCTGCTTCTTGAACGATGTCAGGAGTAGGAACCTGATCAATGTCAATAACAACTGTGGGAATATCAACATATTCCTCTTCAAAGACAAAGTCCCTAACCATATCTCCCCCTGTAAACTCGGCATCCTCAAAGAACCTGGCATTTCCCGTCTCAAATATCGATTTGGTCGTGGGATCATAAAACTTGTACCCCCTGGATCTTTTAGAGTATCCAATAAAATAACAACTAACCGTCCTTGAGTCCAGTTTCTTTTCATTAGGCCTATAAGGCCTTGCCTCAGCTGGACATTCCCAAACATGCAAATGCTTTATACTAGGCTTCTTGCCCGTCCAAAGTTCGTAAGGGGTTTTGGCAGTTGCTTTAGTTGGAACCCTGTTAAGGATATACGCTACAGTCTTAAGTGCTTCTCCTCAGAGTGATTCTGGTAAGGTAGAATGAGAAATCATACTCCTCACCATGTCTTTAAGCGTTCTGTTTCGTCTTTCAGCAACACCATTCATAGTGGGCAAACCCGACATAGTGTACTGTGGGATGATACCGCTTTCCTCTACGAACTTAGCAAACGGTCCCAGACATTGTTCACCTGAACCGTCATATCTGCCATAGTATTCACCACCACGGTCAAATCTGACGCTTTTAATCCTTTTGCTGAGTTGATTTTCAACTTCAGCCTTATAATTTTTGAACACATCCAGCGACTGTGACTTTTCAGGAATGAGATATATGTAGCCATATTTGGAAAAATCGTCTATGAACGTTATAAAATATTGTTGACCATTCCAAGAAGCCGTAGGGAATGGCCCACAAATGTCTGTATGTATAAGTTCTAAGACGTCCAAAGTCCTGTTGGCTTCAAATCTCCTTTTATTGGTTTGTTTCCCCTTCATACAGTTAACACATATATCAAAATCTGTAAAGTCTAAGGGGTCGAGAATTTCGTCTGATACAAGTCTCTCTATTCTCCTTCTAGAGATATGACCCAATCTCTTGTGCCATAACGCAGCTGAATTCTCATTGGTTAATTTTCTCTTTATACCTCGTGTACTTAATTGTAAGGATTCATTAAATGAAGCAATTGTATCAAGTAAATAAAGATTATCATAACCTGATAAAGAACCGGAACCAACTAATTTTGAATCATGAAACAAACTAAATTTTTCATTTCCAAATTAACAAGAATAACCAGATTTGTCCAAAGCTGAAATAGAAATCAAATTTCGTCTAAAAGACGGTACAATAAATGTTTCATCAAGATCCAAATAAAATCCAGTCTTTTTCAATAATCTAAATTTTCCTATGGCTTCAACTTCAACTTTCTTGCCATCGCTCATGTAGATGTATCTTTCACCATTAGTTGGCTTTCGGCATCTCAGGCATCCCTGCATAGACACACTGATGTGAGTGGTTGCACCAGAATCCATCCACCAAGTGTGTTCAGGTACCGAAGTTAAATTAACCTCAGAATAAACCAAATTAAGAAGCATACCTTTTCTAGCACACCAAGCGTGATAATTGGTGCAATGCTTCTTCTTATGTCTTGCAGCTCCATAGAAGAAACAACCCGTACCTTCCAGATCAACCAATCTCTTTTGTTGCTTCTTTTGAGGTGCCGTAACTGTAGCTTCCTTATCATTCTTCCTTTTCTTCCCTTTGTCCTTAGAAGTATTAGCCAAGTGAGCACGTTCTGTATTTTCTTGCTTCAACCTTTCCTCTTCTTGCACACAATGTGAGATGAGCTCATTAAGAGACCAAGTCTCCTTTTGGCTGTTGTAGCTCACCTTAAACTGACTGAAATGTGCAGGAAGAGATATAAGAACCAAATGCACTAGCAAGTCCTCAGAAAGGTCAAGCTTAAGTGCTCTTAATTTTGAAGCAAGATGAGACATCTCCATGATGTACTCCCTAGTGTTCCCCTTACTTTTGTATCTCATTGAGATGAGGTTTGCCAAAAGTGTACTTATTTCAGCCTTTTCATTTTTGGCAAATCTCTTCTCAATGTCCTCAAAGAACTCTTTGGCTGTCTTTATCGTTTCCGATATAGTGCCCCTGAATGCTTCTGGAATGGCCTTCTTCATGATCATCATACACATGCGATTTGACTTCTCCCACCTTTCCATGTCCTTTTTTTGATCAGAGGAACTTTTATCTATAAGAGGTGCCGAAGAAGGAACCCTTAACGCAAGGTCGAGATCTATGACTTCGAGAACTATTAGGAGGTTCTCTTGCCATGATTTAAAGTTGCTACCATTCAGCATAGGAATTGAATTGATGTTGGCAGTAATATTAGAGGCAGAACTAGTAGCTGAAACAGAGAACAAAATAAACAAAACTAAAACAAGATCACATAAGAATCCATAATAACAATAATAAATCCAAATAAAGGTAACCCCATCTCAAGATATCGGGTACTCCATTAATATTTAGTCTTTGGACAGAAATATTAACTTATAAGTGATATCTTGATGCAGTAATCAAACACTGACAATAAGAGCATGTCAAACAATAAATCTTCCTTTGGGCTGATTTATTGCTTACATGTAAAACCGAATAATCATTACGTGTTTATCACCACAGGTGTACATGTAATTCTGTCAAATATTGCCTTCCTATGGGCCGGTCAATATTCACATAAGTTACATAAACACAACCTTTTATATTTCAAAACAAATTAATTTCCACAAGAGAGGCCACTTTGATGACATGTTGCTTCAATTAATTCATCTCAAAATATATATAAAATACCAATATTTGAATTTCAAATTGCACCAAAAAATGACCAAAATTTTAAAAAAATTAATAAAAATAAAAAATTAATTAAAAAAATTAGGTCAAGGTCAACATTGACAGGGTCGGGGCTGGACCGGGTCAGGAGAACCTTACCCGGATCCTAACCCAGCCCCCCTTTATTTCCCCTTTTTTTTAAAAAAAAAATATCTGGTCACCCAGGGGCTTAGCCCCTGGTGACCTTACTTGTCACGGGCCCAGCCCGCGTATGATCCCTCATAAACCAGTCACGGGCCCAACAGGCCCGTGTAATTTTTTTTTTTTAAAAAAAAACTCTACTAGTAACCCAGGGGCTCCCCTGGGTTGTAACTTGTCACGGGCCCAATGGGCCCCGTGTAACTTCAGGTCTGGGTCGAAGCCCAGACCAGCCCAGGGATGCCCTAGGGGTCTCTCGACCCCTTTGGGCGAAACACGGGCAACCTAACGGCCGCCACCTCTATGCAGCGACCAAACAGCCGCAGCTTCTTTACTCTGGTCGACGCCTTGGGGCTACAACCGGAAAGGGCCGATGCCGGCGGTCGAAACCCCGGCGACCGACGAACGGCCCCAACTTTTTTTTTTTTTCATGCGGCTGCCACAGAGGCCGCCGCTTTCTTGTTCAAGCCGCGGCGCTGTCTTTCCGACACGGCCACATGGTCGTCGCCGGAGTCCCTTGTCGTGGTGGTAAGGATGCCGCCGACTACCTTAAACAACTCAGGTCCAATGAAGCTGAATCCATATATATGCATATATCCATAAAACAATTCAACCGAATATATATATAAACAAATCCTTCAAAAGAAGCATAAACAACCAAATATTATTTTTCCTTTTCTTTTCTTTTCTCGGCAACAGTAATGAATCCAAAACCAAACAAAAGCATCAGAACATTAAATGATGTTTCTTTTCTTTTCGGCAAGCGTGCCGTATAATGGAAACCGAATTGTATTCAACTAGAAATTCAAACAATTGTTCTCAAATTCAACAATTTTAAAGAAATTGTAGATTGTTAGATTTGAGAATTGTTATGAGAATCACATTTATAAAAAATTATTGATTCTCAATGATTCAACATGAAGAGGCTCTGATACCACTTGTTAGAATAAAATTGTGATGAAGCTATCATCACCCAGGATCGTTCATGTCAAATCGTCAAGAATATTAATAAGATGCGGAAAGCTAACTTGAATCCATTGATAGAATGTGATTCTTGAGTCCTTTGGTTGAGGATCTTCCAAGTCTGGTACGTAAATCCTCATTCTCAGAATGCTCTGTAATCTCTCTATAGATGGGTAACAGAAAAATAATGTACGTACTGACTTGGGGACCACAACCCCTTTATATAATTGCTAAGCCCTAGCAATTATCCTTAATTATCAATTTAGCCCATCATAAAATTAGTAATTATATTTTTAGTCTCTGCACATAGGAGACCTATACTTAACGATGCATTAAAAGCCCAAAACCTAAATTGATCACTTTTAATTGGACAACCTTATTTGATAAGCCTTTAATTCACATTTATTTAATATATTAGCCCATATATATTGGATTTTGGTCCAACAACGATGATTTCGGTACTTAATAAAAATGAAACACAATCTCTGTGGTACGATATCTTTACTTTTGGTGCACTTTTTACTTAAAACGATTACGCATACTTGCGTATTGGAAATTCCGCAACAATCAACTACACAATTCTATGTAAGATTTTGAATTTACCTTTAACCACAAATATATTTAACTAGACATAATTAAATTAAACAAAAAAATTACAATAAAAATAAAAATAGTACAAACGAGAAAGTTTAGAAATAACCTAGAATTTTGACATGTTTGCGGGTCCATAATGCACATTGACGGCACTCTCTAATTCTCAAAATATTACAAAATAAAAACACTCCAAAAGAAAACTAAACGTTCCAGCCAAAAGACTGAAACTTTCAAAAACTAAAAAGAAATTAGACGTTCCAGCCTAATGGCTGGAACTTCACTCCCAAAAAAAAAAAAAAAAATTCCTCTTTCCTTGAAGGCATTGCCTTTGTATTTATAATATGAGCTTGCAAACAACATAAAAATTAATAATAAATTATAAAATTCTAAGGGTAGGTAATAAAATGCTTGATTCTTTAATCCGTTTGCTTAAAAACGGAAGACAAAATGAGATCGATGAGGACAGCTGTTATCTTAGTTCAAAACTTAGCTCTGGCATGGGGTTTAATGCAGCACAACTGAGGAAAGGAAAGAGGCGTGAGTGTCTCAGCCGTTGGATGCACGAATCCAGATCGATCGCACCTGTTATTGACCCTGATTTTAAATCCAATTACAATTAAACTAGAGAAACTAATTATTTTATAAAATAAAATTTACGAAAATTTTTGAATGTTTATTTAACATTAAACTAAATTTAAACTAAAAACACACTATAAAATAAAAATAAAACTTAGTTAAACCTATAGTTTTAAATCTATTTTACAAAAATTAATTATTTAACATGTGAAAACGCTTCTAAACATTATAAAAAAATATAATTAAACATAAAATCACAATAAAAATACATAACTAACATATTTCACAAACAACACATTAAAATTCTAAAGACCTGTAAAAATGCTTAATTAGAAGATTTAAAACCAATAAAAATGCTAAATAAAGGATTAAAACCTTGTAAAACGTGCATTTTTACTTGTTACCAATGATAGATGTAGATGGAGATTGAAGGAAAGTCAGTAGTGGAGGGATGGATCCATGGCCGAGGTTGTACTGTTGCACCAAGATTGTTAGTTGGGTTGTGGAATTAGGAGATACAATTTCCTAGTTAAAAAAAAAAATAAAGGGACGGTCATATTACTTTTTTCAATATCGTTTATTTTTTATCCTTACTTGAAATGATAGAAAATGCTACTTTTTAAAACTAATTGTAGTATATATTAGCTTTTGAAATATTTGTAATAAATGTCAAATTTAATTATAATGTAAATAATTTATTTACCATTTTATTTTTATCGTAAATAATTCTTATTTACGTAATAAATAGATTTATGATGCAACTAATATATTTACCTTCTTTTTTACAATGTGAATATTTTTTATTTACATTGTAAATATAACATTTACTATAAATATTTTCAAAACATGATATTTACTTTAAAAAGTTTCAAAAACCTAACATTTTCCTCATTCTCCCTTAAAAAAATTGATTATGCAAATAATGAGTAATAAAAAATTGTTTTAAAATTGCACAAAACCGACCATCTTGAGACGGTTTTTGTTATTCCGTTAAGCTATATGCTTTAAGTTTCCACGTCCTTAAAGATAAACAAATCAGAACATAACTTGCAAATCAAAAAAGCTTTTTTTGTTTCTAAGAGAGTTTTGGATAGTATTGGAAGATCGAGCAAACAGTAGCTTTCAAGTTTAACCAATATTCCTTTCTAATAATATTCAAAAAAAAAAAAAAAAAGAAAACTGATCCTTTCTAATTTTAAATTTACTACGCGCTACTTTCTATATTGAGTCATTAAAGATAAAGTCCAACGTTATCTTTAATTAGAATCCTGTTTTTTCAATCAAAATCCTTTTATTGGCACAAAAGTTTCTAAATTATTAATCATAGTGAAAAACTCTTCCATACACTACATCCCTATTATATATGTGAACAAAATTGAAAGCTATAACTTACGCGTAATTTCTTCTCCTCCATTATGCACGGAATTAATAAGCAAGTGCACCACCACAGGTTTTCAAAATTTCTTGTCCACATTCTTAATCAGGCAAGTATATATTACTTAAAAATAGTATTCAATCAAGCATTTCACCAGTCTGATATATGTAACATTTTTCGTTTACAAATACAATATTGTTTGTGTGATATTTAAATTGTTTAAACGTAACATCTAATGTTATGTGTTGGACTTCATTTATTTAGTATTACATGTAAACAAATTAAATATTATATAGATGTATAATCAATATCACATTTGTGAATGATGAGAATTACATATGTCCGATTGCTCATGGTGTTTTTTTTTTTTTTTTTTTTTAGTTAAGGATTACGACTGTTCAGGGCGCTTGAGTGTAGACTATTCTTAATAATATTATATAATGATATGTCACAAGTAATTATGTGATTATATATATATATATTGGCACAATAAAAACGCTAGCACTACTAGTGTGTTTAATCTTAGAGAAAAAAGGAAATCAAGGTAAGACCTATAATTTATGGAGGGGGATTAGAAGGCATGCATGCACGCCATCTTAAAATGTAAACTACGTATACTGAAAGCCGAGGACATTTAAAAATAACCAAGATTTCCTTTTTTTTTATGGAGCTCAACTTTGTTTTCCTCGAGGAATTAAATGCACGCCGATTGAAACGATACGCACTAAAAAAAGAAAGCATTCATATTTCTTTGATTGAATCAATAGTTTAATTGTTTTGTTTATTGAACTGGATTTCTCACAAAAATAAATAATATACTATCCCATTTTGGATGATTTACTAGAATACCGAGTCTATACGTTGGATTTCAAACGTTATGCTTTTGTAAAGTGGTTTATATTATTTATAGCTTAATCAACACTTAAGTTTTAAAATAGTGTGCTCGGTTTAATTATAAATGTTGCTAGGGATGTTTATGAAACAAGCTAAAACTAGGGTGCCCCCTCATCCTTTTTTTCCCCACCTATATAATATAGGTATCTATAAATTATATCCTTAAAAAATTATTAAAATTTGAACAAACTTCTCCTAAAATATTGAGTATAAACCGGCTATTTTGATGAGTGGTGGGAACCCACTTTTTCACTTATAAACAGTGTAAAGCTCTCACATGCTACAGTAATAATAAAAAATAATCTACAGTGTAAAACTCTTATATGCTACAATAAAAGTGGTCTTAACCAACAGTTCCCACCACCCTTCCAAACACCCTTATACATTATAAGATATTAGCCCTCTGACAAAAATCCTCTCCGTCATTGTGAAATTTGCTAATTTGTTTAATCCAATCCAATCCGTCAGATTGGATTGGATTATGAAAAACATAAATTAGTTTTGGATTGGGATTTTGCCAATCCATATAGATAGGAATATGAATTGAATATCTCTCAATCTGTATAATTTATGAATCCGAACTACATATATTGTATAAATTATATATATACATATACATATACATATACACACAAAATTTTAATAAATACAGTTAGCCTATGCTTTTATAGTAATGTGTTCAAAGTTTATATGCTTAAAAAGAAGAAGAAGAAGAAGAAGATTAGCCCAATTACAAAGACCAAAACTATTTACTCATGTCTAAATTAGTTTATTTAAACTTGTTAGTTATAATGTTTTGTAATGTTACAATTTAGTTTATTATTAAAGACTTGCATTCTATTGGATCGTATAATATATTGGATTTTATTAAATTATGTAATGTTATACTATGTTAATTTTAATTGTCAGTTTTTTAATAAATTTAAATGTTCAATCTGTGAATCTAAGAAATTCAATCCGCAAAATCCGTAGTATTCTAATTGAATCGGGGTGTTTATAAATTAGATTTGGATTGAGATTTTTTCAATCTAATATATACAGATTGACCCTTAATCCGTATGATTCATGAACACCCGTAAATGTTGCAATATGGACCCCACTAGTACCTGACATGAACTATGTTTGTGGAAATTGCTTATAAAAATAACATCTTTCCGTTCCCTTCATATGGTCATCATCTACAATCCTTCTTGCTCTTCGTTTCTGAAAAACATTCTTTGATTATTCATTCATCTTTTAATATAGTTGTTCTAAACCTTTTTCACTACCCAACCATCACAATATCATCAACACTTCTAGAACTTCTAGTGATCTTAATTGCTGTCGTCTTGAATCATTTAGAACCCTAGAGATGAATGTTCCGAAAAGCATAACCGACTCTGCCGAGCTAAGATTGTCTTGGCTACGTTGTCAGATTATTGGAGGAAATGTCGAATTTGATTCTCCCTTTGGAAAGCGAAGACTTACTTATGCCGATCACACTGCTTCTGGCCGATCACTTCACTACATTGAAAACTACATCATCAACAATGTTCTTCCCTTTTATGGTATGCTATGAA
This sequence comes from Artocarpus heterophyllus, assembly GCA_025403435.1. Classification (NCBI taxonomy): domain Eukaryota; kingdom Viridiplantae; phylum Streptophyta; class Magnoliopsida; order Rosales; family Moraceae; genus Artocarpus; species Artocarpus heterophyllus. Next base: position 16,872,774 of record CM046339.1, read on the forward strand.
ATTATTCATGTACAGCGTCCCTAGCTAGCTACTTTTTTCTTTTTTTTTTCCCTCTAATGAAGAGAAGAAGGGGCTGGCGTCAGATTGAGCTGGAACATCATCACTAGATTGGCACCCTATGATAAACACATCCAGCAAAAAACATCTCACGCAAATTTAATAAAAAGAAAAAAGAAATACAAAATTCAAGAAGAAAAAAAAAAAGAAAAATGATTAATTGCAAAAATCCCCCTATGGCCCTTCTAACGAAAACTTTTTGGTTGCTACAATATAAAACTCTAATATTTTATAGTGATGAGAAAAAGTGAGCTATAGTGTAATCCTCTCACATGTTATATTTTTTAGTTCAAAAATTTTAGTTTGACGAAAACCCTGTTGTACTTATGATTTTTAGTTTAAAAATTTTATTTGGCGAAAACCCTGTTGTACTTATGATTAATTTTTTTTTTTAATGGAAAAAAAAAATCAAGACCCTCTTGCACACTAAACTGGTGTTTGACTAATTAAATTAATAGAAGTGTAGTAATTATAACGTATACGTCCTTATAAAGCGCCAAAAAAATATCCTTTTTTTTTTTATTTTTTCAATACGCATTTTCGATTCTCATAAGGTTTTCTCTTTCCAATCAGCTGATCACGTACCAATTAGTGCGAATATTTTTGACAAATTAAGAATAATTAACTAATAGCATTTGTACATGAAAAACTGTAATTCCCTTTTTTCAAATATCACAGAAGTTTATAATTTCAACTGATAAACTACAGCTTATACTAATTAAGTACGTATTCCAAGCGTAGGACGTACAATAAATTATTTTGTGGCTAATTTGCTAAAATAAAATACTAAGCCCAGCACTTGCTAATTTATCCATTGACTAACCATAAATTGTTGCTAATCTCATCGTTCAAAAATTAGTGAAACATTGCATGAATCTTCTAACTTTCTGTGAGTTATAAGTTAAGACTTTTTTATGGTATGTTGATTAATCATTTGAGAACATCAGCAATATTCACTGTCATTAATTACTAATCACTTCTACAATCTGCATGCATAATATATATACATGAAGGAAATACACACACATGTGACAGTCACGTGGGCCATCGAATGACAAAAATGGTGCACGAAGCAACCAACTACGTAAAGAAGTGCTTAGGAGGTGGAGAAGACGATGCCCTCTTGTTTTGTGGGTCCGGCGCCACCGCAGCCATAAAGAGGCTCCAAGAAGTGATAGGTGTGGCCGTACCATCAATCTTAAGAGACAGAGTTATAAAATGCTTAAGCAATGAAGAAAAATGGGTTGTTTTTGTTGGCCCTTTTGAACACCACTCAAACATCCTCTCATGGAGGCAAAGCTTGGCTGAAGTGGTTGAGATTGGTTTGGATGGAAATGGGCTATTTGATATGGAAGCATTAAGGATACAAATTGAGTACTACAAACATGCAAATAGACCTATTTTGGGCTCTTTTTCTGCTTGCAGTAATGTCACTGGAATATACTCTGATACTAAGGCAATAGCTCAGCTTCTTCACCAATATGGAGGTTTTGCTTGCTTTGATTTTGCCGCTAGGTACGTATACGTTTTGAGAAATTTCGAAGAATTTCCAATTAAAAAAAAAAACCTCAGCTTTAGATTTATGAATGAATGTTGAAAGGTTTTATTTGTGTGATACAAGCGGTATATATAGATCTAAACCAAAAAACAATGCGTCATTATATAAATAAAATATAAAAAAATTGTAGCATGCCATCTAATTTATATATATATATATATATATATATATATATATATATATATTCTTCTAGCTATGAAGAATTTGTTCAAAATCATCCTAGTAGCTTACGATCACTTGGAGGCACAAAATTTTTAGTAGACTACCTTAAAAAATAGAGTTATTTACTTTTTTATACCCTGCATGTTAGATTTATTCAAATAATACATATTTAGTTTTTTATCTCATCAAATTTACACATTCATATTTGAATTTAATACACAAATTTATACCTTTTTTTTTGGATCAATATTCAATTTTGACCTAAAATGTTGCCTAAAAAATACCCTCAAATTAAATAATAAGAGAACTTTTTTTAAAACTTCAAAAAAAAAAAATTTACACTAAGGTTTTTAACTTCAAAAATGTATATAATGCCTTTAAAAATAGGTGTTTTATGCGTCTTTGTTTTCTTCTTTTTTTTGAATGTTTTAATTTTTTTTCTCTTTTAATTAAGGATAATGTAGTCATATTAAAGATAAAAAATCAACTATTATTAGAGGTAAGGATATAAATTTTTATCTTAAATCTAATTCGAAGGTATACATTTGATAGGATCAAAACAAAAAATATAGTTTTTGAATTAATCTAAAACAGATAGTATAAAAAGATAACTATCTCTTCAAAGTATAAATAGATAATTTTTTTTTATCAAACATGAAGATGATACGTCATGGACGTTAAAAAATCGAGACAGGGTACAAGAAGATTTTCTCTCATAATACAAGGTCACAACTCTAACTATTAAAAACGTATAGAAAGTACAAATTTTAAGAAATGAGTGGAGCTCCTTCCCCCTTTAACTATATGGGGCTCCACTAATACTTACGATAGTGTGATTAAATGGGTGCTGTTTAATATATGATATGATTAATTTGGTCAAGCAAATCATGATGTGTGTAGCGGTCCTTATGAGGAGATTGACATGAGGTCTGGCGAGAAAGACGGGTTCGATGCTATTTTTCTTAGCGCACACAAATTTATTGGTGGGCCAGGAAGCCCAGGGATTCTTCTGATGAGCAAGGCTCTTTACCAGCTGAGATCTTCTGCCCCATCAACTTGTGGAGGTGGAACTGTTGCTTATGTTAATGGCATCACTGAAAAGGTAATTAAAAACTATAATATCTTATTTTTTAAGGGATTATATTAGTATATTCCAATTTCGTAATCATTCATGAAAGTTTGGGTATTTAGAAAAAGAGTTTAAACTCGAGAGTTTAAACTGTACATGTAAAAGCTTTATAATAGTTTTTTTTTTTTTTTAAAAGTACAAGCACCTATAAAGTATCATCGTATAAGAACTTGCCCTTTGCTTGCATTCTTTTTCCTATAATTTGCTTCCCTTTGACCTATTGCCTTATAAGGCTTCTTTTTTTTTTTTTTTTTTTTTTTTTTTTTGTTGTCTATTTTGTTATTTTGCAACGAACGAATTATCTTCAGAGATACTCAAATAGAAAATACGAAAGACGAGTACCCTCTTGTGAGGGGATCATAAAGATTTATTTCTCTCTGAAACACTATAAGAGAATTATGGTCTCACTCTCTCATTTGGTGCGTGGCTAAGAGGTGGAATTATAAAAGCTTGATATAAACTAAAGCGGTGAATTAAGGGAGCACATTTTCAAATTTTTATGTGGTATTTGAAAGGTGGTAATAATTGTTGGTTAGAACTATTTTTATTGTAGCATGTGAGAGCTTTACATTATAGTAATTCTTTTTTATTATTACTGTAGCATATAAAAACTTTACACTGTTTATAATTGAGTTTGTGGTGAGAATGATGCCCACCACCCAACCAAATATAGAGTTAATTTTTTTTTTTAAACCAGTGAAGAATACTGGTTTTTCTCGATTCTTGAATAAAATATTAATTTTATACGACTGCAGGACACCATATATTACGACGACATTGAAGAAAGGGAGAACGCGGGCACTCCTCAAATAATCCAAACAATAAGAGCTGCTCTTGCTTTTTGGATCAAGGAATTCATAGGTTTCGAAATTATTCAAAGGCAAGAGCATGTCTACGCAGAGAAAGCACTGCAGAGGCTTCTGGCCAACAAGAACATACACGTTTTAGGAAACACAAGTGTCAAACGACAAGCCATTCTGTCGTTTCTTATCTATTCCACAACAAATTCTTCTTCTTCTTCTTCTTCTTCTTCTTCTTCATCAATAAGCCTGAAAAATGGGAATAATCAGGTGGAAGGGCTTGACAATGGGAACGCTAGAGATAAGCCTCTTCATGGAGCTTTTGTGGCGGCTTTGCTTAATGACTTGTTTGGAATCCAGGCTCGCGGCGGGTGTGCTTGTGCTGGACCATATGGTCACTGTTTGCTCCAAGTTGACGAGACTAATTCCCAAACCTATCGATCCGCAATTCTAAAGGTTAATGACTCTATGCATCACTTAATTTAGGAATAGTTATTCAAATTCTAGACCTCAGTAGTTATAAATTTACTCTTTAGGCTAAATCTACAACCTACTTTGATGCAGTCGTCTTTCACAATTCACCATGCTTACAAGTTAAACGGGGGTAGTAAGCTCCATCATACGTGATGTTGAGTTTTACGGCCGGAGCCTGAAGGACACCTCGAACGTATTGTCGAGGAGGCAGCCTGGCTCGACCTCGAGTGTCCCAGCCGAGTTAGATCCCAGCTGAGTTTCCAATGAGGTCGGGAGCCTCCACATGGATTTGCCTCCCGCGGGGGAGCGTGTCCCCCAGGAGTCAAACATTTTTCCTGTTGGATAAGAGAGTTTTAAGATGCTCTCAGGTATCAATCTCTACGTTCGAGGTGCCCGCCAGGCTCCGGCCGAAAAACTCCACACCTCAACAATACGACCAAAACAAAACAAAAGGGCTTTGACTGATCTCTCATGGAGCTTTTCTAACGTAAAGGACATTTTATGTTTCATTCGCATAATGACTTGAAATTTGACCAAAACAAATAGTACACATAGTGTCAATTAAAATCCTCTTCAATGCCTTTGAAAACCCTTAAAAATTGACAGATTGAAACATTCACGAGTTATTAGTTACGTGATATTGCCATGTGACTACTGCCTTTATTTAAATTTCAAAAAACAAATCAATTACATGGTTAGAGACCGATGACAAAACTATCATTTTATAAAAAGTTTAGGCGCTCGTAATGTGAAAAAGAAAGTCTCATTTTAACATGGTGTAACATTTTCTTTTTCCGGAAATAACCATGGCAAAAACATAATGTAATTTTGTTATTAATGGGTAGGGTTATGCTGGAGTCAAACCTGGGTGGACAAGAATCAGTTTTCCCTACTACATGTCCAATGAGGAATTTGAGTTTATCTTGGCTGCAGTGGAATTTGTAGCAGTTTATGGACAGAGGTTCCTTCCTTTGTACCACTTCGACTTCAAAACAGGAAGTTGGACTGCCAAAAAGAAGGCGAAAAAGTACCTAATTGGAGACAAGTACATTAGTTGCAATGCTCCTGATGCCTTGTCTTTGGATACAAAGGATACTACACATGCAAAGCCTCGAGAAATATGCAAGAATGAAGACCCTAAACCTAACGGATTGTTAGTCCAGAAGTTTTCATTTTATCTGAGAACTGCCATGCAGATTTCTTGTTTGTTGCCCAAGTTTCCTTTGCAACGTAAGTTTCAAGGGGAGCTAGACCTTAATTTCTTGCACTTTAGAATTTAAAAGTTGTGTCTGTTTTCTGGGGTGCAAGTAGAACATAAAAGATATGTATTAATATTTTATGAATCTTGATGATCAAGGTACAAGGAGATGTCTAAAGATCGCAGGTGACTGAATTAAAGTGGGAAACCCAATTCTTAAGGAAAGAATGATTTCTATTTGTTATAAGATCGTTGGTTTTAGGCTTCTCTCTAATGTTTTGAAAGATTGGATTATGTCTTCTAGAGTTTCCTCTTTATGTTCTTGGTTGTTCTATTTTCTCTTGTTTTTCGTTGTTGCTGCAAATGGAGCAAGGGATGAAATATTTATAGCTGCAACTCTAGGGAGATATGGAAGTCCTTTCCATGGGTCCCACTAGAATAGCAATTTGGGAAATCCATCCAATCCATTCTCTACGTCTCTTATTCTTCCCACAACCTCATTTTTCTTGTTCTTTCCGTGAGTTAACCAAAATGAAGCTGCTTGGTCATATCGTCATATCGTCATATCCTCTTAATTTCTCATATAAACTTGTAATCACGGCAGCGCACATGCATTCTACTCAAGGCTTACAGGCACCACTTTGTTTTGCTTTTCTTTATTAAATATGAAACCTATTTCCGGTTTTTGCTTCTAATGATCCATTGACAATGTCTTTCTTTTTTAATGCACTTTTTTGCTCTTCGGCAATGTATATATATAAGCGCCATATTTTTAAGAAAAAAATAGCATTATAGAATCTCAATCATTTTCTTCTTCCTATTATCCACTTTTCCGTTATGAGAATGTCTTCTCCAAGCAGGACTCTTTCACTCTCTCACTGCTCTGCCCCCTAATCCTTTGGAACTTATCAACAACATGAAGAAACAAGTTGTTGCTGATGTGGCGCATTAGGATAGGCAATAACTCCTTGTAACAGATTAAGGATATGTCTTGGTTTGAATTAGTCAAATAATGCTTAAAGGCAGTTTTGTAATTAATCTTATTGTGTGTTGTATAAATAAGATTAGGATATAGTAGGTTGGGCGTTAGCTTATGTTTTCTGGTTTATTCTCAATTGTAATACTGATTGTTAGATAGAGAAAGTGTCTCGGTTGTAACAGGGGATTAAGGAAATTGAGGAGTGAGAAAACTTGAGAGAAGAGAGAAATTGGGAGATTCTTCAAATCTAAGAAGAGAGTTTCTTTGAGGGTGTTATGTTGTTCATACTTTTATAATCAAAGATCAGTCTATGTGCGTGGAGTCTCGAGGACGTAGGCATCCTTTGGCCGAACCTCGTAAAAATCTCGTGTGTCTCTTGTGTCCTTAAATAACTTATGTTTGAGTTTTTTGATTAATCTTGAATCTATTCGGTGTGCGAATCAATCTTGCTGGTGAATTTGTTGTTCAATCGGTCTTTAAGTTTTCAGCAATTAGTATCAGAACTTCTGAGACCTAAGTGTTGTCAAGTGTATGCACGAGATGAACTTGATGTGTCAAATGAAGGTGCGACCCTTGGTCACAATGAAGAAAAAATTCTGTGAATGCTCGAAGTGGACCTTCCCTCCACGGTAAGGCGGGGCAAAAGATGCGGTGAAGACCTCGAGGTATGGGTTATCGTTCAAAGGAGGGGCCGTGGTATTTTGTTTGAAGGGAGAATTATTAGAGGTGCAAACAAAGTCCTACATTAACAACAAATAGGAGCTATAATGGGTTTATAAGAGGGTGGGTTATTTTACTCAATAGGTTAACTTTTTGAGTTGGAACCTCGTTCTTTTATAATGAAGCCCATGGTTCTAATAATTGGTATTAGAGCTAAGGATTCTTGAAGAATAGCGATGGCAAAGTATGATTTCGAAGGTTTATGGGCAAAAACGACTTTGGGCTATGGTGTCTGAAGATGAGGGCTTTTCTCGTACAGTAAGGGCTTGAAGAGGCTCTGAATGGAGAAAAGAATCAGTCCAAATTACTGGAGTTCCAGTAGTTATGACCTTTAATTCTTGAAGAAGATACTTTAACCATAAAATTTCTGCTGTTGTAGACGCCAAGCTCCTATATTCAGCTTCGGTACTCGATCTTGAAATAGTAGCTTGTTTCTTCAAACTCCAAGTGACTAAATTATTTCCTAGATAAATACAGAATCCTGTAGTAGAACATCTGTCATCAAGGTCAGTAGCCCAATCTGCATCGCAATAATTTGTAAGATTCAAGTAGCCAGATGGAACAAAATAAAGACCATAGGTAATTGTTCCTTTGAAATATCTGAGGAGCCTTTTTCTACCTTCCAATGACCTGACAGAGGGCAATGTATAAACTGACCGACTTTATTTACTGAGAAGGCAATTTCGGGTCTAGTGATTGTGACATATTGTAAAGTCCCTATAATGCTTCGATAAATTTTGCCACCTTCCATAGGATCGCCGTTCCAAGCTGCAAGAGATTGACCATTGATCATGGGACATTTTTCTTCAATCATTTTGGCCTTCTTCAACAAGTCAGAGATATATTTGGTTTGAGATGGTTGTAGCCCCTAAGAGGTAGTGTTGACTTCAATTCCCAAAAAATAGTGTAAAGGTCCTAAGTCTTTTAGTGAAAGGACTTTGTTTAGGAAAGAAATGAGTTGTTGAATTTCTTTATCGTCACTGCCTATTATGATTATATCATCCACATAAACAAGCACAAAGAGAGGTGTTATTTTTGAACCTTAAAAACAAAATGGAGTAAAGCCAAGCTGTTTTAACGATTCCTTGAGTTTGTCGAACCAAGCCCGAAGGGCTTGTTTGAGCCCATAAAGCGCCTTACGCAGCTTGCGGACTAGATGAGTACTTCTAACCTTCTCAAAACCAGGAGGCTGCTGCATATAAACATCTTATGTTATTGTTCCATTTAAGAACGCATTATTGCATCCAACTGATTGATCTTCCAATTCTTTGCCAAGGCTATAGTTAGGACTACTCTCACTCTAGCTGGTTTAACTACTGGGGAAAATGTTTTAGAAAAATCAAAACCTGCAGTATGGTGAAATCCCTTGGCGACTTGTCTCGCCTTGTACTTGGAGATGGAACCATCGGAATTTTTCTTGATTCTGAACACCAATTTGCATCCAACTAATCTTCTATCACTAGGGAGGGGCACCAAAGACCAAGTATTATTCCGTTGAAGAGCATTATATCCCTCCATCATTGCATTCTGCCATTTTTGTGGAAGTCAAGGCATCCTAAGCTGTGTTGGGCTCAGTTCCGTCGAGTAACTCAGCTGTATATAGCTTGGGTTCGAAAATTCCAAGCTTAGACCTTGTCAACATGGTGTGAGTGTTGATGGCATCTTTCACAACTGGTGCTTGCCTCCGTTTGACTTGTGAGTATTTTTAGTATCTTTCACAATAGACTCTGGAACAGTATCTGTAACATTTTCAACATTGGCAACTTGCTCTATAGGTGAAAAGGGTATTGGAGTTGTGTTAGAATGTGAGGGAGGAGATCGTGTATTGGAGTTGGGAGAATGAACTGAGACAATAAAAGTGTTTAGATGTTTAGAGAGGAAGCTGTCTCCTCTATATTTTATTGAACAGATGGTGAAAATTCATCATTTTAAGTTAAAGATGAAACAAGTGGAGGGATCAACAACGGAGAAGAATGTAGGAACTGTTGAATTTGTTTTTCCACATTTTGCTGAGGGAAACTGTTTCTCAAGAAAAACGACATCTCTAGATATATAAATTCTTCCATTTTGTGCCAAACATTTGAAACCTTTGTGTTAGTAGCTGTAGCCAAGAAAGGTGCAAGGCTGAGATCTAAACTGTAATTTATGAGATTTGGTCGGCATTCAATTGATAAGAAAGACACTAGAGGAGAATACATCATCGTAATATTTTAATGGCATGGAGGCTTGAGCTAACAAAGGTTAAACCAGTTTCTACAATATGTCTATACTTATGCTCAGCTACTCCATTTTATTTAGGAGTATGAGGACATGAGAGTCTATGAAATATGCCAAGAACTTGAAAAAAGGTAGTTGATGATCTTTATTCACTACCCAATCAGATTGGACAGCTTTGATTTTTTGTCTAACTGTTTTTCAACCAAAGATTTGAAATTTTTTAAAACTTGGAAAACATCATATTTGTTCTTGAGCAGATACAACCATGAGTATTTAGATTAGGCATCAATGAATGAGACATAGTATTTATAACCATTAGTTGAAGTAACAAGGGAAATGCCCCGTAAATCAAAACGAATCATTTCAAGTGGTTTATTCTATTCAGTGCTAGAGTTTAAAAATCGCAATTTGTGACTCTTTCCCATTCAACAAGCAGTGCAGAAGCTAAAGAAATTTTCTATTGATTTTTGAAGGTTACAATTGAAAAAGAACCTTTTTGACAATATCCAAAGTAGGATGGCCCAACCTTTGATGCCAAAGATCAAGTTCAGTGTCTGCAACATTTATTGAACCACTAGTTTCTAAATGAAAACAGCTAAGATTAGATGGCTTGACTGGCCTAGTTCTAGAGACTGCAACAGAATGGCTACGTTTTAGTATTTTTATTGAACAAAAAGACCGAAGACAAGACTCTTAGGCCACGGTTAACTTGGACTTAAAATTTGGTGCTAGGGACGAAGATAGAGTGAGCTTGAATGATAGAGTCCATTCTTAAGAGCTCCCAATCCATGACTTAGTCCTCAACAAAACAAAAATATGGGTGGAATTCAAAACCAGAATTGTCACTTGCAAATTGGGAAACACTTGCAAGATTTTTTATGATGTGCGGCACATGAAGCAAGTCTTTGGGCACAAAGTTTCGTGAGTGTGTTGAGTGTTGAGTAGGTGATGTCTCCAGTGAAGAACAACATAAAGCAGAGTTGCCAATATTAGAAATATTCAAACCTACACCATTGCCCATATGAAGTTTGTTACTTCCATGATACTCAGATCCGCCAAGGTTGAGGTTGCTGAGGTCATTAGTCACATGATTGGCAGCCCCCGAGTCCGGATACCAATTGAAATCACCAGACGTTTCAGAAGGAGCCAGTGAAGCAGTCATGGTGAAAGCATTGTCAAGAGTTGTTGGAGTTGTTATGTTGTAGGCTTCAATTTGAAGAGTTGAAGCCTTCAAATGAAGCATCGAAATGGTAATAGCAGTGTTGGGCAGTGTGACCTAACTTACCACATATTTGACACTGAGGACAGTTTCCATTGTTCCAGCCACGTCTTCGTCCTCTATTTCCTCGTCCACCATGGTTTCCAGGCTGAAAAGGGGGTTTGTTGTTAGAGTTGGCACGTTGTTGATGGTTGCCTTGTTTCTGATGGTTCTGGCAGTGAATATTCAGCTCCGAGAGTGCTCTCTAGATTAAGTGAGAATAGCAATGCACCAACATCTTTCAAAGTATATGATTCTACGCTAGAAGTCACAAGCATAATAACTGGGTCATATTCATTTCCAAGCCTAGAAAGGATGTGCAAGATTTGGTCTAGCTAAGAGAGACGATGCCCAGCTACAGCCAAAGCATCAACACAAGCTTTCATTTTGTTGAGGTATTCCCTCATGGACATAGACCCCTTTTTCATGGTTTGCAATTATAACTTGTAGTACATGATGCAAGCTGGAGATTGAGAGGTGTAGCCCTTTTCAAGAGAATCCCAAATATCATTAGAAGTATCATTTCCCACCATGGTGACAAGAATAGCCTCTGTTATAGAAGCCAAGAGCCAAGACACAAGAAGTTGGTCTTAACGGTGCCAAGCTGTGAACTCAACGGGGCAAGTAACGGTGCCAAGAAGAAATCCTTCGAGACCAAATCCACAACCTCCTGTAAGGACTTGTTGCCTCCACAACAAATAGTTAGAGTTAGTGAGACGAATGGTTATGGCTTGGTCTATAGGATTCACAATTTGCATGGGTAGTAAAGATGGGTTGAGAACTGGGTTTAGAGACTGCAGGGTAGGTTGCTGATTGTTTTGTGGTGGGTTATTGATTTTGCAATGGTCTGTTTTTTCTTGTAGGTCAGACATGGAGGTGTTGGATGCTATAACCAAAACAGTGTAAAAAATGGTATGATGCGGTGTAAGTACACTACTTAAGTAAAACACAAATAAATGAAATATTATGTTTGGGTTTCAAAAGTGAACCAAAGAGAATGTTAGAATATTTTAGACTGCTCAAGTATATATTTCTTCTGTGTTTTACCCTAACAGTATAAGGAAAATACTATACGGCAAAAAACATACTGTGTAAAGTAAGAGGGGCCCACTAAGGGGACACCTAAAGGGTTTGGATTGGACAGGATTGGACCACCACATCCCTTGATCTGGTCCAACCTCTTAATGGCAAGTTAACCCTAATTATAATTAGGGTGGTGAGTCACCTAGCTAGAAAAAAAATCTTAAGTGAAGGAATTGGATTAAATACCTTAGTTAAGTGAAATTTTCTCTCATTTTTTCCTGCCACCATACACCGCAACCCTTGTTTCTCTTCCAATTTTGTTCAAAACAAATTCCTCACATAACCTCTTCCAAGCAAGTTTCAAGTAGGATCAAGCCTTAAGCTCAAGGTTTTCTTAATTTTCAAGGTAAGATTCAACTTTTTCTAATTTTTTTTTTCAGATTGAAGGGGGATTTGATACGGGTTTTTCTTGTCATGAATCATGCCTAGGAAGTTGACAAATCAAGGCTGTTGAAGGTGTACCAACTCACCACTTTTCTTGGGTAAAAACCTAACTTCCAATTTCAAGTTCTTTGTAATGTTTGCCTTGTTTTGTTTTGTTCTCAAGTGTGGCATGTAAATATTTAAGTAGCTTATGGCATGTTAACCTAATTTTAAGGTATGTGATGGTGATGAGTAGGAAAATTAGGGTATGCTTAGAACTTAATTTGGCTTTGAAACAAAGTAGATTTGTAAACTTTGTGTGATTTTTTTTAAGGAAATGGAATTTGGCATATTCAAACATGATTATTTACTAAAGAGGTTTTATAACTTGCTCAAAACAATGGAGTGTATAGTGTTTAAAAGCAAATTTTTGTGAAAATTAATAAAGGACTGAATTGAAAAGATTTTCACAAACTCGGCCATTTTGAAAAATGGGCGAAAACTCCACTGTACAGTGAAAATTTTAGAAAAGTTAAAACACGAAAGTTGTAGATATCGGCGAAATAGTTAGAAATCATGGACGGTTTGTTGAAATTTGCAATGATTTGTGAAATATGAATTTTACAAATTTTTATCACAAAATTTCAATAAAAGTAAAAGGACAAAAAAATATTAAACAAAAGGAATTTAGGTAGAAGACTTTAGAAGAATTTAACCCTAGCGAAAAATTGGGACTAACGGTTTGGTCCTGGGGACAAAATCATCAATATCTTCAACATCCAGGATAAAATTGCAAAGTTTTGTTAAATTTGGGTTTTATTGCAAAATAAGAGAACCAATACCTTGAATTTTGTCCCATTGCCAATAAACGGCATTTTTGTGTGAGTTAGCAAAAAAGGGGCCCAAAAAGTTTGAAAAGGCCTGTCAAGGGCAAAAACATCATTTGCTTGCAAAATGGCCCCAATGGACCCCAAAACGTCCAAAATAGGAAAAATGCCTTTAGTAAGAATTTTCCCCTTTCGTTAGAAAAGATAAGGCAACATGAACCAAGAGAGGTTGATCCCTTAGTGATTGGAGGTTGTGAATCGAATAATAACCCGATTTAGCAATTGGCAAATACATTTTATTGACATATAGATGAATGGAGATAATTTGGCTAATGAGGCTAATGATGATACAATCGGCCAAATAAGACACTATACGATTAGCAGGGGAATCAGAATTCAGTCTACGCTGTAGCATACTTATATAAGTTCAAACTCCACTTACAGTATGGGATAGAGGGTTATTGGAAAAAGTAGTTATATAAATGTATTTATGTATTTAATATATTTAAAGAAATGTGCATGTTGTGCACATATTATAAGTAAATAGATCATTATGCATGGTATGGCAACCTTAATTAACGAACTGGTAAATGAATCACCAAACAAAGAGAGAGGTGTTGTCCTAGCTCCCGATTCAAGAGGAGTTCTAAGTTATGTTTTTAGTCTTGGTGTTACGATGACCCACGTGTGCATATGGTACAAACGCTCGGGCCCTAGTTAAAGATTAAATTATGAAGAAAATAATGAATGTTCATAAATAAGCATAAATGGATCATGCATATAAGTAGGCTATGCATGTGGGCTATTTTTGGACTCATTGAACATTAGCTCACTTAGTTATTTCATACTAGAGGTAATATAGCTAAAAGGTTAGAGTAAATTCACTGATGAGCTGGTGGCAGAACATGAGCAATGTGTAAACCAGGGTATAGATACCGCCACTAAAATGCTTTCGCTCTATATGTATATTAAATAAATTTGGAACTTGTTGCAGAGTAAGTATTAAATATAAATTATTATGTAGTACAAGTAAGATGAAACTCTTTTGAGAAATGTTATGTTAAGAATATATATATATATATATATATATATATATATAAAGGAGGTTTGTACACGAATGTGTGCTTAAATGTTAAAAAAAAATTATTCTTAGATTTTTATAGCTACGTAAGTAAGAAAAGTGTTAAGGTACGACCCGAAAAATGACAAGTCATCACATTGGAGCTATTTAGCTCTGATGCCATATCGAGTCTTAAGAAAAAAAATATACATGAATGTAATAAATATTGGATATTGTATTAAATCAACTCATTTACAACAATTGTTATACATCACAATTTATAGTCAAAGCTATGTATGACAAAAGGGAGAAAACCTCTCAAGTGGTAGACAAGGAATATTCTAGTTACGGGGAATTATGGTTGCAAAGAATAATGCTGAGTCATTGGACCGTTGAGTGGCTGAGGTTGGAAAGTCCCGAGGTGTTGACAACAACATCTTCCGGCGAGTGGAGAATTAGTGGGAGTTGTTGTGATTATGTCTTCTAACAAATGCTGACAATATATGTCATGTGTTTGTGTCCTTTTTTTTTCCTTTAAAAGCATGGGTCTCTTTTGTATCATATATATATATATATATGATAGGTATGAAAGTGAAGAAACATAGTAGGGTTATTTATTATATCAATCTCAATATATTGAGAAAATATTTATTAAATTAAATTATTTGAAGTTTAAAAAATAAAAACCTCATTTAATTCTAATATTAAATTATTAAAAAATTATTGCAAAACGGTAGCATAACTATAGTATATTAGTACGGTTGGTAGCTTAAAGTATACAATGTACTGCATAAGGCTAAATATTCCTTTTATTGAGTGCAAAAGTCAAGGTTCACGACTATGAATAACCCAAATGTGTAACATTAGAATGCAAATGATTGGATACTTGGTTATCATAAATAGCCATATTGAGATATAAAAACAAAAAATCAAGGGAAAAGATTGAAATCTTGACCAAAAAAATCTTATCATTATGTTTTTATTTTTCCTCATCCTAGTTTATTTTAACACGGTGCAACATTTTTCTAAAATAACCACAGCAAAAGCATAATGTATTTCTATTATTCACAAATAAGGTTATGATGGAGTTGAAGTTTAGACGAGAACAATTTTTCCCTACTATATGTCCAATAAAGAATTCTATTTTTTTTTTTTTTTGAATTGGGAACTTTTATCAAGACTAATACAAGTACAAACATCGTCATAAAAGACCACCCAACACAGAAGAACTCGACCCCAACATATCAGGACAATTCAAGTATTGAGACCCAAAGGAGAAAAGCCCGCTCGATACATACAATAGAGCTCGACCACAGCTCATTTTGAAGACCCTCACTAATCAACGAAGCATATCTGTTGACTAAAGCCAAACCCATCTCGACGAGACCCGAGGTACATACAACATGACTTATACTAAGGTATGACTCGACATATAAGCTCCTTCCGCGTTAGTATGCGCAGGAGACATTAACTAAAACCTAAGCCGGAGAAACCGCGTCCTTTGTTACGAAGAAAACATAAAAATAGAGAAAAAAAAAAAAAGAAAAATAAAATAAAAACCAACAACAAAGTAAAACCCAGTCAAAGGGTCCACTGCCATCACTTTGGCCTCCAGCTAATTGTGGTTTGGCCCGATCCCCAACAATGCCCTCCTCTACCCGACGGCCCATACAATCCCAGACTCAAAGTCGGTGCACGAAGACCCGCATCCCATGACAGCTTCATCGCCGCTAGATCAGAGCCGCAACTGCCCTCTCCCTCTTCCCCCCGCCATATTTCGGTCACTGTCAGCCTCATTCTCTTGACCATGACCAAATCCGGCCAATCGCGACCCTTTCTGGTCGTCCCTACCTTGGGCACTGCCAGTGCTCGCCATTAACCATCTCCCCCACGTCTTGCCAACCCAAAAATCCACCGGCTCCCCTTCCCTTTGGCTGCTGCAGTAGAAACATCCCCCTTTCACCCCGATTTTCCTCCTAACCACCCCCTCCCCCCGACACAAATGGCCTTCCCCTCTCACGGGTCCGAGTCCTGGAGGTGGCGCTAGGATTTGGACCCTTAGGGATAGGAGGCGGTGCCACACCTACAGAAAGAGACCTTAGTTAAAGATTTTCCTCAAAGCCCTAGCAGAGCTCTTGACGTTTTTCGTTTTTGGACAGATTCTTTTTTACGAAGATTCGAGTTGATCCTATCTGCAATGGAACTTGTAGTAATTTATGGCTAGAGGTTCCCTTCTTTAACCCACTTTGACTTCGAAGAGGACATTGGATAGCCAATAAAAGCAAAACCCAATCCGCCCCCCGCCCGCCGGTCAGTCTGAAGGGGACAGCAGGTCCACATGTACGCGCTACTTTACTCATTGAGAACTGCACCCACTATAAACGGATGAGATTTATTCAAATTTCAACTCCACGGTTAGAGGTGGGATGCACGGTACCAAATAAAAAACAAGTACTTTACTTTTGATCTTTATGATGCCTCATGCTTAGAGACAAACGAAGTGAAATTTGTACAAGCCAATAAAGAGTGAAGTAAACATGGCCAATTATAGAAAATAAAAAAAAGTTAATGTCATAACTAATATCAATATGTTAACCCGTGAAGACAAATTTAACCCCCTTATATAAAAGGTTATTCAATTATATTACCTGAAAGTTTTTTCATGATTATTAATGTTATCAATGACCCTGACTATAAACAATGCAAATTATGTATGAGTAATGAACCTCATTAGAATAAATATATTATAAAATACTTATTTTTTTAAAAAAGGAAAAATAGTGAAAACATAAAAACTATGGAAAAATGGAATAATTTAGTTACTTTATACAGTGACTAATAACCAGAACTTTAATTACCAAGAGATTAGTGTCTGTTTTGGTGATGATATTGTGTTGTTTTAATGGCCATATGACTACATCTTTAAGATAATAAGTTTTAGAGATCATAAAAATTGATAATGACTATCTCAAGAAATTGATAATAATATTGAAAAATGTAAATATATAAATCATAAATGAAGTATATGTAGCTTATATAAAATATATTTTAATAACTAAGGAATTTAATTATTTAATGACCTAATTATAATATTATCATGTTTTCAATGACCACATAATTTAATTACTTGTGTTTGTGAATGTAAACCATATCAAGAATAGTTGGAATGAACAAATAAAGAAGTTATGTGTCAATTATATTATTAATAAACCTTTTAACTAGATATCAAAAATAATAGAAAGGAGTTGAACTTTTTTAAAAAGGAGAAGTTGTGCCTACGTATTCAAAAGCAAATGGGAATACAAAGAGGGATGGAAAAATAATTGATTGATTAAAGAAAAAAGATTATTGACAGCTTCTAAAGTAGGGATTAACCATGGCACAATAATCAAGAAAAGTAATTAAATATTGGTTGTTATTAGAGAATTAAAGTGGATAAAAAAACACTTGCCTCTTTTTTTTTTTTTACATATATAAAGTTGGGTTTTGCATACAATAAATTGGGGTAAATATGGCATGTTAAGAAATATTTAATGATGGATTTGGTCATTACTGAATTTCTTATTAGATCAACCCATTTAATCTGTCATAGCATCAAAATTTGTCAAAATGTGTAATTTTGGTGCCAATTAATATGCAATTTTTGTACATGTCTCAATAGCCCAATGGACTCGGCCTATAGAAAATTCCAAGTCCTATATATAGAGACATACTAACCAACACGTGCAAATCACGTGGGATGAGGCCATCAGAAGTCATGGTTAGAATTTTCGTTGTCAACAGCAACAATGAAGACCCTATTAACTAAGAAGTTCACATTTTATTTCTGAATTGTTGAGGGCTTTATGGATATGCCACAAATTTAAGCCTTGAATTGATCTATGCCACGAAATAAAAATATTTGCAAAGAATGCCATGGTAACATTATCGTATTATATTTAAAATACCAAATATACCCTTAGGATTCCAATTAGTATCCACCATGATACTAGCGGGTAACCAATGAGATACTAGGTGGTTATCAACCAGTCACCTCCGTGAACCAGCTAGAGAAACTTGTCAACGGCAGCGGTGCCACCGTCAAAGCATAAAAAATAAAAAAAAAAAAAAAACAAAAATAATAACCAGATCCAACATCCATGGACAAAAATCAACCAATTTAAGAAATTACGCTAAATACGACAAATACAAAATCAAGAAATTCGATCCGTCTTCGTGGGGAAAATCTCTCTAGCTCAACAGAACTACGATGGTGGAGATCAATCGAGAGGGGGAAAGATCACCCCACCCAAGAACGAGATCTAACAGATCTCCCAATGCGGTGGCCATTCAGCATAGCAGCGAACTTGGACCTCGCAACGTAGTGGCTCTAGTCTCTCTTATCTCTTACTACAATACAACTCATAGGTTGACGAGAAGAGTCGTGATGAAGAATGACAACTGATCTCGACCGACAATAGGATGAGGGATAGAGGAAACCATCTTAGCAAGGAGAGATCTCCCCTTGCTGCTGTGACAAAAACTGTTGAGCAGAGGAGATCTCTTCGGTGCCCTTGCTCTGGATCCCCTACCAGCAATTGCCCTTGCCACCATGGTTGTTGCGCAAAACTGGTTGGCAATTGCCCTTCTGATGTCAACAGCTCGAAGAAAGGGGTAGAGCTGGAGGAGAGAGAAGAAAGGGAGGAGTGAAAAAAAAAAAAAACCCTGATACGAAGTCTTAGAGTACATTGGTCTCTTTACTTCAATTTTTATTATGCCATCTGGCTTAAAATTAGATTGTTAAGTGTGGTACAAATCAATCCACACCTAGAAGTTGTCAGTGAGACGAAGATATAGGATTAACACTGATTTTTCATCTGGAAAATATACCGGACTTCCTCATGAGAAAATCGTTTAAAACGTGACTTTGCTGTTTGGTTCGCCTAAAGGAGCTTGAAATGGAATTGACATCCTTGTGAACAAGCTCAAAGCCCATCGAAATACTTCAAGAAATCGCTAAAAATAACTAAACAATTCGCACTAGAATAAGTCGTTAATTAACATCTCTTTTATTCAACATATTAGTGAAGGAATCAGTATATGACTAGGCACCCTCATTCTACTTCAAACTCCTATCTGTATATCTCCAAAAACATCCAAGTTATCACCAAAAGATAAAATGGGTGCAATACACCAGTGATACCACAGTCAATATAACCAATTCACAGAAAGACAGGAGCCATAACAAGTGTTATCGTCGCAAGCATTTTAATGAGGACATGAAGAGAAGGCCCGGCTGTGTCTTTAAATGGATCTCCAACGCTGCAGAACCAAGGGGTCAAGAAAATAAATCAGTGACGGAAAGAATAAGTTCAACTCGAGTTCTACTAATAAGATAAAACAAAGCACAAAAATTAAAGACATTTGGATTTAAATAGCATGCTAAAAGCCAAAAAGGTATTTTCTCGTTAGCAATGGCATTCACCAAGCAAATAATTGTTGCATTCGTCTGTTTGTGTGCCTAAAAAATTAGCCACAGCTTAGCCAAAAAAGATCTAAATTGTGGATGCAAAACGTGTATTGACTTAACCATTCAACATTTCTTGACCCTCTATTAACTAAACCACCCGAACACTAGGTCCAATATGAGTAGGATCGCCCAGCCATGCTTCACAATTTGAAAAACGAACACCATGGAAATATATACCACTCAGTCAAAGCAAGATGATGGAGAATTGACCGAAATGGGCACTAATACTTTTCAAGAGATCTCTTCTAAATTACTGGTTTAGTTATCAAAATCGTAACTATCAGCATGTAAGTTCCAAATCCAAGTGGTAGTGTCAGGCCACTTACCTATTAGTCTTGAGAAATGACCCATTCTAGCCCATTCCTCGAAATAAGTTTTTATGAGATAAGGATTCCTATCTACCAAAATTTTAACGTCTGGTTCTAGCGAATGAATAATCATCAAGTCCTCTTTCCGGACAACATATACAAAGAGAGCCGCCAATAGTTCAGTAATTAGTGAACCTATGAGAGATATTTAAACCTAGATTTTTATCTTCTTCTATCAACCATCTAACTATTTTCTTTAGTTATTCACTAATGATTAAGGTGATCTACTCACCTTATATATTTAGTCGGCTGAGCCTGTAAAATAAACATAGAAAACAGAGACATATTTTACTACTCACACTTCTAATTCATTTTACTACTCAAGACGAAATGATTGAAAGCTCTAGTCTAAGTCAGTAAATAACAGAGCAGAAGAAATGTAGGAGCACACAATAGACATAATCGCTTTCTGAGGGGGAAAAAAAAGTGACTCCCAAGTCCCAGCTCTAGAGATTTGGGATATAAGTTGGCCAACATTTTCCCACTCCCATATATGATAACTGCAGAAAAGGGTACAAAGAAGGCTTACGTATCTCCTGTTACTGCAGCTTTATGAGAATCACTTCCTTTACCACCAAGGGCCCCCGTCTCAATGTACTTCTTAGCATTGTCCCATGCCCCACCTGCTGTGTTGAGGAAAAGAGCCATAAGAATACCAGAAACTGTTGCAAACATTAGCATTGCAGCAACAACTTTAGCCCCAAGTAGAGGGTGTCCAGTATAATATCCCAAAATTCCTGAACAGAAATCCTGCAAGTAAAAGGAGCAAACACAATTACATCCTGCACGAATATAACATACAGTAATAATTCGAACTTGTACAGAGAATAATAAAGATAATTAAGTATGTGAGAGAGAGAGAGAGAGAGTAAAACCTCAAGTAAATGACAAAATGATGAAAACCCACCAAGATGAACACCAAAATCATAAATTAACTTACGTCTACTGTTTCAATGACAACATTGTTAACTGAGTGAAAAAATTGACTTAAATCAGTATGGTTAATTCACCTTTACACATCAGCAAAAGCACATCTCTCGGATCAACTGCTTGTGATGGATGGTCAGGCCATTCCAACCATTTTATTTAAAGGTGAATACTTTTTTCAACTCCAAGTAAAATTGGAATCCCGGATATTTATCTATCAATTATCAAAATAGTTAAAAATTGAAAGCTAAACCTAAGTAATCTACAGACTTTAGTACATAAGGAACAGAGTATTCAAGGGTAATTTGGGAATTTTAAAAAAAGGTTTAAATTCCACCAGTTTATAACGGAAGAATGGTATATTTCACATCGAAAGGGAAAATAGTGCTTACAATTCAGTCCAAATATATTGTGTAATTCTGCAAGGCTCAGCTTGCAAGACTATCTTCTCTGTAAGCTAGTAAATAGTATCCAATTTGTGCCGTCTAACCAAGAAAGAACAATGAGCTACGGCAATAAAATAGTCAAAGTTCAAACCGGGCTAAACCGTACAACTAAGAATTTGTACTATATTACCAAGAGAGAGCAATGAGTCAACGTGATAGACACATGCAAGTTACATAAGTAAGAGAGAATGCTAAGCATCTATGTGAACAACTGCTTTGAGCAACCATGACAGCACTGCATCAGAAAGCATCCCAAGCAATGTTAAATGATAATTGATAATGATATCTCTCTCCATGCTACACAAAAAAGCACCATAATGGTATGCAAATGAATACCCTGGGAGAAAAGTAAAATACAACAAGGTATTTTCCAATGCACGAACACTTGATGCTCAATTTTCACTGCTTAAGCAAGCAATAAGCATACGCATAAGCCCACTTATACAAAGACTAATAATAATAATTAACCAAAAAAAAAAGAACAAACAAACAAGCAATATGGTTAACTTACCAACCACTAAAGGTGAAACTATAGCCAAGGCACCGGGTTTTATCATCTCTCTTAACGATGCAGATGCCACAATAGCGACACAACGACCATAATCAGGCTTCTCCTTGTAGTCCTGCAGCAAGAACGCCACCAGACATTCCATGTCAAGGGCTAATAACTCATCGAAACACAATACATATTCAATTTCGGAATTAGTGATTTCTAGGGGAGGTGTTGAAGAAACTTCATACTCACCATTATTCCAGGCCTTTCAATAAACTGTCTCCTTACTTCATTAACAACTTCTTGAGCAGTTCGGCCTACTGCTGAACAAGCCCAAGCACTAAATAGAAATATAAGCATAGATCCCAATAACCCGCCAATGAAGACTTCTGGAATGGCAATATCAACCTGGAAATCAAATAAAAGGTTTCAAACCAGGAAAAAGGCTCTAAAAGTGTTTGAAACGGGAGAAAATAACCATAGTGTAAGTATAGTTCTCTTGCCTGTGTAAAAGCTTCATGAGCAAATGCAGCAACCTCATCCATATAAGCACTAAACAGAAGGAACGATGCAAGGGCAGCAGATCCAATTGCAAACCCTTTAGTTGTTGCTTTTGTAGTGTTCCCAACTGCGTCCAAGATATCAGTGATCTCTCGAACACTTTCTGGCTGAAAAAACATTTGTTCAAAGTTAAAGACACTCGAAACAGTAACAAAGAAAGAAAAAAAGTGCACAAGAAATCTCTGTAACTATATTTAAAGGATTCATTAGTTCATAGGTTACCTGCTGACTCATCTCTACAATTCCACCTGCATTATCAGCAATAGGACCAAACATATCCATAGTGAGGACATACGCAGCAGTGCTGAGCATCCCCATTGTTGCCACAGCTGTACCAAAGAGCCCGCCGGTTGGTTTTCCTGTTTCATCTACCAGTCCAGAGGTGTGACCAAGCCAAAATGCAGAGATAATAGATGCACTAATGACAAGAACAGGAAGAGCAGTTGACTCAAGGCCCAAACTCACTCCAGCAATTATATTTGTCCCATGACCCGTAGAGCTAGAAAGAGCTAATGTGCGTACAGGTTCATGCTTGTAATCGGTGTAGTACTTGGTAATCCAGACAAAAATATAAGCTGTGATGATACCAACTAACCCACATAAAGCAAAGTTAAACCACGCGGAAGGAGCTTGTTCAGTGTAAAGCAACCAACGGGTAGACTGTAGAGAGATTCCACAATTGACAAACCACACCATTTGACAAGCATTAGAATACTAAAAAAGATAAAAATAAAAATAGAAGTTACAAGAAACAATGGTAGGCTTCCAACATCTAAATAAACTAAGATGTAAAGTCTTAATTGTTTCAAGATAAATAAAGGAATTTCAAATCAAAGAAGATTAGCAGCTGAAATTGTAAAGAAATTAAACGTTTTAGTGATAAATGAGAAAATACCAGACCAAATGTCAGTACAGCTAACACTATAGTGACAGAATAACCCTTTTGAAGAATTGCCATTGGATCCTCTATTGGGGCTTTCACTCCAGAATCACGTGTACCCCTAATTGAAAGAATTCCAATAGATGATACAATCAGATCAAACGAGTGAACAACAAGAGGGAACAATATGAAGCCAGATGGATCTGCGCAAACAAAAAATACAGGGCTGAGACTTTCACAGTAATGTTGACCTCGTGAATCATACTGATAACAACTCTAAAAAAAGGTTAAAAAAAGAGTTGAAGCAAGGTAGATATATCTGTTTCTATATCAATATATACATATGGGAGCAGTTTCAATGGTTACTCCAATATTTACCCGTAAGTGAGTATTGTTGTTTTATTTGTGTGGTTGTAACAAATTGGGTAGTTAAGGTATATTAAATATCATGTCATCAATTGTAATTAAGATATACGCTTATTTCTATAATTTGGTCAGTGACTATAGTTACAAAAAAGATGTAACCATCAAATCCTCAGTCTTTTACATGTGGTACCAATGGTTACAAAAACCCTCAAATACTCGTCTTTTATGTGTGTGGGCGTGTGCATGTGTCTGAAAATATCAAAAAAAATTCAGACTGACAAAAAAAAAAGCATGCCTTCAATTTTACAACGTTGAGCCATTGTTCCCCCAAGAATCATGGCACTGATTATTTCAGCTGCAATACTTTCAAAGAGATCAGCACCTCTAGCTGCACAGTCGCCGACATTGTCTCCAACCTTGATGTGATTATTTCAAGGATCACAGTCAAATCAGCAAGTTTGAAACAACAAAAACCATCAAAAAGATGTAGCGGAATCAATTGGATAAAATTTTTCATCAACAGCAAAAAGAATTAAACCGCAATTTATGATTTTGGTATGCCTAGACACTTATATGAGTTAGTTTATGTGTAAAACAATGCAACCATAATGTAGAAGCTATAAAACATTTGACATGAGACGGAAAAAAAAATACTTGCCAAGTTTAAATTTTGATAATAATTTTCATATTGTCATCAGTACAATTCCATTATTCCTTTCATAGTTTTATGATTTTATCATTCCTACAGTTTTCTTTTTGTCTAAAATCAAATTCAAAAGGCATTCACCTACATGCTGGCCACGCAACTTGCCCCAAGAGAGAAAAAGTTTCATACCTATCACCTTTTTTTTTTTTTTGAAAAGCAGGAAAATTTAAAAGTCCTAAACCCAAGAATAGTAGATACATTTGTGGAATACACCATAGAATAAAGTAGTGAATAAAGTATTGTCTAGACCACTTTCCTGTCTCTCTTTCCGTTTAGATTAAAGCTGAACCTTGTCAAATAAGGACATCCTAGCTAGCAAGTACTCACAACTTCATAAATCTTACAAAAGCTGCAGTTATTAAGCCAATGGCTCAATAATAAAGCGACAATAACGAGAATACTTACCAGATCTGCAATCACAGCAGGATTCCTAGGGTCATCTTCAGGAATTCCCTGTTCTACTTTTCCAACAAGGTCCGCTCCGACATCTGCAGCTTTAGTAAATATTCCACCACCCAACTGTGCAAACAGGGCTACAAAAGAAGCTCCAAAGCCATATCCAACAAGAAGAAGAGGCACTGAAAGACATTTAGATTAAAAAGTCAAGCACCACATAGTGGTAAAAAGATACAAGTAACAAAAAATCCCAGAATACACGCAATACTAAGGAAACAAGCAGTAAAAAATGTCCTAATCAAATTACTTAAAATACAAAGAAACGTAAATCAACAAATCTTTCCATTGGAAGCTAAAACAGCAGGAACTAAGTAAACCCTAAAGGTTTGATAAAAATAAAACAGAAACTAATAAAACACAATACTAATAGGACACTAATATTACAATGATAGAAAGACTCAAGAAACATAGAGAGGATGATGTAAACAGGAGTCTGTTTAAGATTCAACGTATATCATGTTATGACTACAGACATGGGGATCTTCAAAGTGGCTGCCCTTAGAGAATAGTAATTAGCGGGGTTTTTTTTTTGCGTTGATTCAGCCTCAAGTTACTCTCTTAACAGTTGTCCACTCAATTTTCCATTCCCATCAAACGTCAAACTTGAGAAAAAATATGAATAACGAAAACCAAAACTTAATCTATTACACTGTTGATCTCATGGACAAATAGGTATTAATAATTGATCACACCAAAAGAATAAAGAAATCAACAGCTAAACAACATAAAAAATGCTATTTAGTATTGTAGCAAACTTTACAAACTTGAATAACTAGGAAAGTTGGAACCTACAATCGGTAACCTTCATTGAACCAGGTGAATCCACCCCCAGCCAAACATAAAATGTGGCATACAAAATAGCTATGCCAATTACAGCCATACCGACAACAACCATAGCAGAAAAACCACCAGCCCGAACGGCAACCTGCACATAATGTATTCTCTTAAAATACAAATCTGACACTAATTTAGAGAGCTAACAAAATAACACACAAACCTGCAATGCCTCTCTTGCAGATCTTCTTGCAGCACTAGAGACTCGAACATTTGCACGAACTGACACCCACATTCCAACATAACCTGCAATCCCTGAACATAAAGCTCCCAAGAGAAATGCAGCTACTGTGATATATGCAGAAGTGGACCTACACTAGCAAGTCAATAACAGTGAATACAGGTTGACTGACAATTTGGGTGGGAGAGATGGGGTCAGGTGTGAAGAAGAATCATGTTATCACCTCCCAACACCAGAAGATTCTTGTTGAGGAGTCGTACTGCGAAACAAGTATATGCAAAGGATGACTAGAGCTAGCAAAAAGGCCATCTTAGAGATAGTCCCGTACTGAGTCCTGAAGAAACCTTCAGCTCCATCACGTATGGCCTCTGATATCTAAAAAAAAGCACAAAGATATAAACATAAATAATGAGGCACTTTAAATTAATATTTAATATTGATTATCATGAATTCAAGAGCACCACCTTATTGGATCTAAAAATTAATTATACATTCTATAAGAAAAATATAACCGAATCCTACCTGAACCATCTCAGGAGGCCCCTCATCCTTTGAGAGTACCCACTTGGTAAGGTATATGGAGAAAAGAAAGCTGACAATACAAACTGAGAACACAAATACGATGATAGGAGAAGTTCTTGCTCCAATGTAAAAGACCACTCCAAATCCCAAGAGCAAAAGTACTAAAAGAAGCCGGAAATTTATCCCAAGTAGGATTCGAAAAATCTGCACAAACAAACAACTAAGATGCCACAAAAAAGACAATTTGTCTTAGTTGCAATAAGAAAGCTCTAAGACAAAATTTCAAGGGGAAAACTAGGGAGCTGGATCTTTGCAACAACAGCAACGACATGTCTTAGGAAAAAAAACTAATAAAAAACTAACTATACATGTTTTTAATACAAGTTTTGGCCCAAAAAAGCAACATGAGAAAAATTGTACTTAAAAACCATACCCATGGGGTATAAACTTTGCTGCACATATTGGGAAAGGTCCTTGGCCTGTTTTGGTAAGGCCCCAAATTACCATCCTCCAAATCCTCATCCATGAGCATTGTATGAGCAGAATTCACCCTTCGAGCTGCAGCAAAAGGGTTGTACTCACCACCTTGGGGTAAGTCACCCCCTGAACCTGGTCGCTGAATTTTGAAGACTCTTCCTTAGCCAGCAAAAGAAAATTAGTCCAAGTTCACGTATAGTGTAGGAGCAGTAAATGTCACTAATAAACCACCAGCTTTCCTATTATAACCAAAGACTTGATTATCCTTTTTTCTCACTCCAGAGTAGAATGGTTTCTCTTCTCTGCCGACCCAATTACCACAAAATGGAAAAACCGCAGTTTGTTGACTTAAACACTGACTATGTAATGTAACAGAGGTAAATGGTTTTCTGGCAATCAAATGATATTCATTGCAAAGAACTATTTGATATCGACGTAGATATTAGTTATAAAGGATTATTTCTTTGAATGAACCACACCGAAGTGATTGAAAAATATTCTTCCTTAGATACAACCATTCCAAAGATCAAATAATTCGTGAGCATTATATCCATAGCAAATAAAATAAAAATTTCAGTAATTTCAATATTAAAAAGGGGAAAAATTCATATTCCAAACAAACAGTACAAAAAGACGAAACTGATCGATCTTAAAGCAGATAAACGAACAAAGAAATTCAAAATTACAAAATAAAACCTTCCGATGAACGGAATTCCAAATGCTCGAAGTGATTTGGAAGAAAATGCGAGAAGGAAAGAAAAAAAAAAAAAAAAAAACAACAACAACGATAAGGGAGAGCTCTCACCGAGTAAAGCAAACAAAGATTCAAAAAACGAACCAAATCGAAACGAAAGCAATCCAAAACCAGCGGAGATCCGGAACACACAATTGCCCTAGCACTTCGATTATACAGCGAGAACCGCAACAATTCGGCATCAGAAGAAGAACGACAACAACGGAGAAAAATGAAAGAAGAGAATCGCAGAGAGATCAAAAGAGACACCGAAATTATAAGGACAGAGAAGAGACATTACCAGAAAATAAGGGAGAGGGAGAGGGAGAGGGAGAGGGAGAGGGAGAGAGAGATCTTCCTCTTGAGCGCGCTCTTTCACTTTCTCTCTCTAAAAGGAGTATGAGAAGCTTTTTAGAGAGAGAAACTCTCAATGACTTCTTCACAGAAAGCGGAGTTGGAAGAAATGGAATGGAATATGTCAGTGCTTTAGAGAGAGAAAATTAGAAAGAGGAGATAAACGGAGAAGTGTTAACAAGAAGTTTGTTTTCGTTTTGGTAAACGTGGATTTCTTACCCAAAAATAATTAAATAATATAAACAAAAAAAGGAATGAAAAAAGAAAAAGAAAAAGGAAAATATAAAAATTAAAACTAGAGGGTTTGTGATACAGTGATGGTGAGTTTTTTATTTTTTATTTTTATAAATAAACAAAGAGAGTGAATTTTTTAGGATGGTGAGGTTTTTTTTTTTTTTTTTTTCCTGAGTGTGTTAAAAAAATGAGGAAAGTGGTTTTTGAATCTTTGGTTCTTCAATGACCAGCAGAAAGGGAAAAAAAAGTTTAAATTGTAATTGGCGAAGTTATTGACTCTTTGGATTCACAAGTTTGAACAAAAAATTTAAATTTTTATAAGAAAAAATATTATAACAAAATAATTCAAATTATGATTTGAATCTACAAAACAAATAGGCCATATACTTTTTTTCTCGGTTGGTAATGAACATTAGTGTTTACTTAAAAAAAATAATGAATATCAGTGGTTGTATGACATTTTGGTTTGCGGTTTTAACCGATGAGTAAAAAATTGCTATAATATAAAGCTCTTATATGTTACAGTTTTAAACTAATTTTTTTTATCTCCAATTGCTCTACTAGAGGGCATAAGAATCATACTTTTTTTTACGGGGATAATCATACTTTTTTTAGTAAATGAAATTTATATTTTAAAACAATTGGGCCATAATATTAATTGTCAAATAAAAAAATAAATTCTGCTATAGGCTCCTTTCGGGAAAAAAAAAAAGTGCTGTAAATAAAAAAAAAAATGCACCAATAACAAATGACCACAACTTATTCATATTAGGAAAAACAACAACTTATTTCAAAAAAGAAAAAAATATTAAGACAGTAAGCTTATCGTTTTTTGAATTTGTTATGATTATCGTTTTGTTTAAGAAATTAAGACAATATTTTTCATAAGTTGATACATCAATTTTTGGTCGGAAGGATTTTAAAGGAAATCGAATTGTCAACGTAACAGAAAGGTTCACACGGCATTAGGGGGAATTTGCCAGCGCAGCCTTGCCAATCAAAATCGCCCACGTCATTTAATTACATAAATAATTGTAAAATTGTGACATTTTTATATATAAGGTATAGGATTATTCAAAAAAAATTACTTGTTATGCCTTTTTTTAATAAGTTTGTTTATTTTGTCATATTTAAAAAAATTTATATCACATTATCATTCATATTATATGTTAAGTTAGACATAAATAAATATGTATAACATTTATAAAAAATAAATCTTAAAAGAAACATATACGAAAATTCCCTATGGTTATTTGCTTTTCGAATTACTGATCCATTCTCATGCCGCTTATCAAAAAGAAAATACCTTTCTCACTTTTAAATTTATTTTTGGGTAACTCCTTGGTAGATGATCTTTTAATCCTTCTTTTTTGATCTTCACGTTACAGTCGCAAACTCTAAAAAAGCTTGCAACTAAACCTTTTTCATCAGATATATTTTTAAGTTTTTAACTGATTATATCATGTGCATGACATGTTATTTACCGTGGGAGGGTAGTTTCATAAAACAACAACAATTTATAATTTAAAAATAAAATTAAAAAAATTCTAGAAAACAAAACAAACAAAAAGAAAAGAAAAAGAAAAGAAAAATCAGTAGATGGAGGGATTTTGAAAAGTGAACTTAAGAAAATTTGATTTTGGTCAAATGATTTTTTTTTGACAATTTTTTGACCAAAAAAACATGTTTTTTGGGCATGAAAACAGTTTTAGTTTTTTTCATTTTCACTCTGTTGAGGTTCCTCTCCTCGTTACAGTTATTTTTATCCTTTTAAAAAAAAAAACTGAGACAATTTAACCGTCTAAAAAACGTTTTTTTTTGTCAAAAAAAAATAAAACTTTTTCCCAATTAAGATTTTTTTTTTGCCCTTTCGTCAAAATCTCCCTATTGGAAACTCAAAAGCCCGCTTAAAAAAAAAAAAAAACCCAAGAAAGTCGAATTTGATCTTGCGACGGCAAGGAAAGGGGGCCGATCTTGAGACGACGAGGTGGGGGAAGTAGTCTCATGACAAGGGGCGAAGGCGGGATCGTTCTCGTAATTAGAGGGGAGGCGAGTATTTCTATGTCGCGATGGTGGGGAAAAGGGGCTCGATCTCGTGGCAGTAGAGGTTGGGCTTGATCTCAAACAGGGAACGTTGGAATCTTCAATCTCGTGACGACAAGGAACGTTTAAGTGTTCAATCTCATGACAGTAGAGAAGGTTGATTCTTGTTGAATTTTGTCTGAAATTTGAGTTTTTTGTTGATGGTTTATTTGATTATTGATCATCAATAGTTTAAGAGTGAATTATGTTGCTGCGTCTTAAACTATTTGTTTTTTAAATAACTCATTTCGAACCATCAATTTTAATAAAATACATCATAAATTTTAAAATTAGTGACAATTATAATTCAATAGCTAACAAGTGTTAACAAATATAGACAATTTTGATCATAAGATTTTTTATATGAGTTTTTTTAAGAATGTAGCTCATCATTTTAAGAGAAAAAATTGAAGTTCAACACATAAAAAAAAGTACTTAATGAAAATTAAAAGCAGTTACCGAACCTCAATTGCTAAAGATTTCAAAGTTTAAAACGTATTGTGTCAATATTAAAAATTTAGATATATTACACAAAAAGTGAATATTTGAGGGTGTAATAGTATAATATATTCAGAGGCAATTTGATGAATGACTTTTGGAAATTTTTTTTTGATGAATGACTCTTTTTTTTGGACAGTTTTTTAGACATCAAAACGGTTTCAGTTTTTTTTTTCATTCTGTTGAGGTTCCTTATTCTGCTACAGTCATTTTCCTTTTTTTGAAAAAAAACTGAAACAATTTACCTGCACAAAAAACGTGTTTTTTTTGTTTAAAAAAAAAAGATGACTTTTACTCAATTTCAATTTTTTTTTGTCCCTTTCATCAAAATCTTCCATTTATTCATGTTTTAACTTGTCCAAAATTACTTAAAATACTTGTTTCTGGGACTCAATTGAGAGATACTAATGAAAAATTTGCTTCGAAGGCTAAAAAATTAAGCAGCTCTTTTGGTTTCATTAAGAAATTATATTAACATAACAAAAGGGTTTTTATTATTTCTAGGCATGCTTTAATTCAATGGAACCTTGAGATTAGGACGAACTTGACCATTATTGGATGAATTATACTTTACTTTCGTACTGATTTGAGTTTTTTTTTTAATTAATTCGTGAGCTTTAGGGGCATTTTCATCTTTTCACTGTAAAGAGAGTTACCTGATTATCACTTGCAAGAATTCATTTGAAATTTAAAAGACTTGGACGAAATGGTTTTGATTGCCAACATTTAAAGAGTTTGGAGATATAATGATAAAAAAAAATCTAGAAATTAATAAGTATAATTAATTAAGGATTTTTTTTCATTATTTACACCATTAATTCGTAAGAAATTATAAGTCTAAAGTTTATAAGTCTAAGTCTCTGTAAGAACTACGAGAAAATTTTAAGAATGCACTTCAAGGCTAAATTTTTTTTACAATACCTAGAAAATTCATAAATTTTAAATTGCGACTTAGTCACGATTTAAGATTATGAATTTTTTCAATTAACACGTAATTTGAGAGTTTTAATAACTATAAGGCTTTAGAAATAAATAATATTATAAATGTATAACTTTATGTGCTTTATATATGAAATATATAACAAAATAGATGTTATAATAGTACACTTAGATAATTAAAATAATTATTCGATACGCTAAATTAAGCTTTTATGATTTAATAATTTCATGTATGGGTCAAAGCATTGGCCTTTATGAGAATCTCAATTAGAACATTTAAATTGAGATTGATAAAAGAAGAAGAAAAAGAAGGAGAAGAAGAAGGAGAGGGATTTTCGACTTAGAATAATTACATGAAATACCTACATGATGTCAGTTCATATAAAAATGATCAACAGCTCAGCATCACGATTCAGAAATAGTGAGTATAAAGTTTATGAAAATAAGATTGATCTCAAATTTTAATGAGATCATAGAGTAAAATAGGAATTTCAATAAAGCCATAAGAATTTTTGTAAGTTTGAAAATTCCAGTATCTCATATGTATACAGTTTGCTATTATACACATTACTAATTATGTAAAATTAACAATAATCATAATAATAGTAATAAAAAAAGAAAGAAAGAGAGAACATTAATAGAGTCCACAAACATTGACGAGCCTTTAAGATAATGCAATATCACAAATGGATTACTTTCAAATTCATAATGTGATTAAGAAAAGTTTAAAAAGCTTCCATAGATTGGATTTAGACCCATGAATGGCTTTTCATGATAATTAGTATAGGTTATACTCGTAAAGCATGAAATTATGCTAAGTTCAAAATTTAAATTAAATTGACTTATGCATAGTCAATTTAATTTATGAAATTTTTATAAATTACGACTTTTATGATAAAATTAGAATTTTATAATATGTAAATTTTTAATGAAAAATATATATTTTAATTAACATTTTAAAGTTTTAGAAGTTATAAAAAATTATGTTGATCAAAGCTTTAAATACATAATATTATTTAAAAAAAATAAGCAAATGTAGTGAATTATATAATTAATTATCGGCTTTGAAGACAAAAAAAACGTCAAAGTTTACCATTTCAAAATAAAATCACAAAATCCATATAGTATGGACAAATTTATGAAAATAATTTTATGACAGTATAAAGATATTAGTAAGACAATAATACAGTAAGAAAATTAGAATTTATTTAATTATTCTAAAGAGCAAGAATATTATAGTTTAAAAAAAAGTATAGCTATGTAAATCCCTTTTGCTTTCCTTGCTCACTTTTAGCCTAAGCAGCTCAACGGAGCTACCCCACTGCCACTGCTGCTGTTGTCGATCCCGTCATTCAAGATGACGTTGAAGTACACCGTTGGTACCGATAGTCAGATCGAGATAGGGATCAAACACCCCAACCAATTTCACTACCTAACAATTGATTATTGGAGATCAGAGTAGCCATGTCATCGTAGATAAAAAGAACATCGACTTCACCGCTCCCGCCACCGTTGAGTCCAATTGACGATAGCAACACGTTCAAAGCAACAAGAGGAAGAATTTCCTCTACCTAATTTCACGACAATCGTCACCGACAATAGAGAACGATAAGTCTATTGTGTGCCACCACGAGGGGCACCATTGGTGCCATTCGAATCAAGCTAAATGGAGAGTGAAACGCCTCGTTTAATTTCATGGTTTCGTGTCCTAGCACCAGAGTTTGAAGCCGCCAAAGCCGACCGCTGCATGGAGCATCGATTCCATCAATACTGATGGTGTTGACCCAAATTCCTGGAGTCAAAATACTTAGACCACTCCAAAGAATGAAAAGCACAAATCAATTTCAAGTTTTCATCATCAAAAAACTGAGATAAAAGTTCTGTTTTTAAAACCATTGACGGGTCTTTAGTTTATGTAGGTAGAAGTAGAATTGAGTGAAATTGAGGCCACCAATCAACTTAGAAGGCTAAAAACAAGAGGAACCAAAGTTGCAGCTGTGGGTGATTGGGCTCCAGCGGACCTTGGTTTTATGATCCCAGCCTCCAATTGGCGATCCGAGACGACATCCTAACTTGTTTTGACATTTTGAACGTAATAGTGCCCTCAATTCAAGCTAATTCCACTCCATTGAAAATTATTCGGTACTGACTACAGCAGATTGAGGTGATACAGACTATAGTAAAGGGTTTAGAATGACCTTTACAACAATGCATGATCTCCAAGAAGCATTCCTAGCCATCTGCAAGCGCTCGAGGAACATTCCCGAGGATACTTTATAGACTATAGATATAGCAAGATCCGATTGGAATCACTTAGCTCGGAATCTAGGTAAGTAGGAATCTCGCCTACAATATGAACAATTTGTAAATATATTGTTTTAAATTTTTCATAAAAATTTATGAAATGCATGATCAATGATTTATCACATCATGTTATATAATGATGTATTGTTATATCATGATATGATTATGATTTATTATGTTTAAGTCATGTCATGCTATATTGTGGTTATGTCATGATCAATATATGATGTATACATTAACAAATTGTATTGTTTAGACAGTTTAAGATAAAAGCATAATTATAATTTTTGAATTATGATTTATGAAATAGTGATGATATATAGTAACATGTCATATTGCATACACACAATAAGATAAATGGAATTAATAAGACAAGTTGAGGGTGTCGTGCCAACCTCTAGATCTACGGGGAGGCTTTAATATGGTTCAGTATTGTTTATGATCTCAGCGTTGTTAGGGACCTCGCAAACCCTGACTTCCCGAAGATCACGTGCAATCGGTGCGGTTGCCTGGGCCCACTCAATAAGAAAAGTTAAAGCTTAAATAATTAAGCATAAAACAAGTTGATAAGCAAACATAAAATATTCATACATATATTTTATTAAATGATTTTAATTATGTTTTGTGAGTCTAATTTCCTACTTGTTGAGCAAAAGCTTATTTAAGTATGTTCATGTTGTAGCTAAAAGATTAGAGGAAAAAATGTTTTCCTTATATTCAAAAAGTGTTTACAGAGAGCTCTTTATATATAGCTTCAGAAAGAACAAAAAAAAGGAAACAAATCTCTTAAAAAACTATTCCTATCAATCAGCTATGATCTTGTCTAAAGAAAGAAAGAAAAAATCAGTAATCCTAATCACTAATTAGCTGTCAATCTAATAGGAAAAATCAGTAATCCTAATCACTAATTAGCTGTCAATCTAATAGTTGTCAATCCCCTTAATTACATGAAATTACAGTAAAAAATCTTGCAGATTCTAACACTCCCCCTCAAGCTGGAATGTAAATGTTTGTCATTCCTAGCTTGTTTACCATATCTTCAAAACTCGGTCTGTGTAAACTCTTTGTTAAGACATCTGTTGTTTGTTCTTTGGTTGGAATGTATGTCATGCAAATACTCCCATCATCAATCTTCTCTTTGATAAAATGATGATCCACTTCCACGTGTTTCGTCCTGTCATGATGAACAGGATTGTGAGCAATACTAACAGCAGCCTTATTGTCAAAATAAAGCTTCATTGGATAGGCACTCGAGATCTTTAGTTCTCCCAGTAGTCTTCTTAGCCACATCCCTTCACATATGCCATGAGCTAAGGCTCGAAATTCAGCTTCCGCACTACTCCTAGCTACTACGGGTTGTTTTTTGCTCCTCCATGTTACTAGATTTCCCCAAACATAGGTACAGTACCCAGAAGTTGATCTTCTATCCACAGAGGATCCTGCCCAGTCAGCATCTGTGTATACTTCCACCATCCTGTTGTCTCCTTTCTTGAAGAATAGCCCTCTGCCAGGAGTGTTTTTTAAATACCTTAGTATCCTGTTGACTGCCTCAAGATGATTCTCCTTTGGTGAGTGCATGAACTGACTTACTACACTTACAGCGAAGGCAATGTCTGGACGGGTGTGTGCCAGATAAATTAGCTTGCCTACTAGTCTTTGGTACTGCTCTTTGTTCACTTCTTTGCCACCTTCAAGTCCAAGCTTTACATTGGGCTCCATAGGTGTCTCAGCTGGTTTACACCCCATCATTCCTGTGTCACGGAGAAGATCCAAAATATATTTCCTCTGAGAGACTACGATACCAACATTGCTTCTGGCAACTTCCATTCCCAAGAAATATTTGAGAGCGCCCAGGTCTTTTAGTTCAAATTCTCCTGCTAAGTATCTTTTTAACTGTTCCAGTTCACTGTAGTCATCTCCTGTAACAATAATATCATCCACATACACTATCAGAATGGTCCTTTTTCCACTCACGAAATACTTGTAGAAAAGGGTATGATCTGCCTGTGATTGTTGGAAACCCTGTTTCTTCACAGTTTGAGTAAATCTCTCGAACCACTCTCTTGGAGACTGTTTCAAGCCATAAAGGGATTTTTTTAACTTGCAAACCAAGTTTTACTTCTGTCTAAACCCTGGTGGTGGATCCATGTACACTTCTTCATGCAAGTCTCCGTTCAGGAATGCATTTTTTACATCTAGTTGTTGGAGTGGCCAATCAAGATTTGCTGCCAACGACAGAAGAACTCTGATTGAGTTGAGTTTGGCAACTGGTGCAAATGTCTCCTTATAGTCTATCCCATATGTTTGAGTGAAGCCTTTAGCAACCAGTCTTGCTTTGTATCTGCTAACACTACCATCTGCATTAAATTTGACTGTGAACACCCATTTGCAACCAACTGTGGTTTTTCTTCTTGGCAGCTCTACAACCTCCCATGTATGATTTCTTTTTAAAGCTCCCACTTCTTCTAAAATAGCCTCCTTCCATTTTGGATCTGCAAGAGCTTCTTCAATGTTTCTTGGTATTTTGATACCTGTCAGAGAAGTTGTAAAGGCAGAAAAAATTGGAGACAATTTATCATACGAAATAAATTTGGAGATTGGGTGTTGAGTACATGCTCTTACACCCTTCCTAATAGCAATGGGAACATGAATGTCCTCTATACTTGGTGGATGCTGACTTGGCAGGTTCAACTCTTCGTTCTCAACGTCATTAATGGTCTCAGAACTTCCAACAGGAGCAGGAACTGGTTCAGATTCTTGGCATTGTTGAGCGTCAGGCTTGTCACTACTGTGAGAACGCTTCTTGCGTGAATAAACAAACTCTTTCCACCGGCCTTTTTGTGGCACAACAGGTTCGGTGGGTTCAGTGGGTAGAGGAAGTGGTACACCAAGTTCTGTAGGTTCAACTAAGGTGGGCAAAGGAATAGGTGGTGATAAGGAACTGGACACTTCAGGCTCAAACTCTTCCCAAGACTCTACTTCACCTAGACTCTCCCCCTTAAGTGAGGATTTGGGAAAGAATGACTGGTTTTCAAAAAATGTGACATCCATTGACACGAACATTCGATGGAGAGTGGGAGAGTAACATTTATACCCTTTCTGTGTAGACGAATACCCAATGAAAACACACTTGACAGATT
Source organism: Artocarpus heterophyllus (assembly GCA_025403435.1). Classification (NCBI taxonomy): domain Eukaryota; kingdom Viridiplantae; phylum Streptophyta; class Magnoliopsida; order Rosales; family Moraceae; genus Artocarpus; species Artocarpus heterophyllus. Next base: position 16,909,669 of record CM046339.1, read on the forward strand.
TTGGATCAAGTTTTGATTTATTTTTTTGGTGGTCATGGACAAACACAGTGCACCCAAATGTCTTGAGAGGGATAGATGAGAGGCAACAAAACAAGGGATAAATTTGTATAAGGACAGACATGGGTGTTTTGAAATTGAGAACCTTTGATGGCATACGATTTATGAGATGACAGGTAGCAAGAATGGCTTCCCCCCAAAGATACTTTGGAACTGACATGGTGAACATTAGAGCTCTAGCAACTTCAAGTAAATGTCGATTTTTTCTTTCTGCTGCTCCATTTTGTTGTGGGTTATCAGTGCATGAACTTTGATGAATGATACCATTAGCTGCTAGAAAGTCTCCTAAGAGTTTTTTGAAGTATTCGGTTCCATTATCAGTTCTCAAAACTTTGATTGTGGTTTGAAACTGGTTTTTTACCATAGCGTAAAAACTTTGAAAGATTTTCACCACTTCAGACTTTTCTTTGAAAAGATAAACCCAACACACTCTTGTATGATCATCAATAAATGTAATGAACCATCTTGTACCAGTGACATTATGAATGCGAGATGGTCCCCAGACATCACTATGAACTAGGAAAAATGGACTAGACTCATTGTAGGGTTTAGCCGGAAAAGACGCTTGTGTGTGTTTAGCAAGTTGGCATATCTCACAATAAATTTTTTTTGGATCTTTATTGATAAATAATCCTGGAAACAAGCGTTTAAGATAATGAAAATTGGGGTGGCCTAACCTATAGTGCCACAACAGTACATCTTTATTTGAGACAGATGGTAAAGCAATTTCAGCCATAGCGGTTTCTTTATCCTTGCATTCATCATTCTCAAAGTAGTATAGTCCACCTTTCTCTCTAGCAATGCCAATCATCTTCTCCGACCCCTGTCCCTATATTAGACACACATCATTAGAGAAATTAGCAGTGCAATTAAGGTCTTGAGTCAATTTACTAATCGACACAAGGTTGCAGGCTAAATTGGGAACATGTAACACAGAGTGTAGAACAAGATTCTCTGACAGACGTATAGAACCTTTTCCAGCAACTGTAGTGAAAGTTCCATATGCTATTTTAACTCTTACATTCCCATGACATGGCATATAAGAGTAAAATAGTGACGAAGTACCTGTCATATGGTCAGACGCACCGAAATCAAACACCCAAGGATTTTGCTTTTGTATACGGAAAGCAATACCTTGATGAGCAAAGTTACTTGTGGCAGATTTAGGGGTAGTCACAGATTGTTGATTGAGAAGACTTAGCAATTGTTCAAGCTGCTCTTTGTTCAAAAAAACACCAGTTGATTCAGTACTATTGGTCTCCTCACTTTTCTCCATTGTTGAAGCTTGAAGAGCTCTTCCTTGACCCTGCCTTTGAGGTTTCATGTCTGCAGGTTTACCATAGAGGTCCCAGCAGCGGTCTCGTGTATGAACAAGCTTGTTACAATGTGAGCAGCGTGGTCTCTGACCTGGTTTTTGATCAGCAGCTGTGTTGGCAAAATTCTGAGCAATAAGAGCAGTGTTTTCTACTGGTCGATCACTAATAAGCAACGCTGGTTGGTCCTTTTTTTCCCTAAGCATCACCCTCTGCCTGCTAGCTTCATGCCGGACCTCTGCAAAGGCTTCTCCAATTGATGGCAGCGGTCTTCGACCAAGAATTCGGCCATGTACTTCATCTAAATCCTTGTTGAGGCCTGCTAGAAATTCGTACAAACGCTCCTTCTCAAGATGCTTCTGAAACTTCTTGTTCTCCTGCAAAATCTCCCCAATCTGCCTCATAATGCAAATCTAATTCCTGCCATAACATTTGCAGGGAATTATAGTATTCAGTGATGTCACTAGTACCTTGTTGGAGAGCCTTGAGTCTATTTTTAATCTCAAAAACTTGAGAAGCGTTCTCAAGATCTGAGTAGTTCTCTTTCACTGCTTCCCATATAGCTTTAGCAGTTCGGAGAAACAAATAAGTGCGGCTGATGTGTGGTTCCATCGAATTGATGAGCCAGGCCATGACGAGTGAGTTGTTGAGTTCCCAATTGGCGTAGGCTGGGTCCGTGGTATCTGGACGCTTGGCTTCGCCGATGATGTAGTCGATTTTCCCTCTTCCTCTAAGTACAAGCTTGACAGACTGTGACCATTGAAGGAAATTTTTTCCATCCAGCTTGTGATTGGTGATCTGCAGCGAGGAACCTTCTCCAAAAGATTGTGCGATCACAGATGAGGTCGAAGGGTTGGTGATGACTGGTGATGAAACATTCTCCTTCTCTAAACTCATATTTGTTGAATCAAGAAGTCAGTAAGATGAAAGAAAAAAAAACATTTAAGCTGTGGAAAGAACCAGCTCTGATGCCATAAAAGATTAGAGGAAAAAATGTTTTCCTTATATTCAAAAAGTGTTTACAGAGGGCTCTTTATATACAGCTTTAGAAAGAACAAAAAAAAAGGAAACAAATCTCCTAAAAAACTGTTCCTATCAATCAGCTATGATCTTGTCTAAAGAAAGAAAGAAAAAATCAGTAATCCTAATCACTAATTAGCTGTCAATCTAATAGGAAAAATCAGTAATCCTAATCACTAATTAGCTGTCAATCCCCTTAATTACATGAAATTACAGTAAAAAATCTTGCAGATTCTAACAGTAGCTAATACACCTGTCAGCCATACTTGATAGGTAGTGGTGAGCGGCGGACGAATGTTGAAGTTGGGAATAGATACCGCTCACGCAAATGTAATATTTTTGCATTATTAGTTTATGAAATTATGTACATTTTTATTTTACAAAAATTATGTATGTATAAATAAGTAAATAAAATTACCTAATTATGTCTTAAAAGTCAAGGTTGTGATTATACAACCTTGGTCTAGGGAATTATGTAGCACCCCAAAATTAATTAGGTATAAGTAGTGTGTTAAAAAATGGTGAATTAGTGTGCCATGGTGTGATTTGAATTTAATTCAACTATCTTGTGGTATTTCTAAATTGATATCACTTTTAATTATTTTTGATTACTTTAAATTGTTAATTTGGTTTTTGAAACTAAACAATTTGTCAAATGTCTAAAATGTCCTCTTTCTTGAAAATCATGTGTTGGACATGGTATTTTACCAAATTAACCTCCTTTGCCTCTATTTAAACCCTTTCTCTCTCTCTCTCTCTTCCATTCACTCTCTTTCATTCTCTTTCTCTCATTTCTAGCTCTTTCCCTCTCTCTTTCTCTCCCTTCACTCGTTGCTCTCTCCCTCCTCTCTCTCTCAAATTCAAATTTTGAATTCAAGTTTTGGTTTTCAATGAATTGGGAGCTAGGAAGCAAGATTTAGCATTCACAAATGCAAATCAAAGCTCGGATTCAAGGTTAGATTTGTTTTTCTAAAACTTTAAATTTTTGATTTGAAATTTCCTCAAATGTTCCAATCCAAGTTTTATGAGCTTCGGAAACCTTGAACCCAAGTTATAGAACCTCAAAACATCTAGAAACTAGGCTTGGATTGATGAGAAATGGATTTAAACCAAGTTTGTCTATTTTCCTCTATTTTCCCATTTTTGGATTTTATTAAAATTTTCTATACAAATCTTGTTTAAAGTTGTTTGAAAGTGTTTAATTATTTTTTTCCATAATCTATGAATGTTTTCTATGCCTAGGAATTGAGAAAAACAGGTGAAAATGAGATTTAGGCTCGAGGAGGCCGAGACTCGAGTCTGGAACTTTCCAGACTTTTCCAATTTAACAGGCCGATGGTTGAGCATCGGCAGGCCAGACTCATGCATTCGGTAGGCAAAACCTGGGATCAGTTCAGTAGGCCAGACGGCAGGCCGGTCTGAGAAGTCCGGCAGGTCGACTGGATTTTTGTAGGAATTGATGTTTTTTACATGTTTTCACTGTTTAAAACATAAATGGTACATTAAGACACCATATAGTCATGTAGTAAAGTAAGATAAGTCAAAGTTAGATATCAATGAACTTAGTCTTTATTTAAGGTTGTTCGTGGTTTCGTGAAGCTTATGTAAGGCAGGTTGGAACTGCAGTGTTGAGCATCAGTGCAGGATATTGAGGTAGGACTTCTTGTTAGATATGTATGCCTTAAGGAGTAAAAATGTAATATGTTTTTGGAGACATTTTTATCAATAAAGAATTTATTTATTAATATATCAAATTTTGTCCTTTTTACGTTCATATATGTTGAATGTATGTTAAGCAAACAATAGTATGAGATTGTCGGTCTAAACCTTTAAGAATTGAGCATTTGATGGACAGATTATGCAGAAGACACAATTCTTAAGGTGACGGTCTAAAACATAAGATTTGCAATCGAGGGAATAAAGTTGGGCACTTTATTCATGTAAAGATTGTTATGTTGTCTATATCCCTATTGGGAGATGGTTTGTCTTGACTATCGGAGGTAGACTCCACGAATAGAAATATTGGCACATTATCATAGGTGACGATGTATTGGATTGGGACATAAAGTGAATTAATTTGGATTAATAATTCTATCTCAACAAATCGATTCACTTTAGACAATCATTTGCATTGTATTTTAATCCTGAGATGAATGGTGGGCCCGTTGTCTTGATTTGTGTCTTTTGATATACCAAAGGGTGACACCCACTTTTTAATAGTGGTATACATGACGGTATGTTGGAGGCATAACTCTTGATAGCGTAGACTTGTTATTCATAGACATGGAATCCATAGCTCCTCTTTAGGAGTAGTGATATCCTCTTATATGCGTTATCCTGTAATTGAAAAACTAAAGCGCTCAACCATTTGGATACATAGGTGTAACTGAATGGTATACTATCTTTGAATGGCAAGTTTTTTGATGGTGAGATAATGGAACGTAAGATAAAAATAATCAGGAAGATAAGACAGAACGTGTCCTTTAGCCGATTATAGATAATCCTATAGGGATACGATACATTATGATATGTCATGGAGACTTAATTATATAGGTTTCGTAATTCTATATAGTTTGAGAGTGCAGCTCCAAGCTCTTAGTGGAGTAACGTTAGAGTTGATAATTATGAAATGTATATCTAGGATATTGAGTTTCATAATTATTGGGAGCTTGAACTATATAGGTCAATCAGGTCCCCTTTGCTAGCTCACAAAATCCTATAACGATATGACGTATTTTTTCAATAATTGGTGACTTATGTTAGGTTTATCAGATTGTCTAAAATTTGAAAGAATCAAATAATTCAATCTGTTTATCGGTTGAATTAATTTTGTGACAAAATTGATTCAAGATAAACTTGTTGAATTATCAAGATCAGATAATTCATGTCTGTTTATCGGTTGGATTAATTATGAATTAATTCAAGATAAACCTGTTAACTTATTAGGAATTCATTTATTTTCCTAGAGATAGGTTTATGACGCCGTGAAATTCCGTTAGTGCATGTGTTGTGGTAGCACCACAAGGCTAATGAGGCCACAAGGGAATTATTGTCAATTATACAAGAATTGTATCCGCAATTATTTTGTTTTAAGGTTGATTTTTGAATTTCGAGGATGAAATTTTTTTTAAAGGTAGACAGCTGTAGCACCCCAAAATTAATTAGGTGTAATTAGTGTGCCATGATGTAATTTGAATTTAATTCAACTATCTTGTGGTATTTTTAAATTTATATTAGTTTTAATTATTTTTTATTACTTTAAATTGTTAATTTGGTTTTTGAAACTAAACAATTTGTCAAACGTATAAAATGTCCTCTTTCTTGAAAACCATGTGTTGGACATGGTATTTTACCAAACTAACCTCCTTCCCCTTTATTTAAACCCTTTCTCTCTTTCTCTCTCTCTTCCATTCACTCTCTCTCGTTCTCTCTTTCATTTCCAACTCTGTCTTTCTCTCTTTCTCTCCCTTCACTCACTGCACTCTCCTTCCTCTCTCTCTCAAATTCAAATTTTGACTTCAAGCTTTGGTTTTCAATGAATGAGGAGCTAGGAAGTAAGATTTAATGTCCATAAACACAAATCAAAGCTTAGATCCAAGGTTAGATTCATTTTTCTAAAACTTTAAATTTTTGTTTTGAAATTTTCACAAATGTTCCGATCCGAGCTTTGTGAGCTTAGGAAACCTTGAACCCAAGTTATAGAACCTCAAAACATCTAGAAACTAGGCTTGGATTGATGAGAAATGGATTTAAACTAAGTCTTTCTATTTTCCTCCCTTTTTTCCATTTTTAGATTTTATTGAAATTTTCTATGCAAACTTGTTTAAAGTTGTTTTAACGTGTTTAATTATGTTTTTCCATCATCTATAAACAATTTCTATGTTTGGATGGTTAAGCATCGGTAAGCTAGACTCATGAGTTTGGTAGGCCAGACTCATACGTTCGGCAGGTCAAACCTAGGATCAATTTGGCAGGCCAAACCTACACGTCTGGCCGGTCTAGGAAGTCTGGCAGGCTGATCAGATTTTTGTGGAAATTGATGATTTTCATCGATTTTTACTATTTAAAACATAAACGGCACACTAAGACATCATAGAGTCATGTAGTGAAGTAAGATAAGTCTAAGTTAGATATTAATGAACTTAGTCTCTATTTAAGGTTGTTCGTGGTTCTGTGAAGCTTATGTAAGGCAGGTCGAAACTACGGTGTTGAGCATCAGTGCAGGATATCGAGGTAGGACTTCTACCCCTTTCCTCAGTAACCAGGTTTTAAAATGGTTTTTTGGCCTTAAAGGTTCTTTCAAAATGATTTCACTAAATGACAAATGTTTTAAATATTTTCAAAGGGGGCCTTTGGCCATAAAAGGTTTCTTGACAAATGATTTCTTCCAATTTGATTTTTAAGGAATGATTTAAAAATGAGTTTCTTAGCATTTTCATTACTTGTCTAAGAATGAAAGATCATAATGAATTAAACAATGAACGTAATGAGAATATCCGATAAAATAAAACATGATAATGATAAGACACCAGACGTGTTGACTAGCACCGTCCGGATGATAGACTAGAGCATGATGCCATATACAAAGATCAAGTCATAGGGACCGTGACCTTAGGAATAGGTCTCAAAACCCAGTTAGGCCACTTCGGTGGTGATTCATATGGCTTTGCCAGAAGCATATAATGAGACTGATTATGGGTGAATAAATGACTAAAAGGTATGAGTAAATTTATTGATCTTCAGTGAGTCATTTGTTTGTTTATTTATTTACCTTGTTTGATAGTTTTGTTTTAAAAATAAATTTTATATGTTAAAATTTAATGTTTTCAAAGGCTTAGTCCTACTTAGTTTTTCACTCACATTTTTTTTTTTTTTGAAAACCTTTTCCCCTAGGTGGATTACAACTTAGAATTGATTGGAAGACAGCATGGCAACATGTAAGTTATAGGAATCCTGTTTAGGTTATCTCTTTATGTAAGTCAATGCATGTATTATTTAAACTTTTGTTCTTTCATATTGGACTGTGATTGTAATATTTTGTTGTCGATATCATATGTGTACACTAATGTGAGTCCGATAGTGTGACGACCCGCCTTTTCGGGCAGTCACTTTACTTTCATAATCGTCGTTTCGTAAACAGTAATCTTACTTACTTAGTAAGAAAATACTGTAATAAATTTTTTTTTTCTTTCCTTAAACGTTCTTTAAAACTGATGCGACCTCTGTCGCATTCAAGTGGAGACATCGCTCAACACTTGTCCTTAAAATCATTTCAAATCGTTTCTCAAAACTTAATAAGTAACATTTATTAAATCATAATTTAAAACTTTACTTTATAATTACATAAAACAGTTCATAAACTGTATCTTAAAACTTTGAACACAATTCTTAAAACTCTGGTTTTCTTTAAACTTCGAAAACACAACATTAAACAATAGAAAACATTTTCTTTACATAGCGGAAGCAAACAGTGATGGTATCCATACCCAAATCTTCGCATCTGTCCTCCGCAGCACCCAGCTCTTCTAACGGGTCCCATTGGTCACCCATAAATTACCTACAGCATGAAAAACTTTTAATGAGCTTTCGCTCAGCAAGTTCAAACATAATCTCACAAAGCATTTAAACATGCTTTAAAAACTTTTCTCATGAAAACTTTTCTCTTGAAACGTTCTTCATGAACGTTTCCCATAAACCTTTCTGAAAACGTTTTTCATAAACGTTTTCCATAAAACATTTCTGAAACGTTTTACATAAACGTTTTTCATAGAACATTTCTGAAAACATTTTTCATAAAACATTTCTTCAACGTTTTTCTTAAAACGTCATTCGTAAACCTTTTCTTGCAAACATGAAATGTTTTTCATAAACATTTAATGTAAAACCTTTCTCTTAAAACATTTCTTGAACGTTTTTCTTAAAACGTCGTTCATAAACCGTTTCTTGAAAACATGAAAATGTTTTTCATAACATTTGTCATAAAACATTTCTCTGAATGTTTTCCATAACATAACATATAAATATTTCATGAAAGGCATTCAAACAACATTAGAATGCATGACTCCATTTATGCTCAATTATTAACTTTAATTATGAGCATTTATGAACATTCTATAAACTTAAATATTCATTTCTTTCTCAATCTTTATCCTTGTTCTTTAACTTTCTTTATCTTGTAACCTTCATTTTCCTTACTTTACTTTAGTGTTCGTACCAACTCATTAATCATGAGATCATAAACATGATGCTTCCCTTGTGGAAGACTTGAGACCATCAAACATTGAGGTCTTGTACCTCACCTTTAGGAGGTCAAACTTTAATTTCACTTTCATTACCTCATAACAAAGAGGCTGGTACGACACTTTCTTTTTATCTTAACGTTACCTTCTTATTAACTTTAGTGAGCATTTCAAATGCAATCACATCATATGCAATACACTTGCAATTCATAACTTATACTATAAAACCAATTGCATAATAAATGCAACTCATTGCATAACAAATGCAACATAAAATGTAAACACATTTTGCAAATCATAATTTGCATTCTAACACTCATTGCATAACAAATGCAACATATTGCTTAATAAATACATCATAAAATGCAAACACATTTTGCAAACTATAACTTTTATTCTTAAATTTATTGCACAACAAATGCAAATTATTGCATAGCAAATGCATCATTAAACCTTTAACTTAAACTATAAAACATTATGCATTGTCATAATGCAAAACATACTTTCAATACTTTGAAAATCATAACTTAGACTTTTAAATAACGTTATGCATATCAATATGCCAATAAACCTTTAACATAACGATTGCAATTTCATTGCAAATCCTTTTTCTTGAACTTTAAAACTTTTTGCATAATAAATGCAAATATACTTTAAAAGAAACTTGCTTAACAATTGCAAACACATTTACAAACATATAAATAAGCATTTAAAAATCATTTACTTCATGCTGTAGGTGAGGTTTGAAACTTACCCAAACTATGCTCTAGCGTTCTCTATTCCGTTCCTTTCTCGTTCCTTTTCCTTGCATTAGTCGGCCTCTGTGTCCTGATCAAACGACAGCCGACTCATTAATTAACTTTCTTTATTATCAATCCACTCGATTGATAATAAAACGTAAACATTAACCATTCATTCTTTTTTCATAACTTGGTATACTATCGATCTACCATTCTCTTACTCAACCTTATAAACTGTCAGTTTACATTTCCTTCAATTAACCTTGTAACCCACCGGGGTTACTTTTCCTTTTAACTTTGTAACCCATCGGTTACCTCTCGTTTACTTAAAACATCTCCTATGAAATCTCTGATCTCATATCACCGTTACGTTACTTAACGTATTACGGAACATTTTCCGTCCAATAACATTATGCTAAATCGGAGTGTTCGACTCCGTTCTAGCCGTTTCCTTAAAAATGACGATTTTACCCTTAACGGGTTTTTTCGTCACCTTATAATGTTATAAAACCTATTCTTACATAAAACAGTGTAACAATCACTGATCATGCGTTTCATAAATTTCTATGAAAGCATCTAAAACAGTTTATTCTAAAACAGTTCATATTGCATGCGAGATTCCTACTTACTTGAACTCCAAGCTAAGCAGATCTGGTTGTATCTCGCTGCATCTACAGTATGTGAAGCATCCTCTGCAGTGCTCCTCGAGCGACCATAAATGGCTAGGAATGCTTCCTGGAGATCATCCATTCTTGAAACTGTCATTCTGGACTCTGATATTGCTGCTTGAATCGCCTCGATCCGCGTGCAGTCGGTACTGGATGATTTTCATCGGAGTGGAATTTGCTCGAACGGAGGTCACCATTGCGTTCAGAGCGTCGAAACGAGTCGGGAGGCGGTCTCGGATCTTCGATCGGAGGTCCGGATCACAAAATCCCATTTTGCCCTTTGACCGGCCGTTGACCGGGGTTGACCGCTGTTGACCGCCGTTGACCGGCCGTTGACCGGCGGCGGTTGGCTCTGTTGAGGGCTGAGCTCGAGCCTACCCCCCCTAATTCGACCCTCCTGAGTCGATTGGTGGGGTCAATTTCACCCAATTCGGCCTCCAACATAGCAAATCGAAGACGGAATTCTCGGCGGAAACCGGCGGCTCCGATTTCGGTCCTCCGGCGACGGTACCGTGAAATTGAGGTGGGGGAATTGTTCCCCGACCTCCTCTGAGTATTTCCCCTACGGTGGGGCAGCTCAACACCGCGTGGAACGGTGGCCCCACCTAGCTCCACGGCGGTGCACGACGGAGACGCCGTTCTCCGTCCTCCGGCCATCATTTCGTGCAATTGAGAGTTGCTTCACGCTCTTCTCAACCATCTGAACATTTTCCCCCTTTCAATTTGGGGCGAGGCAGCCAGGAACGGTGGCTACGAAGGCTTCCGCGGCGGCGCTCGACGGCGGAGGTGGAACTCCGACCAACCGCGGCTGTGGCGTGAAATTAGGCGAGGGGTTTCACTCCCCGTCGCCGTCTGAATCGAACGGTGGCGGCGGTGTACCTCACCGCCGCCATTATCGGCGGTTCTCGAAGGGCGGTGACACGGCGGAGATGGGCAGCTCCGGCGAAGCCTTTCCAGCCAAAATTGAGCTGGAAAATTGGTACCATCTTGTTCCTCTCCTCACACTGAGTCCATAGACACCAAAATCACGTCGATTGGTGGTCGGACGGCCGAGAAACGACGTCGGGAAAAAATGGGTTTCGCCGCCACTTTGGGCGGCGCGTGAGGCTCCCTCCGGCGTCTATTTGGGTGGCACGACACCTCGTTGGACTCAGCTCAACGAGAGCTTCCCACTGGTATGGGAGGTGTCGAAAAATAACGCCGGAATCTCAAACGAGATTTGAGGAGAGAGAGAGAATTCTAGAGAGAGAAAATCTAGAGAGAGAAAGTCGAGTTTGCTTTGGAATTTCTGATTTTTTTCTTTTTTTTTATAAAAAAGTATAAGATAAAATTGTGGTCCACACAATTCAATTCTTATACTGCGTTGCTCTAACACTGTATAATTTTTCATCTTATTATACAGTATTTTTCCTTTAATTGTACTTTGTCTTAACATAATCTTTAATTTAATGCATTTTTAATGCACTAAAAATCTCGGGTGTTACAGATAGGACCCAACTTATGTCCTTTTGTCTTCATTATTTTATTTTATGATTAACTTTTTGAAATAACGATAATTGTTTTAAAGAGTTTTTAAACTATCTCGTTTTTCAAAATAACCTGAAACATTTAATTGGTGTTTTTAATCAAATATTTTGGTTTAATTAACTCAATTAATCTACCACGTTACTACCCGTACTTAAGGGCATGACAAATTATAAGATTTAAAAATATTGTAATAGAAAATGCAACAAGTACACAAAATTTTTCAAGTAAGAAAAATTATAAAATTATCTCAAATTAGAAATGCTTATAGGAATTTTATATTAAATTAAGAAAGGATTTTAATGAATATGCTTTAAAGAACTAATATGTTAGACTTAAGAGAATAAGCTATAAGAAATTATTATTATGTTAAGTTTAAAAAGAATAAATTTTAAGAAATCTATAAGTTAGTTTTAAGACAATAAATTATAAGAAAAGTATAACGAAAATTTTAGGAAAGATTTAAAAAGCTTTTAAAATAGAAATTTATAAGGATATTTAATTTAGAAGTTTTTTGAAATATTATCATTCAGATTAAGGAATGTTTAAAAAGAAATAGTTTTTAAATAATAACCTTGGCATTTGAAATAAAGTTTTATGAAAATATTATTATCACATTTAAGAAATTTATATTATATAGATTTATAGAATTAAGCCTTGAGAAATAATTGTTAATTCTTTTAAGGAAATATGTTAAGAGTTGATTATTAAGATTTCATTTAAAAAAATTATTCCACAATTTAAGTACTTTATGATAAAGCATATTGAAGATCAAGATTATGTAGTTAAGAAATATCCACATAGGCAGGGTCATTACAAGGGCTATTTCGCATAGCTTAAAAGAAATTAATAAGGATCAAACTATCACCTACCAAAGAGTTTAAGGACCACTAAAGCCAATTAATCTTTATTTTTAAAAAACCATTTTAAAATGGTAAATTTTCAAACCCTCAAAAAATACTAGTTGTTTCACTCTGGCCCTCACAACTCACTAAACATCCCTTGAGCTTAAAATAAGTGATAACTTTGGTACTTTCATTATTGAGGAATAAAGTTTTTGACAAATTTATAGGGTGTTTGGCAAACATGGCTAGAACCAACTTTTTAGTTACTAAATAGTATAAAACACTCACATGCTATTATAAAAGCAAAAAGTTACTATAGTGTAAAGCTCTTACATGGTACAGTGCTTTTCAACTAAAAAGTTAATTCTGCCCATGTTTGTCAAACACTTTATTAATAACATATGGGTCACATGACTACTTGATAAAAAAATATATAGTAAATTTAAGGAACTACATTGTAAAATTTTATTAATTTAATAAAAGGTAAGTTCGCTCTAACTAGTACTAAATACATTCTCCTTTGCTCGCCACCTCCGCATGGCTACCACACATAATTAAATCCCTTTAAAATGGTGTTTTGTTAACAAAGTACCAAAGTTACAACTTATAATAAGCTAATGGTGGTTTTATACCATTTGAAGTTGTAGGAATCAAAGTAATATAATCTTATTATTTGAAGGTTAAATTTGAAATTAACTCTTTAAAAATGAGAAATTATGATTATGGCACCGTGTATTTTTTCATTTTATTATATTAGTATTATAAATTTAAAAGCACAAGGCTCCTTATTGAGGCATAATAGGCTCTTATGTCTTATTGACCCCTCTTTATGGCGAACAACCTCCTTGCCTCAAAGATTAGCATGCCTGCATGGTTGCTTTCTACGCAAGCAGCATCTCAAAGGCTCAAGGCCTTAAAGTCCTTCATGTTTGAAAGACTGATGTCTTAAAGATTATTATATCTTTATTATTGCTTGTTATCCAAGCAAGCCTCATGCCTCAAAGGCATAAGAGCCTTTGAGGCCTTTATTCATGCCGAACAATCCTCATGCCTTAAAGATTACTCACTAAGTAATCATACCTCACAACCTCATAGGGCAATCTAATCTCAAAAAATTATACCATTAATACAATCATGATGGATTGTCTCAAGCACCTAAGCACAACCCCATGATCTCAAAGTGGCAAGAAAATGATGGATAGTGGATTTGAAGATAAAGGACATGAAAGGAACCAAACTGAGATGTTTGAACATTAGAATCCTTCTATAAATAGGAGGAGACGAGAAGTAAGCAAGAAATCAAACTCCAAAACTTGTACAAGACTTTACATGTTTTTTGGTAATATTTTATATTGAGAGAACATGTAAGATAGGTATTTGAGTTAAAAAGTTTAGCGACCATAGTGAAATTATGGTGGATTGAGCCAAGCCATTCTAAACTTTTGAATCTTTCTCTTTATTTCTCTCTTAATCAAAGTTTTGATTTAGATACTTAATAGTAGAAAAACTTGTGCATTGCAGTAGGAAATACTATTGTGTTATACAAAAAATTTGTAATTGTTGCAATATAAGAGTAGTTTATATACATATATATATATATGTATACAGTTATTGGGTTATGATTTATTGGCATGAGGTAATTTTTTTGTTAAGATTATATTAGCATGTATATTTATATAACAGTTTTAGCTTATTAAATTTATTTATGATATAGATGAAAACTTCAATATTATATGTATTATATCGAACATGTTTAAAATAGGTCAAAGAATAACTAATTTGAAGTATATGGGCCTAACTCAAATTGCATAAGCCAAATTCGACTAAGAACGGTTGGCTCGGTTCATGTTAAGCTCAGCCTATTTTTTCACTCATGTATTTGACATATGTTCAGGATAGTTGCCTATCACATGTCTATTAGTTCTGTCACTGTGCATCGGAGCTTTAATCTCTGAGCTTTCTCTCTCTACATTTTCTCTTCTCTGTAGTTCTCAAATCTTCTCCCTTCTCTCTAGAATTTTCTCTTTCTTTCTCTCAAATTCGAAGCTTGTTCTTCTTTTTTTTCTTCTTAGTTTTACAGTTTTTTTTTCTCTTATTTCTTTTCAAGGACTCAAATCTTATTCATAACCTTTGAACTTTTTTGGTTTTTCTCCTTTCTTATTTCTTTCTTTTGTTTATTGTTTATTTTTCCTTTTATGGATTCAAAATATCATCATTTGAGAAAATATTTTATATCACTTTTTTAGAAGGTTCTTAAATGGAAATATAAGTCTAGAATTACTCAAGTATGGATTTTTATGCGTTTTGGTATTACCAATGATGTGAGGATGTTGATTAAAGGTAAGATTCATTCAAGTGATTTTACTCATAGTGTTGGTCTTCTAGGTATGAGTACCAACCGTGGTGCCATGAGAAGAAGAGCTCATACTATTAAGTCTAAATGTAACAAACGTGGGCAACAGATTTATGAGGGTAAGTGATGTTTGCTTAGATTTGTATCATTAAATAAGGAGGACAAAATTCATTTATGTAAAGAATGTTTTTATAAAGAGAACTTTGATGATCTCCAAGTTACTTTTTAGAGTCATCCTAGTGAATATGTCCAAGGTGAAATTTCTAAATTCTAGCCCAAATTCCATACAGAAAGACAATGCCTTAGGAATCTGGCATTTAAAGATCATGTTTGTCAGGTTGTAAGAAATTGGATTGGAATTAAACTTGTATCCATAATTGTTGTTTGAATGTTTCTGGAAAGAAAATGCGTTTTGTGTTTTAGTATTAGTTTGTTTTAGATTGTTATAGTAAGTGTTGAATAATTAGTATTTGTTTTTTTTTTGTTTGTTTTCTTTTAAAAATATTATATTGTTAGATAAATCATATGATGTACTGTAGTTTGGTTGAAATTTTTGAATCTTATGTAGATGTTTTAAGATTTATGTCTTACTTTTCAAATGTTCTATGGTAATTTATCAATTTTGTTTTATAGTCTATTTTGTCTTTTATATTTGTTTTGTAGATTTGAATTTCTTTTTGTCAAAAAGTGCATAGTATTTTATTTGTCTTTTGTCAGATTTTGTTTTAAGATTTGTTTGATAGTATCAAAAGTTACACAATTTTATCCCGATTTTCAAAAGTTCATTTGATTATGTTCCTTTTTTTTTTTTCTAAAATTTTGTAGAGTTGTTTGGTAAATCTTTGAAAAATGGGTTTTGCTTTTGTTATCTGTCTGTATCTTATCTAGATTTTTATTTCAATTTTCATGATCTGATTGTTTGCCTTTTTAGTTTTTGTACATTTTTATTTCATTAAAGATCCCATTCAAGACTTAAGGAGTTTAGGCAGAGTGGACTTAAAACCAAAACCCCCCCTAAAAAAAAGAAAACCAAATAGCTTAAAGAAATCATAGAAACAAATATGCCTTCCTCTTATTTATCTGAGAAAATTGAAATTGTCTGTGTTTTATATGGTTCTAGTTTTGCAAAAGATTGAGTCTATTTTGAAGCTGCAAACATTTAGGGCAAGTTTTAGCAAACAGAAAGATTAACTTAGTTTATGGCGGAGGTAGTTTAGGGTTAATGGGGACTGTTTCAATAGCGACGTAATCTAATAGTGCTCAAATATTGGAGATTATGCCTAAAATTCTTGCTACGAGTAATATTTGTAGGGAGACTATAGGTGTAGAAAAAAAACAAAAAGTTGGCCATATTTATGAACACATAGAAGCCATGATCAATATAGCTAATGTTTTTATAGCTTTACCTGGTGGTATAGACATCCTTGAGGAAATGTTTATAGCTGAATAATAATCTTAAACACTCTTAGAATCTTTTATTTTTATATTTTCAAAATCTCTCTTTAAAGCTTGAAGTTTCATGAAATGGATCTTAGCATTGCCTTGAAACTCCTCCTGCAATGTATCTTATGCTTCCTTAGCCCTTATGGCTCCATTAATTCTTGAAAAAATTTTGTCAGCCAAGGCTTGTTGTAGCATGAACAACTCTTTGAGAGTTGCACTGTTGATCTCGTTGAGCTCCTTCTTTTATGATTGATTCTCCTTGAGCTCCTTCTTTTAATGCAAAAGTGTCTTCAGGGATAATATGTCTCTTAAAGACAATGTCCCATAAATCTTGGAAGCGAAAGTATGTCTTCACTTTTAACGGCCCAAAAATTATAATTTTCTCCACGAAAAATTAGAACGTGGAAGGAAGTAGGTTGATTAAAATTAGCCATAGTGTAAAAATACTACGTCCAATAGATGATTAGCCTGGCTCTGATACCACTGTTGAAATTTTTGTTTATAAAATAAAAAATGTTGACGAAGTGTACATGGGCCTTATGCTATAGTGATAATGATATTCGGATGTTGTGTGTGATGATGACTTTAAGTTAATAAAATATGTAGTGGACTATGTGATGAACGTCAGCAGGTATATGGTGGAGAATCAAACAATGTTCACGAAGTTGGTGAAATTTTTGTAGTATGGTGGGGAGTAATTTGTATTGGGAAACTAGTTGATAGGTGCTTTTGTAGTGGATATGGTATTGATTGGACAATGAGAGAATGAACTTATGAAACAAAGTGGATAGGAACGTACTTATAATATAGAGACGGCTTTATTTATTGAAGCTAGAGCTTGTTGTTTGTAACTGTATTGTTTGCAGTTTGGTTACATGCAAAGCACATTACATACCTATTTATAGGCTTGATATGTTGGCTTGTTATAACCGACTTTACTTATAGATTTCTCCAGATATTTCTCTTACCGACATAGATTCTTCCTTTAATTACATTTTCTATAGTTTTTTGAATGACGTAGAGATAAATGTTCTCTAATTTTTAAGAATGACCTAGAGCTTCTTAGAGTGTGCAACATGTATTTTATCAATTTTAAATAAATCAATTTCTGATGTTCTAGGAGATATTGAGAAAACAAAAAATGGGTGCATTCTAAATAGGGAATTTTATAAGTCCTTGTGTGAAATAGATCTATTTTAATTTCTTTTATTACATGGCTTCAAACTGAAGTCTAGTACAAGAACAATAACCATAAAGATTAGTCATTGCTCTTATTCATTATTACAGATTCTACTACTTTAAGTTGGAAAAGATAGAACTTGTTTATAGCTAGTGACGATGGAAAAGGCGTTCTCTATGAACAAGTTTTAATTGATGCTGCAACCATTTGATCGGCTGTGACTCCGGCATTGCACATGTTGGCAATGTGGCGCATATATTTCAGCCCGTAAGTCGACAAAGATCCACAGTATTTCTCATAGGAGCTCACCTGCATTTAAGTTGGGAAGCCAACCAACATCAAGGACTTGAAACAGTCATAAAAATGATGTAGGAAAACAAAAGGGAAAGATAAATAGATTCTATGTGTAGAGAAGGTTTACAAGCGTCTTGAGACAGTCCCAATCATCAACAAGAGGTTGGCCAGCAGGGCGAACATTCTTCAACCTTTTGGAGCTATTTTCGAATCCGAACAAGAGGTTTCCGACATGATTTATGCTGTAGTCGACAAACTCCCTTCGAGCAATTTCGTCATGTAGTTTCTTCAAAGCTTCAAGATTCTCCCGAGTGCCAACAGCTGATTTTCGCACCTGCAGCAAATAAAAAAGAAGAAGAAGATATTAGACATCAAAAATTACACAAATTAAGCGTTGATAATGTTTGAGAAGACCTTGTGCTGAAAATGAAGTAGATCGGCGTCACGTTGTGGAATCGATACGAATGGCAACAACGCATCTCCTGCTGATGAATCATCATGGCTGCTGTTACTTGGAGGATTATTACCCATGTAAGCAGAGAGGAATTCCACACTCAAATTCATGTCTCCATATTGTGTTACATGAGAACTGCCATTGAACTTGGTTCCCTCAAGGGTTCTTTTGCGAACCTACAATATCAATTTTGTTTGTAATCACTTTGTCAAGGATTCAGAGAGTAATATTAATCTAGATTTGTAATACTAAATTTTCATTGTTATTCCCTTACGTACCGTTTCATATTGCTGCTGTAAAGTTTCCCCGCGCAAGTCCTTTATGTCACTGTGTACCTCAAAACCACCCCAAAGAAATTAGGGAATTGATAAACACAAAGCCAAGATTCATTTTTTTTTTTTTTTTTTTAAATTAAAAACCAAGATCTGTTTGAAATTTAACCACTCACACATGTATATATTGCTATGCTCTTTCAAAATATATGAAAGTGAGAAACGTAACATTACATTTATTTAACACAATATCACCGATGTTGAAAATACATAATTTCCAAAAATTTAGTTACCTCAAACTATTGTTACTCATTTCTAATTTTGAATTAATGTGATGTTATGCTTCTCACTTTCATATATTATGTGAAAGTATAGTGTCTGTAGCAAAAGACTATATATATAGGGATTATTATACCAGTCCTCCATCCAGGAAATACTATACAAGTCTCCCAAACAAGTATCAAAGGCTGTTGGAGCACCATAACCAGGACAATATTCTGCCCAACTATTCTCCGTTGCATTTGATGCTGTGGTCGCATAAATACTTATATTGCTTGGAAGAAGGCCCTCAAACATACTCCCAGACTCACAAGCCTCAAGGTAGAACACCTAAATTTACATGTTTTCAAAACAAATGTATAACTTATATAATGTTTTCAAGAAATTGTTGAACATGTTAACAAGGTTTATTAAACTTAAATATAGATTAATTCATGATCATAAACTTACCATGTTTTTGTAAGCATTTGCTTCATGCTTCCTCTTTAAAACATTTATGAGATCGTTGGCATAAAGTGGTTGGTCCGGCATCTCTGTATGTTAATAATTAATTAATGCAAAATGAATTAATATTCCTCCATATAAAAAAAAAAGGTTTTTTTTTTAAAGCAACTTTTTGGAGCCACTATATCTATATTTACCAACTACTCCAGGACCACCATGGTCGGTATAGTAGATGAAAATATAATCATCCGGACCACTGTCCACAACCTTGCCACTCCCTCCAGTGAGAGCAGTTTTGTCTCCAAGAATCACAGCAAAAAGGTTTTGTGTAGTAGCATTCGTTCCGGTATAATCCTATATATGTTATTAGAACAAAAAAGTACCATAAGTACATACACGATAATATGTTTATATATTGTATATAGCTCTAAGAGCATATGATATGTGAATGATAAATTTTGACATTTGAATGTAATTCTACCATCAAGTATATATAGCAACGGTAAATTTGATATATGATTCTTATTAGTTGATACATTTAAGTTTTTTTTAATCATTACAATGTTATTAGTTTTTAATTATTTTAATATTAAAAGTTTACTTTTAAAAATTTCAAGGTTTAACAATTATGAAAAAAAAATAATCATAGAATCAAAAACAGCATTATCAAGTAAAGCACAAAATAGAATGGCATATCAAATATGTTATCTTCACAACTTTTTAATAGCAAATTTAGTATTAATGTTCACACTTGCATTGGAGATAGCCTGATAATTTATACATTAATACAAATTATTCGAAATAAAAAAGAAAAGATGAGGAAAAAGAAACATATATGTGCTTCTATAGAGTAATTTAGATATACGTACCTTGGGAACTCCTTTGTAAACGTCTTCTCCATTTGGCTTGTTAATGATGATGCCAGGCATAGGGTTTTCGTCGTTGTCGGCGATATCGTCGTACATGAACACAATGATATTTTCATCTTTCAACCCAGCTTTTTTTAGTATTTGATATGCATGGCATACATCAGCCTACATTATTATTCATTTTAGTACGGTAAATTCTATAGTAGTGGAAGCAAAAAACTAAAAAAAAAAAAAAAAAACCTAAAGGTCTGGTAAATGTTTTTGGACATTTAGTTTAAATTAGTTTGTATAATTTTGACATGATTTTGATTTAGTCATGCAACGCTAGAAAACGTTTATAATCGATGCAAGTTCCTCTACTTTTACAATTATCTACTGCATGCATAAATCGCCAAAACTTTGGAAACTTCAGTCAAAATTTCAGAATGTTTAAGGTAGTGAAATATTAAATTTTTAGGATAGAAGCTATCTGTAAAAATTTTGGGGAAATATATAATATATATGAAGAAATTAATGTTAGTTACAACGTTTTAGAAAATAACAGAGAATTTTAAAAGCGGAACGTTGGAACGTGTGTATATATATATATATATAAATCGTGTGCTAAATTTGAGACTTGAGTAATAGTAACAGTAATAGTAAAAAAAGTCATGTGAATATTAATATAATCTATACCTGATGCCTGTAGTTCCACCAACCAGTTGAGCCAGCAACCAAAACAGCCCACCTGGTCCCACCAGTCGCAGTGTCATCAAGTGTGCCTTTATCACCAGCCAAGAACTTTGCAAACAAAGGAGATTGTAACCTGTGAGAATTTGCTGTATGTAGTATTAACAGACAGCTCATTAGAAGTGAGAGAAATGCAACTGAACCATGACTATTACTACTCATGATTTTAGTCAATTAGTTTAGATGATCAAGATATGGATTAGTTGGATTGATGAGATAAAAAGAATGAAGCGACAATGCTACATTTATATACATGATCATTATATGTTTCTTGTTGTTAGCTACAATATTGTCGATGATATCAATGAAACTTTGCTTTGTGGATCGTGCATAACTATGCTTTGAAGTTGCAAACAAATTAATCCGTTTGAACTTTGAAGCTAGGTTGTCATGGAGAAAGAAATTGAAGGTAATTTGTCTCTTTTTTCTTGATTTTTCTATGCGTATTATTTGTTCAATGTTCACAATATCCTAAGGAACATATTAAATAAAATATCTTTTATTAATTTAAATTTTGTTATTATTAGGATTTTTTATTTCCTCTGTCTTGTTATTATCTTGATAAGTTTCCCATTAGCTACTTTTCTCTTTCAATATTTGAATTATAATTTCTAATATTATAAATACCTAGTTTATTTAATGAGAAAACTATGACATATTTTCTCCATTCTATTATTCTCCATATAATATCACAACCTAACTAGCTCAAACAAGCAGCTCGATTCATCCAATACAAGATTGGTGACTCCAAAAGGAACATCGTCTTGTGGGAGCATGTAAAGGGAAAAGAATCTCGAGTCTCACATTGTTAAAACATGAAAACAAATAACAACTTATAAAGACATTGAGTCACCCCATTTAACAATTAAGTTGACCTTTTAAGATAGAAATTCAAGTCCTTAGTAAGTCCAAATTCCCTTATATAATAATTGCTTTGGAAAAGAGGGAAAAAATTTGGGATTATATAATATATATATATATATATATATAAAATGATAAAAAATGTTACTTTTTCAAAACTAATCAAAGTAATTATAAATTTTCTTTGATATTGTGAGACTCGAGATTCTTTTCTTTTTCAAAAAGAAAATTTATAATTACTTTGATTAGTTTTGAAAAAGTAACATTTTTTATCATTTTATATATATATAAAATGATAAAAAATGTTACTTTTTCAAAACTAATCAAAGTAATTATAAATTTTCTTTTTATAAATATTTACTAAATATTTTTAAAACCGGACATTTACTTCAAAAAATTTCAAAAATATCACATTTCCCTCCTATAAACACCGTGGAGGGAGACATCTTTTAGTTTAAGGAAACATATATATTGGTGCTTAGAAACAAATTCATGGAAAATTTTTCATAGTATGTGGGCGTGCCAGATCAAGGAATTGCATGCATTGTTATTCCATTTTGTTTCTTTTGGTAGTTTTCTTTTTTTTTTTTTCTCTATAATAAGAAACCTTTATTGCACAGCTACAAAAGCAGTCCATTTAGTTTGCGAGTTCGAAACATGCGGTTTGAACTTTATGGATTTGAGATAAGAAAGTTTAAAAATTATAGTTTGAAACTGTAACCGAACCGACATTTAGGGGGTGTTTGACAGTGGTGGGAACCACTCAGTTCCCACCACAATCTCATACTACAGTAACAATAAAAAAATATGCTACAGTGTAAAACTCTTACATGCTACAGTAAAAGTGGTTCCCACCACCTTTCCAAACACCCTATTAAAAGTTCAGGCAGCTTAAGTTTTTGGAGGGGTAGAATTTTTGTTGGGTCACCACTTGTATTCAAGCTGTCACTTAAAAGGTTTCAAATTGCGCTTAAGCTTTTACAGGTCTAACGGTAGGTCAGTTGGGAAAAATAAATTGAAACTCTTTAATCCAAACAAACACCCTAAAGCTAGCTAGGGGCCACGGAGGGAGCCACTTCCTCAATAGATTGCTCACAAGCCAACATTTGAAGTTACAATTCAACTCTTGCAATGATCAATTGTTTGTTCGTACATTTGAAGGCTTGTCGTTTGTCGACCGTCAAACACGTGCACATGCATGTTGATGAATAAAAGTAAATGAACATGAAGAAAATAAATGGAATTCCATGTAGATGACTAAACTACGTGAACTTGTCTGGCTTTGATATTAAAATACAGTTTTTTATTTTAAAAATAGACAATCGAGTTGACAAGTGGCACCTACATCAGGTTCGGGTTGACGAGATGGGACTTATGCTTCGGATGGGCCGACGGGCCAAGAACCGCGCCATGATCTAGTCGACGATACATGAACCATGTTTAGATTGGACCAACAATCATGGCTTATTAGCTAACCCCAAGGGCAATCTCGGCCCATTGGCCTAACCTAGACAATGATCCCAACCCTTGGCTAAACCCCGACTGCGATGTCGGCCTAATGCTGATCATGACAATTGACAATTAAACTTTTTTTTTAACATGAGGCAAAAATTATTTTTAGAGCAACAATTTTTCTTTGTCCAAACTTTTTTTTAAATGTTTTTAAAAATAATATCAAACATCTTTATTTTCTAAAAACAATAAAAAATAATTTTTAATGGGATTGTTGCACCGCATATTCCCAAACCTTGTAACCCTTGGCACTTGGGTCATCATTTTAAAAATTTGAACACTAAAGTCCTCAAACTTTCAATTTTTGACACTGTAAATCCCTATTTTAAGAATTTAGACGTTTAAGTCCCTAAATTCTAAATTTGTTTGCACCTTTAGAGCCTTGGGCACTTTTTTTGCTGTTAAATGACTTACGAGATATAAACTAATTTACAGTTCAAGGGCATATTGAAATTAGTGGTATAAAGCAGAGAGAAAATGTAAAATTCCTAGCTGTCATTACGGACTATTATGCTTCTACATGTCCTATGCATAGTAAGTTATATCGAAACACAATGCATGTTCGTAGTATTTTTATAACAAAGCAAATGCATATTCTGTCTTTTACTTTTAGGAAGATTTTGCTTTTTGGTGCCCTTAATTGATATTTATAATAACAGGTTCGTTTAAATCAATAAAATTCCTAGCTGTTATTACGTACTATTATACTACTACATGACCTCTGCATTGTGAGTTATATCGAAATACAATGCATATTCGTAGTATTTTTATAACAGAGCAAACGCATAATCTTTGTATTTTAGGAAGATTTTGCTTTCTGAGGCCCTTAATTTACATTTATAACAACAGGTTGGTTCGAATCAATGTAACGTGATTGCTATCACTTACTGGCTTAAACCTTCACTATACAATCTCATAAAGCATTTTTGGCTTCAATGCTTTGAAAAATTGGAACATTTTGCACATTATATGATCATTAAGCATTGATCATTTGACTATTAAGGACCAAATCTGTCAAAAATATAGTTATGAGACTATTCAGTCAAAAAGAAAGAAAAAACTTTTTTTTTATGAAGGAAAAAAATTATAGTTAAAGAGCGCCAAAAACTCATTCTTACTAATACAAAAAGTTTTGACAGGTCTTAGTATTTAATAATAGGAAATTGCTGCACAAGAAAAAAAAAATCTAGCCAATGATTAATCATTAAGTACCAAAATTGACCATTAGATACAAAAGGGCAACTGGCACTCTTTATTTGTATTTGTGAAGATACAAAATATAACAATAGCACTCTAGCACTCATCATGTCACAATCTCTTGAAACGACGCCGGACGAACGACAATTTAATCCCCTATTATAGGGTTGAAGAATCCAAAGGGCAAAGATCTCGTTTCCATCTTTTTGTGCAATGCAAAACCCAAAAAAAAGAAAGGCACTCACATAAAATCATAGTCGGCAATATCGTCATAGGTATTGAGAACCATGTCATCATCCGGTTTATCCACATGAAGTTGCTTTTTCTTCCCACCTGAAAAAGGAACAACAGAAAAAAGAAAATGAGGAATGAGGAAAGCCCATTCAATATCTGAGGTGTGATTTTCTATAGTAGTCATAGGCAAGGGATAAACCATATAGTAACAGCTTAAATCATACAAACAATGGAGATAATGTAAATCAAAATTTTTTATGAGCTTAGCTACAAAGTTTAGATCACAAATAGATAAGTATTTTCCTCACCAAGGAAGGAGACGAAGATTTAAGGGTAACTGCAAACCATGTCCCACCAAAATATATGTTGTGAACTATACAAAAGAACACAGAAAAACTTGGAACCCAAGAATAGGAGGTGCAAACAAGTTAATTTAAAATAATGCATTTACGATAAATACATTGCGTGATATCACACATCGATCTAACCAAGCCTCGTTGTTAGTTTCCATCTATGAAATCCTTGTGTAACACTGTAATTATATATTTTTCGATGTCATCATAAGCAAAAGAAATCTTTTGCAACCCCCTAATAAATGAATGAATGAATGAAACAAAATCAATAAATAAATACAAAGTCATCAAAAAGATAAGATATATAAAGCATATTAATACCTGTCTTCTTTTTACCAGCATTGGCCTCCTTTTCCAACTTTAGCTTCTCATTAGCAATTGCCGAGATAGAAGATGCAACATCTTTTGCATCTGCCGCTTTCAATGAATTCATAGAGAGTCTCATAACCGCCTTAAGCAGACCAATATAATGGTAACTTTTCTGCAATGAGGAAGAAAAAAAGGATTCGTTCAACATGGTTAACCTATTCAAACCTTCAGTCATAAAGAATAACGACAATTCTAACAAACCTCAAATGGTACAAGTTTATGAGAAATGAGTTCTGCATATTCCTGAAAATCACTTTCGGATTTGGGAATGAAATTTTCAAGGGTTTTCTCATCGCCTCTCTTACCAAACAGTTCCTTGGTGGACTTATAATCTGCTTCTTCCACAAGCCTGAAAGGGAAGCATGCACCTCATTTGAGACACTAAATTCAGCTACTAGATTGAACAAGTTATTTTGTAATATTTTAGTCATTTAGACACGATTACTGTTAATTATAATAGAAAAACAATTTTCACGGCAATTGAAATTCTAAGCGTGAAGGATCAAACAAAGGCAACACTTAACAAGAGAAATAAACTAGTAAAGACCAGTTTCACAGATCTTAATCCTACAAAGATATAATATGCAGGCCAGATGATCATGGTCAAAGACGACTCATAAAGAATAATGTCAATTATAAGGGTCAATATTATTTATCAAAAACAAATTATTAGATCTGTAGGACAAAGCCATAGCGGAACACACTCCCAGGGATATAAGATATTGTTTCTGCTTTCCAAAATGCAATGACTTGTGATACAATTACACCGAGAAAATCAGGATTTTTTCTAACAGAATACAAATCCCCCTAGAACGTGTCCCATACAACCTAACCAGTCTCTATGCAGAAAAGATATAACACAAGATAATTGAAAATCTGAATCTGGCTCCAAATCGGCTCATTTCGCTAGAATTTCGCAAGAAACATAGTTGCAACAGAAAAGTATCAATCAAGCAGCTGATACACTGTCTGTTCCTGGTATCCTGAAAGTCCTCCATTCACTAGGTTATAGGATGATTTTTTATCATTTAACACTATAAGGTGTTCAACATAGGTGGAAATAGCGAATACATATGTGCATGTACGTTACATAGATGCACACATGTACACATATTATACACACATACATATCAAAAAGTAAGTGAAGCAACTTTAGTACCATGTAGGCATAGAGAACCACGCCATATATGATTTAAAGGTTTTAACCTTATAATGGATTATTAAGTTAGTAGTTATCATACGTGTGGCAAAGCTACCACTAACATGTGTATTACTGCAGTATGCACAACAACATATCTTTATGAGTTCAAATATACCATCAAACCATCGACAACAAACAGAAGTTAAACCTTGACCTTTACCTTTGTTGTCGAAGTTTCTCCATTAAAGGATCAAGTGGCTCTTCCTTAGTCTCAACAGCTTTTCCTTTCTTTTCAGCAGCTTTTGCTACAGGTTTTTTAGGGGCCTTTTCAGCAGGAGGCTTACTTGCAGGTTCCTGGTCCCAATGCCCAAAAATGGTTTAAAAATCAATCACAGAAGTACATACTACATAGCATCATTAACCCACCAAAAACGTTGTTTCTATAACATGCTCAAGCAAGAAGCTTTCATAAAGTCTGCAAATAAAGAAAAAGTTACAATATCTGTAACCAACTATAGGTAAATCAAGATAAGAAATATTTAAGAAATTTTGAAGAGGACACGATGGAGGTATATGGATGTGTAACTACTATATCATTGAAAAAATGACACACAAACTAGCTTAGCTAGATTCTCAAACTAGTCTAAATCTGTCAGAATTACTTGTGCTTGGTTCCTTTTGACTTGCATTTCAATTCTCGTTAGAGTGTTTGGAAGGACAGATTTAGAACCAACACATCTAAAGTGTATCCTTATGAAACAAAATGAAGTATGACTAAGCATATATAACGCTCATGCTCTAGAAAAAAGCCATTGAATCTCTCGAAATTCACAGGTAAATTATCCAAAGAACATAATCCATCAAAAAACCCTTTCCATTTAATTTAAAAGCGGTAAAAAGTAATTAGAACAGAAAAATACTCAGATTATGACAAGCATAAACTACCGGAGCAGGTTCATCTTCATCTTCATCTTCATCTTCATCTTCCCACGATTCCTTCACATCATTTTCATCTACATCTTCATCGTCCCATTTATTTCTAGTTTGCTCCTTAGAAAGGAGAGGTGGAATTTTCTCATCCTCTGAAAATTAATATAAAAAAAACAAAGCATCAGCGCATAAAAGATTATATATCAAACCAAAAAGAGAATAATTGAGTTAGCAACAGAATTAACATACCACCAGTGAAAAAAATGTCCAGTACAGTTCGAGAAAAGACAACATAGACTAAGAGGAAAGACATAATATAGCAAGAATTAAGTTCCCTTTAAGTTTGAAAACTAAAGTTAAACATAGAATACAGGATTGTAGTAATACAATAAAACAAGTACAATATTATAACAACATATGCATTTGAATCACTTGCTAAGATAGAGATAGATACTACAACAACATATATATCATTTAGTGAACAATAGCATGAGAATAAGAGTTAAAAATATAACAGAATAAAAATATATTATAATTCAATAACACAGCACAAATTGTCTTCAATCTAAGTTTGTACAAAACCCAACAGCTACAACACTGCATGCCAACAGAGTGGCATAAAAATAGAACAAACAAGGTCTAGAGTGTTGTGAATTACCCCAGTCCTCCATCTGATTTGTTACTCCGCTATTGAACGAAGCAACTGCAGACAGAAAATACTTCCTCTGCACATGAGAAAAATAACTAATCAAGCTCCAAAGTGATAAAAACAAATAGAAGTTAGGGCGGTGGGTGAGGAATAAAGGCATGTTAACATTGTCATGATGAAAGGAAGAAACCAGTGCAAAGACTCTCACAAACACACATAAAACCTGAGCAGTAATAGTATCTCAATTGCTCAAAGAGGGGAGAGACATGTGGAGTAAAGTGTCTAGCAAACATTTGACCTGCTGTAGCCAGTACTAACTTGAGTTTCTTGCATCTATAGTTTTAAAAGGCGGAATAAAGAACCAAGGTGTTTTGTCTAATCGAGGAAGGTGGATGCCTCAAGGCGGACCAAAGCGTGAGCCCCAAATGAAGGGCTTTTTACACTTACACCCGCTGTGTTTTGACAAAATAACAGACAATCCCTTCGCCAAAATAAATTATATCCACAGCCCTTGACTTTTCAAAATAAAATTACGAAGACAACCCCCCGTTGACAGAAAACCCTAATTTTACAACACCATAAGCATACCAACTTCTAACGAATATCAAACTAATATCACGAAACTCAGGGATATGTCACAAACATGAACATCTAACAATATCCAACTAGTATCAAACTAATAAAACTATATCAATCTTCCAAAATTAGTAAAATAATTAAAAAAACAAACAGCTAAACACAGACACAAAGCAATAACTATAGCAATTCTGACCAATATCAACCAAAAATGACAATAGCAATATTTAACAATCAAACGAAATTCCAAACACATCAATCAATAATAAAAAAAAAAAACCCATAAACTAATTTCTATTTCAAAAATTAAACATTAAATTAAAGTTTCAAAAACACAAAGCTTCAGTAATCTATAAACCCAACTTCAACTTCAAACAAAAAAAGACGAACACAAATTGAATCTCATTTCACTCTTAAAGTCAAGAACCGCAAGATCAAGCGGCAAAACCTTAAACGAAAAATCTTTTCCTTGTCAATCTACGGTTTTCCATTTTCCCCAAAAAATTACAAGCAGAATTAAAAACAGAAACCAACCGTGGAGGAGGTTGAACTAGGCTTGGGTTGCAGATGGCTTGAAATCGGTCGCTCGCGACAGCGGAAAGACGCTCCGGCGGCGGTGGGGAGAGAGGGAGGGGCTTTCGTGACGGCAGAAATGATCTGCGGCGAGGGGATTGGAATATGGATCGCACTCGACGGCGTCGGTCACTGATAAAGCCAACTCTCTTTTCTTTCTCAGCTCACCCTCTTCTAGGGTTTTATTTATTTATTAAAGGTAAAAAAAAAAAATTGCAATATAGACAAAAGGCCGAGCTGTTACCACTTTAAAATATTAAGAAATTATTTTCATTATTTTTATAAATAAATTATAGTATTTCTCCCCTGTAGTAAAACTAAGGCCGACAATGCAGGTTACGACACAATGACACGACACAAATCTGACATGTTTTTTTGCGGATTAGTGTCGAAAAATTTGACTACGGGTCATTTTAGTGTCGACCCGAAACTGACCCGTCAACAAACGAGTCGTGTTTGGGTCAACCCGTTTGACACTAAAATGACTCGTTTCTGACCCGTATTTAATTAATTAACTTTAAAAAATTAATATTATTTCATATATAATATAAGCTCTTAAAATATCAAACCATACCTCTCTTATCACTCATCTTCTTGTTGAAGTGGTATGAAACTCTTCTAATTTTGTTTTTTTAAATATGATATATATTAATGTGGGCAGGTTAGAGACGGGTTGGGGGTCATAATCGGTTACGGGTCAAAAACGGGTCACGGGTCATTATTTTTTGACATTGTGCATAAGAAACGGGTTGACACGGGTCGTGTTCGTGTCAACCCGTGTCAAAACGGGTCGTGTTCGTGTCAACCCGTGTCAAAACGGGTCGTGTTAGGGTTGAGAATTCTCAAGCCATTCATGTCACAGGTCGGGTTACTGTCGACCTAATTTTGTAAAAATTAACTCCAACCCGACACGAACCTGACCCGCCTACCTGTTTTGCCACCCCTAAGTAAAACGCTCCAATTTGTAAACCGGAATATTTTTATTCTCTTGATTTATAAAATATTAACAAAAAAATATATATACCTTATATTAATATTTTTAAAACTAGTTTAGACATGTTACCAATTTTGTAATTAGAGTTCTGAATAAAAGGATGAAAAAGAAAAAAATATTATTTAGAGATTTAGCAAGGAAAAAATGCACAGTATTAAGGCACTATCTTTTGTTTTTCTGTCTTTTCTTTTTTTTTTTTTAAGGAAAAAAATGCACCTTTAACCTAAACCAAGCGTCCTGGTGTTATGTTACTATCACAATATTTATAATTTATTTTATTTTTATTATTCTTGTATATTATGGATTAATTACAAAATTTCTTCCTTCTTGTAACAATGTCCTTTATATTAAAACGTAATATGTGTTCTTCCAATTTATGAAATATTAACAAAAAAAAACCTCATGTTATTAAGATATCTAACAAAAAAAAACTAGTTGCACCAATATTAAGGTTTGTTGAATAATTTGATGAGCAATCTGTCTTTTAACTCCTCCCTATGCAATCAAGCAAAAATGTAAGGAACAAATGCAAATGATAGGAATAGATTCTCGAATCCGTACTGAATAAATCAAAAGACATAAATCCATAAATAAGAGTCTCTTAATAACTCAAGATTAAGACCATTTTATGTATGACCATCGGTTGATGTGATTAAAACTTTTTATATTTAACAAAAATTATTAGTTATTCATATCACATTTTGTCCTGGTCCTACATAATCTCATTATGTATAACATGTTGACATTGGATCTACAATTAAAAACGATCAGGTTAAAATGTAATTTGAAGTTTATTATATCAGAGTTCAAGCCCTCAAATTACTGTTATAGGATCTTAACAAACTTAGCAAACCAAGTTAGTATAATAATTGAAAGAAAAACAGATCAAAAGAATTAAATCATAAGAAAATACTACAAAAATAAGATACCACACGTTGAATTTAGAATGTTTCACTTTTTAATCAGAGCTACATCCACTTCTCTTCATTATTTAATGAAATGAGTATAAGATACAAAATTGTGTATGCTTAAAAGGAAAATAATTTATAAAAATTTCTACGAAGTGTTTGTAAGGATGTGAGAATCCAGATCCTTTAGCTGAAGGCTTCTCCCTCTATTTAAGAGGGTTTTAGAGCGATCGTGGGCTTTAACCTGGTGGAGAAACTGGATCTTGTTAACCTTGCCATAGTAGGACACATGTCGATCTCTTATAAGGTATAAATAATGGGTCATAACTCTATGTTCCTCATTGTGGCTTAATGAATTTCACCTTCTAACCATCGAGCTCAACTTTAATTTAACGATCCCATCAAACCCGTACTTTAACAAACTTAGCAATTCTAATCTACTCCAAGCAAACAATAGTAACTTCCTAACAAAGCTAAATCTATCAAATTGATCGAGCCTCCTAATCGAACGAATAGCGATATGACAAACCCAATCATCAAGCTCAAATTGATCTTCCTTGTTGGGCTCGATTCGATCTGCAAACTAAACCTCCTCGTTGGGCCTTCACTCCATGATTTAGGCTTGACCAAATCGTATCTCAACAATTAGCTCCCTACTCTTAAGACGATAAGATTGACTACATGGGTGTCACTGACCATTTCAAACAGACAATTCCTGACTTGTTTAGTCGTTGCTTCCTTTATATGAAATCATGCATTCACATAACAATCATGATCCTCTCTCATGAAAAACACTGTGTCAGCTACATCCTACACATGGCACAATCCAATTGGTGCATTTTTGAAATATCCTTGTATTGCTGATGTCAGACGTTGATTGACAAGACAATGCCTCGGTTTAAGCTGGAAGTCAAAAAGATGTCTGATCTAAGCTGTTAGATTATTTCCCAAACTTTCTATCTCAGCCGTTAATTCCCATTTTAGGCAACAAAAAAGCCTCTCTCCCTCTCTTTTTCCTCACTATTCTTCTCAGCTTCGAAGTTGCTCCAAGATTTTCTCAGTGTTTTTTCGAGCTTTCCAAGACATTCAGGCAAGATTCCCTTCCTTTCCTTATTTCCCTTGCAATTTTTTTTTCCATATATTTGTTTTTCTTTCAATTCCGCCCATTTTGGTTCCATTTTTAGCCTTAATGTCGAAGAAAATCCGTAGCTTTTAAGATTATTTGGCTTGTTGGGGTTTAGGACCTTTAGGAACTTTCAAGAACTTGAGTTTTTCGGTCATTTGATCCATCCAACCCTAGACTGCCTTTAGGAATCTTATTTGTTGCAACTTAACCAATATGTTGAAGAAAGCAATGGATATTAGTTCAAGCTTTTCATTGAGTGGTGACCCTTGGAATAGCGACGATGACCAAGATATAGATGAAACCCTCAAACAATCAAAGTACGAATGGAATTCCCGTATTGGCAGGGCTGGTCCAAGCAGAGAGGCAGAAAAGAGAAAGAGAGAGGAATGCTCTTAACAACGAAGTGGAAGAAACAAATAGACCTATAGGCCCAGCGAATCGAATCGAGCAAGTCGAGCCCCTAGAACCTAGAGTATATAAATAGGCTACCAAGGGGGTTTCTTTCTTTGATTAAAACCCGGAGTCAATTCTTAAGAGCAAAGATATATCAAATATCCGCAAAAAGCATAGGATATCCTCATTGGTGGAAACCCATCGCCCCAATCTTGAAGAGCGAGCGGATACGCAAAATGCCGAATGGCTCTACGTGTACATGAAGTGGCCGAACTAGGTCTACGACTCCCTATCTCGAAGTTCGTATTAGACGTTGCATCCTATTTTCAGGTCTTAATCATACAGTTTATGCCAAATGGGATACGATTACTCTTGGCTTTAATCATCCTAATCGAAAAGGTGGATACTGACTTCTTAATGGCAGAATTTTTGTGATGCTACTACGTGAAGCCCAACAACAAGAATAAGGGTCGATTTTACTTTGTCTACAAGCAAACAAAGCAACTTATTACCAACTTTATCAAGACAGATAGATAGTGGAAAGAGAAATACTTATTTATGTCCATCAATGATGACTTTATTCAACTTTCCACTTGTTTTCCATTCCCTTTTACATTTAGTCACATTGGTGAGTTTAAACTTTCTCTTCGTTTGACATAGTCATTCCAACTAATCCTTACACTTTTGCCCTCTTTGTAGATTATGAATTAAATCACCCTTCTCTAATAGGAAAGAGTTTCGAAGAAAATCAATGCACTCATTTCCACAAGAGGAAGGACCTGGGTGGAGATATCTTGATGAGACTGTAAAAGTATATATTTTCTAAGAATAAAATCATTTATTTATGCTTTTATTTCTCGTTAACTCCTCTAATCAGTAGCATTTTTTGTGTTAATTAGTATATTTGTATCTTAATGTATAAATATGTTTAAAAATGTATTTTTATTGTGGTAACTTTTAGAGTCGTTTCGGTGTCTTAAATATGTGTTTAGTTTGTAAATAATTAAAACCATAAAAATAATATTGTGTGATTTTATTTTGAGTCTTAAAATGTTTGTAAATAAATTTTTAGTTTGTAAATATGCTCTATTATATTTTTAGTCATTTTTAAAAATATTTTTGAGTTTTAAATATCATATTTGTGTAAAACCGAAAAAACCCGAAAGTTTAAAAGTTTGTTCCTATTCTTAGTGTGTTTTGTGTTTTAATGTAAAATAAATATTTTTGTAATTATTAAGTTCATAAAATAATTAATTTTGTTTCAATTATTTGTTTTAAGATTTGAATTCTAGAGTAAAAACTGAGCAAAACGACATCAAAACGGGCAAAATTGGATAATAACTAATGCATCATCATCAAATGGGGCTATCATTGAATAAAAAAGAAAAAATATAATAAAAGAATCTAGCCATTGTATGGCCATGAAGACAAAAAAAGAAAAAAAAATTGGTGTGAATCATATGAAGGAAAAGAAAAAAAAATATAATAAGAATATTAACAACTTGCAAACACAAGTTGATGAAAAACAAACGAAAATAAATAAATAAGTACAACTTGCAACTGCAAGTTGTAAGAAAAATTAATAAAAAAATAATAAATAGTGCCCAATTTTGGGCTACAAAAGAGCTCCTACTCTCGTCGTTTCACTACCCCTTCATAGAGAGCAAAACCCTTAACTCATTCCCATGGAAGAGAGTTATTTCTCCTGTATTCCTACTTTAGTTAAAATAATTCTTAAATTAGTGTAGAAAGTTTAGTGAGGTCGAGAAATGATTTTGTATGTATAGTACTCTGTTATAAATTTTTATTCTATATTTGTTTTGTAATGTTTATATTTTTGTGGAATAAATTATATTTTTTAAGTCTTTTATCATTATTGTTAATGTTGTTATGCTGCCCAATTTTTGCATAAATTCAGTCATACTTTCTTTATGTAATTTAATTTTGTTGCATAATTAATATTAATAATACTAAAATCATGCATGTCTATTAAGTTAAGTTTTTGCTGCATTATAAATATGAACTGGCATAGTAAATACTTGCTAATGTTTAATTTATTGTTGACAGAGAATAGCATAGCGTATTCTTGTACCATTTAATAAGATTAGGTGTTGCCAAAATTAATGCAATAATTTATTCCATTAAAATATATTAATTTTGATTTGTTATTATCGTTTCTATATAAAAATTATGTTAATTATAATTGTAATGACAGTGGTTATAATTTTTGTAGTTAGTGCACCAATTCATTAGTGAGAGATAATTATTTTGCTACTTTTTATAGGAAAACTCTTACTACATTATAGCTTGCTATATTGTCATTTTAGGTTAACTTATAGAAATAGTAATTGTGCATGCAATTAACATGAAAAATATAATAAATCAAATGCTTTAGATAATTATTTAGAGTTAAAATTCTATATTATTTATGAAATATACAAAGGATTCTCAAAGCTTCACTGTTTTAATTTTATGTTTTAAAATCTTATTTAAAATTGTTAGAAATATTTTTTTCTTTAAAATCTTGTTAAAATCACCATCGTCTTTTCAACCATTAAATTGTTAGTCTTTTAAATTCCCACCTTCCTGTGGATACGACAATCTTTTTATACTCAAATTTCTGCATTTATAAAATTATTTTGGATTATACAACATCTCCTAACCAAAAGGACTTGGAAAATCATCAATTTGGAAAAGATTCAAAGAAATCCCAACAGGTATCCCTATATGTTTTCTTAGCCGCGTCAATTGAATTTTTATTTGTCATGGTGCACTTTAGTGGTTATACAGTTTGTCCAAATATATTAGTCCCTTTTTTGACAAAGACGTTGTACTCGCAGAAGGCGATCTTGTCGATGAGGATCACACGCCCAATTGCTGAAAAAGAATTAAAAGAAAAGTTGCCGCTAAGGCCTAGCCAAAGAGAAAAGAAGGAAGAAGAAGAGCGAAACAAGCAAAATGGGTGCCGCTAATGCTCAGAATACTCCTCCACTAAAACCAACAGACATAGTAAGCATGCCACTTCTTCCCCCTTTCAACATCCCGCCCTATAAATCAAAGAAGAGAAACAATGCCGAGGTCAAGCCCTCTCGTGTAGAAGAAGCTGATGTTATGGAAATCGATGAGAAAACACTCGATGTGCCTAAGCATGCGATTATCTTACAAGACAAGGAGTCAGCGCTAAGGGTTGCAAAGAGCTTTAACTTTTTTACTGATGAAACAAAGTTTGGGGGAAGTCTCTTTCTTAGCTTCGCAACAAGTTTGCGATCCTCTTTGGTCAGGTAAAATTTAAACAAATTCTATTTAAACAAGTTCTGCTTCGATTCAAATGATGCTCTTACACAAGTACCTAACCTTTTATTAGATGCAGGCCTTCTAGATGTACAACATCTTTTTGAACAAGGTCGAGTATACATATGACAAGCTCGCCACTTTGACAAGAAAACTGGACGAGCAAACCCAAAGAGCTAAAGAGGAAAAGAAGTCTACAAACGAAGAGAGGGAGAAGGCAGTGAAGAAGATAAATGATGCCATCATTTTGTTGATTGCAGCAAATGAGAAGGTCATTAGTCTAGGAAGTAGCCTTCGTTTAAAAGAAAGTGAGCTCAAGTAGGCAAAGAAGGATGCTAAGGATAAATCTAATGAGGCTGTTGCAATCAAGGAACAACCTTTGTATGTATCGAGCGAATCTACCCTTAGGTCAAGGCTTCAGTTTTTTACAGAATTCAAGAATCACGAGGGCAAGGATTGGGATGTCTATGTAGAGATTGTAAAGTAGAAGATTTGCTAGCTTCTGAAGCTGATTATGAAGAAAAAAAAGAGTGATTCAAGAAAACCTTGAAAAGGATTCAACTAAAGCGATTGCTAGTGCTCCTTCTGTCACTGCAAACATAGAATCTTAGCCCTCATAATCCTCTAATCCTGCTAAATGAACTATTGCCAAAGCTTATATTTTGTCATAATAATATATGTTTGTACCTAAGCTTGTAATATTTGAACGTCGTTATTTGAACAACATTTACCAAGATTGTACTATTCAAAAAGCATTTACTTTTCTTTCATTCTATGTTCCCCCCTCAAAGTTTTTCTTCTTAATTCACCAACTGTAGCAAAGATTAAAAACTTAAAGCCATAAATTAGCTAATAATAACTAAATTCCATAAAACTTGGTAAATCAGATCAAACTAAGCAATCAAAACTATTCTAAAGATCTTATAAGGGCAATCAAATCGATCACACAAATCATTTACTTGCCATAGATCTGAAGTATCAAGTCAAACATTGGATGAGTGTATCATGTTGATGTTGGTGAAAATTTAATATAAATATGTGCGACCTAAATAAATAAATCGAACAAGATTATGAGCCATGAAGATGGCTAAGCCATAGATATCATATGCCTAAGCCACGTGAAGGGCTATGTTGTGTCAACCAAGCATTGGGTGATCATTAAACCCAATGCGCAAAACAATTTCGCCATAGGGATAGCAAATAAACCAAGCATTAGGTGAGTAAATTGAACCCAATGGATAAAATACATAAGCCTTGGATGCCAAATTAAATAGATCGAACCCAATGTTGGTGAGAAAAGGAGCCTTGAAAAAGGCATGTTGAACTGAACATTGGGTAAGTAGATCGAACTTGATGCTGGTGAAAAAAGGAGCCTTGAAAATTCGAGCTAAATCGAATATTGGGTGAGTAAATCGAACCCGATATTGGTGAGAAAAGGAGCCTTGAAGAAGGCATGTTGAACCAAACATTGGGTGAGCAAATCGAACCTCGATGTTGAGTTGTAGGAGGAGCAAAAGCACAAAGCATCTAGTGAAATGATTGATTTAATGATAAGACGGCTATACTCGTTTATGGAATAGGAGCTACCAACATACCCATGAGTAGAGGTCAAGCCGTACATAGTTCACCTTTATATACCTAGATTGGTAATAGCCATTGCTAATGAACTCGTTCGATTGATGTTCAAGGATTATGTCGACTCACAATGTACCACGAAACGAATCGAACAAGCTGAATAAAAAACATGAAAACAAATAAAAAATGTTCAATTTAAAGAAACAACAAAATTTCATATAGTATTTCTTCCTATGTTGTGCGTTCCAACTCTTGTTAATGATAGACCCATCAAGCTTCTTAAGCTTGTAAACTCTGTCTTCAACAACCTTTCTGTCTTAATATATGCCTTACTAATTTGCAGTGAGCTTCCTAGCATTTACTTCCCTTGTATTCTAGAACACCTTTTGTAAAATGAGCTCTCTTTCTAAAAATCTTTCGATCTTTGCCATGGAGTTATAATATCTGCTAGTGGCTTGCTGATAACAATCAACGCAATAAAAGGTATATTCTCTCTTCTTATCGACCTAATCTAGCATATCTTTGAGCATTTCAACATTTGTAGTCTTGTTCAATAGGAAGAAGTCGATATAGAGATCTCGCTCGACCACTTCGGCTAGGATCATGACTTCTATGCCACAGACAAGAGAGAAAGGGGATTTACTTGTAGCTCTCCTCGAAGTCATTCAATAGGCCTATAATACCATCGAGAACTATTTAACCAAATGACCCTTTTGCACTTCAGGCTTTTTCTTATTGTTTCTGACTATAAATCGCTCAACATCCTTTTGCTTGACATCTGCAAAAGGTTCAGCTTCAACCCAATTAGAAAAATAGTTAGTCAAAACCAACAAGTATTTTCACTTAACCGGAGTGGGTAAAAGCAGTCCGATCATGTCCATAAAGTACTTCATGAATGGATAGACGAGCTAATCGAAGATAGCTCTTCAACAGGCTGATGAATGATCGATGCATGCCTCTGGTAACTGTCATTCTTCTTAGCAAAATCTTTTTAAGTTGTTCTATATAGTGGACCAATAGTAGCCATTTTTTTAATCTTATTGCATAGAGATCATCCCCTAGAATGATTGCCAGAGCACTTCTTTAATGCTCATTCTGCATATGCCTTTCCTAAGCATCTAAGGTAGGGACATGCTAATGATCATTTGTAAAGTTTCCCATCGATCAAGAAATATCTTCCTACTTAAGCCTTAATTTTTTTCACCACCTGTTTATCTTTTAGAAGCCATCCTTTATTGATGTACATCTCGATTGGAGTCCTCCAGTCTTCCTTGGGATCGATGTCTAACACCTCTTCTAACTCTTCTAGCCTAGGAAGCTGGATGAATCCGTGTGAATAATTCTATTTTCCTTAACTTAAATTGTTGAGCTAAGATTAGCTGGTGCATCCACTCTTGTGTTTTATTTTCTAGGCATGTGCTTTAATTTGAATATGTTAAACTAATACTTGAGCCTATTCACAAGTTGCAAGTTGAAACCATCTTTTCATTTCGAGCCTCGTATCAACCATTGACTTGGTTGACAATTAGAGTCAAATCACTTTTCATGGTAAGCTCGATAGCCCTTAGTGTCTTGGCTAACTTTAGTCTCGAGATCATATCTATTAGACATGTATGTCCTAAGGAGTAAAAATGTAATATGTTTTTAGAGACATTTTATCAATAAAGAGTTTATTTATTATTCATATACCAAATTGTTGTCCTCTTTATGTTCATATTTGTTTGATGTATGATAAGCAAATAAAAGTCTGAAACTATTAGTTTAAGCCTTTAAAATTAGGCATATGATGGACACATTATGTGGAAAACATGATTCTAAAGGTGATGGTCTAAATCATAAGATCTGCAATCGAGGGAATAAAGTTGGGTGCTTTATTCATGCAAAGATTGTTATGTTGTCTATATCCCTAACGGGAGATAGTTTGTCTTGGCCATCAGAGGTGGACATCGCAAATAGAAACATTGATGCATTGTCATGGGTGACGATACATTGGATCGGGACATAAAGTGTAATTGCTTTAGATTAATAATTTTGTCTCGAAAAATCAATTCACTTTAGATAGTCATATGTGTTGTATCTTAATCCTGAGATGAATAGTAGGCCAGTTGTCTTGACTTATGTCTTTTAATGTACCAAAGGGTGACATCCATATTTTTATGTTGGTACGCATGCTGGTGCATTAGAGACATGACTCTTGATAGTGTAGACTTCTTATTTATAGATACATAATTCATAGCTCCTCTTTAGGAGTCGATGATATCTTCTTATATGTGTTATCCTATAATTGCAAGACTAGAGCGCTCAACTATTTAGATACATAGGTGTAACTGAATGGTATACTGTCTCTAGATGGTAAGTTTTTCGATGGTGAGATAACAGAACATAAAAGAAAATTAATCAAGAAGGTAAGACAGAATTTATCCTTAAGCTGATTATGGATATCCTATGAGGATACGATACATTATGATATGTCATGGATACTTAGTTATTTGGGCTTCGTAATTTTATATAGTTCGAGAGTACAGCTTTAAGCTTTTAGTGAAGTAGCGTTATAGTTGATAATTATAAAATGTGTATCTGGGATATTATATTTGTCAGTGATGTGCCCTAGGCCAATTATGTAATGACCACATTTTGATTTCGTTACATTTGCATTTTATTAATAAAGAGGCATTTTCATCATTGTTTTTTATTCTAATTCTATGAATAGTTAATTCTGCCTAAGGTCATCAAGTATGTGACTTGATAGTAAAACTCTTAGGTGAAAATTGAATTCTATTTTAAATTATCCCTAATCGGTCATTATTATTAGGATAATAATGAATAAAGACTAGTATGAAGTTTGACTGATAATTATGTTTTACTAATCATGTGTATGAGATACTAAGTCAACTCATGGATACATATTTGAGAAATGATGTATTGGATTGACCCGCTATGAGAATACTGCATGGATAATTGTCATAAGTAATTCTTGTCACAATAGTATTATCCTAGTCTTTTGATCTGAAATCACCATTGTTTCCTATATGACCAGTTCTATATTTTGACACATTCTAATATAATCTTTAACAGAATGATAGAATGGATTGTTGTTGGATATAGGTGAATCATGTGAGGACTGTGAGTGATTAAGAAGGAATTTGTCCCTCATTTATTATGAGAAAGATATTTATGGGCCCCTCGATAAGTTAGACTAAAGAAAAATGTATGGCCATACTAGAATGAATTGATAAGAGTTATCAATATCAGTCTACTTAAGATTGAGAAATAATATGATTGAATAGTATAAGGATGACATAAACCATGCCTTATGTTCAATCAAGATATCTAGTGACAAAAGGATTTTAATGCTTATTGTATATTAGGTTATGTCGGATTATTGACATTCGCATAACTTGGGTAATCATAATGTCTTGCTAGAGACCGCTTATGATTTGTGGGCCATAAACAGAATTTCAAACCCACTACCAATATTATGTGAACCTATAGGGTCGCACACTTAGAACAGCCCAAAAACAAATTTTAGGTTTACTGTGTCTAGGTTCAATAAATCTGATAATGTCCAGATTCGATGTACTAGATATGTCTAGGTTCATTAAATCTAACA
This sequence comes from Artocarpus heterophyllus, assembly GCA_025403435.1. Lineage (NCBI taxonomy): Eukaryota > Viridiplantae > Streptophyta > Magnoliopsida > Rosales > Moraceae > Artocarpus > Artocarpus heterophyllus. Next base: position 16,950,684 of record CM046339.1, read on the forward strand.
TTGTCTAGATTCTATGAATTATATTTGAATTACAGTTTACCCTAGTTAAAATCTGACTCTTTCTCGAAGTCAACACATATATATATATATATCTGTTTTAGGGTTTTTGGCTAAATTAGTAAAGAAAAGACGTTCTTTTATTCTAAAAGGAAAAAAACATTAAAAACCCTAAAAATTAGAGAGAGTTATTTAACGCAAGGAGATGGTGCTAGCACACCAATTTGTTTTTGAGAGAGTATGTTCGTGTGGATACTTGCAGAGGGCGTTGTTCTAAGTAACAACATTCGAATCCGACCCTAAATATGAAAAGCTCGAGTTAGGGTGTCACTAGAGTGAATCTGCTCTCTTTCTTCTAGCAATCTTGCCCCTTTTGTCATCCTAGTAAGATTCTATGACTTTCTTATCAATCTAATCGAATTGCATGGATCCTGCGAGGGTTTTGTGGGAATTAATTTTGATTTTCTACTGCTTATTTGAACCACAAAATCCAACAAAACCCAACAATATTTATAATGATCAGGAGCTTGATCCATCAGGTCCCTGTTGTTAGCTTATAATAAATCATGTAACGATACAACATACTTTTTCAATAAATTGGTGACTTATGTTAAATTATTAGATTGGCTAAAATTTGATAGGATCAGATAATTCTTGTCTGTTTATTGGTTGAAAAAATTTTATAAATTAATTCAAGATAAACTTGTTGAATTATTTGGAATATTTATTTTCCTAGAGATTATCTAGATATGGTTGTTTTAATCAGATAACTTTTCTATTGGGTTATCTAAATTAAAACTGAGGCTTTATCTAAAGAATCTTAGGTGGAGAATAAAAGATTCATAGGGATCATTTATCATAAGTTCGGCAGGCCGATCAACTAGTTCGACCTACTGATCGAGTAAGTTTGGTAGGCCGATCCGTTAGTTTGACCTATCGATTTAACGATAATTTGATCACACGTTTTAAACACAATTTTATCAAGTATTGATCTAGATTCAAATTTTTGAGGCCTTATTTGATAATAACCAACCTAGGGGATGACCTCTATAAATAGGAAGTGAGTTCTCATAGTTACTTAGATTAGTTGAAAAATCAAGAGTGAGCACTCTAGTCTGTGAGTCTCTAAACCTCCCACGAGAGCTATTGTTCACAAATCACAAATGCTAGTTCTGGTTTTTTCTCAGTTGGTTAGAGGGAGAGTCACCAGTGAAGAGTTGTACGAGGTGTGCCCACACACATATTGTTTGTGGATATAGAGTACTAAAGAAAACCATTTGATTGAGGCTCATTTGGAATGTTCTTCACTTCACAAATTGAATGAGCTCTTCAACATTCAAAGATTAGTAAGATTTGGTTAATTTATGCATATAGCATGTTAAACTTGTGTTTTAGAAAATACTCTGATTAAAAATTTTAAAATTTTTATTGCGTACTATTTTTTCAACAATTGGTATCAAAGCAAGGTTTTTATGTAAATTCAAGAGTTCATGATCATGCCATATGTATGCATTATGTGATCTTGATCTTTCCCATGCTTGAATTTAATTTTTTAGAGAGTTGGCACTCTAGGGTTTCTATATATTTATATGTGTTATCATGGATTATATGGTGAATATTTATTAATTAATTATTGTTGATTAAATTATTATTTAATTAATTATTAATTAATTAATTTGTGTTGTTATGGCTCCTTAGAGGTTAGAATGTGTATCCAATTTTTTATGTAATTTGAAGGCGGTCTATCATCACCATCTAGGAATTATTATTTCATTGTAAATTTGTACGAATTTTGTAATTAAATGATCATTCAAAGTAAAGACAGATCTAAAAAATGGAGATGATAACAATTCCAAAGGTATTTTTTGAGTCTCTAAATTTTTTATGTTTTTGAATTGTTGAAAATAAGATTGAAAAACTGTGTAAAAACTATTTTATAGAAAAACGTGATTTTTCCTTGGTCGGCAGGCCGAACCTTCAAAATCGGCTAGTCGATAGTCACAGACCAGTAGGCCAAACCCACAGTTTGGCAGGCCGTTCGGAGGGCAGATTTCAGCAAGCTCTGGCAGCAGGCCAAATTGCCAAGTTCAGCAAGCCGATGGCTGATGACCAATAGGCCAATCTCAAAGATCGGCTTGTAGACAGAGAGCTATTGTTTTCAGAAAAGGTGCGTTTTTTGATGTAGTTTTGATTTTATTTTTGAGACAATTTTGAGAAGCATGAACTTTTGTGATGACTGGAAATAATGAAGTATTTAATCTATTTGGGATTGAGGACTTAAAGATTTATGCCACATGAAGACAGATACAACTTGAAGATTCAAGGATAAAGCATTGATAATATGTTTCGATTGATCTCTTTTAATCTTTAATTTCTTTTCTCTGGGGTGGAACTATAATATTATAGCTATATATTATTATTTTTGCTTGTGGGTTTACATGATTGCTTTGCTTGTTTGCATTATAATATAATTTGCCATGTATGTTGATATCATGTCATATAGAATAGGGAGTGCCACTCATTAAAAAATTGTTCATACATATTTTTTAAAATAAAACCTTGATTTCAAAAGATTGAGTGGGAGAAGGTTGTCAATGAGAGGACCTACGGCCTCCATCGTTGGTCCATAAGTAGTACATGATGGTTTTGATCCCTAGGAAGGAACTTCATCATGTATCGGGTTGGATCTCCAAGAAGATAAGGTATTTTAGTATCATTTATCATTGCACACCCTGAGGTGGTGATTATAAATCATGGATAAAATATTGAAACGATGGTTATATACTCATGTTGATTTTATTATTAACCTCCCCTAGGAGCTCTCTTGATAAAATTAATGGCTAAAGAAAATGATTATTAATATATGTTGGATCAAATGGGTCCTAGATGGTATATATTAATCAAGACAGGATCCGTGTTTCTAATTGAATTTGGCAAGTCTCTTTAGGTGGCTTGTTAAATTTCGAGTTAGGAATTATCGTTGTAAGGTTGTGACTTTTTCAAGGTTTTTGACACATAAACACATTGTATGTTTTACATGATTGTGTTATCTTGCTAAATTATTATGGTATGTTTGCTTATGTTTGGTATATGATTTCTTTATTGTAGATTAAAATGTCTAAAAATGCTTTATCATCGATACTTGACAAAAACCAATTAATCGACAAGAATTTTAATGATTGGAAACGGAACCTAAACATCGTCCTATCATTTGAAAAACTAAAATTTGTGCTGATAACTTTGTGTGCTCCCGAGCCTACAAGAGATTCCAACAATGAGCAAATCCAAGCGTATGATTACTGGAAAGATGCTAACAATCAGGTCCGTTATTATGTTATGGCAACCATGAATAATGTGCTGCAGGCTCAACATAAAGATTATGAGACTCCAAAGTAGATCTTAGATAATCTTGAAGATATGTTTGGAGGCCAGGCCATAACAAAACGGTAAAGGACACTTCGGAAACTCTTAAACTATAAACAAAGATTGGGGACTCCTGTGAAAGAGCATATGATGTTGGTCATAGGATACCTTGCTGAGGCACAAACCAATGGAGTTGACATAGATACTGAAACACAGATGACTATGGTCTTTGAGACTCTATTAAAAGAGTTTATCCCATTTACAGCTACATTTAATTTAAGCAATAGATGGGATATGACCTTGATTGAGCTGATGAAGCAGTTACAAGAGTTCAAAAATCTGATCAGGGAAACTCTTGCTAGTGGCGAGGCCAACTTGGTAGCTGCATTTGGTTCCAATCCTAACTCTATGAATGGAAAGAAGAAATGAGCTAAGAATGAAAAATCTTCTATTCTAGCAAATGGCAAGAACAAGAAGAATAAAAAGAAGAACCCGAAGAAGCTCAAGTGCTTTTTCTGTGAGAAGGTTGGGCACATCAAGAAGAATTTTAAGGACTTTCTTTCCTGAGGAGGTAGGTGTGAACTTTTGGTTATTAAAACTTGTTTGGTTGAAGAATCAAGTGACACTTGGGTTATAGCTTCCGTAGCAACTAATCATGATTGTGTTTCTTTGTAGGGGTTCAAAGAAACGAAAAGTCAACTGCATGAAGACTTCACGCTTCGGATGGACGATGGATCTTTGGTATTGGCTGAAGCAGTGGGAGACATCCATCTTTATTTTGATAATTATAGGAGTTTAGTTTTTCTAGATTATTTTTATGTTCCTAAAATTAAAAAGAATTTAATTTCTATAGTTTGTTTATTTAAAGACTCTTGTGTAGTTTCTTTTAATAATAAAGTGGTGATTCGTAAAAACAAATCTTTTATCTGTGATGGATGGATACAAAAAAATCTATATTTTATCAAACCTAAGATGGAGTTATTGCTTAACACTGAGGTTAATGGTAATAACTCTAAAAGGCTTAAAACTTCTCACTGTAATAAGACTTATATTTAGCATTTGTGATTAGGTCATATTAACTTGAATAGGATTCAAAGGTTGGTAAGGGATGGACCTTTAAGTCACTTAAAGTTGGAATCTATACCATAATATGAATTTTGTTTAGAGGGTAAAATGACTAATATACCATTTGGGTCTAAGGGCAATAGGGCCGAAAGGGTTCTAAAACTTTTGCATAGTGATGTTTGCGGTCCCATGAACATCCGGGCACGATGAAGGCATGAGTATTTTGTCACTTCTATTGACGATTACTCAAGGCATGGGTATGTCTACCTAATACACCACAAAAACGAAACTTGTGACAAGTTTAGGGAGTTTTGGGGTAGACCCATAAAGGCACTTCTATCCGATCAAGGTGGTGAATACCTTTTTGATGAGTTCTTAGAACACTTATAGAGAATGAGATTTTTTCCCATTTGACTGTGCCAGGCACTCTATGGCAGAATGACGTAGCTAAGAGAAGGAATAGGACTTTGTTGGACATGATTAGGTCCATGATGAGTTATTCATCATTGCCTTTATCCTTTTAAGGATATGCACTACAAACCGCATGTTATCTTTTGAACAATGTGCCTTCAAAATTGGTTCCTAAAACTCCTCACGAGTTGTGGACAGGGAAAGGACATCCTTAAACCATATTCGCATATGGGGATGTCCAGCTCATGTCTTGTTTAAGGAAGTGAATAAGTTGGAAGCACATTCAAAAGTTTGTGTGTTTGTAGGATATCCAAAAGGGATTAAAGGTGATGGTTATTTCTATAACCAAAGGAAACTAAAGTCGTGGTTTCAACTAATACAATATTCCTTGAGGAAAGTTACATGGATGACTTTAAGCCTTGAAGTAAAGTGGTACTCGAGGAACTTGTAACACCCGCCTATTTTATGTAACGGACCACGTTAAGTTAGTAATGTTGATAAGGAATTTTATTAATAAATTTAGTTATATGATATGATATGTGATGTGCATGTTACTAACTTTTTATGTCAAGTTTTGTGACAGGTGACGACCGCATGGGATCGTTGTGCTCTAGTGTTCATGTGAAATTTTAAGTATATGTTTATTTATGATGCAATAATGTATGAATGTTGTGTTGTATAGCATTTAAGGACAATTCGGCAGGCCGAACTTTCAAGATCGGCAGTCCGAACATTCTGCCCGAGATCGACAGGCCGAAGAAACCAATCGGTAGGCCAAACTTGTGGAACCGACAGGCCGAACACGGCTGACAAACGGTCAGCAGAAATCTCTCTCAATTTATGGCTGAGACAATTATGTTAATTGGGTGATTTAATTGTGATTAATTGGTATAATAAAGGATTAATTTTTTCAGTTAAGGAAATAAAGGGGTTTGACTTTGTATTGATTTGTAGAGGTTTCCTATTTTTAGAGGGTAAATTATGGTAAGATTGATGATGTGTTTTGGTTTCCTTTTCTTTCTCTCGTTTTCTCCATGCCAATCAGCCTCTTAACAGTTAGAAAATTCTGACTTAATGAAGGGAATTGAATTCCCATCAATTGTGTATATTACGTTAAAAATTTTAACGTTTCTTTTATTTATTATTTTCTCTCCTTCTCACGTTTTCTCTCTCAAGAATTCTAAGACGTTCTCTCATTTGTTTTCTCTTCCTCTTCTCTTCTCCACGAGTGCTTCTCTCTCTCTCACGAAAATTTTCTGAGTATATTGAAAGAAAAGTCTTATTTCGTTGGTTAAAATTCAAGGATTTTCGAGAAGAAACTTCAAGGTATGAATTCGATTTTTCTGGTAAATTTAAAAAGATATTCTCCTCTTCAAATTCGTCTACAATATCCTCTCTAGGTATTGTATTTTGTTTTGTGTTTTTTTATGATGCTCATGGGTGTTATGTGTGATGTTTCTTCACGTTTCATGTCTTTTAGGTAGTTTTATGAAAAATGAATATTTCTGTCTTCTACCCTTCACAGTAATGTTACTGTTTAATTTTGATATATAAAAATGTAATGTTCATTCAATGGGTAAATATGATGTTTTCATGAAAAGTTGTTAAGAATATGCAAGTATAATGTAAGATGAATGTATTTTATGATTATGAATTTTTATGAGATTATAATAAGAAAACTGTTATGATAATGTTGTTTTTGGGATTTTCGTTTTATTAAATGTTTTATGTATTTACATGATTTTATGATAATAAAATGATTTTATGCATGATAATATGATGATTGTGTGGAGTTTTAAATTAAAATATATGTATTTGTTCGAAAACGTTTTATTTAAAAGATAAATATGTTTAAAATGTATGGTTTGTTTTTATATGCTTAAGGTAATTTTTATAATTAAAGAAAAATCATAATAACATGTTTATATGATGACAATGTTTATGGTTATAAATTATTGATTATAATGGATGAGATGAAAATATATATGTGATGATAATTTCATGTTTTACGATGATGGTTATGGATTATGAGATGAAGGTATATGAATGAATGTTATATGCATGGATGTTTTATGATACGTATTAATGTATTGCATATTTAAAATGAAAAATGGCATGAACACTCAAGGAACGAGCACTATGAGACCGCGACGTCGTCACCAATCATGTTAAGGTTAAGTAAGCTAACGATAAGGTAAGTACATTCTCACCTGCAACATGACACATGTTTTTTTTACAAGGTTTGATGTTATGTTCATAATAATATTCATGAGGATTTTTATGGATATTTTTCCTTAAAGATTTCTATGGAAGATTTTCATGATTTAAAAGTTATGCATGATGATTATGACATGTTTCAAAGTGTGAAAATTATGTACATATATATATGTATCACGTAATAAGTGTTGCACACCAATGTAATGTAATGATGTTTCATGATGTCATGTTTGGTTTGGGATTAGCTACCATTCTCCTCTCATGACAGCGCGCCTATGATGATGTTTATGGTGCAACACTTGGGCCCTTAAGATAAAAATGGAATAAGTTTTAAAATGGTCAACGTAATGAAAGATATGTTTCTATGAAATTGTGCTTAAGGCACTTTTATGATATGATGATGATGATGATGTTTATGAAATGTTTTAAATTGTGAGAATTATATATACTTACTAAGCATTAGCTTAATCATGTTTTATGTCATGTTGCAGATAAGGGTAAGAAAATTATGGACTAGGCGGAGGACATGGGAAGGCGTGTGAGCATTATGAATGATGAATTGTAACCGGAAGCACGCCAAGAAGAACAATTTTATGATTTAATCAAGTTATATATTTGAATATATTTTTATGTTAAGCTTTAAGAATACTTATATTGTGGTTTTATAAGTTATTTTATCATTTTTTTTTTATGAATTATGGACTTCTGCTATGTTTTACGAAAAGTTGGTTGGTTTTAAAATTTTGGATTTCTCAAAGATTGGTCTCGGACGGCCTGCCGAACGTTTTGGCTGGCCTGCCGAACATGGATGAATTTTTGGTCCGAATTGCAAAGCCTCTGTCGGCCTGCCGGTTGAGGGAACTCCGGCCTGCCGAAGTCCCAAGTTCGGCCTGCTAAACTGTGGGAGTAAGTAAGTTTTAAATGATTTGATGTTTAATATGATATGTTGTGATGCTTTGTTAAGTTCTGATTTTTTTACAATTTGTTAAACCTATATTATTAAGTAAGTTCATGATTAATTTAAGTATAATTGAATAAATTATGGTATGGAATAAGTTAAACAATGTTAAGTTTTAAAAAAAAAATTTAAGATATGAATGGATCCTGGTTATGTAATTTTAAGTTCTTTTAAAATCAATAGTACTGTTTAAGTTTGATATTATTTATATGTTTAAAGTTTAAGCAAGTTCGAACGTATGTATGTAACGACATCTGTGACGTCTGATTTAAGGGGCGTTACAGAACTGGCAAGTGATTCGATTACTCCGGGGGTTCTAAATGAAATTGTTCCAATTAGTGTAGAAAAACCAACCTATCACAAACAACAACCTAAGGGACTTTGACGTAGTGGGAGGATCGGGTGTCAACCCAAAAGGTATACATTCAATAGTGAAGCCTTTTTTGCTGAATCGGTTGAACATGACAGGGATCCTTACATTTACAAAGAGGCTATGAAGGATATTGATTCGAAACTCTAGACAAAAGCTATGAACACAGAGATGAAGTCTATGGAACTTGTAGATCTTTAGGAAGGGGTAAAACCAATAGGATGTAAGTGGATCTATAAGAGAATAAGAGGAGTAGATAGAAAAGTCAAAACCTATAAGGCTAGACTTGTAGCTAAGGGATACACACAAAAGGAAGGAATCGATTATGAGGAAACCTTTTTGCCTATAGCCATGCTTATGTCCATCCGCATTCTCTTGTCCATAGTTGTCATTTTCAACTATGAGATTTGGTAGATGGATGTTAAGACGACTTTTCTAAATGGCTCTCTTGATGAGTCTATTTATGTGGTATAGCCAGATGGGTTCAAGGCTAAGGTTCAGGGGGGTAAGGTTTGTAAGCTGCTAAAGTCAATTTATGGACTTTAGCAGTCTTCCCATTCTTGGAATATAAGATTTGATCAAGTGATCAAGACTTATGGGTTCGTACAAAATGTGGACAAACCATGTGTTTACAAACACATTAAGGATGAGAAGGTGGTTTTTTAACTGCCTAATGTAGATGAGATTATGCTAATTGGCAATGATGTTGGGGCGTTGTTATCGGTCAAATAATGGTTGACCAAGCAGTTTGACATGAAAGACTTGGTGAAGCTAATTATGTTCTCGGTGTCTAGATTTTTTGGGATAGGAAGAACAGAATGATAACTTTGTCCCAAGCTAGCTATATAGATAAACTTCTTAAGAGGTTTGCAATACAAGATTCTAAGAAAGGTAAGCAACCATCTTGGTTTGGAATTACTCTTTCTAAAAAAGACTCACCAAAGTTCGATGAAGAAAGAGAATACATGAAGAAGGTGCCTTATGCTTCAGTAGTGTGTAATCTTATGTATGCGATACTTTGCACATGACTAGATATTAGTTATGCAATCGAGATAGTAAGTTGATTTCAATTGGATCTAGGACCAAACCACTGGGTTATGGTCAAGCATATCTTCAAGTACCTGAGAAGGATTTAAAGATGTATGCTTGTATATTTAGGTATGGATTTAACACCTCTAGGATCTGTTCGAATTTGAGGAGATCAATTTCTAGTTTTGTGTTTACTCTGGGCGGTGGTGCCATTGTTTTGAGAATTATCAAGCAAGATTGTACTTCAGATTCAACGACGGAGGCCAAGTATGTGGCAGCTCATGATGCTTCGAAAAAGCAGTGTGGCTCTGCAAGTTTCTTAGGGATCTTGAGATAGTTCTTGGTATGTACAAGGCGGTATCACTGTATTGTGATAACACTATAGTAATAGCTAATGCTAATGAATTAAGATTTCACAAGAAGAGTAAACATATTGATTAGAAGTATTATGTGATAAAGGACTTCATTGAGGGCGGGCATGTTTGTGTATGCAAAATTGCATCCGAGGACAATTTAGTTAATCCATTCATGAAGACACTAACTATGACAGTTTTTAAGAGGCATGTGGAAGCTATAGGGATGCGGGATTTGTCATAGTTACTCACTTAGTGCAAGTAGGAGATTGTTAGATATGTATGCCTTAAAGAGTAAAAATGTAACATTTTATTAATAAAGAGTTTATTTATTATTCATATACCAAATTGTTGTCCTGTTTACATTCATATTTATTAGATGTATGATAAGCAAACAAAAATCTAAGGTTGTTGGTCTAAGCCTTTAGAATCAGGCATATGATGGACAAATTATGCAGAGGACGTGATTCTAAAGGTGATGATCTAAATCATAAGATCTGCAATCAAAGGAATAAAGTTGGACGCGTTATCCATGCAAAGATTGTTATGTTGTCTATATCCCTAACGAAAGATGGTTTGTCTTGGCCATCGAAGGTGGACTCCACGAATAGAAACATTGATGCATTGTCATAGGTAACGATGTATTAGATTGGGACATAAATTGTAATTGATTTGGATTAATAATTCTGTCTTGGCAAATCAATTTACTTTACATAATCATATGTGTTGTATCTTAATCCTGAGAAGAATAGTGGGCTTGTTGTCTTGACTTATGTCTTTTGATATACTAAAGGGAGACATCCATATTTTTATGTTGGTACGCATGCCGGTACGTTAGAGACATGACTCCTGATAGCGTAGACTTATTATTCATAGATACAGAATCCATGACTCCTCTTTAGGAGTCAATGATATCCTCTTATATACGTTATCTTGTAATTGGAATACTTGAGTGCTCAACCATTTGGATATATAGATGTAACCGAATGGTATACTGTCTCTGGATGGTAAGTTTTTTGACGGTGAGATAATGGAATGTAAGAGAAAAATAATCAGAAAGGTAAGATATAATTTATTCTTAAGCCGATTATGGATATCCTATGGGAATACAATACATTATGATATGTCATGGATACTTAGCTATTTGGGCTTCGTAATTTTATATAGTTTGAGAGTATAGCTCTAAGCTTTTAGTGAAGTAGCGTTAGAGTTGATGATTATAAAATATGTATCTGTAATATTATATTTTATTATTATGAGGAGCTTAAACTATAGAGGTCTATCATGTCCCCTTTGCTAACTCGTAATAAATCCTGTAATAATGCGGTGTGCTTTTTTAATAAATTGGAGACTTATGTTAAATTATTAGATTGGTTGAAATTCAATAGGATCAAATAATTTATGTCTGTTTATCAGTTGAAATAATTTTGTAAATTAATTCAACATAAACTTGTTGAATTATCTAGAATATTTATTTTCCTAGAGATTATTTAAACATGATTGTTTTAATCAGGTAACTTTTCTATTGGGTTATTTGAATTAAAACTGAGGCTTTATCCAAAGAATCTTAGGTGGGAAATGAAAGATTCGCAGGGATCATTTATCGTAAGTTCGGTGGGCTAATCAGTTAGTTCGACCTGTCGATCGAGCAAGTTCGGCAGGCCAATCCGTTAGTTCGGCCTGCTGATCTAACGTTAATTTGATCACGCATTTCAGACACAATTTTATCAAATATTGATTCAAGTTTAAATTTTTGAGGCCTTATCTGATAATAACTAACCTAGGGGATGACCTTTATAAATAGGGACTTATAGTTATTCAAATCAGTTGAGAAATCAAGAGTGAGCACTCTAGTATGTGAGTATCTGAAACTCCCTTGAGAGCTATTTTTCACAAATCACAAATGCTAGTTTTGGGTTTTTTTCAATTGGTCGGAAGGAGAGTCACCAGTGAAGAGCTGTATGAGGTGTGCCCACACACATATCAATGTAGATAGAGAATAGCAAAGAGGACCAGTTGGGTGAGGCTCTTCTATAACGTTCTTCTCTTCATAGATTGAAAGAGCTCTTCGGCATTCAAAAGTTAGTAAGATCTAGTTAATTTATGCATATAGCGTGTTAAACTTGTGTTTTAGAAAATACTTTGATTAAAAATTTTAAAATTTCCGTTGCATACTATTTTTCTAACAATGTCTTCATACTTTGCCCGTTGTTCATTGCCTTGAATTCCAGTCTGAAGGTTTGCTTGATTTCTTCCCCAGTAGGTGATTGCAATAACACTCCAACTCCTAAGCCTTTCTCATTGCTCGATCCATCTACCTGCATCGTCCACTCCTTCTGTTCCTCGCCACCAGTCTCATACGTCAATTCTGCCACAAAATCTACCAACACTTGTGCCTTCAATTTTGTTCTTAGTTTGTACTTGATATCAAACTCAATAAGTTCGATAGTCTACTTTGCCAGTCTCTTAGAGACGTATGGCTTATGCAAGATGGCTCGCATTAGGGACGACGAGAGCACAATAATGGTATGCCCTTGAAATTATGGCCGCAAATTGAAAGCAGAAGTTACGAGTGCAAACGTAAGTTTCTCAATTACTGAGTACCTAATCTCTACATCGGGTAGAATATGGTTAACGAAGAAAACTAGCTTCTAAACCGAATCATCTTCTTTGACGAGCGCCGAATTGACAGTTGTCTCCATCCTAAGCTTCGATAAAATTGGAGAGGTTGATAAATACCTTTTCAAATCTTGCAAAGCTTGTTCACAACGATCGTTCCATTCGAACTTAGTATTCTTCTTTAAGAATTGAGAGAAAAAAGGCACTTGTCCCATGATTGAGCAATGGATGTACTAAGTGCGATGACACAACCGGTGAACATTAGGATGACTCACTTGTTGTATGGATAGGGCATGAGTTTAGAGGCTTTGATCTAATTTGGGTTCATTTTGATCCCTCGCTTTGTCACCAAATATTCGAGGAACATTCCACTGGTGACTCCAAAAGTGCATTTCTCTGGATTCAACTTCATATTGTACTTTCTTAACACACCAAAACAGTCTTTCAAATGCTGTATATAAAGCTGAGCCTACAAAGATTTCACCAACATGTCATCAATGTAAACTTCTATATTCTTACCGATTTGTTCCTTAAACATCATGTAAACTAATCTCTGGTAGGTTGCCACCCATGTTCTTTAATCTAAAAAGCACGACTTTAAAGTAAATGATTCCCTACTTAGTGATAAACACGGTCTTTTCTTGATCGTTGGGATGGATTAGGATCTAGTTATAGCCTGAGAAGGCATCGAGGAAGCTCAAAACTTCGTGACCAACAGTTGAGTTGACAAGGCAATCAATGTGAGGTAGCGGGTAGCTGTCCTTGAGGCAAGCTTTTTTAAAGTCGATGAAGACCACACACATTCACCACTTCTCATTCTTCTTCCTCACAATTATAAAGCTCAAAAGCCAATCTGGGTACTGAACCAGTCAAATAAATCTAGCATTTAGTAAGCATCTGACTTTTTCTTTTACTATATTATTTCATTTAATCCCAAGTCTCCTTTATTTTTACCACACCGATCGATGATTAGGTTCGATGTTGAGCTAGGGGGTGATAATGCTCAGGTTAATGCCTTGTATATCTACATAAGACGATGCAAAACAATCTAGGTTAGCCTTTAAAAACTCCACTATAGCATTTTATACTTCTGGATCAAGCTATGAATTGATATTCACTTTTCTTCGTCTATTCTCGAGATTGATTTGTACTTCATCCAATTGCAAAAAAATTAGCACCCCTAACTCATTTTTACTTGATCCATTTGACAAGCTCGCCTGTAATTGCTATAATGTTGCCTTAGCTATCTGCTTCATGGCTGTGAGATAATAGCTTCTCATGGCATCTTGACTTCCTTTAATTTCCTTGACACCTTGCTTTGGGAAAATGAATCCTTTGGTGGTACATAGACAGGACTCATGTCATGAATCCATGGTCTACCTAGAATCACGTTGTACCATGAGGGGTAGTCCATCACAAGAAAATTTGTCATTCCATTCTCTTCGGAAGCATACACTAGTAACCTGATCCTCTCAACCACTGTTGTTAACTCGCTGTTAAATCCAACGAGTGTCATGTTTGCCTTCTCCAGTTTTTTTCTCACTAGTCTCTATTTCTTTACATGTTGAGAGGAACATAGTGCTTGTCAAGCTGCCATTGTCTACCAAGGTCCGACTAATTTCATAGTTCACTAGATTAAGCTTGATAATGAGCATGTCATCATGCGGATGATTGAGTTCTGATGCCTCATTACTATGGAACAAAATTGAGTGATTGCTAAATTCTTCATCCCTTGTTGTATTGGTGGTTGGTTGACTGGCCTTTCTTTGGTGAGTTCTGATTTTATTGGCAGTCTTTGCTATAAACCAAGCCTCCATAGATTGCTCCTATCACTTTCCTAATTGGTGGTGGTAGTGGTGTTCTTTCTGGGGTTCGTGCATTCTGTCATCCACCTCGCTCGCAGTCGAGCTTGTATGTTCATAGTCCTTTTTCTGACAAAAAATCTCTAAGGTGGCCCATCTTCAAGAACCCTACTATCTCTGTTTACAAAGCCTTACAATTAATCGTCAGGTGGCCTGTGTCTTTATGGAACTTACAGTATTTTGATTGGTCACGTGATTGATTTGGAGCGATCCTTTCTGGCCCTATAACGTAGTCATTTCCTTTAGGCTAAGTGATTGGTTCTATTGGTGAAATGTTAAGTGTGTATCTAGGTGGAGACAACAGCGTGTGCCCCCTTGCTACTTCTGTTCATCTTTCTTTCTCCATTCCTTCCATTCTTGTATTTGCAGTTTTCGTTTTGGCAAGCTCCTCCTCGCACTGCTCGATCTCCTACTCAAGATCGATCTACCCCTTTGCTCTATCGAAGGCCTTTTGAATCATCTGTGAAAACTCTGAGCAAATTCTATCTTTGAATTGGGATTGTGCAACTATCCCTTCTTCAATGCCTCCCAAGCTGTTCTATCTTCTAACTCTAAAATTTCTAAAATCATCTTGCTGAATCCCTTAATATAGGCTTGTACTGATTTGTCCTATCCCTATACAATCAACCAAAGATCTTTGGCTGACTTGCCTATCTTGATATGGGCCAAATACGCCTTAATGAACGAATTAGCCAGATCTTCGAAACTATCCATAGACTTAGCCAGTAGATTACTGAACCATTTCAGCACTGGACCCTTTAGGCTTTGACTGAATAATTTGCATATCATCTCATCAAGTATAGTGCCAGAAATGTTCATCGCACTAACCACATTCTTATATTGAAGAAGGTGATCCTTTGGATCTGCAGTTCCTTCGAAAGTGATTGATTCATATTTGCCTTAACTCACGTTTGCCTTTTCTTTTTAGCAGTTTTTCTCTACCTTATTTACTACATTAAGTACATATATTGGTGCCCTTTGAAATCAGTGGCAAAAAGTCCTACAATTTTTTAAAGCAAAAATTGAGAGAAGAGTATCAAAAGTATAAATACAATATATTACTATCATGTGGCAGCTACACGAGTCTTGGCATGTGATATGTTTGAAAAATTCGTAGTTTAGAAAATGGTCCTTTAGAACTTTGGATTTAAGTTTATAGGTTGTTTGGCTTTTATGAAAGCAATCTAATGTACAACTATTTGGTCTTGTTTCCAAATATACTGCAATTGTTTAACAATAAGAATCTTGTTGCTAAGTTACATAAGTTTTCATATGAGAGTCACTTTTTAGGCCATGCATGTTTTTTATGTTCTTGTTAAGTTCTATGCATGGAAATATTGCAATTTGTATGTTTCGAGGTTTAGGTGTTTAAATTCTTGGTCTATATTCTTATGTGGTTAGTGAAGTTGTATCATTGTTTTCTCCTTTCTTCTTTCTTTCTCGTATTGTTTTTTTGTATTTTTTTTTTCTCTTTCTTTTGAAATCGTGTTTTGTTGCCTTTCTGTATTGTACTTGTGGTTTAGTTGGTTTTTATTAATACATATAATGAAATGGAGTAAGAGATTGTGTTTGATTACAACCATTCAAGACAATGGCGTCAATAGTTTTTATTTTGGTTGGTTTTTAACTTTTACTCTTTAATATCTACAATTCATAGACAAAATGAAAATCAAATGTTCTTTGTTTCTAGTCTTTTGGTATTTCTTTGGTTTTTGAAGTGCTTCCTTTTCTTAGTTGATTAAAATTTTCAGGTTATCGGACGTTGTTTTCTAAATTTATTAGGTTATTCTGTCTAATTTTACTTCAACAGCTTCTTCATTAGTATGATTAGTCGCAATGTTCGTTGTCCGAAATTTTTGTAGTAAAAAAAAAAAAAAAGATACTTTCTATTGAGCATTTGTTCTTAACGTGTAATTGTTCAGGTCAAAAAATATAAGTCTAATATAACCTCAAGTATAAGATTGTCCACGTAATAAAACTCAATAAATCCGAGGTCGATCTCACAAGAAAAAGGTATTGCAAAGGTCCAATATCTCAATAATTCTATTTTAGCTGAAAATTTTGAGGATTAAAGTTAATTATTTACAATTTATTTATAATATTTACATATTTTTTAACTTTTCCATTTTTAGATTTTTTTATGATTTTTGAAACTTTAACAACAAGAAATATGACTTAAATTGTAATGGTAAAGGGAATTGTAATAAGTGCAATTAAATAGAAGGTGGAACTTTAATAATAAGTGTAATTTAACTTAAAAGAAACAATAATTTTAATAACGCTGAGGATTAAAGGTTCTATTCTAACAATTAATTTAAATATGTTTTAGTTTTTCTAAAATTATTTATTAAAATAGTTTAAGTATGCAATATACCATCTTTTGTCTACAATCAACCAAAAGTTACTAATGATTTAATGTACCAGTTCATGTTTATAATGCATCAAAAACTCATTTTTAACAAATATGTATAATTTTAACATTAACTAACTAAAATTACCAACAAAATGACTAGGATACAAATTGAGTGATTTAGGATTTTTTGAAATGTTTATTTTAGCAGCCCAAGTTTTGTCTTTTAATCATCTTTGATTTTATTTGGTAACTTATTATTATTTTTTTCATTTTCTACGCTTGAATCTATCATTTAGAATGCTGATTTTATTGTGTGATCTGGTGCAGTGTGGTGCACGGGAATGTCATAAAACACAGCCTAGGATCATCAGATGCATGGACTTTGACTCATGAAATGGCTAGGATTGAGGCGCCAGAAGGGCATGCGTGGACCGTTGGATGGTGGTCTTAGGTATGTGGACCTAACGGCTGATAGGGACGAGCTTATGTGGACTAAAGCGCAATGAATTTAGAGGGGGCTGGGATGCATGGACGGCTTAGACGGCTTAGATGGTCTGATCGGATGGAGGAGAAGACACCACGTGTTCTGCTTAGAATTTTATTTTCTTTTTTTGATTTTTCATGTATTTGAGGTCCTTTTTACCCTTTTTACGCTGTTTTTCTCCGTTTTCTTATAGATTCTAAATCTAAAATAAAATAAACAAAAAAATCAATTATTTTACAAATATAATTTTTATAATAATTTAAAAATATTTCTTTTACAACAACACACAAAACATACTAAAAATAAATAAAAACTTTTAAAATTAATAAATCTTAACAGATATACTAATTAAGAATCAGAAATATTTTTAGAAATTACTAAAAATATTATAAAATATATTTAAAGACTCAAAACTTATTTACAAATATTTTAAGACTCAAAATAAAATCACACACAACATTATTTTTATAGTTTTAATTGTTTGTAAACTAATTAATTATAAAAAACTCCGAGATTATTTTAAAAATTACTAAAAATATTATTAAACATAAAAACATATATTTAAACACATTTTTATAAACACGCTAAAATACTAATTAACATATAAATGCTATAATTAAAAGATTTAATGAGAAATGTGAATGCAAAATGATAATACTTAGGTATAAGAAATATGCATTTTTACAGTCTAATCAATAATGTGCTTCTTTTTTTTTTTTTTTTCACTCTCTGTAAATGAAAGCTATTGGAGTGAGGTTCTTTAGTGGATATTGGGTATAAAGGACATAAAACGATTCCTTCAAAGGAAATCAAACTTGATAGGTTAACAAAAAAAAAAAACCTTCAATTGTCGACTTTTAGAAATTGTATACGTCTAGAATCTAGAATCCGAGGAAATTGTTTAAATTGCAGTGATTTATTTACAAAGAGACCTAAAAAAAGAGCTTAAAAAGAATCTAAGGATGCAGAAGTTCTAAAAAAAAAAAAAGGCTTACGGTGCAGAACACAAATAAACCATGTTGAAAAGTAAAACATGCTTGCAAGCAAATATGAATAGCGAAAGAATGGATTAAAATATCCGTTAAATTTAAATATGTTATTTTTTTTTAAAATCCGATTGTGATGGTTCGTCAAAAGGAATTCAGCCAAAGATCTAAGAATTTATATACCATATAAAGTAAATATTCATTATTTTTTCAGGATGTATTTGTAATGAGTAAGAAAAACAAACAAACGATCAGAATCAATAACTTATAAAAATTATAAAAATTAATTCTATAATAATCAAAATTCTAAATACATTATTAGAATCTGCTTAACAGATAATTATACTAAAAAGTTACCATGGTGCAAATGAAATTTAACAACAATTTCAAAATATTTTAAAAATAGCAAAAGTTGCATAGTCATTTTCATAATGATGCTACATATTATACTTGCATAGTAATTATTATATTGATATTAATTTTTGTATTCTTTAAATATTTCGAAAAGTTTACTGTTTTTTGCTTTCAAAAAAAAAAAAAAAAAGGAAAGAAGAGGTTGCTATTTTCACTTCAATATAGAGACTTTGCTATATCTAAAAGCCTATCAACATAATTACTCACACGTACATACCATGTGCATCAAACTTGTAACGCCCCGAAATTTATTTAACGTTAATATAATATAAAATGATGAATTAGTGTGCCATAATTAACGTTTTAACACTAATTAGATTATTTGGTTGGATTTTGAATTTTGGTCGTTTTGTTAAATTGATGCATTCAAATGATTACTTATTGTTTTAAAATGATGTTTTGAGTTT
This sequence comes from Artocarpus heterophyllus, assembly GCA_025403435.1. NCBI lineage: Eukaryota > Viridiplantae > Streptophyta > Magnoliopsida > Rosales > Moraceae > Artocarpus > Artocarpus heterophyllus. Next base: position 16,969,572 of record CM046339.1, read on the forward strand.
TAAAATACAACAATATGTAAAATGTTAAAAATACCCCGTTTTGCAAAACCATGGGCGGCACATGATTTTCGCACAGTAAAACTGCCCACCGATTTTCTCTATTTATTTCCTTCCTCTCTCTCTCCTCTCATTCCCTCCCGTGACTCTCTCTCTCTCAATTTCTCTCTCGGAAGCTCTCTCTCTCTCTACATCTCTCTCAAAAATTTTGAAAACAAATTCGAGTCCAAGCTTCGGGTTAGCAAGGAGGAAGCTCGGGGACGTGATTTGGCAACCGAGAACGCGAATTGAAGCTTCGATTCAAGGTTAGTTTTAAAATTTCTAAACTTTTTCCAAAATTTTCAATTTTGTGCATTTTTGAAATCTAGGTTTGTTTAAGCTTAGAAAACCGTGGATTTGAGTTAAATTTCTAAACCGCAGTTGCAGTATCCGCAGTTCTCCCCTCAGCAATTCTCATATCCGGTACGGGGGCAGCAGCCGCAGCATTTTCAGTGCAGTGTTCCTCAGTATAGAGCGCCGAGTACAGGTAGTGTGCAGTCGTCTCCATCTCAGCAGCATCAGCCGAGTAATCCAGGACCCATCAATGTCGGTAGAGGAAAAGGGAAGGCGCCAGTGCAGGTTCATGTAATGGCATCGGGAGGATCAGATTCTCATGTTGGTAACGCGGTTGTCGATGGTATGGTTTTGGTTTCCAGATCTTTAGCTCGTGTTTTATTCGATACCGGTGCCTCTCATTCTCTCATTTCGAGTTCTTTTGTACATGCCTTGGGATTAGAGATAGAAGAGTTTAATGAACCCCTAGTCATAACTTCTCCCTTGGGGCGGGTGTGTGTAAATTGTATGTGTAAATCCTGTAGAATAAAGATTGGGGATGAGATTTTGAAAAGTGATTTGATTATACTCCCCATGAGCTCCTATGATGTAATTCTAGGGATGGACTGGTTGTCCAGGTATAGTGCAGTTGTGGACTGCCAACTTAGAAAAGTGACCCTAGTGTCTGATAGAGGTACGGTGATCACTTACCAGGGTGGTGGTGATTGGTTAATGAGTGAGCGTGTCATGAAGTCGTGTCTAGGAGGGTGAAGGAATCTAGGTTGTTGTGCTTTTCTTGCCAATCTAGATTGTGAGCCCTATGTTTCGAGTGGTAGTTTAGCGATCCCGGTGGTTGATGAGTTCAAGGATGTTTTCCCCGACGAGTTATCAGGGTACCACCGCATCGAGAGGTTGAGTTTGGTATCGAGTTGTTTCCAAGGATATCACCGATTTCTATGGCACCTTATCGGATGGCGTCGGTAGAAATGAAGGAATTGAGGAAGCAACTTTAGGAGCTTGCTGATAAAGGGTATATTCGGAATAGCACATCTCCGTGGGGAGCACCTGTTTTGTTTGCTAAGAAGCACGATGGGACTCTCAAGTTATGTGTGGATTATCGGCAGCTGAATCGTGTTACGGTGAAGAACAAGTATCCCTTGCCTAGGATTGATGAGTTGTTTGATCAGTTGGGAGGTTTGCGGTACTTCTCGAAGATTGATTTGCGTTTAGGTTATCATCAGCTCAAGATCAAGGAAGAGGATATTCCCAAGACAGCTTTTAGGACTCGGTATGGGCACTTCGAGTTTCTGGTTATGTCTTTTGGGTTGACGAATGCTCCGGCAGCTTTTATGGATTTGATGAATAGGATATTTAGGCCGTATCTAGATCAATTCATGATCGTGTTCATCGATGATATTCTTGTGTATTCTAAGACTTGGGAGGAGCATGAGCAGCATCTTCGGATCGTGCTTCAGACTCTGCGGGAGCACCAGTTGTATGTTAAGAGGGAAAAGTGTGAGTTCTAGTTGACTGAGGTCAAGTTTCTGGGTCATGTCATCTCAGAGCATGGTATTTTAGTGGATCCGTCCAAGATTGAAGCTATATTGGAATGGGAGCGACTAAGGAATATAGTGGAGATTTGCAGCTTCTTAGGTCTTGCTGGATATTACAGGAAATTTGTAAAGGAGTTTTCAAAGATTGCAACTCCGTTGATGAGATTGATCAAGAAAAATGTTAGGTTTGAGTGGAATGAAGATTGTGAGCTTGCTTTTCAAGAATTGAAGAACCAATTGACTTCAGCTTCAGTGTTGATTATTCCTAGCAGTGACGAGCCGTATGACGTTTATGCGGATGCTTCAGGGTGTGGACTTGGATGCGTGTTGATGCAGCATGGACGGGTGGTTGCGTACGGATCGAGACAGCTACGACCTCACGAGCAGAATTATCCTACTCAAGATTTAGAGCTTGCGACAGTGATCTACGCGCTGAAGATTTGGAGGTGTTACTTGTATGGAGCATTATTTCAGGTCTTCTCCGATCACAAGAGTTTGAGGTATTTGTTCACTCAGAGGGATCTTAATCTGAGGTAGCGTAGGTGGGTCGAGTATATGGAGGATTATGATTTCGCGTTGTAGTATCATCCCGAAAAAGCTAATGTGGTCGCGGACGCGCTTAGCAGGAAGTCTTCAGGGATTCTCGCTTGTTTGATTTTTGAGGACTGGAGCAGGGATGCGACAGTGAGTGAGTATCGGCTACTGTATCATGAAGACTGTGATCGAGTTTCAGTGTATCATGTGGAAGCGACTCCAGCTCTTGTTCGGATGGTGAAGCAAAGTCAGTGGCAGGATCGGCATTTGCAGGGGATTTGGTCGCGGATTCAGAACGGGGAGCAGTTTGAGGAATGGAGTGTGCATGCAGATGGATCGTTGTACTTTCGGGAGCGTCTTGTAGTTCCAGCTATCGTCAAGGTGACGAAAGCTGTTCTAGACGAAGCCCATTGGTCTCAGTTTGCTATTCATCCGGGGAGTACCAAGATGTATCGCGATTTGAAGAGGCAGTATTGGTGGAGAGGCATGAAGAGAGATGTTCGCGAGTACGTGGCCAAGTGTTCGACGTGTCTTCAGGTGAAAGCCGAGCATCAAAAGCCTGCAGGTCAGCTTCAGCCGCTTCCTATTCCAGGGTGGAAATGGGAGCATGTGACGATGGATTTCCTCACAGGTTTGCCGAGGACGGAGCAGCGGCATGATACAGTTTGGGTTGTGGTCGATAGGTTGACGAAATCGGTGCATTTCATTTCGTTTAGGTCAACGTGTTCTAGGAAGGTTCTCGGGGAGTTGTATATGCAGAACATTGTGAGGTTGCATGGAGTTCCTTTGTCCATCACCTCTGATCGAGACACCAGGCTTAATGCTAAGTACTGGAGGAGTTTTCAGGAGGCTTTAGGTACGGATTTGAACTTCAGTACGGCATTTCATTCTCAGACTGGTGGGAAGTCTGAGCGGGTTATTCAGGTTCTCGAGGATATGTTGCGTGCTTGTGCGTTGGACTTCGGCGGGAACTGGAAGCAATGTTTGCATTTGGCGGAGTTCGCGTACAACAATAGTTATCAGGCGAGTATCGGTATGGCACCATTTGAGGCATTGTATGGGCGACCGTATCGGTCACCTGTGTGTTGGGTCGAGCTGGAAGATAGAGTTATTCTTGGGCCGGATGAGATTCATGATAGCAATGAGAAAGTCACGGTGATTAGAGATCGGTTGAGGGCAGCTCAGAGTCGGCAGAAGAGTTACGCAGATAGGAGACGTAGACCCTTAGAGTTTGCGGTTGGAGATTTCGTTCTCTTGAGGGTGTCGCCTCGTAAGGGGACTATGCGGTTCGCAGTGAGTGGGAAACTCGCGCCGAGGTATATCGGGCCGTTCGAGATCACTCAGCGTGTTGGTGTGGTCGCTTATCGGCTTGATCTTCCGCCAGAACTTTCTTATGTTCACGGTGTGTTTCATGTGTCGATGCTTAGGAAGTGTCCACCTGAGCAGGATAAGATAGTTTTGTTCCGCAATGTGCAGGTTCAGGAAGATACGACGTACGAAGAAGTGTCGATTCAGATCATCGACCGGAAAGTGATTAGTTTGCGTCGTCGTGAGATACCGTTGGTAAAAGTCGTGTGGCAGCATCATGGGATTGATGAAGCCACTTGGGAACTAGAGTCAAGTATGCGGGAATTGTATCCGCATTTGTTTTGTTTTTGAGATGAGTTGTAAATTTCGAGGGCGAAATTTCTTTTAGGGGTGGAGAGTTGTAACGCCCTGAAATTTATTTAACGTTAATATAATATAAATGATGAATTAGTGTGCCATAATTAACGTTTTAACACTAATTAGATTATTTGGTTGGATTTTAAATTTTGGTCGTTTTGTTAAATTGATGCATTCAAATGATTACTTATTGTTTTAAAATGATGTTTTGAGTTTTAAAATACAACAATTTGTAAAATGTTAAAAATACCCCGTTTTGCAAAACCGTGGGCGGCACATGATTTTTGTACAGTAAAACCGCCCACCGATTTTCTCTATTTATTTTCTTCCTCTCTCTCTCCTCTCATTCCCTCCCGTGACACACACACACACTCTCTCTCAATTTCTCTCTTAGCAGCTCTCTCTCTCTCTACATCTCTCTCAAAAATTTTGAAAACAAATTCGAGTCCAAGCTTCGAGTTAGCAAGGAGGAAGCTCGGGGACTTGATTTGGTAACCGAGAACGCGGATTGAAGCTTCGATTCGAGGTTAGTTTTAAAATTTCTAAACTTTTTCCAAAATTTTCAATTTTGTGCATTTTTGAAATCTAGGTTTGTTTAAGCTTAGAAAACCGTGGATTTGAGTTAAATGAACTTAGAACAACTAAAATCTAAGCTTAAATTGAAGAAAAACGGATCGAATTCAAGATTTTCATTTTTCTCCCTATTTTCTCATTTTTGGATTTTTAAGGATTTCGAGTCTAAATCTTGTTTAAATGATTCCAAACATGTTCTAGTATGTTTTTCTATCATCTATGATTGTTTTTCATGCTTGGGATTTGAGAAAAATAGGTTAGAATCAAGATTTGAATTTTAGGGATCGAGAAACCCGTGGCTGGGATTTCTGGATTTTCCCAATTCGGCAGGCCGGAGTGATGATCGACAGGCCGGTGTTCTTTCGACCGGCAGGCCGAACCTGGGGAAGTGTTCGGCCGACCGAACTTTGCTTCCGGTAGGCCGAACTGTGCAGTTCGGCCTGTCGAAGCAGGGCGTCCGGCAGGCCGACCGAGGCATGGAAAATTTTGTGATTTTCACCCGTTTTCACTGTTTTGAACCCTGATTTAAATCCCAACCTTATAGGATGATTTTAAAGGTACAAATGGCACACTAGGACATCATGAAATGATTTAGTAACATAGAATGTCTCGAACTAGATATTGATCGACTTAGTTTGTATCTAGGATCGTTCGTGGTTCCGTGGAGCTAACGTATAGCGGACCGGGATTACGGTGTGGGGCACCGGCACGAGTACTGAGGTAGGACTTCTATCCTATTTCTTTGGTAGCTTGGTTTTTGAAATGATTTGGCTTTGAAAAGGATTTCTATCAAAATGTTTTCAACGGTTGTTTGAAAATGGTTTTATCGGTTATATTTTAATATACCGTGATTATGAAATGAACTTCATAATAAATGTAATTGACAACACTCGGTAATTGGGTTTTGAATGATAATAAACACAAAGGCATGATGCCATATCAGAGATCGGGTCATGTAGCGATCGACCTTGGGGGCAGGTCCCGAAACCCAGCTGGGCCACTACGGTGGTGATGTCATGGTTTGCCTAGGTAAAAAGAAAAATGGTGTTTTGATTGTGTGAGTAGACTGTTTTGTGTCAGGACGGCCCTACTCAAATTATTTATTTATTTATTTAAGGTTTCTTTTGAGTACTCCTAACAATGAAATGTTTCTGTAAAATTAAATTATTTTTTAAAACATAGTCCTACTGAGCCTTTCGCTCAAGTTTTATTGTTTTAAATTCCCCCTCTAGGTGGTTTCCCATTTAGGTTTGGAGAGGATTCTTCAGACCGAACTCAGGAGCAATAGGAGGATTAATTTATATTTTGTATCATTTAATCAAGGCATGTAAGATTTTAATTTTATTTGTATCTGGACTGTGATTGTATTTATGATATTGTCAGAATCATGTGTGTGCACAAGTTGTGGGTTGTGGAACCCATACTCGCGGTTTTTATTTAATTTTTATTATTTGCTTAATATTTATAAATTCTTTTATAAAATATGGTGGAAATCTTCTTATTTCTCTCTTAATTTGATAATTAAACCATTGGTTTTTAATTAAATTCTCTTTTAATTAACTTAAACATTCCGCCACGTCACCTCCCGTACTCCGGGGCGTGACAAAACTAGTAAATAGAAAGGTCAACTCTTTTGAGGCATTTCTCGAGATTACAAGTCCTACAATCATTCATCGTTATTGGAACGTTATGGGCGTGGTTTCTTGCCTTCTTGGATCTAAAGGAGCATAAAAAGTGTCGAAGTAGAATTGGAAAGAAAGAGTTCTATTGGCGTAGAATCCGAAAATTTATATAAGAAAAACCCCTCAAAGAGAAAAAATCCTCAAAATAGAAAAAACACTCAAGCTTTAGTATTCAATATTAATGTTTTAGACTTCTTACAATTAGCTAAGGAGGGTATTTATAGCAAAATAATAATAAGTATTCACTACACTAAACGACCCAAATAATGATAAATTAATTAATAAAATAAAGCTAAAATGTAAAATCAACTATTATAGTTATAATCTCTCTATATGAAAAAAGTTATCAAACAGGAAAAAGAGTGGTGGATTATGGAGACCATCCTCCGGGCTGTAATTTGATCAATGCGGTCTTCAATTTTGCACTACTAATACTGCGCCCTAGAAACTCCAATAGATATTTGCCCTTAATTCATTAACCCAAAAAAAAAAAAAAACACTTTTTTCTTTGAAAAAAAAATTCTTTTGTTTTTTCGTAATAAGAAGAACCATTGCACATCTATAGAAACAACAATACCTTTGCTATTTTCACTCGTTCCTTGGAATAATATATTGCAATAAAGAACAAAGAAGAGTATCTATTTATAAAACTTCATCGTTTGAAGTATGACAAACAATAGGATGATAGAAAAATGGGTTCATTTCTTAATTGGCACAAGTTGGAATTAAGGCCGCAACCAATTGGTCCTCAGTGATCCCGGCGTTGCACATGTTGGCTATAGCCCGTGTGTACTTCATTCCATACTTTGACAATCTTCCACAATATTTCTCATAAGTCTTCACCTGTAATTATTACATGTACATTAATTAAATTAGCTAATCATTACTTATCATTGTCATGCTTAATTTTATATTTAAATATAAAAACTATTGTTAGCCATCTCCTAATTGTTTAAGCTTTTATAGTGAATTCCTTAACACAGGGTGTTTGGGAAACTCGATTTAAACTAATGGTTTGAATTCAAACAGTGTAAAACTCTCACATGCTACAATGTTTTGAACTAAATGGTTCCAACTAATAATTTGACTCAATATTGTAGTCCTCAGTTCAAACTCATGTAATTAGTTGCACTTTTTATCTCGTTTATTAAGTAGTCGCCACATGTTGGGTCTTTAATATGTTTAAGGTGATTGTTCGTTATTCAGCCCACACGTTAGGAGAGTGATAAAAATAAACGAAAAACAATTTCACACATATATTGTATATAGCATTCTTACATGCATTTTGAAGCAGTCCCAATCGTCCACAAGTGGCTGCCCAGAGGGCCGAACATTGGCCAAGACTTTTGAGCTTTCCTCGAAAGTGCCAAACAAACACTTTCCAATTTGATGTATAGTATGGTCAATGTGTTTTCTTTGAGAAAGTTCATCATGGAGCTGCTTTTGAGCTTCAAGCTTCTCACGAGAGCCAGTGGGAGCCTTAAGGAACTGGAAAATTACGTAAAATATAAGAGGAAAATTTTGAGCTCTATAACCACATGATATCAAAAGCGCATGACTTTTCTCAGTGGCGGAAGCAGAATATATATTCAATAGGACCATTAAAAAAAAGAAAAAGATAATTTTGTGTTATATAGATAGAATTATGTACAATTTAATTATTGAATGGAGGCATAATAATAATTTTTTTTTTCAACAAAATGGAGACATTATTGAAATTAACAGGAGCATAACTAAAACTTTTACACAAATTAAAAAAAAAAAGTAAGTGCCCTCACTCACATAAACCTCGTTTTGCCCTTGTTAGTAAAAACTGTCACTGTGTTTTAGTTCTATTGATTTGAGTCACGCTAAAAATAAAAATAAAATAAAAAAAAATATGAATATATACTACAAATTCATAAATTAACAATGTTCATTAATTTAGAAATTAATTCAAAAAAATCAATTGATTGATTTGTTGGATAAGTTATTTAATTGAAATTAACAAAGGGAGTAGAAATTACCTTCTGCCGAAAGTAGAAGATATCTGCATCACGTTGGCTGACAAATGTTGAGTATAGTGAGGGAGAAAAATTACTGTGATAATCATGGTCATTTATAATGGAAGTAAAGTTGTCATTTGCAGGATTTGAGCCCAGGTAAGTGGAGAGGCTATCCTCTTTTTGATACATATTTCCAAATTCCATGACATGAGAAGCACCATACATGTAATCACTATTTGCTGTTCTCCTTCTAACCTGTATTATCATATACCAAATATTGACAAATTAATGTCTTTCTCTCTCTCTCTCTCTCTCTCTCTCTCTATATATATATATATATATATGTAAATTATTCAAGTGGTTCAATTTGAAAAATTGATCATGGAAATGTAAATGGTTAAAAAAGAAGCGAAAAGAATGTGATTACTTCACGTGGAAAAAAAAATGAAAAGAAGAAATGTGAAAATTGTTAGCAAGCAGGGAAAATTAACTTAAAAAAATATTAAGCTTTGATTTTTTTACCACTTCATATTGATGTCCCAAGGTTTCTATGTGCAAGTCAATTTTGTCGCTGTTAATCATGCAATATTGTAAGAATATATTAGTACATCATAAATCATACGTATATATATATATATATATATATATGCATTGTAACAATTTGATTAGTAATTGATACATACCACTCTTCCATCCAAGAAACACTATACATGTCTCCCAGACAAGTATCGTAGCCTGGAGGAGAAGTATAAATACCATCAGGACAGTATGTGGCCCAGCTGCTTTCTATTCCATTTGCTGCTGTTGTTGCATAAATACTTATATTCTTTGGAAGAAGCCCGTCAAACATACTTCCCGATTCACAGGCTTCTATGTAAATCACCTTCATTTTATCATATATATACACACACACACACACACACATTCGAATATACACGATCATAATTAATATATATTGAACATATTATAGAAAACTGTGAATATATAGTACATTTATATTATAGAAATTATTAATGATCCTTATGAGCAGCAAACAATATTATCTGCATATGAAACTATGAGAAAATTAAAAACAAAAAAAAGATCCCAAACGAAGGATAACATTCTTACCATGCTTTTGTAACCTTTGGCTTCATGCTTCTTCTTCAGTACGTCGACGAAATCTCTTGCAAAGACGCGATCATCTCCCGTTGGCATTTCTGAATATATATAGAACCCACGAATGTAACACACACACACATAATCATTTGCAACAATTTTTTTAAAGTAGTAAGTTTAGATATTCCTCTTCATAAAAAATAAATAAAAAATTAAGAGATTCCTCCTTAAAAATGAATATAATTAAAACTGCGAAGAACTGTACTAAATTTACATATAATAACTCTAGCTAGCTAGCTATTTCATCACGACTCATATGAGTTATAGAATTTCTAAAATATACACATCGATAAATGTATAATATTTTTTGTAATTTGAATCAACAATAATTAGTTAATTGACTAACCAAGTATCCCTGCAGAACCATGATCGGCGTAGTAGATGAAAATGTGGTCATTCGGGCCACTGTTAAGAACCTTGCCACTACCTCCCGTGAGAGCTCTTTTATTCCCAAGAATAGCAGCATAAAAATTCCTAGCAGTCGCATGCTTTCCTGTATAATCCTGCATGCAGAGGCGGAGCCAGAAAAATTAGTCAGGAGAGGCGGAGGTGGGGCAAATAAAGAAATAAAAAATTTTAAGAAAGACTGAATCAAATTTCAGGAGAGCTAAATTAAGAGATGTAAAACACTAATTTTATTAAATTTTATATACAAATTAAAAAAAAAAGTTTAAGGGGGTGACCACCCACCTTGGTCCGTGAGTGGCTTTGCCCTTACCTGCGTGCGCATACACACATATATAACATATACATGACTAATTTCCCATGACTAGATCATCATTATAAGCTAAAAGTAATTACGTAACATAATGCACTCCTAGTTAGTGATGCCCAAATTTTTAGTTATATCATCGATACCAATTTCTTTTGAAAACATAAAAAAAAAAAAAGGAATATAAATATATAATTTAAGAGGAGAAAAAACCTTTGGAACTCCTTCATAAACATCAGGGCCATCTGGCTTGTTGATGATGACACCAGGTCTAGGGTTGTGGATGTTAAACGCTATGTCATCGTACATAAAAACAATAATGTTTTCATCTTTCAACCCACCTCTCTTCAGTATTTGATATGCATGGCATACATCTGCCTGTAAAAAAAAAGAAAAAAAAACCATACCATGTAATAATTGAGATAATATGGTTAATTTTATTGCCAAGTAAAAAGAAATTTAATTTTACAAAGTAATATATAAGTATATATATACACATATATACCTGATGCCTATAGTTGTAATAAGATCTGGAGCCAGCAACAAGAACTGCCCACTTTGTTCCACTTTGCATATTGTGATCATTTTCATGCTTCTGATCCACAGATATTGCTTCTGATTCTAATGAGAAGAATCTTAAAGATATTACAAGGAACAGTGGAAAATAGTAGTTCCGACTCATCTTTTCGTAATTTTCTGGAATGAGGAAAAAAACCAAAAAAAAAAAAAATTTCTTTGTAATTAACTGGAATGAAAATTTTAAAAAATAAAAAATAAATCATTTTCTAACTGATCTGAAGTGATCATGAGATGCAAAATTAAATACCCTTCGTAGACGGGTTGCTTTAAACAATTAAATGCTAACTATATGATAAAATGTTGTTTCCAAATTAGTATACAAATTTAAATTTTGCTTAGGTACTAAATTTTAGTGCTTAATTATATATTAAATTTACTAGTAATAAATTATATATTAAATATTCTAACAGAATTGCAAAAAAAAAAAAAAAAAGATGAATTGGTTACCAAATACCAAGAGATTGACAAATTCTTTGCAGAAAACCGCTTCCTAGAGGCTGTACTTAATAAAGCTGAACTCTGGCTATATTTTTACTAAATATTGCTCTTATTAGTACTCAAAGCATATATATATATACACACACACATATATAATACCATATCATCTCAAGGAGCATTAATGTTACAAATTAACTTCTAGCAAAAACTAAGAAGAGGCTGATATAATAAATACACTTTTTGCACTTTTGTTTTTGCCTTTGTTGTTTCGAAATGAATGGTTCAGATTTAATGATTCGCATAAAACAAATTGGGATAAAAGGTTGGACTACACGCACCTTATGCCTTAATTACCTTCCTTAATTAGATAAATGAAGATCAAAGTTTTTTATAAATAATTTGGGAAGTAGAGTCTTTAATTTGAAAACCATATTCTGTCAAATGAGTTGGTTTTCAACTAAAAATAGTGGTACTAATTAATGAGATCAGACTCTAGCCGAATTGACCAAAGTAATTAGGTTAATGAGACAATTGGCCTAATAATGTTTATTGAATTAAAATATAAATCTAGTTTGTAATATTCTATGTGTACCAAAATGATATTATTAAAATTATTACTATATAATTGTGTAGTATAAAATATGATATAATTAAAATAATTACCATGTAATTAATGACTTTTTAAGATATTTTGATTACGTTGAATTTTAATTATACATGACATTTTTTATACATGACATTTTTTCCACTTAATCTAAAATCAAAACTATAATTTTAACACTATTTCTTATATACATTGGCATCTAAATATCACATACATTATTAAGAAAATCCTCTTTTTTACATATTAACTAAATGATTAATATTGGATTAAATGGATAACAATATTGCGTTCGTGTGTTAATTTGTAGTTATGTGATCTCAACTGGTCCAATTAGCAAAACACTATACGGAATTTTACTCAGATATTTTTGTGTAATTATACGATATTTTTAGAACACAATAGTAAACGAATTTAGAAATTATATGTAGAAAATTTTAGTATATAATCATTAGATGTTTACTTCATTTTTTTTTTATAATTACACCATATTTTTAGAACAGAATAATAAACAAATTTATAAGTTATATGTAGAAAATTTTGGTATATAATTATTCGATATTTACTTCAATTATTTATTGTATAATTTTATTTACTTAAATTTTTATGTAGGTTTTGGTCGATGGATGTTGATGCGCTTTGGGCCTGCCACCTTTGGGATCAGAAACCGAAAAATCTTAGTGTACTTTTTCAACTGGGTTATGTTATTTTGTTAGTAGTAAAGTTATAACCCCATAGAGTTAAATAGAGTTGTTCATTGGAAGCCTTATATAACCTCGACTAAATCAAAAGCCATGCATACTTTTTTTAGTTTTTTTTATATTTTTATAAATATTTTAACTTATAAATCCCTATACCATATACTGCATATCTATTTCTATACTTATTGTACACGAAAGGATATATATATATACACACACACATATGGTGGCCTTCCTCATATACATCTCTGTAATCTCCGCATGATGGCTTTCCTCGTATACATCTCTGTCATCTCCGCACCTCCCTTCCAATTAAAATTTTGTTACTAGGGTGAGCAAGATAACCTCAAGACTGCAAAAACCGTCCAAATCACACAATACCACACCACACCATGTGGTGTGACAAGGTGTGGTTTTCTTCTCTTTAAGGGTTAGGTTTAGTAGTGCTTAACCGCAATGCATGCTTTAGCTTGCTGTTTGATCTAAATTTTTTAAGGCTTTAGACTTAAACCTCATGACTCATATATATCATACCACGTTACATAGTGTGGTGCGGTTTTGGTGTGGTTATGCATTTAATTTTTCAACCGTATATGGTGAAAAAACCTCATATAACTTTACTTGTGATTGTTGAATATTTCTTAACAATAACTGTCTAACCCATACTGTGCTCACCCCTATTTCTTACTCCATATGACCCTTACACAAAATGATACAAAAGGACAATTACGATTGACTTAGTTATATAATTAAATTCTATTATGAAAAGGATACAAATGATAAGATTTTTTTTCTCTCTCCATATATACACCCCACATGTCATATCTCAAAATTATAAAACTATTGACAAAACCTTTTTGTTATACTACTTATCACCACCCACTTCGTGCATGCATTTTTTTTTGTATTTTTTGATATGAATACCTAAAGCTTCTTTTAAAGTTTAGTTTTATCCATTTATTACCCCGTTAACAGTTTAATTTAATGAAAGAAAAAAATAGTAGATAAGGCCAAAAAAATATGTGTACATAAATAAGTCCAATATCTTTTTAGAAAAAATGAACAAATTTATATATAATATTTACTAGGAGGTACTGTGAGAAAATAACAATTAAGAAAGCCACTCAAAAAATATTTGAATAGGGTATGTGTACAAGAAAAATTATTTTAACATGAATAAATTAAAGGGAATAACATTTGTGAGGCAAATAATAGTTGAACATGTATAAGACAGTCTCCAATGCAAATATTAATGTTAATGTTATATTTGCTACCAAAAATGTAAAAATAACATATTTGATGTGTGACTTTATTTTATGCTACAATGCATAATGTTATTTAAAATGCTATATTTTTCTTTTGTCGTAATCACTAAATCTTGAAAATTGTAAAAGTATTTTTTTAATCTTAACATAGTTAAAAAGTAAGAATGTTTTAGTTATTAAAGCACATAAAAGACAATCTATTAACTAATAAGAATTAAATACAAAACTTGTCATATGTTAAACTCTGTGACAAATTTGCCACACAGTTTAGCATTTAGAAAGTTTAACATTAAAAATGACATTATATTAGAGAGTCTTTTTTTTTGTTTGTATGCTAAATTTTCCATTGGCATATCAATTTAGCATTGCATTGGGATGCTCTAAGTGGGAAAATATTTGAGAACTAAAATAATAACAAAAGTAAGAAAAGTTGACATAGAAATATTTTGACGATACACATTTTTTTAAAAAATAATAATGTGAACATGAAAATATATAAGATACTAAGAGGAAAACAAAGAAAAAAAAACACAATTATGTGAAGAAATAAAAACAATGCACTAAAAATGTAAATGAGAGAAGAGAGGAGACCCAAAAAAATTTAAAAAAAGTGGGTATCGGGGCGTTCTAAAAGAAATTAGAAAACAAAAAAAAAAGGAGAGGATCGTTAAGAAAGGGGGAGAGACAGAGATGGTGAGAAAGAGATGAAGAAAGCTAGTAAAAAAAGAAGAAGGAAGATTTGTTCCACCATGTGTCAATCCAGGAAGATGAGGTATTGTCTCTTTTATACATGTAATAGATAATAGATACTAGATATATATATATATATATATATATTATTCTTTTTTATTTTTTAAAAGATCATGGGCCTATTTGGTAGTATTTTTATTTTGGTTTTTATTTTTAGAAAAACTTGAAAATGAAAATATCCTAAGAAATATGCTAAGATTGTTTTTGAAATTGTATTTGGTTTTATATGATAATGTGTTTTTAAACACAAATATTTTTTTTAACAAAAAATGATTAATATAATAAAAGCCAAATTTAATTAAAAAATTAATTATTAATGTATTTATAATTTTTTATCATTAAGAAAATTAGAAGAAGTCTTCCTTTGCTCTTGTGAGGCTAGGAGCTAGTGACAACTCGAGCTGCGGCGACGGATGCGACTAACCCAGCCTTACCCCTTGTTGGCCTTGTCGCAGCGACGATGTTCTCGAATCAAGCACTCTGGCATCAAGGACGTTCTCGAATGTAAGGGCCTTTGGCGTCGACAACATTCTCAAAGAGATCGATGACTTACGTAATGTGGAGATCGACGATGCCACTAGCATTCTAAATGGTAATATTTTTTATTAACTTTAATAGTCTAAAATCATTATTAATTTATAAATATATATTTATAATAATTTGAATTTATTTGTGATCAGATGTTATCGGCGTCCTAACAAGTGTTCAATCAATTGAACAAACAAATATAAACAACAATATAACTTCTAGACGCACCACTACCATACAAAACATAAGGTAATTAATTTTAAAATATATTTTACTATAATTATATTAAAACTTATTTAAACAACAATTAAGTATTTTTACATTATCTAATTCTCTATTCTAAATTATTTTATTTTATTTTTTTTAACAAAATTGAACAAATGCAAGCGACACTTTGGGGAATAAAGCAAAAAAATTTGATGAAAACATTTTTAAATTAATAGACAGACCAATTGTAACAATTTTTATGGCAATGACAGTTAAACAATATCTATGTAATTTCACAAAATTTAATTACATAAATTACATACGTAAACATAATTAATATAATCTAATACTAATCATCTTAATGTTAACAATATAAGGAATTCATATGTTTCAAGGACTACAACAACTATTTATTAAATTGATCTAGATATTCCAAAAACCAAAACATTAAAGACAAGGTAAAAAATAATAAGATCATATTATTTGGAAAAAATATTTGCTTCATGATGAAATATTTTTAATCTTTTTATTTACTTTTTTTTACCTTTGCATATGCAGGTTCTCCCATCAAAGTCAAAAAATTGATTTCATACCGGCTTCAACACTACTAATGAAATCAATTGAAGAACAAAAATTAGCCAACAGAATAACAATCAGAGGGCTAAAACATTAGATCCAGAAAACAATTCAGTTAATATTCATTAAACTTAATTTAGTAATCTTATTGCTGTAACTAATTACTTTTTTTATTTATACAGGGTGTTAAATTTACAATACACGCTACAATAAGTCAATTCTTCACTGATCAAGGCAAGTAGTACAACTCTTGCCCAGATGTTATTGATAACCAAAACAATTAGGAATTGAATGGTCATGTGATAATCACAGTTTACAAATTCTTATTAATTATAACAAATACATTGCTATATTAATTATTTATTGTAACATTTATAACAGATATAAATCAAATACATAAATCAGAGACAATACAACAGCCATGATGTGTGTCATATTTGGACGAGTTGCGCAAACACTTATGAAAAAAAAAAACTATGTTCAGCATTAACAATTGATGATGGTTTTACTGATCTGTCCATAATCCCACCAATCATCGAGTAGCTTTAGAGAACAATGAAAGATATTTCAAATTTATTTTCGAATAAGAGAAGTATTAAGTGATAAAGTTGTTTAAAATTTTTTTGAAGATATCCAGCCTTCGGTACCACCTCTGCAACTACAAACCTCCTCGACAATGGATCCAAAAACACCCAATCTAAAAAACTAACTATGATGTAAAATACATTCACTAATTTATATTAAATCTTTTAAAAATTCAATACTAATCTCATTAAATATATATTTTAATAATATTTTATTATTTTAGTTCCAAAACAAAAACAACCAAACTGTCAAAAAAAAGGTCCAAGGATTAGGTAATATAACTACTTTTAAATCATCTATTAACAATATATGCACTTCAACATTACTAGCTCTTTTTTTTTCAGTCAATTTCTGTTTTGTAGTGAAGAAATAAGCAAAAGAGGAAGAGGAAAAAAAATAAAAAATAGTAACAAACTTTTGATTACAATATTAAATCAACAAATGTATATATATGTGCATGTACAAATATATAAACTAATTTTTATGCTACAACAATCTCTACTTTCTCAACTGCAACACATAAGTTTTTCTAGGGCCATATATATATATAAAATATATTTTATAATGTTGAAATCTATATAATTTGTCTAAATATTCTATGAATATTTTTATCTTATTTAAACTTGAACTTTGCGCAATGTTTGTTACTACATAAACCCATCTTCATTATTTGAGCATGAAATTAATATTGAATTTAATATGTACAATCATATATTACTATAATAATAAACATAAGAAAAGCTAAAATCTTAAATGTCAAGAAAAAAAAAAAAGAAAGAAAGCTTTAAATTTAGTTTCTTATAGAAAATAATATCGGACTAAATAAATTTCAACGTTTTTACAAATAATATACCAAAGTGTTTGTTTTAACTATAAGAAAGAAAGAAAGAAAAACAACACATAAAATAATATTTTTATGTCCAATTTCTTTTGTGTTTATTTATGATAAAAAATTACATTAACATCTATATTACCTTATAATAGATTCCATTATTCATTAATGTGTGGTCTTAATTTTGAGTATATTCTATTTTTGCCTTGGAATTAATATTTATTCTCACTCTTTTTAAATTTGCTTTAACATTTTATGTTATTATGTTATCAGTAAATGTTCTTAATCTTTATTAAATCTTACTATAATGTAATTCTATTTTTTTTTTTTGCTTCTTATAAATTGACAATGATTATTGCAATTGAAAATAAGTATTAGTCAATATTAACTTCGATTTCGTTTTTGAATCTTTCCTATAAACTCAGTTTTTCAACTCTCTTTATTCTATAACATTTGAAAGCATTTTAAATCTATATTTATAAAAAATGATAGATATATTTAATTCTTTTTAAAACCCACAATTATTTAAATACAATATTAATAAAACAATTATTAAGGAAAAAAACCCTACAATTAATAAAACACTTCAAATATATCTGATAAAATATATTACAAATAAAAGTTCAAAAATAAGGATAAAACATTAGACCTCATGATCTAAGTACATTATCAAACCTTAAGCAGGATGCGTTTCAAAAGTACTAAATACTCTATAATATCAGCCATCTCAGTATTAAAACTAATGAATTTGAAGGTTTTAAGAACAACATGTTACAAAACAAATAAACAAATAAACAAATACACAAAATATAAAATAAAGAAAAACATCATATGGACAAAAGCGGTTATTCAAAGCATACAAACATAAACTCTAAATATGCTATAAGTAAAACCAAAAAATCACAGGTGGAGATACAAATCTAATGGTTGTTTCCTACGGTCTTAATCCCAATCTAGCTTCAAAGTTGCAGTGTCAGACTTTGGATGAATAACATACATTATGTCTAACAATTCTTCAGCAATTGGAGTAATAACAATAATTTGTCTCCCCATGTTCAATGAAATTCTCTTCCACAGCATGATTTAAAAACTTCAACAAACCATCATAAAAACTATCAACATTTAAAAGCCCTAATAGTTCGAATGAATACTTAATGGAGACAGGGATCAGGATCATGACAGAGGTTCACAAACTTCTCTAGTAAAAGTAAATTTGATTTAAAAAAGAGGAAAGAGATAAAGAAAGAGAGAGAAAGAGAGAAAAAGTAAAGGATTAGATCTGAATCTAATTTCTTTTTTGAACTAGAGACACGAAACTTTTTTCATAAATCAAACTAAAGAGAAAATAAACATAAAAGGGGAAGTTTTGAAAAGTTTAAAAGAAGAGGACAATGTTGAAAAGTAGTGTTTATAAGGGGGCATTTCTTATAATTCTCTAAATAAAAACAAGCATAGCACAGCACGTTAAATAAATGAGGTAATTACACACCATGCCATAAAAAAGTGATGTGGATTGGTTTCTGCCACAAACAATAAAACTATCTGTTTTTTTGCATGTGGCAATATGAAATTATGAGGATGTTGACCAAAATACCCTTACCATCTTTCCTCTTTCTTTCTGTAATCAACGATCTTCCTCCTCTCCGCCTCTCCATATTCTCTCTCACTTATTTCTTCAGTCGCCACCGCCGCCGACCACACCCCACCCATTCCACATCCGCAATGACACACCTCGTGCCCACTAGATTCGTCAAAGAATGTGGCATAAATGGGGCCACTTCTCACCAATCACATTGGAGACCTTTGCAAATCTTCCTAGCGGTGACGTCTGCAGATCTCTCCTTGTTCTGTGATGACCTTGTGGAGATGATCAACGTTGCCGATGAAGCTCATGCTAGTTCTTCAACCAACGAGCTCCTTATTTTCATCTGCCTCGTGGCATTGAAGATCTATAGATCTTCCCTCTGATGTCGTTCTAAGGCAGATTGGAGTCACACATCACGGTAGCCTTGTGTTGGGATCTCTGCACGATGGATGATGTTTTCCGTCGTTCTCCCCACGCACATGAGCGGAGTAGATTTGTCTTTGGTGATGAGCACGGCTGGCATCGGAAGCTGCATGGCTAGAAACTCGTCTCCATTCTTTAGAAACAATTCTGGTGCCGACTTGGGAAGCTTTCTATTCTCTTGTGACAGATCCGACGTTGACTCTGGGAGCTCTCTATTCTCCTACGACAAATTCGGCGTCGACTCTAGAAGCTCTCCGTTCTCTTATGACAAATCCGACGTCAACCCTGCGAGCTCTCTGTTCTCATGCAACAGATCTGATGTCGACTCCACCAAAGCCGGCACTGCAGTCGGCACGTCGTCGTTCTTCTCCCGCAGCATCTCACCGTGATGTTCAAGTTTGTGTTTTCTAGATTTTTTTTTTCTATTTTTTATCTAATTGTTGTCTTTTTTGAGAGTATATTTGGTACTACAAAAAATAATATAACGATGTGGTGTGATATTTTTTACAATTAGTTTTTTTTTTTTGGCATAAAATAATCTAAATTCTTTTTTTTTTGTGACATATATATAAAAACTCCTAAATAAATTAGCCGGCCCAAGCACAACAAAAAAGATGTTTACGCGCAATTTACAGAGGCCGGTCTAGGCTGGCACATTTGACATCACTACATATACTAGTGTGCAATTGAATATGGTTGGGCATTATGATTGCATAATGGGGAATTTTCATATATGTCTATTTTTTGAGATTTTTTTTTTATAAATGTCACGTATGTTTATTTATAATACAACTTAATATATAATATGAATAATAGTGCAACATAAACTTTTCTAAGTGTGACATGAATAAACACTATTTTTAAAACTATGGCATAATATGTAATTTTCTATTACATAATAACATGTTTTTGACATTGTATTAGCAATTAGACCACCAAGCAATGGATCCTAGCTTATCTTGTTTTAGAACAATCTGTCTTGCGGGCTTGCGAATAATTTTGGACCGATTATTCATTGCTTTGAATTGGAGCAGGCCTTCAAGGGCCGCTTGCAGGGACTAAAACCACCTATTTTATCATTAAAATTACGCTTAATAACATCTTTTGTTTTCGTTTAGAATATCCCAACTATTTATTTAACAAAAATGTGGAAAAAAAGGGACAACTATCCAGGCCTGAAAACACCATTAATTTGAATCAAGATTTCTTCCAATTTCCTCTCGTTGATTAAACATAAATATTCATAAAAATTAATCATGACAGTTGTAAATATTTGGAACAGGATACATTATGACGCTTTTTTTTGGTACTAAGCTAGGCGGCAAGTTATACACACAAAATAAAATAACAAGTTAAGAATTTATGAAAAATGGAAAAGGTTAGAGTCTTAGAGAGTTACAAATAAGCAAGTACAGTATCTATAATCTCTCCTGGTCTCAAAACCAAAACCATATTTGGCAAATTAAACCATGCATAACATCGCACAAACCATCTTGAAAAATTAGAAATAATAATAATAATAATAATAATAATAATAATAATAAAGCGCAAGTCAAAATCAAAGTAATAAAAATACTATTTCATTGAGATTTTGAACTACTGAATAATACGAAGCAAAAAATACTAGCCTCGAAAATCTTAAGGAAAAAAATTTAGACTCTACAAACTGAGCTCTTTTTCTGCTTTCAAGAAACAGTGGTAGGAACCAGTTCCTACCACAATCTCAGTTATGAACAGTATAAAGCTCTCACATACTATAGTAACAATAAAAAAATATGCTACAGTGTAAAAGTCTCACATGCTATAGTAAAAGTGGTTCCCACCACTTGTTCCCAACACCTTTCCAAACACCTACAAAAAATCGTTTAGAAAAACAGCAAAACATGTACATGAACTCGAAAGTCAAACAGCTTAATTATACGTCCAAACTACATACCATTTGCCCCGAAGTAGATGGCGACTTGGTTGTATATTTGATCTCGATTTGCAACTGAACAAGATGACGCCATTATATTTTTACATTGTAATTGTATCTTATGGTATGTTTGAAAAAACTAATAAACAAACAAACTTGGTTACGGTCTATAAACGGACAGGTTATTATTTGGGCTAGTGCTTGTAGACTACTTGGTTGGGCTCCCCAAATATCCATGGAAATTGCTTGCAATAAGTTTAAAGGGAAAATGAAAGAAATTAAAAATTTTAGGACTTAAATCGTTTGTTCAATTTTTGGTGTTTTAAATTATGTCCAACTAATCATATTATGATATGTCATTTAAAAAATTTGAAATAGTATTTAATTAATTTTTGCATATTTTTCATCAAATAATATGTCATAATATGATTGGTTAGATACCATTTAGAACACTAAGATTAGACAAAGGATTTAAATCCAAAATTTTGAAGGAGTAATTAAAATTAATATTAGCTGTTAGGAAAATATTTAGTAAATATAGCAAAAGTTTAAATAAGAAAATTTAGGACACGGTTTTACTAAAAATGTCCCAATTTATTGATTGCAATTTTTTCGTACCTCTTGTCCACTCTCTTCCCTCGTTTCTCTCTCTCACGTCATTACTCTGTCAAATCCCTCTACCCCCTCCCTTTCTGTTTCTTTCTCGCTCCTCCCTTCACTCCCTCTACCCCCTCCCTTTCTGTTTCCTTCTCTCCCTCCCTTGTTTCTCTCTCTATCTCTCTCTCTATATCTATCTATCTCCTTGTGCTTCCGAAACTATTTGACCAACCACCAGCACTGTAAAGGACCACGACCACCATCAATGACTGGCGTCATTGCTAGATTGACAATGAAGACTCATCGTCGAATTTTGAATCGCCATCCATGACCACAAACCTCTCACATCGAGCTGGATCGTCATCATCCATCCATTCATCTCTCTTCGTCTCTCATTCTGTGTCGTCGTTGTAAACAATGCTGCAAGTTTTTCCTGTCAGTGCTGCAGGAAAGGTGACAAAGGACCGAACGAGGACGTGCCAATCTCCATCGCAATCAACGATGAGCCGCCGTCGTGATTCATCGAGTAGTTTCGTACATTGCCAAGTATATACCCGGGGATTATGAAATTTTTTCACATAGTATAGTATAAAAAACTAAAATCTATTCTATTTCAACGATTTTCATTTTTTTCAAGTATTTTCAAATGATCTATTGTTTCAAACATTTTTCCTTGATAGAAACTAACTAGCACCTGATTGAGTCCTTCCATCTTTATAGCTTAATAATTAGTTCTATCTTTCAAAAATTCATTGCCCTAAAATCGCCTAACTTTATTAACTGATATATTTTAGGTTAAGTAATTTAATAAGTAAATATAAGATATCATGATATAGTATTATTTGACTCAAAATATTAGTTAATAATTATCCTCTTTTTTAATTTAACGGATCATAAGTAGCAGCTACCTTTTCAAATAAAAAGAACTAATAATATTTACACAATTAATAATATATATATATTTGTGTGGGGACTATTATCGATAAACCATTGTGTGGGGACTATTATCGTGTCTATCGATAAACCATATTTCATTCTCAAACGTCTCAAAAAAATCCTATTTACTAACATAGGAAAAAAGACTAGTATCTAAAGCAAACAAAACGTTCCTAAAAAAAGGGTTAAATTAATGATTTTATTTCTTTAACTAAATACAAAATTATATTTGAACAAAGAATGTCCACGTAAGAAATAGAAATTTGAACCTTTTTTTTAGTACAATTTAACCTTTTTTATGTAAAGAGTTATCCTTGAAATGTTTTTTTTTTTTAAAAAAAAGAAATCAGATGAGAAATATTTTTAGATAAGAAATTAAGATTTTTTATTCATATATGCAACTTAAAATAAGGCTAGGTACAAGTTCAATAAGAATTTTTATTATTATATTATAATAATATAATCATGTTAATGAGCATTTTTTTTTATGTTCACAATTCGTATAATTTGAACTTGGTATTATACAATTGTTAATTAAATAATGATAATAAAAATTATATTTAAAAAAATTATAATAAAACTTCAATTTAATAATTTTTTATAAAGATCTACACATTTTGTTTGTGTATTCAAAATTTTTTAAATGATGTTCCTTTATATTCATCAATAATTCTTTGCCATGATATTTTTACCCTGTTGTGTTAGAAACATTTATAGAGCTGAAAAAATTAAGCTGATAGTATTTTAATGTCACAAAAAAAGAAAAAATGACATTAAGCATGGCATGAAAAAAAAATGTGCTAGACTTTCCACAACACCCCCGTTCAACGACGTACGAAAAAATATCATGAAAACCCCATCGAAGTCATTTTTAACATGTTGTTGAAGAAGATATTTGTTGTAGGCGTAAAAATCCAAATTGCTAAAGCTGAAAAAGTCGTGTAGTTGCACCCAAAAATTTGCGCCCCCATGCGTGTCCCCGATTTTACTCTGAATTTGGTCAAAAAAGAGACTAACTTATGCCTTTTCATCCCAAGATTGTGACCCTATAAATACCACACATTATAACACAATGAGGGAGTCTTTTTCATTGGTTTTTCTTAGGTTTTGGAGTGGAGAGATGGGATAAAAGCTCCAGTGGTGCCTCAAGGAGTATCATCCCTATGTAGAATTCTTATATTTTCTTATTGCATGTTCTTAGTTTAGTTTTATGTTTGATTGAAGGTAAATTCAAAACCCTAATCATAATTATATAATTAATTTTAAAAATTATTTTTCAATGTTTCAATTGAAATTGTTTATGTTCTTCCATAATTATTGTTTATAATTATTTTCTTATTTTGTTTTGGTGCGCAACTAAATAGGACTTGAAATTAATCTATTGCTAGATTGGAATCCTTAATCCATAATTATCTTGTTATTCTAATTATAAGTAGCAAATTACAAGGTATGATTACAGG
Organism: Artocarpus heterophyllus; assembly: GCA_025403435.1. Taxonomy (NCBI): domain Eukaryota; kingdom Viridiplantae; phylum Streptophyta; class Magnoliopsida; order Rosales; family Moraceae; genus Artocarpus; species Artocarpus heterophyllus. Next base: position 16,993,721 of record CM046339.1, read on the forward strand.
AGTTTCATTAATTGTGATATGGAATATAACCTAGATTAAATGATCCGAGCTTGTGAAATTGTTGCATTGATCAAAATATTTTTCTTATCTTAACGCTTCCATTGAATTGAACTTAGAAAGCATATTCTAGGTTATGTAAGAGAAAAGGATTAAGTAAAGAGCTTGTTTTGATTAACCACACGGTAAGGAAAGATTGAGGTAACAAAACTTGTTGTTATCTACAGTTGTTAGTTTTAATTGGAAATTAGGAACAATTTTGTGGTTAATTGTATGGTTATTATTTTAGTGGTGACGAATGTTCCTTTAACCATCTTAATTATTATTGTTTGCATTTATTGATTTTCTTTTGTTTTATTTAATTTAGTTAATTAATTAATTCCAATCCTTCTATTGTGTTTAGTTTTATTGTGTCTTAGGTTTTGTTTTTAGAGTCAATAACTAATTAATTAGAATCAATCTTCTACGAAAACCACTCTTACTCACCATTATACTTGATCACGACTACACTTTAAGTAAGGTTTAATTTGGTGCTTTCTTCGAGCTTACCAAATTTTGACGTCGCTACCGGGAATTGTTTATCTAATTAATTGGTTATTTGTTTTTGTTTTTGTTTGTTTTTTTTATTAATTTTCCTTTGTAAGTTCAATTTTTCTTTTTGTATTTGTTTTGTGTGAGGTACATTGAGATGTTACATCAGTAGGTCCTCACAAGTTTTGCCCAATAAGACTCAAAGCCGTTCTATAGTACTTGGTGGAGATACAAGGATTTGCTCATTTGGTTTCCTTATTATGGGTTCTCAAAAGAGTGGCAACTTCAAATCTTACTCAAACGCTTATGTGCAAAAACAAAAATTTGGTTGAAAAGGACAACGATACCGTCTCTTTCTACCAACAATCTGTTGACGAAGCCTACTTTATGTTGGAAGATATGGCAGAGTATGATTACTGGAATTGTAATTGTTCAAGGACCAACCAAGGTTGGGAGGATGATTACTATAATTTGGAGCCATGAGTTGACACCTAACCTTATGATATGGGGTTATAAGCTGTAAATGGAGGAGTCTTGGTAGACCAACCACTTATAGATAAATCTCTTGAAGACATAGTCAAAGCTTTGACTAGTAACAATGTGCAATTTCAACAAAAGATGACCGGAAGCATTCAAAATTTGCAAGCCATGTCGATCAATTGGCTAGCCTTATGAGTAGGTCGGAGGAACTATGTAATAATCGAATGGTGCACAATATGGTATAGCATAAGGATGATGATGACTCAAACGACCTAGGTTGGAAGAGTCATTTAAATTATACAGAAGTTTCATAGGAATTCGAGCCTCTAGATGTGGCAGAGCCTAAAGTAGAAGAACAAGACCCCTTTGAAGTTTTGGTAACTCAATACTTTGCTAAACTGGACACTGGCCTGATTGACACTGGTTCCAATTTGACAAATGGCACGATGTCCACCCTAGATCATGAATCCTATAAAGATCACTACAAACATGGTTATGGATAGCCAAGAGGAGAGTGGAGAGTAAAGAGCAACTGAACCTCATGAGGAGAACCCAAAAGAGGCATTAGTGGATGAAGAAGCATATGCGACCATTAATTTGAGCCCATCAATTGTAATAACACATACACCATCAACAAATCTCTACTTTTTATTGATGCCACCTTCACCACGCTACATCCTCTACAAGTTAAAGCTAGAATCAGACTTTTCCTCCAAAGTGCATTCCACAAAATTAAGCCGAGTTGGTGTGACGTACTAGAATTTCCCTCATCTTGCCAAGCTTGAGGGCATTTATAATGAAGATCCATATATGGTGTTTTATGACACATTTTATGAGCAGAAGCCTTTTTGATGACTTCTTTTCCAAGTCAGGTTAAGGACAATAAATCAGTGCTTTATGGGAGGCAATCCAACTGATGGAGAGCATGCTAAAACAGATATGATCTTTCTAACTTTCCTTCCTTTTATCTTTTTATTATTTTTGTTTCTTTCATTATTTTGTATGTGTTTGTTTTTCTCTTTTCCTCTATGCTTAGTCTTACATTGAGGACAATGTACGGCTTAAATATAGGGGAAGGATTTCAAATTTAAACATTTCTTTTAGGTTTTTATTTGTTTGTTTAAAAATTTAAATTAGAAATCTTTTTTTTTTATTTTTTCGTTGCAATTTTAGGTTTTCGAGTTTTGTTTTAGATTTTATGTTTTTGAGTCTTACAATCCCTTTTGACTACTTTGATGAGTACTGAGCATTAAGTTTTATGGCTTTGATTGATGACGAGTGTTGTGTTAGATTGATGTTATTCTTTGGTTAATACGTTTTTATGATGATTATTCTTACTTTTTTTTGTGCATAGCTGTGACACCCGTTATTCTCCTAACGGGTATTGAGGTAATTAAATTAATTTTTAATGTATAAAAAAAAAAATTGCTTCATTTAAATTTATTTTATAATATTTATTTTTATCTATTTTTAAGTTTTCTAAAATTCTCCTATATTTATTTAGTATGATTACTAAAAAGCCTTAGAACTTCTAATAAATCTCAAAAATGTCATATTGGCATTATGTGTGTTAAAGTCTTTAGATGAGACATAAGGATATCTTTTCCAACTACTCTTGACCCTCATTTTCTTTATTTCCTCCGTGACATGCTTCAACATGTCTCCTCTATAATTGTTTCTATCACTTCTTTTCAAAGACTTCATCTTTTCTTCCTTTCTCTTCCACGGTTCCCACACTCTTCTTCTTATTTCTTTGCTGAAGCAAAATACTTAGAGAACTTCTTTAAGGCAGCCATAAAAATCTGCCACCATCACCTCCATTTGAGCAAGAATTTCAGTCATACCGAAGTAAAGGAACCTGTTTTGAAGCCATTTCAAGCTTCCAACTAACCATAATCCGAGGTTAGAATCTTATGAACAAATTTAGTCTTTCATTTATAAATTTTCTTTTATACTAAAGGATTATTCAAATTTACGTTCTTAAACCTAAGTATATGTTTGTTGCTATTTTGGAGCATATGTATGAAGTCTAAGTGTATATGCCCTAGACAGAAAATTTATATTGTTAAACTTTGTAATACCCCTATGGGCAGTGGTTATTTCTTGAAATTCTAAGATTAAATTAAAATAAATTTTATGAATGTAGTTGTATGTTGTGCTTTAGTTTTAATTGTCCTTATGCACGCCTTAGGATCAATGGAGTATGGAGCTAACGTTAATTGATTCCAGGATTAAGAGACTGTTGATAAGCTTAAAAGGTAGGGATTCTATTACTCATCTTTTGTGAGGTTTTTATAGAATTAAAATTGATTGTTTTGCCGCAATATATATATATCTATGTTGAACTGATATTATATGATTATCACATATGAAACTATGACATGGACTCGTCTTGTATTGTACGGCGAGGAACATAATGAATTGACACATGTTATAAATTGAGAAGCATGGTTAGGAAAACTAACTCTATTGATAATGATTCAATATAGAGAAATTGTGAGACATGAAGAGGGCGACGGTTACGTCCTTGGGCATGAATACCCTAAAAGGTAAAATAGGGGGAAGGCGATGATGCTTCCTTGGGTTGGAAGTCCCAGAACACACTGTACAGGAATCGACTTGGTGAGGACTCGGGGCTTGATGTCCCCTCACCGGAACACCCTTGGAATGTTTATAGGGTGATCAAGTGCGCCCATTTGGGTTTCGATGAGTTGAGTGATACTCAATTTAACATGGATACCTAGAAACAATGATGATTGGTAATATTTGTATAAATGTGTAATTATGACACTTGGTAATGATTAACTACGGTATCCATAAGATGTGATCATAATAAACCTCATAATCTGGAATATGATGTAACCTACTAACCATGCAGATTTTAATGTGGTAATGATAGAGGTGAGTAATGGTTTTCTCTACTGAGCATAGTGTTGCTCATACCCTTATGTTTATATCTTTTCAGGACTCACTAAGTGTGAGGTGGCTACGAGAAATATAGTTGAGGAAGTGATGTAACTATATTACATTGGGACTGCTTCAATCGTTGAGAATGTTCTTCATGATAATGTAAGCATCAATTGTTACTTTCTGTGACTGTATTATAATGTGTTGAGGGTTAAAATGATGATGACAACAGTTTATATTATTAAATTTAAGGTGCTACATTAAACTGTGGTTTATTTGTCGTTTATATTTTTATTTTTGAGTTGGGAGTTTTCATTTAAGTCCCGGGCAAATTTTATTTTAAGGTTTTACTTTTATTATTTATTTTTATTTTATCTCATTAAAAACTGTTAACCCCCATATAGGGGCGTTACAGAATTTTTGGTATCAGAGCCTAGGTTCGGTTAACCTAGGGAGTGTAGCACCACTTTAAAAAAATATTTTTGAGATGGTTTTGAAGCTGAATTTTCATTGTCATCATCAAAATGAACCTTCACATTGATTTATACAGTCTAGAAGGATGTAACATGGAAAGGCCATAGAATGAAAATATCAATAGTTATATGAGTACAATAATTATATAGAAGGAAAGTATTAATAGTTATAAGGGAATGATAATTATATGGAATGAGTTTATAAGTAGAATGCTTATGAGAGATTCGTATAATATTTGGACCTATAAGCATATCTAATTCGTATAAACGATGAGAAATTCGTATAGATACGAGGATTTAAAAGCCTTTTGTCTCGTGAAAAACAATAAGAAATATAAGGCTTGATTTATTGATTTTAAAGTTTGGCATAGATATGTCAAATTTTTCGTAATTGATTCAAACCTAAGTAATGATTATGTGTGGATTCGATGGAGCACATAAGTGTCAATAACTTTTCTTGAAAGTTCTATTTATTCGAGGAATATGATATAAGTTGGGAATCATGGTATTGAATCTTGAGAGAGATAAATGTTAGACTTTTGGTCTGTTGAGACTGTGTAAAGTCTAGAATGCATGAATCTCAAAATTGGAATATTTCGTTACGTACATTGTATTTAAGTGTATCAGTGAATCTTTATATATAGATGCAATAGAAAAATGATCAATAGGAGTTTCCTTAAGTAAATCATAATACTTAAGGCACTTATAATAATTTTGGATAATTACGATAAAATGTTTAAGTTTTAGATGTTTAGATGTGAATCTTTTGGTTACCTAAGGTTTTGTTATATGAGGAAATTATATATTGTATAAGTAGAATTGTGAGGATTGTAGATGTTCTTAAGTAGTAACATCAAGTGTCTTTGTTCGTTGATATGGTCTACGTTGAAAGACGTAAATCGTATTGATTTCAAGGTTAGTCACATTCTAAACCCTTGGTAGCAATGATGATGAATCCATTGATAGATGTTAAGTATTATGAATAACATATGGGTGTATGTATTGTTCAATAAGGTTTTGATTAAAACAAAATTATTCGAGTTGCTGGAAGATTATGTTGTTATGAAATGATTTTAAATATCATTCAGGAAGATCCTTGTTGTCGTTAAATTAGATTTGTTGTTCATAATTAACTTTATCTATAGTGGGCTTTGAATTGGGTTTAAGATTCATACGAATTGGTTTTCAATTTTATGTTTGTTATTTAACTTGTTCTAAATGTGTTAAGGCCCGAAACAACCTGACCATTTTCAACTTAGAACATTTGGGCCTAGTTCAAATCTTAAATCAGTTTGATTCACACTGTCTCTCCCACGTGGTCTCTATACGTGTCATATACAGTGGTTTAATTATTGTTTACATATACGTTTACTGTGCGTATGACCTTATTTCTCCGAGTTCACTTTTTCTCTCTTAATTTGTTATTTTTTCTCTAAATCGCAAATCCTCTTCTTTTTCATTAAAAATTCTTCTTTTCCTCTAAAAGAAGAAGGAATTCTAGGATTCTGCAATTTACTATCTTAATTTTTCATTTCTATTTACTCTTCTTTCATCTCATCATGGACCCAAAGTACCAACACCTGAGAAAGTATTTCCCATCACTCTCCCAAAAGATTCTCAGAAAGAAATACAAGGCTAGAATTACTCGGTTGTGGATTCTTATGCGTTTTGGTATCCCTTGTAATGTGAGAATGTTAATAGAGGGGAAAATCCGTCCGAGTGACTTTAGTCAAGATGTCGGTTTACCAGGAACAGGTACCAGTCGTAGTGCAATGAAAAGAAGAGCTCGTGCCATCGTGGTCACTTGTAACAAATGTGGAAGACAAAATTGTAACGGTAAATGTACTTCACCTGGTTATATGTCTACGAATAGAGAGGATAAAATAAGGTTTTGTAGGGATGGACTTTCAAAGGAGAACTTGGATAGCATCCATCCTCCTCTCCACGGTCACCCTAGTGGATATGTTCAAGGAGCTATTTTTAAACTCTGGCCTAAATTTTATACAGAAAGACAACGCCTCAGGAATATGGTATTTCTAGATCCTGTTTGCCAAGCCATAAGAAAACTGGATGGGGAATAAGTCATCGCACTATAAAGGTTATTTAGTCTTTGCTTATTTGAAGCAGTTTTAGCTGATGTTCAACAGTTTGTGTTTTTCTTTTACTCATAATATTTGCTTTTGTGTTTGAAATAATTGTGATTATTAGATTGATACAGTAAGTGTTAATATCTTATTTAATTTATGATTTTCTTAAATATATATATAATAAAATATATTATCTTATCAGACACGTTACATACGGTACAGTAATATGTTTGAATTTTGAAAAACTTATCCAGATATTTCAAGATTTCTGTCTCAAATTTCAAAAGTTCTACAGTGTTTGTCGTTTATATTAAATTTCTAGACTTGGTGTATATTTGTCAAAAAGTCTACAGTTGTGTCAAGAGGGTCTTCTGTCAAATTGTTCTCAATTGTCAAAAGTTATACAATTAGAGTCTAATCTTTTTCAAAAAGTGAATCAGATTTTCTGTAAACTATCAATCACCTTATCTTACTTTCTTATCCGCACAAGATTTTGTTTAAATCTTTGGATTACCTTTTCATTACCTACTCGTCTATCTCTTTAGCCCTTTTTGTATATTTCTCATCTTTAAAATCTCATGTAGAACCCGAAGTCTAAGTGGAGCAGACATTAAGCAACCACTTCTATAAACCAAATATGTCTACCTCCCAGTCCACGAAGAAAATAAAGAATGTCTGTGTCTTTTGTGGTTCCAGCTTTGGAAAAGATAAAGCTTATTTAGAAGCTGCAAATCACTTAGGGCAAGTCCTAGCACGCAAAAAGATTAACATAATCTATGGGGGTGGTAGTATAAAAATGATGGTAAATATGGCACTAGCAGCTAGGTCTAGCGACGCTACTGATGTAAGAATTTGGCCTCATATTCCAGTTGAAGGAAACCTTTGTAAGGAAGCCATAGGTAAGGGAGAAGGAGTCAGGAGTATCCCTAAAAATTTTAAAGACATAATCTATAATTCTGATGCTTTTATAGCATTACCTGGTGGTCTAGGTACTCTTGAGGAAATATTTATAGTTGCTTGTGGGCAATTGTTGGGCTTTTATTCCAAACCTTTGGGTCTGCTGAACGTAAAGGGTTTTTATGACGGTCTTTTGAAATTTCTAGATTACGCTGTGGAAGAAAACATCACTACAGAATCGAAGAGACAAATCTTTGTCACTGCTTCAACAGCTGAGGAATTGATAGATAAAATGCAAATCATACATCCAGAATCCGACACTGCAACATCCAAGCTTGAATGGGAAAGGGAAAGCCGGGAGCGGCCAATTGATTTGAATCTCCATCTGTAATCTTTTTGTTTTATCTTTGGCATGTAGGCATGTGTGTCCGTATTTCGTGTGTTACGAATAACCGTTTGCCTTGTATTCTGTGTTTCTTGTGGTACGTCGTTGTTCAATCTTTTAGATTCATTGAGCCTAATGCCGGGATGGCTGGATACGGAGTACTTGATGCTCTCAAAACGCATCCTTCTTAAGGTCCGATCTTTTGTTTATCGATGTTTTTGTATCCTATAAGCATGCATGATATGGATAGCTGGTATACGGAGTGCCTTGTACTCTCGAAACGTATCCGTATTATGTTTGTAATGTGTAATATTCTGTTAATATTATGTGGAAGTACCAGAGTCAGTTATGGGGATATTCCATATGAAATATGAGTATATTATTTGGGTTGAATATTTGTGTCATGAGGATAGCTGTTTAATGAAAAATATGTCGGGTATGTTTGCAACTCTGAGATTCCGTTTAATATCTCTATGAGTAAGTTTAATGTATAGTTTTGAATAAAAGTGTTTGTGATATATGTTTTATGATTATGTTTTAGTTTATTAGTTGAGGTATGAAATCAAATATATTTGACTTTTCCTTACTCAAAAAGGAAAAGGAACCTAAAGATGAAGTATATAAAATTTCTCTGGCAATCTCCTTAAATGTGATTGTAAATCACAGCCCATGGACAATGAAGGACTGGAATCATGGTATGGTCAATATGTATGCCTGATCAGATTCTTAGACTATTATACGGTGTTACAAGTTGAAACTTGTCAGAAATACTCTTATTGAGGGATTTAGAAATTAGAGTAAGATTTATTATGCGAGTAAATAAGTGGAAATACGATGACTTAAATTTGGAGGACAAACAACATTAACGGTTTAGACTCGGAATTGGAATCATAATGGAATTAAAATTTTTACTAGTATTACTAGAATTGAAATTTCGAGGACGAAATTTCTTGAAAGGGGGTAGAGCTGTGACACCCGTTATTCTCCTAACGGGTATTGAGGTAATTAAATTAATTTTTAATGTATAAAAAAAAAATTGCTTCATTTAAATTTATTTTATAATATTTATTTTTATCTATTTTTAAGTTTTCTAAAATTCTCCTATATTTATTTAGTATGATTACTAAAAAGCCTTAGAACTTCTAATAAATCTCAAAAATGTCATATTGGCATTATGTGTGTTAAAGTCTTTAGATGAGACATAAGGATATCTTTTCCAACTACTCTTGACCCTCATTTTCTTTATTTCCTCCGTGACATGCTTCAACATGTCTCCTCTATAATTGTTTCTATCACTTCTTTTCAAAGACTTCATCTTTTCTTCCTTTCTCTTCCACGGTTCCCACACTCTTCTTCTTATTTCTTTGCTGAAGCAAAATACTTAGAGAACTTCTTTAAGGCAGCCATAAAAATCTGCCACCATCACCTCCATTTGAGCAAGAATTTCAGTCATACCGAAGTAAAGGAACCTGTTTTGAAGCCATTTCAAGCTTCCAACTAACCATAATCCGAGGTTAGAATCTTATGAACAAATTTAGTCTTTCATTTATAAATTTTCTTTTATACTAAAGGATTATTCAAATTTACGTTCTTAAACCTAAGTATATGTTTGTTGCTATTTTGGAGCATATGTATGAAGTCTAAGTGTATATGCCCTAGACAGAAAATTTATATTGTTAAACTTTGTAATACCCCTATGGGCAGTGGTTATTTCTTGAAATTCTAAGATTAAATTAAAATAAATTTTATGAATGTAGTTGTATGTTGTGCTTTAGTTTTAATTGTCCTTATGCACGCCTTAGGATCAATGGAGTATGGAGCTAACGTTAATTGATTCCAGGATTAAGAGACTGTTGATAAGCTTAAAAGGTAGGGATTCTATTACTCATCTTTTGTGAGGTTTTTATAGAATTAAAATTGATTGTTTTGCCGCAATATATATATATCTATGTTGAACTGATATTATATGATTATCACATATGAAACTATGACATGGACTCGTCTTGTATTGTACGGCGAGGAACATAATGAATTGACACATGTTATAAATTGAGAAGCATGGTTAGGAAAACTACCTCTATTGATAATGATTCAATATAGAGAAATTGTGAGACATGAAGAGGGCGACGGTTACGTCCTTGGGCATGAATACCCTAAAAGGTAAAATAGGGGGAAGGCGATGACGCTTCCTTGGGTTGGAAGTCCCAGAACACACTGTACAGGAATCGACTTGGTGAGGACTCGGGGCTTGATGTCCCCTCACCGGAACACCCTTGGAATGTTTATAGGGTGATCAAGTGCGCCCATTTGGGTTTCGATGAGTTGAGTGATACTCAATTTAACATGGATACCTAGAAACAATGATGATTGGTAATATTTGTATAAATGTGTAATTATGACACTTGGTAATGATTAACTACGGTATCCATAAGATGTGATCATAATAAACCTCATAATCTGGAATATGATGTAACCTACTAACCATGCAGATTTTAATGTGGTAATGATAGAGGTGAGTAATGGTTTTCTCTACTGAGCATAGTGTTGCTCATACCCTTATGTTTATATCTTTTCAGGACTCACTAAGTGTGAGGTGGCTACGAGAAATATAGTTGAGGAAGTGATGTAACTATATTACATTGGGACTGCTTCAATCGTTGAGAATGTTCTTCATGATAATGTAAGCATCAATTGTTACTTTCTGTGACTGTATTATAATGTGTTGAGGGTTAAAATGATGATGACAACAGTTTATATTATTAAATTTAAGGTGCTACATTAAACTGTGGTTTATTTGTCGTTTATATTTTTATTTTTGAGTTGGGAGTTTTCATTTAAGTCCCGGGCAAATTTTATTTTAAGGTTTTACTTTTATTATTTATTTTTATTTTATCTCATTAAAAACTGTTAACCCCCATATAGGGGCGTTACAATAGCCATGTTATTTGATAAAGAGACAAGCATATTAGAATGAGTAGATTCTTATACCCTTATTTTAACTTTCATTTTGGTTTTGACATGTAGGGTTTAATACGATATAACTCTTCCAAAGGTCTTTGAAGGCAAACGACTGATTAAGTACCACTTTGAAAATGATTAAGGCACTCAGATTTCTAGCACCAAGTCCAAACCAACTAGAACCCTAATTTATATTTCTAAGAGGATATCCCCTTAGTAAGTCAATTTAAGACTTCATGTAGAGACCTAATTAATTATGGAAGCTTTTTTATTTTAATTTTCAAATGCTAAATATTCAACTAAACTAAAAAAGAAAATATTATTTTTCCTTATACTGCATGTGGTGGAACACACAGAGAGATTCTCTATGCATGTGGCGCCAATCATCAAACTGTAATGGAAGGAATACTGCTTGTCATTCAATCTCATTTGTTTCCAAATTTAGCTTTCAAATTTGAATTAAATCACATTTATCCAAAAATTAAAATTCTAAATATGAAAACTTGGTGAACAAGCTTTGGACTGCATAGGGAACCTTTCAATGTTGCAGAATGCACCACACACAATGGTGTCTTCCAAAATTAATTAATTATTATTAAATAAAATTATTATTTAATAATTATAAATTAATTTATAATTTATTTATTTTGAGTGATATTTAATTTAAAATTCCATAATTCTAAACTAATTAATTAAACCAATAAAACTAATATATTAATTAAACTTTTTAATTATTACTCTTTTATTAATTCTAACATTACTCTACTAAAAACTTAGAATTATACTTTTAAAATTATAGATATAATTATTCATTTCTTAGAGTCATTGATTTGATTTAGTCATTACATATTAAATTGATCCTCCATACATAAGTCATAATTAGATCTAGGTAAAACCCGTTAACCTCTCTAATTTCTTTTTTATCCTTGAGTTCTATTGATCCTCTAGCGAATAATAAATTCGTGAACCTAATCATGACTTGAGCATCCATATTATTCAAGACTCGAATCAATATTCAAGAGAAGTATTCTTCTACTTTCCGTCAGAAAAGGAATAGAGTCCATCTTGTAATATTAACATTCATAGTTACTTACTTCATTATGCTTCTAAAATACGAGGAATACTATTAGAATCTCGAATCTATACTGAATAAATCAAAGACATAATTCTATAAATAGCAATCTGCTAATAACTCAAAATTAAAATCATCTTATATGACCCTCGGTCGATGAGATTATAATTTATCATATTTGACAAAAATTATTAGTTATTCATATCACATCATATCTTGGTTCCACATAATCTAATTATATACAGTGCATTCATTTAATGATCTACTACATGAATGATTTAGATAAAACCGTTTCATTCTCAATGGAAATGATCTGCGCTAGTAATGCTCAATTAAAGATTTCATACTTTAATTGAATAATCAATTATGATAAGCAATTATTTATTACTAACCATTTCAATTTTCATCCGTAACTATTATCCTCTTGTATATAACATTTGTGTACAATATTTAACGTCACACAGATAATTATGGAGTTTTGGTGATATTCATAAAGTATTTAAAAATACATACACACAAATATAATGAAAAATTGACTTTATTTATTTATAAATATGTCATTTTACAAAGTATCATATGCTTTGAGGGCATCCATCCTAACAAATTTTAGTTAGCAAAATTGTAATAAATAGGCCAAAATAATATTGCAATGAAAATTATTAAGCCAAAATTTTGATTACTTTAAGAAATAGACTAAATTTTTATAAATTCACATTTCCTTTTAAGTAAAATTTCCAAAATACTTCCATCATCTTCATCTCCCCTGAAAGACTTTAGCACACAATTTCTCTCTCCTCTTCCCTCTCTCTCCTCTTGCCCTTCTCTTCTATTCTCCTTTCTTCAATGTTGAAGTTCTCTTCGACTGCTCCAGCGACGACGTTGCTCCCCGTGCAACTCCAATGACTTCACACGAATCTTGCGCCTACTCCTTATGCGACTCCGGCAATAGTGTTGCTCCCTGTGAGACTCCGATGCATGCTCCTCATGTGACTCCGATGATGGGTGCAACTTCGACGAGAGAAATTAAAGGAGAGAGAGATCTGTGATTGGGTGGGAAGGGAGAGATGAGAGTGGGGGAAGTTGAGGAGAGGTTTGTTAGGGTTTTCTAAACTAGGATAAATTAGTTATTATATTATTTAATAAATATGGATTGGCCTATTTATTAACCTATTTTTAGGTTTGGTCTATTAATTTATATTCCCCTATTTCTTTGGCCTATTTCCCTCATTGTTTCTTTTAATTTTATGACAAATAAATAAGATTAAAAGCATGCAATGAGTACAATTTGCAATAAGATTTTATGGTAATGTTCATCATGACCAACAAAATTGAACAGAAACTCTTGATAATCAAGGAATAGGAGCATAAAGATTGTAACTTTATGATAATGAAATAAAATGCCCATTAGTGAAATATGGTTAAATATTTGAAAATATTGTCCAAATTTGTATAGAATGTGTAAATATCTCATTTCAATTTTGTGTGACTGCATGGTGAGGAGCTAGTAAAGTAATTTTACACTTATTCAATGACTCTAATTCTTTGTATAACATAAGGTATTTGTATTAAAACTCCTAACGAAATGAATTTTTTCATTAATATTTAACAGAATAGGGCAACAAATCTTACCTTTTGAAGATCATAGAAACAATGTTAACAAGTATTATAGAAGGAGAACTTTTGTGATCAATTTTAACAACAAAGGAATGAAAAATGGGTCCCACTGAGTAATTAGTTTTAGAAAACCAAGACCGATCACAATGTTATAAAAAAAAGCACTAATATATATATATATATATTTTTTCAAGTGGCGCTCTTATAATAGGCAGTTAACGTACTTACATCTAAATTTAAACATTGTCCCTTTAAAAATAAGAACACTTTGCCATTACTTTTACTCCTTAGTTGCTTCTCGTTTTGCTAATTTCTGTCTGATTCCAATAAAATGAAACGTAACTACTTTTACTTATTACCCTCACAAGCCAAAACGTTCGCTTCGAATGCTTTTTTTTTGGCTCCATTTTATCCATTATTCTTGTAAGCTTTTTGTTGATTACATTTTAGTGCTTATGGATGACATTCTAGAGCTGCTAGCTGAGCACAAATAGCTGCTAGTTTATAATTTTTAACCAGACCCGCATTTTTACTTGCCTTGGCATGGCTTTACAGCCTTTAGGCATTAAACAAATCAACATTATAATGTGATATCTGAATTTGTTAGTTTGACATAAAATTCAGCCTTGGAACAATTTACTCCAAGTATGCCAATTGCGTAAAGCCTTCCAACTAATCCCTTACACATTCTATCAGTGGAAAACCCGCACATGATGTGGATAAAACGGCAAACCTAACATTTTTCATTCCTCAAGCAATTCGCAAAAACACAGACGATCGATTACAAGCACCTTAACGTGTATCTTTCAAGAGCAAGAAAGAGAGGAGGGGCCTGAGAGCAGAGATCCCTCCTCTGGGCTACCAATGAGGTCAGAGAACAAATCAACATTATCTGAACTATGTCCAAGAAATTGGTGGGGGGGAAAAATCACATTCACACAATTCTCACACAATCAAAACCCACAGGATTCTAGACATACTATAGACAATTCTTGGCCTTGAAGATTGACTCGGGATTCAGGGCACAAACGAAATATCTTTGAAGTATTCATGCTCAAGAGCACTCCTGGCTGTAATTCTTTTGCTTGGATCCAAGCAAAGCATTTTCTGTCATGTAAAAGAGGGAAAACATACTTAGAACATAGATAACATAATGGTAGTAGATGCTCGGTGTCATGTACGACATTAGTGTAGACATTGAGGTAAAGAATGCAGATATGAACTTACCGAAAGTAGATCAAGGCCAGCTGATTCAACATTCGGAACAACAGTTGCCAAGTCCTGCGAAGCAAGGGTACATAATTTAAAATTTTCAGCAACACGTACTTGTGATTTCTCAAACAATTAAAACTTAACACCAAGCGAACACAGGATACAAAAAGAATTACCTTCGCAGGCCACTTAGGAAAGGCAGATTTAAAATCAGGCAAAGAACTCACTCCTGGCCATGTATCCTCATTTGGGGTGCCCAAGATTCTTCATGAGGAAAAATACCATTTGAGCATATAACAGATGCATGCAATGTGGAAACTTTTGCAACTAACATCTTTTATAAGTTCTATTAGGAGCCAGAAGTTCATGGCATCATTTTCCAGAATTCAAAATGAACAAAATTCATCGGTGAATGTTTATTTCTGTTTTCACTTTTCTATAAGTAATAACAATATGCATGCATGTGAAACACAGAGAGGACGGATATTTTCCTTCCACCAGATGAGAAGATCCTTCTTTTAGCTTAGTTACACATTAGTAATTCAACCCATGGGTTGTTCTGCCAAAAATGAGAAGGGAGGAGTTCAAACACAAAAGGTCCTCCTTAATGAGGCTTGTCTAACAATCTTAGAGTCATCATTGTTGATTGCGTTTTCTAAAGAATAAAGAGTCAATCACCTTTTTCTTTCTTTCTTTCGTTCTGTTTTTTTTTTTTTCTTGGGTCTGCCTAGTTGGACTTTAACACATGACCGTAAGAAAAGTACATAAAAACAGGATCTCCTAATTCTAAGGCTAGAGTTGGACCCTTGATTCCAATAGAAAGAAGACAAAGAAGAAGAAAAACAAGAAACGGGGCAAGTAAAAATATTTGGCTGGAAATATATATACCTGAATATCTTGAACAGCTCATCAATCTCCGAGTCCCCAGGAAACAACGGTCGTTGATTCACCATCTCAGCAAATATACAACCCACGGACCACACATCGACCGGGGTGGAGTAATGACGGGATCCAAGCAATATTTCTGGTGCTCTGTACCAAAGGGTCACCACCTAAACAAAGACACCGGAAAACTATTCATCCAAGCTTGGTAATGAATTGTAGGCTTAAGAAGTGATCTCAGTAAAAGAGAGCCGTCTTAAAAACAAAAGACCCAAAAAAAAGGCATTAAAAACATCAGGGGAAAAAAAAAAATCCCTTCCCAATTTTCACCCAGGAACCCTTAAATTCGAGTAAACCACATTTCTATATCCTCATAGCTATCCAGGAAATTGCTGGCTAAGAATTCACTCTTAGAAGAATACAATTAGATTTATGGTATAGTGTACCTCCCATTGTTTGAAAGAATTACAATTAAAAAAAAAAATTATTAGTTGATTAACCTTACAAGCCAAGGTCATAAAATTACCTCCTTTAAAATCACAACGGCTGTATGTATTCCTTTTTAGTTCAATAACTATGTAGTCAACTATAATATCATGTGAATTAAAACTGCACACCCTAGATTCAAGTTGTATTAGTGTTCCATTTCAATGTGAGGGGACAAAAAGTTGACCAAAGAAAATTTAGAGATACCAATTTACTAATCAGCTATTAGGAAAGAACTAACAGGGAAGGAAATTTGAACTTTTACATGTTAATACCTCATGAGTAAAGGTCCTGACTGGAATACCAAATGCTCTTGCCAATCCAAAATCCGCAAGCTTTAGTGCATTGGTGCGACGATCTATCAACAAATTTTGGGGCTTGAGATCTCGGTGAAGAACTCTATGAGAATGACAATAAGCAATGCCACGGAGAATTTGATAAAGAAACATCTGCGGAAGTACAATAACCATATGAACTTCATAAAGAACATATCGGTTCATTCAAGCATAAAGAAATGGTTAAAATGGAGCAATGCACTGAAAAATAGAAATGAGACGTAAGCCTCATAATGAAGGAGGCATGCACCTCTCTACTGGGCATTTTGAGGCCCACACCCCTGGAATGAATCAAATAAAAAGGCCCAAAGCACATATATCAGTATTCCGCCAAACAGAAACACCCCAAATTGCTGTTCTAAATTTCATACATTTGAGAATTTGAGAATCAGTATAGGACACTACGAATTTCATAACGTGCATATATGTGTATGTATATAAATGTGTGTGTGTGCGTAGGCGAGGTGTAAGCCTCGAGGTGTTTTGAGGCACAAGCCTTAAATATTTATTGTGTGTGTCAATTTAAAACCTTGGCATAAAGTACCAATATCATAACCCTAATATAGGCTACAAACAAAACTTTAGCATCAAACTTGATTAAGCATAAGACATTAAAAGTATGCTTACAAACTAAGAAAAGTAAAACTGAAATCAAGGATAAAAGACAAAATTAAGGGAGGCAAAAAAGTACCCTGCACATGATTTATTTATTATTTGTTATTTTTGCTAAGAGCCCCACATCAAATATTTGATTGTGGAGGAATGAATCTTCTGTTTTACTTTTTTTTTTTTTTTTCAACAAGGGACAGCCCATTTTACTGAATAATTAAACTCCATTTAAAGTTGCCAAAGAAGGTAAAATCATACATCTTTGATATAGTTCATGTAACATCATCAAAAATTAGAAAAGTAAGCTATCAGGAAACAATCTGCATCTTGTATGAAAATAGTATTAATTTTGGAGGTACATAATGCAAGACATGCCCAAGGGAAAAAGCAAAACTCACTTTTATCTGGTGTAGATCCTTTGCAAATTCTGGAGAAGAATCCATGTGCTTCTTCAAATCCAAGTCCAGGTACTCAAAAACCAAATACAAGCGCTTTTCACTATGCACTACATCCTGTAACCTGTCAAGGAATGCCCATCACAAATTGTTGTTTCTCTCTCTCAAGATATATAGCAATAATAAAATAATGAACAAAAACACAAAATGGTTTAGGATTAAACAGGTTTTCTAGGTTGGAAATTAGAACTATATAGTTTTATGCAATAAGTACGGTCTTCCTCAAAGATTATTCATCTAAGCACTCATGTCTTATTGGATTCCAAATCCCACACGCTGATTGCAACTTGCCCTTCTTTACACGGCCATTTTAGAAAAACCAATGGGTCCAAAGTCTTAATTGCTAACCCACATATTAAAAATTTAAAAGAAAGCTGAAAGGAAAACTTGCAAAAAATAATTAATGTACTGAAACATAGTAATACAAAATATTCAGAAGCTTCTGTTTGTGGATTACACTGAACAAATTAAGAAAGCCTAAAAGTGATTTAGAATACTAAAAAAAAAAAGGAAAGTTACAGGCATAGCTTAGGGCTTCCAAACAATTTTTTTACAGATATTGGAAAAACTAACGGCAAAGTTACTACCATAAGAGATGTTCTGAACCACAAAAATGTTTGTCTCAACCATTTTTTATTACCATTTTTGTTCTTGTAATAGTCCAAACATATCTCTTAAGGATGCAAATCAAGCAAATGTCTATATCCAAGCACAATAACCTAAAAAAGGGGGGGAAAAGTGAACCTACACTTGACAATTAATATCTTCCAATGTGCTTCCCAGCCAACTTCTTGAGTTACAGAAACTACGCAAATATAAGAAGGTAGCAAGCGGTATACATACCTGACAATGTTTCCATGCTGCATTTCCTTCAATAGAGAAATTTCCCGTATTGCTGTGCTTGGCACTCCCTCATCTTCCTGCTCCAAACGGATCTTCTTCAAAGCTATCGTTTCATTGGTGACACGATCACGAGCCTTGTAAACCACACCGTAGGTCCCTTCACCGATCTTCTCGACTTTTTCATACTAACAACACGTCAATAAAAATCAACAATTAGAGCAAAAGGCAGAAATAATATGTGATAAATTCAGAGAGGTGCCGAGGGAGAGACAGAGAGACTACTGACCTGGTCCATGATCAAGCTCAAATATATACTACTGAGTGTGAAGTTGTAAAGCCTAAACGAAAGGAAACAATTAGAATTGGTACATTATGCGTTCATTTTGTTTTGTTGTCAATACAGACGTAAATCTGATGTGAAAGAACAAAATCATATATGTTTCTTGTAATTAATGAGATCTGAACTTTGACATGAACCAATAAAACTCCATCGTCACCTCCTAAGCCAAGATTCAAAGCTAATGCAACAATGTCAACTGAAACAACTTCGTTCCTACTTACTTCTTTTCCCCTCTTTTACTAGTAATTTCATCCTAATTTGCAAATCTCTTGCTCCTTGTTCATTTTCCACCACCAAATCCCAACATCAAACAAGAATTACAAACAGAAATTACCAAAAATAATAATAATAAAGAAATAAAATAAAATAAAATAAAAAACAGAAATTACAACCAAACAAATCATGGAGGAGCTTGAGGTTGACTTACAGGTGGCTTGAAATCGGCGAGAAAAGGCGCCGTACAAATGCTCTGCTCTGGTCTGGTCGCAGAGGGGAAGGGAAATCCGAATGGGATGGAAGGTCGACGGCTGAGAATGGGGGCCGGGGACTCACTGATGTGCTCTACTCTAGGTCTGGGACATTTTTTTCTTTTTCTTTTTTTTTTTTTCTTTCCAAAATGCACTTCAATCTTTTAAATATATTTTAGAATTTTACTTTTTTTTTTTTGTTTGTTTTGTCAATTTCTTTGACAGAGACCAAAAAGACATCCTAAAAAAACTATAAGCCTTGATTACTTTAGTTGTTTTGCAGTTTTTACTTTCTTTAAGACTATAAAAGTATCATTTGAATAAAAAAAATTGTTTCAATTTCAAGAATCCCTCAGACTATATGCACCAAAAAAAAAAAAAAGAAAGAAAAGACAAACATACTCTTGCTTATACAGGATTTGTTTTGAAAAATATTTTAAGTAAATTACCATGTTAATCCCCAACCTTTCATAAAAGTGTTATTTTGATATCTGTCGAAATCCTAAGAAAAAGTTAGGAGATTTTTTAAGATTTTTCTGTTTCCTATTTTTATGATTTCTGTTGGATAAAATCTAAAGTTTATAATTCAGATTTGCAATAGTTAGGATTCCTATTTTGCAGCAAAATTGGTTACAGATTTGTGACTAATTTCTGCTATTAATCTATGTACCCGTACTCTATGAAATTAAGAAAGAACAATACTTTTTCTTCAAGAAAAACTTACATGGTATCAGAGCTAGCCATGTACTCTTAATCCGGTGCCTACCTCATGGCAAAAATGGTGTCTATAGGTGCCTCAAGAAACTTTGCATCTACAAAATTGTCAAAAACCAACCAATCTGTCATTTCAGCTTCGAATAGTGACTCATTCTCCTAGCTTTCCAACCTGCAACTCACGGTTGACAAACTCAATGGTAAGAACTACCTCGAGTGGGCACAATCAGTGAAGTTAGCGATTGATGGAAGAGGAAAATTCAGATTTCTGACAGGAGAAGCGACTCAACCTACAGTTAAAGATCTATTCTTGAAAAAATGGCGATTTGAAAATTCCCTTGTCATGGCATCGCTCATTAATTCCATGGAACCTGCAATCAAGAAGCCCTATCTTTTTTATCGACAGCCATGGACGTTTAGGAGGCTATAAAAGATTGCTACTCTGATTTTGAGAATTCATCTCAAATCTTTGATTTGAAGACTCAACTTTTGCAATCAAAACAGGACGAATGTGAAGTCACCACCTATTACAATGAGATGATGTATTTATGGCAAGAATTAGAAAAGTGTTATGATGAAGATTGGGAGAATCCCAATGAATGTGCTCGCCATAAGAAGAGAGAAGAAAGTGACCGAGTATACATGTTTTTCATTGGCCTCAATCAAAGTTTAGATGAGGTTAGGGGATGGATTTTAGCTCGGAAGCCTCTGCCCTCGATCCATGAAGTCTTATCTAAAGTAAGGAGTGAAGAATCTTGGAGGAAGATTATGCTGCGGAATCCAAAGCCCAATCCTCTCCAAGAACTAGAAAGCTCGGCCTTTGTGTCCAGAGGAATTGAATTTGAGGGAGACAAAGGAAAAAAAAAACCATGGTGTAAGCACTATAAATGGTTGTGGCATACAAAGGAAAATTGTTGGAAACTTCACAAGAAACTAGTGAATTGGTAAAAGAAAACTAGTGGAGATGGACGAGCTTGCCACTCTACAACTGAGGAATCTAAGGAGCACTAAGTCAATTCAGAAACAATCCCCTTCACAAAGGAACAATTAGAACATTTATACAAACTTTTTCAGTCTCCAATATTGTTAGTAAATCCGTCTCATTCTTTGTCTCAAAAAGGTGATTCTCTCACTGCTACCTTTTTTAGTGTCTTCCCAAACTTTGTATACTCTTGGGTCATCGACCCCGAAGCAACAGACTATATGACAGGTTGTTCAAAACTTTTCCCTTCTTATAGTCCTTGTGCAGGAAATAAAAAGGTCAAAATTGTAGATGGTTCTCTATCTGCCATAGTCGGAATTGGCTCTATCCAAATTTCTCCCTTCATAACGCTTCATGATGTGCTTCATGTTCCTAACTTATCTTGCAACTTATTGTCCATTAGTAAAATGACTCCAGACCTAAATTGTCGTGTTAATTTTTTTCCCTCATATTGTGAGTTTCAAGAATTGAGTTTGAGGAGGATGATTGGCAATGCTAGAGAATTTGCTGGACTTTGTTTCTTTGAAGATGGAACCAACTTAAGTAGGCTAGACCAACGTACCTGTTATAATTCTATTTCTATTTCTAGGGATGATGAAATAATGTTATGGCATTATAGACTAGGCCATCCAAGTTTTCAATGTTTGAAGTACTCATTTCCACATTTTTTCCAAAATAAAAATCCATCTTCTTTACATGTAAGATTTGTCAAATGGCTAAGCACCATGGCGTAGCTTTTCCCCCACAACCTTACAAGCCCTCTCAACTATTTACTTTAATACACAATGATGTTGGGGACCTAATAAGGTCTCAACAAATTTTGGAAAAAAATGGTTTGTTACATTTATTGATGATCATACTTTCTTAACTTGGTTGTATTTGATGAAAGAAAAATCTGAGGTAGAAACAATATTTAAAACATTTTACACCATGGTAAAAACATAGTTTCAAGAAAAAAAAATCAAATTTTACAGAGTGATAATGGCAAAGAGTACTTTAAAACATATTTGGGAATTTTTTTTCTCTGAAGTAGGAATTGTTCATCAAAGCTCTTGCATAGACACTTCCCAACAAAACGGGTTGGCCGAAAGAAAAAATAAACGCTTGCTAAAGGTAGCTCGAGCATTACTTTTTTCAAGTACAGTACGTAAATATCTTTAGGGTAAAGCAATTCTTACAACAACGTATCTCATCAATCGAATGCCTAGTAAAGTATTAAACTTTGAAACCCCTTTAATATTTTTCATAAACTTTATCCTACTAATAGACTTTCATTGAATCTACCTCTAAAAATATTTGGATATACAGCTTTTGTTCACATTCATGATCACAACTGTGGAAAACTTGAACCTCGAGCAAGGAAGTGTTTGTTTGTTGGATATGCTTCGAATCAAAAAGTATATAAATGTTTTAAACCCAATTTCTAAAAAAATGTTTGGTACCACAGATATAACATTTTTAGAATTCACACCATTTTCCAATTCTCATATTCAGGGGGAGAAAAAAAAGGTGAAGATTCAAATCATTTAGGATATTTTAACCTAAAGAAAGGCCCTCGAGTACTTGATTTATTAGTTTGTCTTCCTCCCGAAACTTTATTCCAAATTGAGAATCCAAACATTATTGTTTCAGATGTTGTGAGTGAAAGTTCTTTAAATAATGAGAATTCAGGTTCAGGCCTAACCTTAGTGCCATCTCAACCAAATCACAATCCTAGTATAGCAAATAGAAAAGAAACAGGTACTAAGAACACAGGGTTCATTCCTTTTGACAAGGTTTACTCAAGGATGAATACCACTCAAAGAAAAGAGGCAGTCGATCTTTTGCACTGCCATGAGCCCACGGATTCTCTAGTTAGTATTTTTTTCTAAGCCTATACGATCAATTCAACCCACTTCAAGTCTTAATCCCGAGTCCACAAGTCCTAGGTCTGAGTCTAGTGAGTCCATAGATTCTAATATTCCTATTGCAGTCCGTAAAGATGTAAGGACATGTACCAAACCCCCACTATCCAACTACGTATCTCACAAAAATCTCTACCCTAGTTTTCATGCTTTTATCTCACAAATATCTTGTATGGAGATTCCAAAAAGTGTGCAGGATGCTCTAAAGGTTCCTGAATGGAAGGAGGCTATTGTTGAGGAGATGAGGGCCCTTGAAAAAAACCAAACATGAGAAATACTAGATCTGCCTAGAGGAAAGACAACCGTGAGATACAAGTGGGTGTTTACAATCAAATACAGGTTGAATGGATCTCCCGAAAGGTATAAGGCTAGGTTGGTTGCCAAAGGATTCACACAGACTTATGGTATTGACTACTTAGAAACGTTTGCACTCGTGGCAAAGCTAAATACTATAAGAGATCTCCTATCACTCACAGCAAACCTCTATTGGCCTCAACAACAGTTAGATATGAAGAATGCTTTCCTTAACGGAGATTGGGAGGAAGAAGTATATATGGATGCACCCTTTGGTTTGATAAAAAATTTGGTTCAAAGGTATGTAGACCAAAAAAATCTCTATACGGGCTAAAACATTCACCAAGGGCGTGGTTTAAAAGCATTTCGTCAAAAGCCAGGGATACACTCAAGGACAAGATGATCACACTATGTTTATGAGACACTCACAGGATGGAAAAATAGCAGTGTTAATTATGTATGTAGATGACATAGTACTCACCGGGGATGATTTGCCTAAAATTAATTGGTTAAAACAGTCACTCTCGTCAGAGTTTGAGATCAAGGATTTGGGCACATTAAGATACTTTCTTGGAATGGAAGTTGCTCAGTCAAAAAGCGGAATCTTTGTATCACAATGAAAGTACTTTCTTGATCTCCTTAAAGAAAACAGAATGAGTGGTTGTAGGCCTATAGACGTTCCAATAGATCCCAACCAAAAGCTTGGAGATGACAAAGGTGGTGATCCGGAGGACACATCTCACTATCAAAGGTTGGTAGGCAGGTTAATTTATTGATCACATACACGACTGGATATTGCATTTGCTATAATTAAGGTCAATCAATTTACGCATTCACCGAATGAAAAACATCTTGAAGCTATTTATCGAATCTTGAGGTATTTAAAAGGTGCACCAGGCAAAGGATTACTCTTCCAAAAGGCTATAGAGTAGAACATTGAGGCCTACACTGATGCAAATTAGGCAGGATCAATTACTTATAGGAGATCTACATCAAGGTATTGCACATATGTGTGGGGAAACTTGGTCACATGGTGAAGTAAGAAACAGAATGTTATTGCAAGAAGCAGTGCTAAAACAAAATATCGGTCTATGGCTTATAGAGTTTGTGATATGTTATGGTTAAGGAGAGTCCTGAAGGAGCTAAAAGTGCCCGTAACTATGCTAATGAAGTTATACTATGACAATAAGGCCGCCATCAACATTGCACAGAATCTAGTACAACATGATCGTACAAAGCATGTAGAGATCGATAGGCACTTCATAAAGGAAAATGTTGGGAGTGGAGCTATTTGTATGCCATTTATCCCCACAACACAACAAATAGCTGATATCCTCACCAAAGGATTGTTTGGACCTAACTTCAAGCTTCTTGTTAGAAAGTTGGGCATTATCAATATCTATGCACCAACTTGAGGGGAGGAGTCGAAATCCTAAGAAAGAGTTAGGAGATTTTTTCTGATTTTTTTGTTTCCTATTTTTATGATTTCTGTTGGATAAAATTTGAAGTTTATAATTTAGATTATTAGGTAAGAAGATTCCTATTTTTATGCGGTAGTTAGGATCCCTATTTTGCAGCAAAATTGGTTATAGATTTGTGACTAATTTTTGCTATAAATCTATGTACCCATACTCTATGTAATTAAGGAAGAACAATTCTCTTTCTTCAAGAAAACTTACAGTGTCCAACCATTTTTCTTTTTATTTACCCATCCCCAACTTTTCATTTTAATTGTTGAGGGACCATTTTAACAACCCACCACTAACTTTTGTGTCATATGAACTACACATAAACTCTTTAGTAAGGGCATTTTCATAAAATACTTATTATTTATTAAGAAATTAAAATTAAAACCTATTTTTAAAAAAATAAATTAAAATGTAAAAAAATAGTCCTTCATTGAGGAACAGAAAAGGGAGAGGGGACGTGATGGGGTTAGTAGAGGGGGCTCTCCGGTGGTCTTGTTGGGGTTGTAGGGTGGTAGGTGCACTAGGTGCAATGGGAACAGGGCTCGACAGCAATAGGATGGTGGGTGGGT
This sequence comes from Artocarpus heterophyllus, assembly GCA_025403435.1. Taxonomy (NCBI): domain Eukaryota; kingdom Viridiplantae; phylum Streptophyta; class Magnoliopsida; order Rosales; family Moraceae; genus Artocarpus; species Artocarpus heterophyllus. The sequence continues at coordinate 17,018,683 of CM046339.1, forward strand.
TCTGGGCTGGACACGATGGAATGGGGACACGAAGGGAGAGGGGCCGACAAGATTGGTGGCTCCAATGGTCACATCGGGGTCGTAGGGTGGTGAGTGGGTTAGGTGCGACTATAGTGTCCGAAAAAATCCAATAATTAATAAGAATAGTTAATTAAGGATTTTTCTATAACTACATCATTAAGCTCATAAAAAATATAAGTTTAGAACCTATGAACACAAGTTTCGATAAAAATTATAAGATAATAACAATATGACAAACTCAGTCATACTATGCACGTTGAACCAGTTTAAGAATAAATGCGAATTTTCAGCTAGAAAGAGCGATAAATTGAGATAATAAATAATAAGTTGAACAGCTGAAAAAGAGTATAGAGTTTTAAGGGAAAATTTTGACTTTAGATGAGTCAATATATCCATATCAGATTCAAGTAGAATTTCGGTCTAATAATTAAGCATTAGATTGGTTATACTAATCAAATTCAAGAATTTAAATCAAGGGTTTTTTTTAAAAGACCTAAACACTTATTTACATAAAGATTCGTGAAATTCCACGATCTTGTGATTAGAGTGAATTTGTAATATAAAATACCATTAAGCATTATGAGAATATTATTAGAAATCTATTCGATGAGAATATCATTAGAAATCCTTTCGCGATCTAAATTCAAAATTTATGGTAAAACTTAATATTAAAGTCGGTAATTTTTTGGGAAATATCATGCGTGATTTTATGATTGAAGGATTTATAGAATTAATAAATATTCAAAAATTTATAGTAAATATTAAATTTAAATTTATTAACTTTTATGATCAAATAATTCAGTTGATAATATTTACGATAATTTAAGGCAGAAGAAATTTCAATTCGTAAATAACTTGAGAATTTAAATTGTAAGAGTTTTCAAGTGTAGTATAGTGAGAATTGTTTCAAGAAACACTCTAACACATAATTTGATTGATAATATTTACGATGATTTAAGGCAGAAGAAATTTCAATTCGTAAATAACTTGAGAATCTAAATTGTAAGAGTTTTCAAGTGCAGTACAGTGAGAATTGTTTCAAGAAACACTCTAATACATAGTAAATCCTTAATTATCTATTAGCTAAAAATCGAAGTTACACAAATAACATTTTCGAGGGGGAAAAAAAGCAATCTAAGTTCGAGAATTGACATGGTCAAAGAATTTGTCAATACCGAAGTAAAGTATACAAAAAAGTCAAATTTGTGCTTATGCAGTCTAGAAATATTTTTAAGATTTAAAACAATTTAATTTTATTACACGATTAGGAAATTATACCAGTATTGTGTTGTACAAAGATTAGCTCTAGAGTGCACGGAGCAAAGCCAAAGAACCAAAAATCTCTTGATAGCTAGCTAGTTTCCCTTAATTAGATAAAATCTAAGTTCGAGAATTGACATGGTCAAAGAATTTGTCAATACCGAAGTAAAGTATACAAAAAAGTCAAATTTGTGCTTATGCAGTCTTGAAATATTTTTAAGATGTAAAACAATTTAATTTTATTACAAAATTAGGAAATTATACCAGTATTGTGTTATACAAAGATTAGCTCTAGAGTGCACGGAGCAAACCCGAAGGAACCAAAAATCTCCTGATAGCTAGCTAGTTTCCCTTAATTAGATAAAATTTTATCCGCTTTTATAAATCATGGGATTCTTGTGAGTCAAGTGGCATAACAAAAAGACAAGATTTGACCATGAATAGTAACACGTATGGTGAGAAGTATGGTCCAAATAGTGACCAACTAATAATTTTCTCTCTTTTTCCTTAACAAGGGTACCAATCTTTAGTTCCATCTAAGCATGATTTTTGCTTCCTTGAAGCTCATTTAGAAATCTAGTTTAGAAAGATAAGCTCAATTAATCTTAAGTCTATATACCTTATGTCTTCAAGAGTCCAATTTTGCTCATAAAAAGAAAATTTTCTCCCTTATTTTCTTTAAGAAAACCATGGCTTTTCCTCTCTTTCTCTCAAAATTTTCTCTCCCACCAACTAGAAAATCACTAGCCAAAGCCAAGATTAAGGAGGTGCCTTTGATGGAACCATACAAGGATAGATCTTCAAGGGTATACAATCTAAACCCTTCTCTTTTAAGATTAAGAATAAATTTATGATCTTGTTTTGGTGATGTTGACATGTAATAAAGTTTTATTTATGTATATGTTAGGACTTTTTTAAGTTAAATTGATGTAGTTTTAGTTTATGTAAGTTGTGTATGAAAAAGTTTAAGTCTAGGTTATGGTGTTGTATTTAGAAAGATTTTCCACTTACTTTGATCTTAACATGGACACTTAAGAGAGTGGTTTTGAAGCATTTTCAAACCTAGAATCTTTTTGGTCACAGCAACATGAATGACCTTATGTAAAATGTTAGAAATTGAAATCTCAACTCAAAAATAATGTTTCTGGTTTTTTTCTCTAGGCTGTCCTAATTCATGTTGCATGAGATGTTGCAACATAGGTTACAACATCCGTGGTAAAAATGGCTTACATGTTGCATTTTTGTTTGTTTTTTTCCTATTTCAAAGATTGGACACCTTATTTATTGTTTAATAAGACTCCCGTAGCAACTGCAATGCAATCGGTGGTTGTTACCATCATTGTGTTGATTAAGTGTTGCACGTGATATTGCATCATGGGTTGCTACATTAATAATGTAGATTTAAAAACTACCCAGTTTTTTTTTATTTTTAAGGTTGAAATGTTTAGTTTATTGTCTTCCAAGACTGTCACAAAAGCTGCAGTAAGTTTTTGGCCATGCTAGAAATGTTTCATAGATGTTGTAGGTGGTGTTGCCACACAATTGTGTGACATCAATAACGTAGTTTATGTTTTTGCATGAAACGACCCTTGAAAAATCCAAATCACAATTTTAACGAAATATGAAAGTTTTAGATCTTGATGAGAGGAAGAAATTTTGTGAAGAAAATTTTTGAAAATTTTGTTTTTAAAATAGGCTTTTAAATAGATTTATAAAAAATAGAATATTCCGTAAAGTTTACAAAATCACTGCATATAATGATGTTAAAGACAGAAAATGGAATTTTGGAAGACATGGAAGTTTTAGTCCTTGTCAGGATGAGGAACTTCTATAAAGAAAGTTTTATTAAAATTATCTTTGACATAAGGTTTACGGAGATTTTTAAAACTAATAAAAAAATGTCTTTTTGATGCTAATTTCAAAACAAAACATTTGTTTAGTGGTAGAATTATTATCTACAACCAACAAAGGAATTGCAACACTCAAAAAACCATACAAATCTATAGTTCATAGTTTTATCAAACTCAGACTCCAATTTAAGAAACTTTTTTTAGTAAAAATTTTACACACAAAGTTTTCAATGGCTTTCAAAAACGGAAATCGTAGAAGCACGAGTTATTGACCCTTGCGTTATGATAGCAATTATGCATGTACACGTTTAAGAGCCAATTCTTGGACCTAGATTTCCAATAGTTAGTGCTCAAATATTGTAGAATGCCCTTAGTGCAAGAATGACATATAGGGCCTAATGAAATGAATAGTAACTAGATGTGGACTTATGGGTCTAATAACATTATTCATGTTCAAATAAACCTCTATGTGAAATTGAACCAAACATAGTAGTATAAGAAAGTATCAAGCTAAGTAATAAGGAAAAAATAATTAATTAATTAATTCTCCAACGTTAAGCACGAACAATTAAAGGCAATTAAGGAAAATAATTTAGATAAGAATTTTGAGTTATGAGGATCTAAATTTAATTAATTCTTTTAACTACCCCAATAGCCAGTTAGTTAATAAAGAAAAATTTTGAAGAAAAGATTTAATTTCGTTTTTATGATATGCTAAACTAATTAGCATAAAACAAATTAAGCTCACACTCTTACTATGTGTTTTTCCATAGAATATAAAAATAGTGGATAAGTGTGTGACTAGTTAGCAGATCTTATTTTTGGAAACTAGGTAAGTGGGAATCTCATCTACAACATGAAAACTACATTTTCTAATTTAGAAATATTTTTACACGTTTTTTATGAAAATCATAAAATGCTTGATCAATGCTATGTCATGTGAAGCTGTGCTACGTCTATGTCATGTTATGTCATGTGATGATAACTTACATCATGTTATGTAATGCTATGATATGATATATTATACGATATCATGTTTTATGTTATGTGTGATGTATGCAATATTAAATTATATTGTGTACTCGTCTTATATTAAGTATGCTTATGTTTATATATGTGATGTTATGTAGTAACATATCATACTCAAAGATGAAAATATAGATATCGGTGGAAATATCAGCACTTTAATTTCACGAAAATTTCAGAAAAAATATCAATATTCGTGGAAATTTCAACAAAAATTGTAGAAATTAAAATTTATATTTAATATATATCTAACACTTCAAGATACAATAAGCATTAAAAAGAAATATAAATAAATATGGTTTACATAATAAACTCCATACATATTAAAATTGTCAATACCAAAAGGAAGTTCTAGGAAACTCAAACATGGTTGAGATTCTATTTTAATTCAAACAATATTGGTATCATGACATTTATTTGAGAAGTACTGAATATAGTTGTGAATATGCCACATGTAGGATTGTTAACTTCTTCCCACTGTATTTCCATAGATGAAAAACTTTGAATTCTCCTAATTGTTTGCCTGAGGTGGTGATGGGATGCCCAGATGAGGATAATTGAAAAATTTATAACCATCATAGTTTCTATAGTGGGGAAGACTAAATCTTGCTATAAAGTTAATATGTATAGGACAAATACTTATTCATTAAAAGTACAAAAATGATGATAGATTATTTAAAGAGAAAAATCTATTAAATTTATGTAATTTTTGATATTACCGAAATTTTATTTAAATTTTGCTGATATGTACCAAAATTTTGTACAAAATACACTACAAATTTTTCGATATCAACATTTTTGCCAAAAATTACTAATGTTTTGATATTTCTCTGATATTTTGTCACAATCGATAATACAATAGAAAGATATTTTGATACCTCAAAATTTTTGAAATACCAGAATTTCATCGAAATTTTCATCCTTGGTCATATTGCATACACATAATAAGACAAAAGAAATGAATAGGTTATGTTAAGAGTATTGTACCAACCTCTCGACTTACAAGGAGGATTCAAGACTTCTCGACCTACTTGAAGGCATTTAGATTCAATTCACTTCATGGTCTAGAGTTGTTGGGATCTTTGTGAACCCTAACTGTTAGACTAGGTGCTTTAAGGATAAATGATATAATAAGTTTCTTAGATCTTTTATCAATAAAGAGTTTAATGTTTATTTATATATCAATGTTGCCCTCTTTAAGTTCATTTATGTTGAATGTATGATAAGCAAACATAAGTCTGAGACTGTCAATCTAAACCTTTAAAATCGTACATATGATAAATAGATTATGCATAAGACATGAATCCTAAGGTGATGGTCTAAATATAAAATACCCACAATCGAGAGAATAAAGTTTGGCATTTTATTTATGTTAAGATTGTTATATTGTCTACATCCCTAACAGGAGATGGCTTGTCTTGGTCATCGAAGTGAAACTTTGTGAGTAAAGACATTCGAATATTGTTATTGGTGACGACATATATTGTTAGGACTAAAGATGAATTAATTTGATTAATAATTCTATTTGTATAAATCATTTCACTTTAGGCAATTATACATATTAATCCTAAAATGAATAAATAAGTTCGTATTCTTAACTTGTGTCTTTTGATATACTAAAGGGGGACATCCTAAATTATATAAAGGTATGTATTCCGATACATTGGAGACATGACTCTTGATTGAAGTAAACTTGTTATTAATATATATAGAATCTGTAGCTCTTTAGTACAGTTAATGATATTCTCTTATAGTCATTATCCTACAATTGGAAACCGAAACGCTCAACCATTTGATACATATGTGTAACTTAACGATATAATTGGGAAATTAGGTTTTATAATGTTGAGATAATGGAGCACAAGATGAATATAATTGGGAAAGTAAAATGAAATTATCTTTAAGTCGATAATAAATATCCTATGGGGCTGTTACACATTATGATATGTCATGGATAATAAACTCATTAGAGTTTCATAATTTATATATAATTTAAGAGTACGGCTCTAAGCTTTTAGTGAAATAGCTTTAGAGTTGATAATTATAAAATATACGTGTTGGGATATGTTATTTTATAATTATAGAAGCTTGATCTATACATGTCTATTGGGTTCCTTTTGCTAACTCATAATTTAATTATAACGATAGGGCGTGTTTTTCCAACAAAATGGTAACTTATGTTACTTATCAGATTGGCTAAAATTTGATTGATTAGATTTAATAGTTTTTGTTAGTTTATTGGTTAAATTAATTTTATGAATTAATTCAAAATAAACATATTGAATTATTTGGATAGATTTTATTTGTATGGGATTATCTGTATATAACTGTTTTAATCAAATAACTATTTTGTTGGGTTATTTGAATTAAAATTGAGGCTCTATGAGAAATACTTGGGACAAATAAAGTGGTAATTATCCAATCGGTTTAAATTAGGTTGATTGGATAACTCTTAAGAGCTGAAAAACACGTAACAAGGATCTGCTACAACCAGGCAGTTGACCTCCCTTGCTAGGTTGGCAATCAATGTCTCACAAGTTTTTGTATCGAGAAATTGATCCAAACTCAAATTTTAAAGCCTAATTTGATAAGGACTAGTCTCAATCTGATCTCTATATAAAGAGAATAATTTTCTATAATTTCTTAAATCTCTTGAGAGATTTAGAGAAGAGTATTTTGTTGGAAAGATTCTGAAACTCCCATAGGGCTATTGTTCATCATCCCGGATATTAGGTCTTGGTTTTCTTAAGTGACTGGAAGGAGACATTGCCTGTGGAAAGACTAAATGACGTACGACCACTAGCATTCCGATTGAGGAAAGAGAATAGCAAGGAGTCTAGTTGGTTGAAGCTCTTCCGATTGAATTCTCTCGTGGCAATTTCTATGCTTTTCCGATCTATTAAGATGTATGAAAGATCTTTTATAATTTATATATATAGTATGTCTAACTTGTTTTTAGAAAAGGTTTTAATTAAAAATTTTAAAAATTTGTTGCATACTCATTTTCCAACACTAACTCCATGAAGATCGGGCATAATCGGTATGACCATTTGAGCCCATTAAGTATGACACAATAGATATATAAGACATGTTTATAATAGAGCATAATCAGGTCATGCATGTTTTGAAAAATATTTTATGTTAAGTTTTGCGAGTTTGTATTCCTACTTGTTAAGTGAAAGCTCACTCAGATATGTTCATGTTGTAGGTAAGTAACATGTCAGCAATAAGTGATGGATAGTGGCGAGCGGTGAATAGATAGTGGAGATGGGTATGGATACTGCTTGTAAATGTATCTTTCATAACAGTTTTAAAATAAATTATATATGTATGTATAAGAAGTTTTACGCATGTATGGTTTGAAACTAAGGTTGTAACTATACAGCCTTACTCTAGATAACTTTAAGACTAATATGTTGCAACAAATACTGCAACATATATAAATAAAAAGTTTAAATAACTTATGCTTTAAGATTAAGAATTGTAGCATGTGAGAGCTTTATATTATACTAACTTTTTGCTTTTTACTGTAGTTGTTGAGAGCTCTATATTGTTCACAGTTGTAATTAATGGGTTAGAGCTGATATTCCAAACACTCTAGAAATGTTGAACTGAATCTCGCTCAAATTGTGAAGCTTGGCTCTAAATACACAACTAATAAGGAAATAGCATGTGATAGAGGATTTGGGTTAATTTGTTCATTTGTTTAGTTCTTACTCAATATTAAGTAGAAGTATGATTTGATGTTGTTCTTTCTTTTCAGAGCAAAAGAAAAGATTTGAATTTTATTGTTTTAAATTGTTTTGGATCAATGATGAGAGGGTTTGATCGATCATGTTCTAAGTGTTTTTCTTAGCAATCCATGTAGTGGAGCACCTAATTTTGATCCACTGATAGGTCACCTATTACAAGTTGTATGGAAGCTATGTGATTCAAATCGTATGGTTAAAAAGATAAAATTGTTTATATACAACTTTTTTGTTGACACACGAAAATTTGCACCTCCTTCTCTCTCTTGCGCTCTTTCTCTCTTTCTTCTCCATTCGTGGCCAAAACTTCAACTTAATTTCCAGCATCTATTTTTAACACCTCCCACGTCATTGGAAAGCTCTCGTCAAGCTGAGTTCGACTATGTGTTCATTTGCCGCTAACTTCGCTGGAATCTGTTGCAATAGCTAATCAAAGTACCGAAAACAATCATAACTTCTGTGGATGTAACCTTTCCGTCCAACATTTTGTTCGAGGTGATTTTGGTCTCTATGATCTCATATTGAAGAGATGAACAAAAGCCTACCAGTTTTGTTGATCAATTCTCGCCGGAGCTAGAAAAACTGACTGCCACTTTCATACTCTGTTCATTGCCCTCCTTGCTACCATTTTTGACATCTCTGGTGTCTTTACATTCAAAAGAATATGAGGAGTGGTGCCAGCCCCTCAATTTCACCAATATGCGATGTCGTGGTGGATATTTGTGGAGGCCACCGTCGTTTGCCGTGGGAAGGTGCCGACCCCGTCCTTTTCCGGTGCCACCGTGGTGATTTTGTGGTAACAAAACAATCATAAGTGTAATAATAACCCACCCATTAATTTTGTTGATCCATTGTGGAAAAACTAAATTTTGAGGAGTTAGATTTTCTCGAAAATCCCAAGCGCAATATGTAAAGTTAAAATAAATAAAAAAAATTGGTGTGTTAAAAAAAGAGTCATATCTAAAAGAATCGATCTTTTTAACTGTACCATTTAAATCACAATACTTGTATATAGCTTGTAACAAATGACCTATTGATGTCAACAAAATCAGGTACTTTCCACCATATAGATTGTCTTTTTTCTTTCAGTGCCAAAAAAAAAAAAGAAAAAAAGAGAGAATAAAATAGCTTGTTATTGGTTATAGAATCATGTGTGGGAGGCTGTATTTTACTTTGACACTCCATTATATTTTAGTATTGATTTAAATCTAAAGGTTCCACTTAACCATAGGATCAATAAATCATACAAAATGGTAATCCACCATAGGAGCTTTTCATTTTGTACACTAGTCATTCTAGCCCCTTTCTCCTTCCACCGACATTGCACATGATAGACTCGCAGCTATTATCCTGGCCCAAAGAGAGAGAGAGAGAGAACACGTCTTACGCTTTATTGCCTAATCTCATGTGTTTCCCAATCTAGAAGTATTATCCTAGATACGTATATTTTTAAATAACTCAGAATCGTTTCATTCTTCTTCCTTCCTTCCTTTCTTTCTTCTTCTTATGTTGAGGAAAATTAAAGCAGGAAAGTAAAAGGAGAAACCATTTTCGATTGAAGCTCTGATACTTTGCATCATTAAGGAAATGACCAATTACACATTGTTAACTGGACTGAAAAATGCAAAAAGACCAGTGGTTTACTATTTACAAAAAGAAAAAACTGTACATTGAAATGACCTTTCTGCAGCTTCATTGAAGAATGGAGGAAGCGGGAGGTTGATCTTTCATTTTTCCAGCTTCTAGGAAATCGGAAGCGAATTCTTCGTCGTTTTTTCCCAGCATTTCTTTCAAACTACATTCAATACTCCTTTGTTTAAGAACCCAGAATCTTGGTTTTATCTTCTTTTCCAAGGAATAGCTCAAGAATCTCGGATACTCTACCACATCCCTTACTGGCTTCTCCATCGTGTTTACGAGGAAATCTAGCTTTGGTCTCAGAACCTCGTCGATGCTGTACCCAAGCAAAGGTGAAAATCTACGAACCATGAATGCGACATCCTTCTCTGACAGCCCCAAGTTCATCAAGTACCTCATCCTACACACCAAATTTTCCAGATTAGCTCAAAAATTAATAGAGAGAATTATAATGTAATCTAGACTAGTGTAGGAGTTGATATAATCCTTCCTCCCAAAAGTTACAATCGATGGAAGAGGCACAATCGAACCCTTTGAACACCACCTAAGAGCAAACTCAAGAATCCACCTTAAGTGCTATCCAATTAGGCCCATACTTTGAATGGTCCCTTACGAATCCATGACACACACCTAACAGATGGGCTCAGGCACTTCTTCAAGGCCCAAGCCACGTAGGCCCACCCCCAAGTTCAATAATGCTCCTGATTCATGGACCATCCATAGCAACTTTTACACAATAAGATGCACACAAGGATGACAATATTGATATCAACGGAAATATCGACACTTAAATTCTACGAAAATATCAATATCTGCGTAAAATACAGAAAGTTATCTTAAACCACTTTATTCTTAAATGAAACTTTAAGAAACCCTAAAATTGTTCATAATGCATAGTTTAGATGAACTATTCAACCAAATTATCAAGTGAGTGATGAATATAAATGATAAAATGTAATCATAATATGATTAGTATACGATCTTAAATTGAGCAAATTAGTTAAAAGTCAATTAATACAAGTAATTTACATTTATAGTTTCATATAAGATAAGAAAATATCAATATTATAAAATAAGAAAATATCAATATCAAAAGAGCCTAGAGAAGGATCAAAGGTATTTAAAATACCTTCTTGGTTCAAACAATATTGATACCAAAACATAGAGTTTGAATAGTTACAGAAAAATTAGAGGACTATTGTGATTACTAATGACTCTAAGATTGGAGTTTATATTTTGAATCACATGTCCCAGTGTGCAGAATAAATTAAAAATTAAATTTATAGTATTGAAAAGTAAATTAATGAAAAACTATATTAAAAAATGAATAAAAATAACTTGAATTTTATATTTTAAAGTAATTTATAAAATTTCATATAAAATTTGGATATTTCCAAAAATTTTTACTGACATTTCCATGAAAATTTCCGTGAAATTTCAGGGCATTTTGTTATTTTACACTACAATTTTCACAGAAACAGATATTTCCATCAAAATATCAATATCCGCAGAAATTTCTATGGAAATTTTTGAATATTCTATGGAAAGGATATAACACCCCTGTTTCCATATCGGTGCTCCAAAAATACAAAAATATCGGTGAAAATATCGATTTTTCAATCTTTGGGTGCACACGCTATTGATTCAAAAATCATCGCAGAGGATACTATACTCATTAATGGACGACTTGATTGCAATTAAGAGAACTTCTTACGAAATTAGATAAGAGATTTGAGAAAAAATCAGGGTCCTGTTTTCTATGTTATGTTCATAATTTTGAACAGATTTAATCTTATTTTATGTTACATAAGCTGAATAAGATAGCCACAAGCAGATCATGCAAATTTCAACGACTGACTTTTGTGAAGTTGTCCAAAAATAATTGTTTTACTAGCAGTCATTTTTCACAAGAATGACGATGTAAATAAGTTAAGCAGATGTTAAAGGCAGAGAGCATTACCGCGGAAGTATAGTTCTTTCAGTGTCAGATACCAGTAACTCAGGATATTTTTTAATGACCCGAGGAAAGTGAACTTCAGAAACACCAATAGCAGAAAGAAATTTAAGCTTCCTCATAAGAGTTCTTTCAACACTGGTAGCAAATATTTCTGGACAGCGACGAAGAATACTTCCAATTTTTTCTTTTTCAAATCCTAGTTCTTCCAAAAGTAAAACCACCTGCATAAGAAACACCAAAACTTGACAATACACTCAAACAGGGGCAGGAAAACACCAATATGGTCAATAGCCTGACATGAAGACAAAGCTCACAGAACAAAAGAGGAGGAAAATAAAAATAAATTTTCTTAAGTAAAGAAAGCTAAAAAATATCGCCAACTTTGAGGTCACTGCCAATTTAGACCGAAAATATAGTTGTAGAAATCTTGTTTGACCTTGAACTTGTAGAAGGTAAGGACATAAGATGTAAATCCTGTAAGGTAACAAGATTTTTCAAACTTGAAGTGATTAGAGGAAGACAATAGCAAAAGTGACAATCATTAATATCTCTCCATACGGTTCCCAAAAAAAAAAAAAAAAGAACACCCCCTAAATTATTAAAAAAAAAGATGTGGTTAGTCGAGAGCTTTGTTGCATTTCAAGGAACTCGGAATACCAAAAAAAAAAAAAAATGCAGATGCATTAAATAGGTAGAGCAGCAAAGCCCATGTTGCACTCGTGGCCATATAGTTATGGTTAGAAATAAATGATGATAATTATGCTATCCTTGGCCCACTTCCTAACAGCTTACAATTTTAAAAGAAACTGAAAGATTATACTTGTCTTTTCAGGAGAAAGCAGATTTCGTTCGGCTACAAGTTTGTTCATTTGTTGATACTGCATGGCAGTCTGCCAATGTTAAGTGCCAAAACCAATAACAGATTGTGATTACAAGACAGCAACATCACAACTCAAGTCCTCCCCATGTATTAATGTTCTTTCTTTCATTATTTTGTCATTGAAGGCTCCTGGATTTTTTAATTAATCATAACAAAAATCTAAAGCATGAAAGGGAAAGCCTTAATTAGCACTGTGAATTATCGCACTCAAAGTATTTACGCGCTCAGAACAGGCTTTCAATAACAGAAATATGACAACTTACTACGTTTAAATTGGACAAAAGTGATGAAAGGCCGCCCACCAATCTAAAGTAAGAAACCACAAAACAAATATTATGAACTTAAACAAGAAATGAGATATACTCACCTCAACAAATTCTTGTCGTTTCCGTAGCAATATCTGAGGGCTTTTACTGATAACCTGGCCCAGTTTCTTATCGTTAACGCCTAACTTTCCAATCTCCTCAACCATCAACTTTATCTTGCTAGTTGAACAACCTAATAAATGAGGCCAACTTCTGATTGCACGATCAACACTGACTTTCGGTACCTAGCAAGAAAAGTCACTTTCTTGTCTCAAAACTTGATCAAATTGGTTAACAAGCATTCATTGAAATCGATCTACCATTCGTGTCCAATAAACAAAGCATGAAGCTGCATTGTGATGAGCTTGTTTTAGTACCAAAGGCTAAAACTTGAAACGAGATTCACTGAACAAAACTAACACTTGGACGTGGGTGGACAATAGGCCTCAAGCAGTTAGTTTGGTTAACTAGCTTGCGTAATAGAGTATGGGTCTGTCATAATGTTTGTCAGACGGTTTTTTCAGAGTAGTTGTTTTTGTTAGCTGGTTGTAAAGGGAGCATAAATCAGGGGAACATTAGTTCAAATCATGGGCAATTAGTGGCAACTTGTTCAGCTAAGCTGTGGGAAAAGGAATAGGCTTTCGAAACCCTATTAAGGCTTTTAATCAATTCTTCTCAGATTCAATACAAGAAATTCTTTTTTTCAATTCTTCTTCTATTTCTCGACTGTGAACTCTCTAAAAACTTGGGTTCTTATCAAAGGTCTCAGCAAAGGAACTCGAACTTGGTCAACATATGAATTATGAAGCTTCTCTAAATGTAAATAATTAGCACCAGCTACCATTTCATATTCATTTCAAATTCACTAGACCATACAAAAAGTGTGCTTGGAGGTAAATGAAAACTGAAGAAACATTACTTTGATTTCCTAGTAACATGTAATGTCAAACTCAGACATTTGTGCTGGAACTAATTTGTGACTGAATTAGCAATGCACACTGAAGCTTCAGTTACGAAGCTCAACGCATAAGCCAAGTAACATTCCTTTCATTATAAAAATAATCACACAAGAAATAGGATGAGAGCACCTCAAAAAACAGAAGGAAAAAAGAAAAGAAAAAAAAAAAGAAAACACACAACACCAACAGTTATTTGGTAAAATAAAATAAGTACAAGATCCCAACACAGCTTTCTAGAAAAGGTGGTAAGGTTTGGACAGCATACCTTTTCTGTGTCGAAGAAATGTAATATGTCCTTGTAGTTCTCTTGAATACTTGCGGATAGAGCCCACGGATATTTTATAAGCAGCCTACCAGCATCCTTGTCCTCCACACTAAGCTGAAAAATCATGAAAATTTCCCAAAGTTATGACAGTAACATCAGGAATGCAGTTTGGTCCATGCAGCATACAAAAGAAAAAGCAATGGACAGGAAAACAGTAAACAAACCTTATGCAGGACCAAATAGAGGAAAACAGAAAGAGAATAAGAGAAGAATATAAGAATCAAGAAAGAAAATAATCTTAGTAATCCATTTATATCATCCCTTAGTATATATGTTTGCCATCACCTAGCCTACTTATAGATAGGCAATAAAAAACAACGTTAAAGGAAAAAAAAAAAAACTTAGAAAACTATGCAACTATAGAATAATGAACCTAATCTAGTGCTGAATCCAAGTATTAGCTAATCCTATATCTGTGTATTTTGTTTTACACCCCGGTATTAAAAATGGAATTATTTTAAAATTTGAGGATTTGAAACTTGCTACTGATGCCCATGAGAATAGTGGAGAAATGATCAATGGTAATTTTATCATGGCCTGCATTCATTGTAAACCTGGCTTGCTGATTCAAAAAGAAAATTGAATGCCAAAACTCATGGACAGCAATTTAATGTCCTTATTCAATTATTGAGATTGAAGATGCTTTTGCACTTGAGAGTGTTGCTTCATTATGGCTGTCAGCATTATTTGCAGTTAAAATTTGAAAAGTCAGATTTTTGGAAGCTATAGAGAATAATCTAGCAGGAGATAACAGAAAACTATGTTTAACTGGGAATCAAGGATTGTTCTATCGATAATTTTTTTTTTTTAATGTTTGTATCTATATCAATATATGTTATCACTTATCAAGAACAAGCTCAAATCTTTTAGATTTTTTATTGTATATCAGCTTCTTAAATTTCCAGTTGGAAGATTTTTGAAAGCTATAGAGAATAATCTAGGAGATAACAGAAAACTATGTTTAACCGGGAATCAAGGGTTGTTCTATCAATCATTGTTTTTTTTTTTTTTTTTTTATGTTTGTATATAACTATATATATCTATGTGTGTGTGTGCATGTGTGTTATCACTTATCAAGAACAAGATCATATCTTTTAGACTTTTTATTGTACATCAGCTTCTTAAATTTCTAGCTGAATTAGGATTGCCCAGCCAAGGATAGGCTTGACTATGTTAAATTTCGACCAATTAATTGAGGAACTAAACATTTTTATTCCAACTATTCCCTCTCTTAGATTCTATTTCTCCCACAAATTCCTTCCATTTTCTCTTCCATCTTCTAATCTCTTTAGTCCTTCATCAATGCAGTATCGTGGCACTTGTTCAAAAGAAAACCAAAAGGTGCATCTTAGGTATCTTCATCACTTTGAAGTCTGATCAATTTCATAATAAAATTCAAGCAAAGAACAACAGTAGAAATGATTTAGCACCGATACCAAACGATGCAGGGACAAAAAGAGTAAAAGAGAGATGCAGAAAAAGATCAGAAAAAACAAGAGAGCGAATGGTCACAGTAATAGGATCACTTTATCAAGCAGAGTATGAATGTTTGACATGAAAGTCAACTAGAATCTTTCATTTGGATAATCATAAGCCTATATTTACGAGAAAATTAAAATATAATTAACTCCTGCATTTGATCCTATCATAAAACGTAATCTTTCTTGAACCTCATCAAATCTTAAAAAAAAAAATAAAAAAGGGCGATACGGGATACAGAAGAGATATAAACTTCATACCACCATTTGTCATGTTGAACAGTTTTTTTAGTAGCAAGAAAGAAGTAGTTTTAATAATTTAAAAAAAAAAAAGAAAAAAGAAAAGGAAACTGAAGCTGGTTTTGCTACTACTATCAAGAGCTTATTAAACAGTACTTGTGCAAACTCAGAAAAAAGAGTTGAGACCAACATAAAGGCCAGTTAATATATTTTCAGCAGCACAGCAAGTAGTTGCAGGATTATCATAAGCTGATTAAAATACATAAATTATTGCTATTTACTCTATAGATTAAGATTAATAAATAGTAGTGAAAATCATTACCTCCTTGTAAACCAGCATTCTTTTTTTAATTATGTCAATTTTGTAAAACATAATAGGTGGAAACAATAGAAGTATGTTTCTCACGCATCCTTTAGAGATTCCAATATCTTCAAGAAATTCCACAATGGTGTTCATTTGAGACTCTAGTGGTAACAAAAGAAGGCGAGGAAAGGATTCCACTAGATAACGGAAAGAGATATCTTTTGAACCCAACATGTCCAAACCTCCACGCCTGGCTTCAATCTGCAAAAAAGTTCAACAATTCAATTGAAAGTATGATAAACTCACCCAGATACACGCACACGAAATCAACCTTGCAAGCCTATTAACAACAAGAACAAGAACAAAAGAAAGGAAAAGAAAAGAAAAATATAAAAGAAATTTGCAGCTCCTCAAACCGATTCATCACAGTAAATAGTAAAATATCGGACCTTTTCAAAAAATGACAAAGTTTGTTGCAAATCTTCATCTACTGGAATTGACAAGTGTATCATCATACGACGAGCATTTTTCCCGACATTTCCTCCATCATTACTGCCAGAAAAGAATATTTCCTTCATATACTTGACCTATAAGCCAAATGCATGATAAGCAACAGTTTTTCACTAGAAGAAAATTATTAATCTGCTTCTGTATTGGATTAGACATGGAACCAGTATTTTATATTCTTTCCTTCATCAATTAATATGAGGGCAAAACTCAAGGTTGTTGATCAGCGTGGCGAGATAATAAAAGAATATGGACAGGGCCATACATTATCCACATTTTTCATACCTAAATGATTATTAATTGAAAGATATCAGCAACTTCAAATATATATGGCAATAAATCGACAAATTCAAGGCACGTATCTTAAGGCCCCTTCGACTCATTTGTATCATATCTCCTAGATTATTTGCTTTCTAGTTCCTCTAGGAGGCTTAATATAAATAAAGAAAACACAATTATTCGTGACAAAGAAAACTAACAATATATAAGGTAAATCCATATCTCTTGTTCAGTATACACAACCAAACAAACCTTCCATTTTATGTCTAACAAAAAAATAGACACGCATTTCCGTTAACACACAACATATAACCTCCTATACCCTACAGGTCGTATACATGGTTAAAAAAGTATAGCAAATAAAAAAGAAGCCCCATTTACTATTACATTTTTACTCCACAAAACTCAAGCGAGATACATTCTCATCAAAAGAATTTACCATTCTCATAGAATGTTAACAGAAAAATAATTTAAGCCATAGTAAATTCTTTTGGCTACATTTGATATATGATTATCTAATCCCAACAAAATTAAACTTAACTAAAAGAGAATTTCCTATCAAATGGCAACAAAAAGAATGGTCATACATTTACATTAACATCCAACAAATAATCTATTATAACCTAGAAGACGTCCACAGGGTTATAAAAGAGTAGAACAACAAAGCCTCATTTTCCATTAGATTATTATCAATCACTTTTCAATTTTCATTAAAGTAATTTACCTTATAAAAAGGCATCATCTCTAATATGTACCACTAAAGAAGAATGTAATGCAGCGAAATAACCAACCAACCAGACAACCATAAATTTTCAGTAGAAGAGAATGTCCCATAGAATCTCAACAAAGAAATAGACATACATTTCCACTAAGTCTATCATACAAACTGAAATTTTTTATAGCCTACAAGAAACTAAATTCCACAGCACATTTCTTATTAAAGTTCGGATTTACCATGGAATGTCAACAAACAAAATAACCTCCAATATGTACCAATTTAAACACACATCAATTTATACCAAAAGAGAATGTCGACAAAGAAATAGCCAATCCAACAAACATAAATTTTCACTAAAACAGAATGCCAAACAAAAGAAATAACCACCAACATCTGCCAATTTAAAAAAACCATTAAATTTCACCTTAGATGTTACAATATCAACAAAGAAACCAAACAAAAAAAAGTTGGGTTTCCTCCTGACCTTAGCAATGAGAGACGGGAGGGTCTCAGGGGAGAGATATCTGGCGACATTCATGGCGGAGGAGAGACTCAACCCAACAAAGCTCTCCAAGAAGGCAACCTTGCCATTATCACCTTTCTCCTTGGCCATACGAATAACCTTCTCCTTAAACCCCGCCGCCGTGGCCATTTCTTTCCCGCTCTTCTTCCACGAGCTCCACAGCTCCAGCTCCAGCTCCTCCAAGTCTTTAACACCCTCCACCAGCATCCCCAGGTACCGAGGCGAGTTCTCGGATATGACGGCGGAGTCCTCCTCGGAGACTCCAAATTCGCGGAGAACTTCGAGAAGGGCTTCCTGGGCTTGCTCCAATTCCTGGGATTGGTCGTCTGGAGAGGGAGAGGGCGCAGGTGCAGGGATGGTGGGTGGGGAGGCGAGCAGACGATAGTGGTGGAGTTTGCGGTGGTGGGTTTGGATTTGGCGGAGTTTGTTGAGAGAGAAAGAGAAGTTGGGTAAGAGAGAAGATGAGATTGCGGAGGAGGATAAAGGAGTGGTGAGATTTGTTGTTGGGAAAGGGAAAAATTTGGAGGACATTGTTGAAGCCGATGATGATGTTTTTGCTAATGTTACATTCATTCATAGATACCATGCACTACAAGTACATTTGTAGTTCAGTCTCTCTCTCTCTCTAGACAACTATAATGTCAAAGTGTGTCCTAAAACCCTCAGAGGCTTTCTTTTCTAAACCCTTGTCAAAGCTGGTGGAGGAGACAATAGGAAAAGTTTGGGATGCACGGCAGAAAACGACGATACGTAACAAACTATAATTCTTATACGCTTGCCAAGGACAACGACATGTGGTATTATCAAATTAGAAATTGTGAGCATAATTATAGGGCGTTTGTTTTTAAATTTTGCATAAGAAAATATTGCAGTGTATTTACCAAACGACCTATTAATGAGGATTTGTTGCTCCTATTTCATAGTCTTCTAAGAATAAAAGGGCTTCAATAATAAATTTTGAGAAAACTTCATAAAATGCTTTTAAAAAATACCGTTTATTAAAACCGTAGACATTTTTTGACTTTTTAAAACTACCTTTATTGTTTATTTTCTTTTTAATTTGACAGTTTTGTCCTCAGTTTAAAAATCAAATAGAAACATAATATGATATTTGTTTTATTCCTCTCCCTCCTCTGTTTACACCTTTCTCTCCTCTCCAAATTTTTTTTGTCCTCCTTTCTCTTTCCGCCTATTGCCGCTCTCTCTCTAACCTCCTTCGATCTCTCTCTAACCCCGATCTGCCTCTCTTTCTACCCCCAGAGAAGATCGAGAACCTTGATCACTAACTCGATCGTCAGCAGAACTCCCAAACTGATTTGAATGAAATCGTTGGCAAAATCTTCATTACAATCCTGGTCGCTAACTTTATTGTTGCGATCGTCGCTCCGCCTTCAATTGGACAAGAGCACAACAAAATACTTGCAGCGATGGAGGACATGGGAGTGAAGGTAGAGGATGACCTTGGAGTCCATGGCTATTGACAGCCATTTGGGATATGATGACGAGTCGAACGATGACGGCTTGATGAAGAGGCAGATGATGATGTTTGCCGATGAGGAGTCGATAAAGGCAATCTTAGCAATGGCGATAAGGGAGGAAGGATTCAGGGAGGGTAATTGGCAAGTCACTACAACAAACAGGGTTCTGAGCAATGACAAAATGTCATCGCAAAAACCCAAAAGTTGTCGCAAATATATCATCGTGAATAGTTGGTCACAAAAAGTTTATTTGCGACGACTTTGTGTCATCCTAATTGTAT
The DNA here is from genome assembly GCA_025403435.1 of Artocarpus heterophyllus. Lineage (NCBI taxonomy): Eukaryota > Viridiplantae > Streptophyta > Magnoliopsida > Rosales > Moraceae > Artocarpus > Artocarpus heterophyllus. Next base: position 17,038,461 of record CM046339.1, read on the forward strand.
TAGCAATGAAAGTAGTCGCAAAAATTCACTGCAATTAAGTCGTTGCTTACTTCATTGGGCTGATGTGGATTAGATTTTTTGTGACGATAGTTTTAAAAATTGTCATAAAAAAATGTGTTCTCGTATGCTGATGTGGCTTATGTTTTTGCGACGATATTGTTCAAAATGTCATCTCTAATATTTTATGGTTTTCTCTTTTTGCGACGACTATGTCGTTTAAATCATATAATATCGTTTATTGGTTCATAACTTAATAACAAAATTATTTCTTTTAATAACTTCAAGATTTTACATATTTTTTATTTCAATTTGTTTATTACTATCATGCATTATATTAACAAAATTCTCAACATAAACAACTAACTTAAACATACCTTAATTCACTCACAAAAACAACTTAAACATAACAAAGATTATAACAAGAAATTTGAAAAAAAAATACATCAACAACAACCTTGTATCAACAAAATTCCCAACGCAAAATATATCATCTAAAACAACAAATACAATTAACAAAATCACAAAACATACCACCTTAATTTTATCAACAAAATCACAATCGAAATTTGTCAATTTTTTCAACATTTTTCAAAAATAAACCAGAGGTTGAAAATTCAATGGGTGGCAGCAACATGATGGCAGTGGCGAGCGGCGGCAGCCACAAGGGCGGCGGGAAGAAAACCAGAGGAAACTTTGGAACTTTTAGGGAGTTTTTAGGAATTTGGGGTTTTTTTGGGAGTTTTAATAGGGATTATTGAAAATCTTGAACGTTTGTGAAAGAAAACAAATTTTTTTGAAAGTTTGGGTACGGGAGAAGAAAGAATCAGAGAAAAATGAGAAAGAAGGTTAGGAAAATGGAGGAAAGAGGTTCTGCATTCTAGTCTATACGTAGAACCTTTTGCGATGACATATTTCATCACAAAAAGTCTAAAAAGCCTTTAAAATTAAGTATCAAATAATGCCGTTCAGATTTAGTTGGAAAAAAAAAAAACAAAGATGGTTCTAGAACAAATTTTTACGACGACAATTTTTAAAAGTTGTCACAAAAAGTTTTTAGAAAACCGCCAAACTCACTGCCAAATTTTTTGCAAAAATTTTAAAATTCTACTATTTACGACGACGCCATCCGAATAAATATCTCTAATACATTAATGATAGCTATCATCTACTCGTATTTGCAATGACATCTTGTCACACATCCGCATGAAATGGCATCAAATTTACTCACGCTAGATTATTATTTGGCACCATTAAATGTCATGCAAAATGCTGAAGAATATTCTAGGGATTTTTTGCGATGACTTGTAGTCGCTAATACCTTATTTTATGCGACGATATGTGGTCGCTATAGACGTTGATCTACAATCAAATATAAAATGTGTCAATTCAAGTTAATATGTTCTGTTAATGTATTTGGGCCCTCAAATCACTGTTATTTGGATCTGTTAGCTTCAACGCAAACCTGTTAGACTAAAGTATAGAAGATAACTAATGGACTAGAACCAAACAAAATGTAGTAAAGTTGGAAAAATAAAAGGTACCACACACAAGATTTATAATGGTTCACTTTGTTAAAAGAGCTACATCCACTATTCTTCACTATCTTAAGAAGTTTGAGTACAGTTTACAAAGTGTGAAAAATGAGAAGTAAATTTGGCAGAGTTTCTATACGTTTCGTATCTATTTTTAACAACTGAAGACATCATCTCTTTATATAAAGAATAGGATGAGTTGTGGTCTCCAACTGTCTAGTGGACTGAAGTGATGCACTGAAGATAACTATAATAATGGGAGACGTGTCAATCCATGGTAGGCTGCAAAGATCATGCTTTTCCGTACGTTTTAATTCATGATCGAACATGTTAATAACCGTCGTTTCGTGCTGATCAATCCCATCAAATGAACACTTAGCAAATGAACATCGCACAAGACTTCATTGCCACGTTATTTGAATACACAAATTGATCAGATCAATCCAATTGAACCCAAACTAACATTTATGCAAGTTATTTTATGACGAACAGAAAAGTCGCTCTATTCTATTTGACTCGATTTAATCGCATAATGGGCTGCCACCTTGGGCCTTTAGATAATTTGGGCCTGAGCAAATTGTAGCCTAACAGTTAGCCGCCCACTCCTTAGTTAATTTAATTGATTACACGAGTAACCTGATCTCAAACTTTAGTTCGACAACACGTCATCCTGATCGAAGTTTTGCGTTCGCACTTGAATCATCGCCCTTCCTCGAGAAATTGCGATACTCAACTACCTATAGCACATGTCACAATGCAATTGGAAGGCTCCAAAATATCTTTGTAGTGCTAATGTATGCGTTTGATTTGAAAAGACACCACCTCGGTCTAAGCGAGAACTCGAAAAGACGCAAAATCTTATCCTTTGGATCAACTTGTCATAAATTGATCTTGGCCATTGATCAGGCTCCTTTGGACACATAAAACACTTGTTCTCTCTCTCTCCTCTCCATTTTACTTCTTCTTCTTCGAACCCAAGGTGATTTTCCTCCATTTTCTCGAGTTTTCCAACGACTCTTAGGCAATGTCTCTTTCTTTTCTTCAATTTTTCTTGTCATTTTTCTTTCCATAGGCTTGTTTCTTTTTCAATTTTGAACATTTTGATACCATTTCCAACTCATTTTCTGAGAAAATCCACAATTCTTCGTCTGTTTGGCTTTCCTGACTTTAGAACTACTTAGAATTTTACAAATTTCAAGAACTTTTAGGCTTTGAGATCCTAAAACCCTAGATCTCCCTTCAGAAACCTATTTCTACAAAGAATGTCGAAAGCAATTGCTGTTGATTCAAGTACGAGCAGTGGTGAAGATCCTTAGTCGAGTAGCGACAAGAGGGAAGTCGACGAAATAATTCGAGAGTAGTCCATAATCAAATCAGGCTCTAGAATTTGTGGTGTTAGGACAAGTAGAGAAGTAAATCCTATGGAGAAAAGAGATAGACCAACTGGACCATTAGTACGAGTTGACTAGATCGAAACACTTGAAAAGAGGAAGTATATATCCCCAACGAAAGGAGTATCTTTCTTCTCAAAAAATGCAGAGTTAATTTTGACCGAGGGGGATTTGTTAACTATAAGAACGAGGTGCATGATTCCATCATTAGTCGAGATTTGACTCACTTATCCAGAAGAACGAGTCGACACACAAAATGACAACTGGTTTTGCACGTACATGAAATGGTTTGAGATCGAACTTTGACTGCCAATACCGGAGTTCATGCTAGAGATCATCGATCACTTCGACATCTCCATGACTCAACTTATACCAAATGGAATTCGACTATTGATTGCTCTTATGGTGCTGATCGAAGAGGCTGACATTGACTTTGATATTTACAACTTTCTCCAATGCTACTTCTTGAAGCTGAACAACAAGAACATGGGCCACTTCTACTTTGTATATAGGTAATCGAAGCAGCTCATTTTGGATTTTGCTAATGTGGATAGGCATTGGGAAGAAAGATACTTCTTCATGCCAATCAACCACGACTCTATCGAGTTAACTGCTCGATTCCCTTTCCCATTTGCATTTGGTCACATTGGTAAGCGCCAACACTCGCATTTATTTCAAGGAGTAATTCCAACTAATCTTTAACGTTGTCTTTTTGCAAATTACAAGCTGAATCATCCAGCTTTAATCGGGGAGAGGTTCAGCGCGAGACTTGATGCACTACTCGCTCTTCCAAGACATTCTTGGATAGAAATCTCAAATTCTGACCGACTTGAAAAGTCATCGATTTGAAAAAGGTTCAAAGAAATCCCAACAGATATTCCTATTCAATTTCCAAAAAAAGTCGATTGGGTCTTTGTATGCCACGGTGCACTTCAATAGCTATACAATCCATCAAAATTCATTACTCCTCTCTCTTATGAAGACGCTCTTCTCGCAGACATCGTACTATCAACGATGAAGGTTACATTGCCTTTAGTGGATGACATAAGGAAGAGGAAAGCTGCCGAAAGGGCAGCGAAGAAGAAAAAGAAGACCGATGCAGGACAGTCTTTGGTCTGGGATGAATCAGCTCCTTTAGTCGATACATTCGACCTTCCTCTGTCACCTCCATTTGATATTTAGCCCCCAACATCGAAGAAAAGAAACAAACCAAAGCCTTCTGCTCCCATCGAGGATGTCAAATAGGGATTATAGATAAGAACCTTGACGTCCTAGAAAATGTCAGCATCCTTCAAGACAGTGAGGCGGAGTTGCAGGCATCAAGAAACCTTAACTTTTAGCTTGACGAAGACACCTTCGGCGGGAAGTCGTTTACATTGCTGGGCAACAAATCAACTATGGCCCTAGGGCAGGTAAAACATCGAATCTTGTCCTGATATTCAACTAAGTTGCTTCATCGATTCGTACTGAACTGTTTTGTTATACAGGCCCTTCAGTTTCACAACATCTTTGTGAACAAGGCCATATATAAATACAAGCAAGCGGTCCACAAAAACAGAGAGCTTGAGGAAAAACTTGGAAAGGCTGAGTTTGAAAGGGACAACAAAAAGAGAGTGTTGGATGAAGCGATTGGTGCACTGACTAGGTCGAACGAGAAAGTCTTCAACTTGCATAGCAAGCTTCATCTAGAATAGGAGAAGGTTTCCAACATGACAGAAGTAGTGAAGGTCAAGGACAAAGATATCGAAGACATAAAGGAACGGCTACTTGATGTTCATGGCACTTCCTTTCTCAAAGCAAGGCTTGAGGCTTTAAAGGAATTCAAATCAGGTAAACTTAGCACCTCAACTATTGATGAAGAAATTAAAGAGTTGGAGGAGTTACTATCCCCTAACGAATCTAACATTGAGGTCATTGGTAACGCCCAAAAATGATGTTTATTCTTTATAAACGGCGGACGTTTGTAGTATAGAAAAGTTGTCGTATCCACAGGGAGGTGAAAATTTGTAACTCGAGAGATTGTTAAAAATAAACGGTCAAAGAGGCAAGCAATTTTTGAAAGCAAAGAAATATTTTTGTGATTTTTCTTTTTACTTATAATTTAAGGCATAAAATTAAAATGGTGAAGCTTTGAGAATCCCTTATATGTTTTGCAACTGATATGGAATTTTAATTCTAATTAATAATTATCTATTATATCTTTTCTCATTAATTGCAAGCACTTTTTACTAATTATATAGGTCGACCGAGAGCGACAATATAGCAAGCCATAATGCAGTAAGGGTTTTCCTATAAAAACTAGCAAAATAATCATCTCTCACTAATGATTTGGTGCACTAATTATGAAAAATTATAACCCCTGTCACTCAATTATAATTAACATAATTTTAAGATAGAAAAGATAATAACAAATCAAAATTTATATATTTTTATGGAATAAATTATTTCATTAATTTCGGCAGCACCTCGACTTATTAATTGGTTTAAGAATACACTATGTCATCTTCTGTCTACAATAAATCAAGAATAACCAAGCATTTACTGTGTCAGTCTATGTCTATAATGTAGTAGAAACTCAACTTAATAAACGATCATGACTTTAGTATTATTAATATTAATTATGCAACACAATTAAATTACATAAAGAAAGCATGACTGAATTTATGTAAAAATTGGTAGCATAACAACAGTAATAATAATTATTAAAAACATAAAGATATAATTTATTCCATAAAAATATAAGCATTACCACACAAATATAGAGTTAAAACCCATACTATAGTACTACGCATACAAGATCATCTCTCTACCCACCAGACTCTCTACACTAATTTAAGCATTATTTTATTTTATATATATATATATATATATTTTTACCTAAGAGATAAAAAATGGGAAAAGGAAAAAAATAGGAGAAGGGGAAAGGGAGGCCCGAAGGCCTTGAGGTGTGTTTCAACTGAGGCATATGCCTCAGTATTTATAGGCATTGAGAGTTACGATTGAGGGATGCTTTCAATTATTGACACGCGTTGAAAAACTGGATCCAAATTTCCTCTCTTTTTCTTTGTGCTGGGCGTTCATCAATGTGTGAGAATCTCACTGAGATTATGTGCTTTGCGGCATGAGAAGGCACCAAACCGGGCTGATCTGGACCATTAATTTTGTGATCCAATGGCTCCAAACACGCGTGAGAATAGGCCCAGGTGGGACCAGTGAGACAGCAATTTTGGGCCGTCGATTGGTCTTGGTCATCGCATCCAACAACTGGAAGAACAGCTGCACGTGGACTCACCCACACGTGAGCAGACACGGCCTGCGACTCCCCTCTGACGCGTCTGCAGCTTGTCGACGGGTGAATCACACGCACCAATCGTTCTTTGACACATGGAGTGTACCCTGAGATTCCGCTGATGCACCGGATGACGCGTTGACACGTGTCTCTTCCTCGGACGGGCTGAGATTGATTTGGCAGTGAATCGGACGGCTCTCATGATGCCACGTGTCCCATTTAATTTAAATTTGAATTCTCTTTATCTTTTTCATGCATTTGATGTCCGATTTTATCCATTTTGGTGTCGTTTTGCTCCATTTTTCCTTCATATTTCAAATCTAAAAATCACAAAAACACTAAAATTAATTATTTTACAAACATAATATTTACAAAAATATAAAAAAAAATTATTTTACAATAAAACACACAAAAATAAATAAAAACTCCAAAAATTTCTAGTCTCTTACGGTTTGGCACAGATATAATTTTTATGACTTGGAAATATTTTTAGAAATTACTAAAAATATAATAAGACATATTTACAAACTTAAAACACACTATCAATCACTCTAAAACTCAAAATAAAATAACCGTATTACTTTTACGGTTTTGACTATTTACAGACTAGACACTTATTTAACACATCGAAATGACTCTAAAAATTACTAAAAATTCTATTAAACATAAAAACACACTAAAAATACATTTTTAAACACATTTACACACTAAGACATGAAAACATTGTTTAATACAAAATTGCTATTAATTAAAGGATTTAATGAGAAATAAAAGCATAAGTAAATGATTTAAGCCTTAGAAAATGTGCACTTTTACAGTCTCATCAGCCGTCGACGCTGGCAAGGCAAGTCGCAAAGAGGTCAAGATTGAGGCTGCTACCCCCGACTCCAAAACCGGTGCGTTGACTTTAGGTGAACAAGTTGTCGAGCCCCCACCCGTCTAGGCCATTGAAATGGAAGGCAATCAAACGGTGGAGGAAGGAACAACTTAGAATGTCAATTTGTTTTCATTCGTTTTGTACGATTTGAACAATATGTTGAACTGTTATTCAAGAAATTTGTATCAAACAACTTATATTTTACTTCAAATTCAAATAGAACTGCTCAATATTATTAATATTGATAGAATTTTGAAATTTAATTCTTCGAAAATGCTCGAGATTTTGAATCCGTCGAGTGGTAATACCTATGGGATCAAACAATAACTTTCAAAACTATTCATGTTAGAACTTAAAGTAACTTGGCTCTAAATTTAAACTAGAGATGGTTTGGTAGGCGGAGGCCTTTACAGTGAAAGCCCAATAATGGTTGGAGCCATAAACTGGATGATAAATAATTGAGCCATGATGATGGCATTGTGAGATCAAACTCGAAACGAGTTAGTTAGTTCCTAAGCTGGGGTTAGGCCATTGGAGGTCAAACTCCAGGCAGGTTGTTCGAGTCCAGAGTTTGGGCAAGCGATGTTGATATTAGAGATTGAACTCTAGGTGAGTTGATCGAGCCAATTATTGGTTTAACCCATGAAAAATGGCAGAGCGAATCAAACTTCAGGCAAGTTGATCGAGCCCAGTGTTGGGGGCAAAGCCATGAAGACGGTCTAGTGAGATCAAGCTTTAGGCGAGTTGATTAAGTCAGTAGTTGAAAAGGAGCTATGATGATGCCAGTCAAAGATTGAACTCAAAGCGAGTTGATCAAGTCCAATGTTAGGACTGAGGCATGAAAATGGCGATGTGAGATCAAACTCTAGGGGAGTTGATCGAGTCCAATGTTAGGACTAAGCCATGAAAATGGCGATAAAAGTTGAATTCAAGATGGGTTGACCGTGCCCAAGGTTGTGATTGAGCCATGACGATGGCAATTAATGATTGAATTAATCGAGTCTGAAATTAGAACTGAGCCATGTCGATGGCGTTGTTAGTGCGAATTCGAATCGAATTGATTGAGTCAATAGTGGTACTGAGCTATGAATATGGCTGTCGAAGTCAAGCAAAGTTGATCCAAGAACTCCTTGATGGTAATCATAGGAAAATAATATTTAATTTAATAAAGCGGCTACACTCATTTATAATTCATGAGCTGCCTACATACTCATGTGTATGGATCAAGCCGAATGTAGTTTAATTACATAAAATCGAATAAAAACTTGGTCAAATTTGAAAGATACTAGATTTTGTCAGATATAATACTTCCTCAAGTGGTACGCGTTCTAGCTTTTGGTTATGATTGAGCTGTCAAGTTTTTCCAACTTGTAGACGCCATCTTAATCAATAGCCCAAATTCGATAGGGACCTTCTTAGTTGGCTACCAGTTTACCAGCATAGGCTCCCTTTATATTCTGAAAAACTTTTCTTAGTACAAGTTCACCCTTGTTGAACTTCCAGACTTTCACCTTCTGGTTATAGTACCTGGTGGCTGCTTGTTGTAACGTCCGAGGTGATAGAATGCGTTATCCCTTTTTTCGTCTATCAAATCCAAAGCGTACTACATCATTTTGTCATTCTTTGCTTCATTTAGGAACAAGTAATTGACCCAAAGATTTCAACTGACTACTTCTGTAAGAATGATAGCCTTTGTTCCATAAATGAGAGAAAAGGGGGATTCACTTGTCTCCCTTCTCAAAGTTGTTTGATAAGCCCAAAGCACCATAGGAAGTTCTTCAACCCAACGCCCTTTCATGGCCTCCAATTTCTTCTCCAGGTTCTTCACGATCATTTTGTCTCTTCTGCTTGCCCATTTCCCTATGGGTACTTTGGTGTGGAGAAGCTTAGAACAATATCCCAATAGTAGCAGAACTTCTTGAAGGATGTAGAAATGTATTGGGAGCCATAATCAATGACGATCTCCCTTGGCACACCAAACCGACATATAATATTTCTCCAAATGAATCTTTCGACATTTTGCTCTTTAACGTCGCAAAAGCTTCGGCTTTGACCCATTTGGAAAAATAATCAGTAAGGATGAGTAGATACTTAACTTGTCCAGGAGCAGGAGGGAACGGTCCAACGACATCCATCGAATACTTCATGAAGGGTATGGCGAGCTGACCAAAGAGAGTTCTTCAACAGGTTAGTGGATGGTGGGCACATGTCTCTAGCAGCTATCACATTTTCTAGCAAAACTTTCACAGTCGCTCTGCATGGTCAGCTAGTAAAAACCTTACCTCTTGACTTTATTACACAACGATCTCCCTCCTGAGTAATTGCCGCACGAGCCTTCATTTACTTCCCTGATGACTTGCTCGATTTCATCTTCCCCAAGGCAATGGAGATAAGGACATGTGAAGGAGCACCTGTAGAGTTTTTAATCGATCAAGCAATACCTTGCAGCTTGAATCTTGATCTTTCTTGTGATTTGCTTATCTTCAAGTAACCACCCATCAGGAATGTACATCTCTATAGGAGTCCTCCAATCATCCCTTGGATCCACAAAATTCGTCTCTTTGATGACTTCGATCCTTGGCTGGTCGAAACGCTCCAAGGGAACGACTCTCTATTCACTGACTTCGATCCAGGATCCCAAATTGATGAGTGCGTCACTCTAGAGTTTAGTTCTCGGGGAACATACTTCAGTTCAAAATGATCAAACTGAGCCTTGAGCTTATTTACCAACTTCAAGTAAGTGAGCATTTTTCATCTCGTGCTTCAACTTCAAGTAAGTGAGCGTTTTTTCATCTCATGCTTCATAGTCGCCAATTATCTAATTAACGATTATAGTAGAGTTGCTGTCCACAACAAGCGCAGTAGCTCTGAGCGTTGCAGCTAACCTCAATCTGACGATCATTGCTTCATATTCAGCTTCATTTTTAGTGGCTTTGAACCCCAATCAAAAGCTCTACTCGAACTCCTTGCCAGTTGATGATTTCAACAGCATTCCTACGCTACATCCCCTTTCATTACTGGCTCTGTCAACTTACATGATCCATTTCTTCGGTCCAGCTTCTGGCTTGTATGTCAACTCAGCAACAAAATCTACAAGTACCTACGCCTTCAACGCTATCCATGGTTTGTACTCGATATCGAACTCTGTTAACTCAATGGTCCACTTTGTCAATCTTCCAGAGACGTCAGGTTTGTGTAAAATAGCTCGCATCCGGTAAGAAGATAATACCACGATGGTGTGACCTTGGAAGTACAACCGGAGCTTTCAAGCACGACATAACAAGTACAAGGGATAGTTTCTCCATAATGGAATACCTCGTTTCTAAATCAATCATTGTATGACTAACAAAGAAACTAAGCTTCTATATAGCATCCACTTCTCTGACCAAAGCTGAACTTACCACGGTCTCTAAAACCGCCAAGTAGAGAGAAAGTGGCTCTCCGTCTTTGGGCTTTGAGAGAATCGATAATGTGGTTAGATACTTCTTCAATTCAAGGAACGCTTATTTGCATCGTTCGTTCCACTCGAACTTTGTATTTTTCTTCAACAATTAGAAAAATGGGAGGCATTTATCCGAAGACCAAGCTATGAACCGACTCAGTGCAACGACTTGTCCCGTGAGCTTCTGGATCTCACGCTTGCTTCTTGGAGATGGCATTAATTAGAAGGCCTTGATCTGGTCTATGTTCGCTATAATTCCTCGCTTCGTTATGAGGTAACCTAGGAACATTCCATTCGCAACTCCAAATGTACCTTTCTCTAGATCCAGCTTCATATTATACTTTCGTAGAACATCGAAGCATTCTTGCAAATGTTGAACGTGAAGGTAAGCCTGCAAATTTGTCACCAGCATATTGTCAATATAAACCTTTATGTTTTCACCATTTGCTGTTCAAACATCATGTTGACCAGCCTTTGGTAAATGGCTCCTGTGTTCTTCAACCCGAAAGGCATAACCTTGAAACAGAAAATCCCCTACTCAGTGATGAAAGCAATCTTCTCTTGTCTTCTGGATGCAGGAGGATTTGATTGTAACCAAAGAAAGCATCGAGAAAGCTCAGGACTTCGTGGCCGGTAGTTGCATCCACGAAGCAATCGATGTGTGGTAGTAGATAGCTGTCTTTAGGGCAAACTTTGTTTAAATCCATGAAATCAATGCACATTTGCCACTTCTAATTCTTTTTTTTTTTTATGATCACCACGTTCGTTAGCCAATCTAGATACTGCACAGGATGGATGAACTTAGCTTCAAGTAGCCTCATAACTTCATCTTTCACAATGATGTTTCGCTCGATTCCCAGCTTTCTTCTTTTTTGTCTCATAGGCCAATAGTTGGGATCAACATTGAGTCAATGTAAGATGATGCTTGGGTCAATTCCAAGCATATATACATGAGACCATCCGAACAATCATTGTTAGCCTTTAAAAATTCAGTTACAACTGATTTTACCTCAACATCGAGTTGTGAACCAATCTTCACTATTCGTTGTTTGTCTTTTGGATCAATTTGAACTCATTCAGTTGTTCCAACACCGATTCAAAACAGTCTTGATTACTCGATCCGCTTGATGATTGTACCTGTAATTGCTATAAAGCTTTCTTCTGCTTCATAGCCGTGGCATAGCAGCTTCTTACTGCTTTTGACTTCCCTGTATTTCTCTGACTCCTTGCCTCGTCAGAAACTTGACCCGCTGGTGGTAGGTTCACAAGACTGCCTTCATTGCATGTATCCAAGGTCGCCCAAGGATCATGTTATACCCCGAAGGACAATCCATAATGAGGAAACTTGTCATCTTATTCTCACCTGCTATATAGACAGGGAGCTTGATCTTCCCAACAGCTGTGCTTGCTTCACCGTTAAAGCCAACTAAGGCGATAGTATATTTTTTGATCTCATCTTCGCTGATTTCCATCTCTTTCAATGTTGAGAAGAACAAGATGTTTGTAGAACTTCCATTGTCAACGAGTATTCTTTTGATCTTGCAATTTACAATATTAAGTTTTATCACCAAGGCATCATCATGTGGGCAATTGAGCCTAAATGCCTCATCACTGTAGAATGAAATCGTGTGCTCGTCGTATTCGTCAATGTTGTTATTGGTAGACGCTTGACATGTTTTCCTCTAGTGAGCTTTCATTTGGTTAGCAGATTCACTGCTAAAACATAGAGCCCTCACAAATGGCTTTAATCACCTTCCTCACTGGTGGTGGTGATGGTGTCTTTCCTTGTGTTTGTTGGTCTCTCTGCCTTCCTTGCTCTCGATCAAGCCTGTAGACCTTTCTTCCACACTCAGACAGGTATTCTCTCAAATGTCCCTTCTTGAGTAGTTCTACAATTTCTGATCGCAAAGCCTTGCAATCGATTGTTAAATGCCCCGTGTCTCGATGGAACTCGTAGTACTTCATCTAGTCACGAGAATGACTCGGGGCCATCTTATTCAGCCACCTAACGTAATCTTTGCCTTCCAGTTGAGCAACCAGTTTTGATGGGGATATGCTCAGAGCATATTTTGACGGCGACAATGGCCTGCTTGTTGGTCGTGGCTTATCTTATTTCCTTCTGCATTCCCTATTTGGCGGTGTTCTCGTTCATCCTCTTTGATTCGAACGCTATCTTTGTTGCTTCTGGCTCCACTTGTGCCGATCTCTACTTCTTGCAATCTCCCTTTCACAGCTTTCATTTTCTTCCTCGAGATTGATCCATCCTTTTGCCATGTTCAAGGCTTCTTGGATGGTCTGTGGGTAGTCAGAGCAAATGCTGCTTTTAAAGGACAACTTATGCAAAAGTCCTTTCTTGAGTGCTCCTCGAGCTACCCCATCTTCTAAGTCTGAAATCTCTGAGAGCGCCTTGCTAAATCTCTTAATGTAAGCCCGCAACAACTCACCTAGGCTTTGCACAACCAACCACAAGTCTTTGGTCATCTTGCCGATTTTAATGTGCATAGAGTAGGCTTTGATGAACAAATTTGCCAAGTCTTCAAAGCTGTCAATTGACCCGCTGGGTAGGTTATTGGACCATCGAAGTGTCGGGCCTTTGAGAGATTATGCGAACAGCTTACACATCATCTTATCTAGAATTGAGTCTGGTATACTTGTTGTACTTACCATGTTTTTGTATTGCAATAGGTGATCTTTTAGATTGGATGTTCCATCGAAGAGAGTGAAAACAAGATTACCATATTTTGGAGGGATGACTGAAGTAATCCTCCTTATGAATGGGATATCTTGAATGTTTTTTGAGATGTTATCATGTGCTGGGGTCTTGCTTATTGCCTTTGAGACTTTCTGATCGATCTTCTCATCCACAAGTTTCGTGTTTTGTTTGAGCATCTCCCTCATCATCTACTAAATCGACTTGGGAGTTAGTAGGGTCGTCGTCGGAGTCTCTTCAAGATGAATTGTTGGTTCGATAGTTTTAGGTCCCTCATTTACTTCATTGTCTTCTCTGTGCGATCCTATATGAACATTCGTCATCGTCGTAATGGTTACGATAGTGGGCATTATTGGGTTTGTTGTGGCTGTCGAGGTCGTTTGTGATTGTTATTATTGTTGCTAGAGTTAAGGGCGTATATAATGGTTGCATCCTCCCAATGGGGCTATAGGAGGATTGCTATCTACCTAGTTGCAGCGTCTGAAATTGCCACTGTGCAGCTGTTGTTATTGGGAATGTCGAGTACCCATAGTATAGGTAATAATATGACAGTGAGGCTATTAGTGAGTTCTGGTAACTGATCTGACTCCTCAGAGATGAGTTCTCGCTGTTAAGTTGCCCTAATCTCCTATCGCGCTCCTAAGAACACGCAACTTGCTTCTGGAGCATTTTCTTTGGTGCCTCCACTTCAGCCGTGAGGGCTTCCATTTGCTAATTCTTTTGATGAGTTGTTTCGGTCCCTTCACTTGGAATTTTTGGTGTGTGTTGGTTGTCTGAGTTGTTAGGCATTTACGGTTGAGCTAGAAGATCCTAGCGTTGGTAATCTGAAGGCCCCACGGTGGGTGTCAAACTGCTGACGTTGGATCAACAATCAAATATAAAATGTGTCTATTCAAGTTAATATGTTTTGTTTAATGAATTTAGGCCCTCAAATCATCATTATTGCATCTGTTAGCTTCAACGCAAACCTGTTAGACTGAATTATAGAAGATAACTAATGGATTGGAACCAAACAAGATGTAGTAAAGTTGGAAAAATAAAAGGTACCACAAGCAGGATTTATAGTGGTTCACTCTATTAAAAGAGCAATGTCTACTGTTTTTCACTATCGTAAGGATTCTAAGTACAGTTTACAAAGTGTGAATAATGAGAAGTAAATTTGGCAGAGTTTTTGTACATTCCATATCTTCTTTTAACAACTAAAGACATCATTTTTTTTATATAGAGAATAGGATGAGTCGTGGTCTCCAACTGTTTAGTGGAGTAGAGTGATGCGCTGAAGGTAACCATAATAGTGGGACACGTGTCAATCTATGATAGGCTGCAAAGATCATGCTTTCCCCACATTTTAGTTCATGGTCGGGCAAGCTAATAACCGTCATTTTGTGCTGATTGATCCCATCGAATGAACACTTGGCAAATGAACCTTGCACAAGACTTCAATACCACGTTATTTGAATACACAGATCGATCAGATCGATCCAATTGAACCCAAACTAATGTTTATGTAGGTTATTTTATGATGAATAGAGTAGTTGCCCTGTTATGTTCAACTCGATTTAATCACACAATGGGCCACCATCTTAGGTCTTTAGACAATTTGGGGCTAACCAAATTGTACCTCAACAGTCACTAATTTTTTTGCGATGATGTGTTCAAGGTAAATAAATTTTAACTACTTGCGATGACTTATCATCGCAAACACAAAATTATTAGCGACAACAAATATCGTTGCTAATAGTGTCATCGCTAAAGACCATTTTGTAGTAGTGAGTATCGATTAAGGTTTTATATTGTTGATTAATTGTTATTTAATTGGTTATTTTAGCGAATTTTTTAGTTTGATTGAAATTTGATGTTGAAAATTGTTTAATAAATCTGATGTTGAAATTTTATAATTAGCTTTATAAGCCATAGTTGGTTGATCTGATCTTTGATTTTACAGAAATTTGTTCTTAGGTGTTTTGTCTTTCTTTTGTTATATGGAACGGCTTTTGTTTCTTCTTACTTTTCTAGCTTTTGGCTTGTTAATGAAGCAATTCTTTGTTTCTTTCTTTTTCATTTTTATTTGGTTTATTTAGTGGTATTAGGCTCTACAATTTGTGTTGAATTAATTCCTCAGAGTTTATTAAGGTGTGATGCGATTTTAGATTCTGAAAATTGGATTTATTTTGTTGTGATTTTTGAGCAATTATAGTAGAGAATATAGTGCTTAGTTTAATTTTGGTTGACATCTTTTTCTTTTTTTAAAATTCAAATCTCTAAAAAAGGTGGAAGAAAATAAGACGGAAAGAGAAAAACTGGAAAAAGGATGAATCATGTAATGTTTGGTGAAAAAGAGAAAGAAATAGATGTTGCTGAATTAGAAAGATTTTCAATGTTTGGAAATCATGTAGTGATTTTTTGTAATCTGGATTTTTAATGTTTTTGTTGTAATATTTTTTTTTTAATTTTTGTGAATTTTTTGTGTATTATAATATAACCTAATAAATTCCAGGATGGAATCTTATGGATTCTGTGACGAAACCTGGTAGGTTCCACGCCAACGAATGGAGACATTGGATCTTTCTTTGTTTCAATAAAAATATGTTGAAATCTAATAGGTTTCAAATGTTCTACTTTAGAACCTACCAAATTCCAATCTGACACACCGCGCCGGTGACCAGAGGTGGTTGGTGCTTCTTTGTTCCAAAGAAAATATGTTAGAATCAGGTGGGTTATACTTTGGAATCTGGTAGGTTCCAATCTGGCACCCTACATCGACGACTAAAGGGTAGTTGGTGCTTCTTTATTTCAAAGAAAATATGTTGAGATCTAGTAGGTTCTACTTTAGAACCTAGTAGGTTCTAATATGGCTCCCTGCATTGGCAATCGGAGGGGGTTAGTGCTAGAACCTGGTAGGTTCCAATCTAGCACCCCTCGTCAACGACCAGAGGCAAGTTCCTGCGAGTTCCACGACGAAACCTAGAAGGTTCCAATGGGTTTTGAGATAGAGCCTGGCAGGTTTTATTTCAGCATCCTGCATAAGTAAGTAGAAGGAAAGGTAACTTAGTCTTTAAATAAATCTCTAATTTCTAATAAATGGACAGTTTTAATAAGTAGTTTGTTAGACGGTATTTTTAATAATATGATGCATTTGGGGGGCATTGTTGTAAGCTGCCCATGAATTTTTAGTGCTCGAATAATTCTTGCATCACATGGTTGAATCTTTCATGTTGTATTAAGAGAGAGAAAAATAGTTCAACATTCCTCAAACCTTCTGTAACCTTTGGATTGACTAGGCAATTATCCACAAAAAGCAAAACTTTTCCGCCATTAATTCTCTTATCGAAGTAACAAACAAATTCTTAAAAAAAGTGATCCACCCATCAATGCTTTCTAGTTGAGTATTATTACAAGACATCGGTAGTTTTAAGCACCATTCGCTAATAGAAGAGGAGTCCTGCAGTGTGGAACCCACAAGTGGGGGCCCACAGTAGTGATTGTGCTTACCATTTTTTTTTTTGTTCACTCGATAATGACAATTAAGATTGTCACATTTTAAAACAACTTGACTTAGAATATTTACTAATTATTCAAAATAGTACTTGTCTAAACTATTGCTGTTGCAACAAACAACAATAGGAATTCTCTCCTTGTCCTTCTTTTGTCTTTCCAATTGCTTTGTAGCAAGCAAATGATCGCTTTCAAAATAATAGAAATCAAAACCTATTTTTATCTATATTGTAGATATCCTTCCAATAAAATTGGTCTAATTTAACCCGTATACTTAGTAAAGTAGTTTTGATATTCTCTATGACAACTGAACCACTTTCACCTGACTTCTGAGAGGACTTATTTCCAAGTGTTGTCTTGAATCTTTCTGGCCAACCGCATGAGAAGTTAAACTTTGAATCAGTGTTACCATACTTATTCGGTAAACAAATCTTTTACCTTTGTTATTTTGTCTATCTGTTGAGGGTATTTAATATTGTTGAGTTGCTAACAGAGACGTGAGACTTTTGTTGAACCTATTTGTAATTTTTTTTTTAATTTTTAGAGGGAGTGCTTATTTTTATACTTGTACAATGCTCTCCTCATCTTATTAGTCAATGTACATTTTTTTTTTTTACTTTTTTTAATTGAAAAATCATGGATGAGAAAGATATACATATTGTAATGATTTAGAGCCTAAAAGTAAACTAATGACAACTTAAAATGTCTTTTATCTTTTGAGGTATTAATTTTGAAAACTACATCGTTGTATGTATTTGCCACGTCTTAAAACAGTTTATCTTCTAAAGCATTAAATTTGAAAACTGGATTCGTTACATTTCTATGTACTTGTTAACCTTTACGTCATATTCATCACTTTTTTGCTGCTTCCATGTATCTACATATCATTTGTTTTTTTTTTTTTTTTTGTATGTATATGAAGCTCTTGAAATTTTTGTGTGTAGATGTAAACTATTGACCGCAATCCATCGTCATCATCATACATATAACTCATATAACTCATATAACTCATACATGAATCTTAGTGAAAAATAAGTAACCCATATATAAATCTTGAAGAAAAAATAGGTATACAAGTTTGAAAAATGTGCATACCAATTTTTGAAGTTCAGGACAAAATGACATCATTGCCAAAATACGAAGGAAAAATATAATGAAAGTAAAAATTAATCCTTAAACCTGACATGAGGGTTAGATATAATGAAATCAAAAACTGACTACATAGTTTTTTGCATCTCCACGCTTTAAATGATATATAAACAAACAGTAGTCAAACAATAAGCACACCCAAAAATCAAGAGTAATAATCTTTCTTATGTTATGGTTTCTACGTATCATTGCCAAGGCAGGGCTGATCTGATCAGAGCCGTGGGCCTTTTGTCTTATATATATATTGCTAACGGCTGTAAAGAGAACGAAAGAAGAAAAAAGAAAAAACTACATATACACACCTTGTGAAATTTAAATTTAAAAGCTTCCACCAACCTTGTCGTTTAACCGAGGCACAGTAAACCTCAAACCACAACAACCAAGAAATTAAAGATTTTAAGGAAAACGTTACGCAAAATGCATTTCTACCCACATATGTATAACTTGTAGCAAGCTACCCACTTGATGCTGCTTACGAGGTTGGGCGAGGGTGTGTAACCAAAATTTAAACCTTGATGATGATATATTGTTTTAGGGTTTGTATGCTTACGCTCTCGCTGTAGACACTCCAAACACTACTCTTTTGATAAAATGGTTTTTTTTTTTTTCCCTTATGTAGTTTTCCATGTAAATCTGTATGTTTTTGTTTTCCATTTCTCTGTTATCTATTCTTGTTAATTTTATAACAAGACTAACATGTTACATAAATACAAGTACCTACATATACATAACATTCACTAAACTAGGTTGGACGAGCGACCTTCAAAACATTGACTAAACTAAACTACCTTAAACAACACAACCAACTAAAAAAGAAGAAAAGAAAAAGCTTTCCTTCCACAAAAGATTCAAAACGGGTCAAAAACCAAGTGACTTTCACTCTTCAATCAAGCCCAAGTCCCTTCGAAAAGGGGTTTTGTTGAACCAATCTCTCCAAAAGTTCGAACCAAGTCGGAACAAGACTTCTCCTGATCACACTCTTCTGTCTTGAGATCAAGCCCCAACTCTTCTTCTATGTCATCCGAGGCTGCGATGAGCAAGAACTCGCAGCCTTCGTAGTTCAAGAAATCTGGTGGATCGGCAGCAGTGAGCCTCCGATGTCCGAACTGGCCTTGGAGATGGGCCGGGAATGCGGCCCTGCGCTTGTTCTGAAGACCCCGGAACTGAGAATTTCCAGCAGGCTGCTCCGGGTTCTTTATGTGGATCAGAAACGAGCCTTCTCGTTTGATGTTGAGACACTCCTGAGGCTCCTGCTTCTCCTTGTTCTCGGGCGGGAGTTCCAGCTTGTACACCAAATGTGTGTGCATTCTCTTTTTTGGATTGTGCCTCAGAATCCGGTACACGCCTTCGCCTAAGGCTCTCGCCGCAGGCTTGTGGCGGCGGCCTCTTGTTGCGGTATCATACTCCCCTATAGTTCATTTAAATGAATATTATTGGCTTAATAACAAGATATATATATACACACACACACACACGGGGTAAAATATTTCATTTTATCCATTGTTCGTGAGATAAGGAAGAATACATATACTTAATTAAATGACAAAAGAATTGATGGAAATTAAGCAAGAGCTAAGGGTTGAATATAAACGCAAATGTGAATCATCAATTTGTGCTCTTGATCCATCTTTGATAATTTGTTAAAATCACAAGAGTGTGTGTGTATATATATATATGTTTATTTAAATGAAGCATAATTCGGTGAGAAATCATGGATCTTACAGAGAATTAAATGTTAATAACTTTAGTGGGCTAAAATATATATACCTCCTTTAAGAGCATTCTTGATATCTTCTACGTCGGTGGTAACCAGTTCTACAAATCCCCAATAAGGGAGGCTTTTCTTGGCTGGCTCAGGAAGGCTTTTTTGCCCCATCACAGTGAACCTCAAAAGAGGTTGCTTCTCTATGTTCACTTCCTAATATTCATGAAATCATCAATATTAATAATTTTAATCGATTTCTCTGGTGAGAACTCAAAGGATATCTACAAAGCAAATGATTTTTACCGGTTTGGAAACCTACACCACCGGTAGGCCCCACCCAATAATTTCACTAAAATTACCTGGCCTCCATGACCACCTTCAGTAGTAGAAGAGGCAGTTTGAGGGTCCTTATCCTTCTTCTTTTTGGAACCTTCCTTGCCAGAAGAAGGGTCCTGCTTCTCTTCAACAGGCTTTTCACCAGACTCAGGCCTCAGAATTATATACAGCCTTTGCACATCCTCTGGACCATGAGCTTCTTCTCTCTCTACTTTTGGCCTGTAGAAGAAGAATATTTCTCCTCTCTCCTACAAGTTACAACCCCAACATTAGAAAATGAAAACCCAATCCTCATATCTCCTTTTCTTTTGCAGAATTAAACAAACAAATAATAATAATAATAATAATAGAGGAGAAAATGACCTGAATTTGGACCTCGGGTTCAGGTCTGGTCTTGACTTCTTCGCCTTGTCCCATTGATATTAATATTATGATCTTCTTCTTACTTTTGCGAACTGACACAGAATGTTTACGGTGTCTATTTCTATTAATAGAATTTTTTTTTTCGATGAATCAGCAACTGCAAGAAACCGCCATGGGACACGTTGCTGGTCGACATGACACAACGTGTGTTGTTGGGATTTTTGGGAAGGACACGTGTACTTCTTAAAAGTACTTGCAAACTTGGCAGATGAATCTAGCGGAATCCAGTATTCTAACCTTTCTTTTTTTTTTTTTTTTTTTTTGGGGAAAGATCTATGGCAGATAACGATAAAATTCTCCTAACGGCGGAGATTGCTTTTAGTCCATTAGATGTTAATTCAATACTAAAAAAAAAAAAAAATAAGCTTTTAATAAGTTAAATAAGTTCACATGCACAAAATTTATTTATTTTTTTATTTACACGAAGTTTATTAAAAATAACTAATCTTAACCAAATAAATCTCAACCATTATTTTCTTTTTAGTTTTGATCTCGGCCATTTATTTAAATCATATACAAACCCTAACCAAATATAAGTTTCAAGACCTTCTCCAATGGCTCCTGTCAACGACGGTGTCGGTGTCAGACTTCATTCTCGGAGCTAGGAGCTTAGATCGCCGTCATCCAGCTATGCCTTAATGCACGATATTCGGAGCTTTCTCTCCGTGCTAGGGAACCATGTGCTCTGGCGAAGCTCATTGAAATCTCACTGTTTTTATGCCCGCGAAGCTCACTGTTGCAACAAGACCCAAAACCTTGTTGCAGATGTGGAGCCAAATCAAGTCGACACCCTAGCACGAAGGAATAAAAAGGAGAAAAACAATCCTCGGAAGACAGAGAGCCAGCGCCGCGGCTCTAGCAGAAGAGTGCCGCGACGCTGGGGCGAGGGCACCTAGGCGCCAGGTGAAGAGCGCCTAGGCGCCGGGACAAGGGCGCCTAGGCGCCAAGTGGCGAGCGCCTAGGCGCCAGGCAAAAGAGGCCGAGGCGTCGTGTGGAGGGCGCCTAGGTGCCAGGAGCAAAGTGCCTAGGCGCTGCAGGAGGCGCCGCATGCTCGTTTCGAGCGCCGCGGCGCTGACGCGCTGTGATGCGCGATGTTTTTTGAGTTAGAGTCAGACTCAAAGGCCCTAAAAATAGGAAACTACTAGGGTTTCCTATAAGTTGCTATTTTTTCTTCTCCTTTGGCTATAAATAGACACAAGGTGGCTAGGGTTGGGTGTGTGTGAAAAGTGTGTGAGATTGCGAGTGGCATAATTTTGTGAGAGGCATAATTCTTGAGAGCTCCATCCTTGAGAGAGAAAAATTGCCACAGGGTGTTAGATAGAAGAGAGTTTTGGTAAGCACAATTGTGAGTCTGTGAGAAACTGCTTTTGTAATCTGTAATCTCTTTCATCATAGTGGTATCTGCAAGCAGCAGAAACAGGACGTAGTTTCAATTTTGGACGAACCTGTATAAAAATTTGGTGTCTCTTTTTCTTCTTTTCTCCTATTTATTTTCTGCAATTGTTCGTTCTTGCAATCCTTAGAATTAGGAGTCGTCTAATTCCCCAACAGCTGGTATCAGAGCGGAGGTTTTGATCAAGAACGATGACTGGAGAAGAAGGTATGGTAGCCGGCATCACCAAATTTGATGGTTCAGATTTTTCCTATTGGAGGATGCAAGTAGAAGACTATCTCTATAGCAGAAAACTGCACTTATTCTTGGGTAATAAGCCCGAAGGCATGAAGGATGAGGAGTGGAATCTCCTTGATAGACAGGTGCTCGGTGTGATCCATTTGACCTTGTCAAAGAACGTTGCCCACAACGTTGCGAAGGAGACTACCACAACAGGGATGACGAAGGCTCTGTCAGAGATGCATGAGAAGCCCTCAGCCAATAACAAGGTACATCTCATGAAGAAGCTTTTTAATTTAAAGATGCTTGAAGGTGCCTCGGTGGTAGAGCACCTGAACAATTTCAACACCATCCTGAACCAATTGGTCTCGGTAGAGATTAAATTCGATGATGAGATCAATGCTCTAATCCTCTTGGCCTTGTTACCGAATAGCTAGGAACCCATGAGGTTGGCCATTACAAATTCACTTGAGAATGCCAAATTAAAGTTTGTTGCTGTCAGAAACTCCATTCTGGCAGAAGAAGTTTGTAGGAAGGACTCAGGAGAAGCCTCTTTGTTGAACTCAGCCCTTAATGTTGATAATAGGGGCAGGAAACTTGATATGCAATCCAACAGGAATAATGGCAGGAGAGGCAAGTCGAGGAATGGGAGAAGCAAGTCAAGGAATAGTAGGGCTCTAGAGTGTTAGAATTGTGGTAAGACTGGCCACTTGAAGAAGAACTGCAGGGCTCCAAGGAAGAACGAAGACAAGACTAATGACGCAGCCAACGCTGCCACTGAAGAGCAACAGGATGCCTTAATCTTGTCAGTTGACAGTTCTTTTGATTCGTGGGTGATAGACTCAGGAGCATCATTCTACACCACTGCACACTGTCATGTCCTGAAAAATTATGTTGCTGGAAATCATCGTAAGGTTTATCTTGCTGATGGAGAACCTTTGGATATTATTGGCATTGGAGATGTCAATTTAAAAATGCCTAATGGGTATGTGTGGAAGATTCATAAGGTAAGACATGTTCCCAAACTAATCCGCAACTTGATTTCGGTGGGGCAACTGGATGATGAAGGACATAAAGTGACCTTCAATTTTGGAGGTTGGAAAGTCACTAAAGGAGCGATGGTTATTGCTCGGGGATGCAAGGCTGGAACTCTCTACATGAACTCTAGTTGCAAGATACCATAGCAGTTGCTGATTCTGCTACCAATACCAAGCTATGGCATTATGGGTTCGGTCACATGAGTGAGAAGGGTATGAAGGTGCTTCACTGCAAAGGAAAACTGCCGGGTTTGAAAACTGTTGATCACAGTCTGTGTGAAGCCTGCATCTTTAGTAAACAGAAGAGAGTGAGTTTCTCAAAGATGGGTAGAGAGCCTAAGTCTAGGAAATTGGAGCTAGTTCACACTGATGTGTGGGGGCCTGCGTCGGTGACTTCCCTTGGTGGCTTAAATTACTATGTGACGTTCATAGATGACTCAAGCAGGAAGGTATGGGTTTACTTTCTGAAAAACAAATCTGATGTCTACGATGCTTTCAAGAGATGGAAAGCCATGGTAGAGAACGAGACAGATTTGAAGGTGAAGTGCTTGCAGTTCGACAATGAGGGAGAGTATTTAGATGAAGATTTCAGGCGGTACTATGATGAGAATAGGATTAAGATGAGGAAGACCATTCCAAGGAAACCACAACAAAATGGGGTAGCTGAGAGGATGAACAGGACTTTAAACGAGCATGCTAGAAGCATGAGGTTGCATGCAGGGCTGCCAAAGATGTTTTGGGCTGAGGCAATTAACACAGCCGCTCATCTGATCAACAGAAGTCCATCCACACCACTGAAGTTCAAGCTACCAGAAGAAGTCTGGAGCCATAACCAGGTTGATCTCTCTTACTTGAGAGTGTTTGGTTGTGTTTTCTACGCACACATTGATTCTGCTGCTAGAAGTAAACTGGATGCCAAGTCAAAGAAGTGTTTTCTCATTGGTTATGGCGGACTTGAGTTTGGTTATCGTCTATGGGATGACCAAAGTCGGAAGATTATCAGGAGCAATGATGTGATCTTCAATGAAGGTGTTCTGTACAAGGACAGAGACAGCACTGACTCCAGGGGTTCAAGTTCTGAAGACAAGAAGCCTGAGGTGATTCCATTGAAGGATCTTCCTGAAATGGAAGTGGAGAATCCAGAAGTTGATGACCAAGAAGACACAGCTCCAGAAGGAAACCAGAGGACTTCTGCCACACCAGTCAGGAGGTCTAACAGGACCATAAGACCGCCGCAGAGATACTCCTCATCTCTGCATTACATCTTGTTGACCGACAGAGGTGAGCCAGAGAGCTATGATGAAGCCATGGAGGCTGGAGATTCGGTCAAGTGGGAGTTAGCCATGAGGGATAAGATGGACTCCTTAATGTCCAATCAGACATGGCAACTGGTAAAGTTACCACAGGGCAAAAAGGCCTTGCATACCGGATTAAAGACGAAAGTAATGGCAACAAACAGTATAAGGCAAGGTTGGTGGTAAAAGGCTTTTAGTAGAAAGAAGGCATCGACTTCAATGAGATTTTTTCTCCGGTGGTGAAGCTAACCACGATTAGGATGGTACTTGCGCTAGTGGCAAATGAGAACTTGTTCTTGGAATAGTTGGATGTGAAGACAGCTTTTCTCCATGATGATTTGGAGGAGGAGATCTACATAAAGCAGCTGTTGTGGATTTTCTAACGCAAGTGCACGTATCGTTAACAAGTAATAAAGTGAGAGTAAAGATCGTTCCCTCGAGGACTAATGTCACTAAGTACCAAATTACTTTAACTCTAATTCTATTTGAACAACTGAAATATGGGAAACAATGGAATGATGAACTGGTAAACATAAGACAAACTAAATGTATGAAAATTGAGAAATTGCAACTTTGACAGATGAGAATTCAATATATCAAGATTTCTAGGGTTTCTGACTCACCGGATTAATCATATCTACCTTTATCTAATTTAATCAATTGACATTTATTCCTATGCTGATAACGAATTTCTCTTAAGTAGTCATTAATCTTTCTCAAGTATTAATAATTTATCCCAGTTAGCAAATTTCCTACATCTCTGTGGAAACTCTAAACTTACCAAGATTCATTACGATCAAGAAATTCATAGTGTTACACAAGTCTCATAGATATCTCTATCCTATGATGATCTCATGGCATTCAATCATGGTCTAATTTAATTATCGCTTCTCAGCCTCAAATTAAATCACAAATCATGCAAAAGGTGCGCAAACTTTTACAAGCATTAAGACTAGATTAAACACTCAACATAGATACTGAATAAACATCGAATTGAATTAAATTAAATAAAAGTAAACATTCATAATCCGGCTACATCGTAGCCCTAGAACAGAAAAAGTTAGTTCATAATGAAATTAAAAATCATCCTAAACAATCTCTTAAACATGAGGAGTAGAAGGAAAGAACTGTATGTTTGGATGGGAAGATGATTCCGTCTCCGGGTTGCACCGATCTTCTTCTCCAAAGTAGTGTGTGTCTTCTCTCCTCTTTTCTGCAGTTTCTTTCTGTCAAAATTTCGTACTCCAACCTTCTATAATGTTCTATTTATATGCTAGGTTTAAAAGGGCAATTTTGGAACAAAATTATACTCTAATTGAACCCGGAATCGCAACGGCGCCTAGGCGCCATGATTGTAGCGCCTAGGCGCTTCACAGACGACTTGCCCTTTTTTTCGAAATCGCGCCTAGGCGCCAGGATTGTGGCGCCTAGGCGCCGCAGTGTTTATTCGCCTCTCGATGGAATAGCGCCTAGGCGCTCAAGTTATGGCGCCTAGGCGCTTTGCTCTCGGCCTCCTCTTTTCATAGAATGGCGCCTAGGCGCTCCAGTTGTGGCGCCTAGGCGCTTTGCTCACGGTTTTGGTATGTAACTTCGTTTGTCTTGAGCGCCTAGGCGCCCATAACTTGACGTCTAGGCTCCATTTCATCTCGAGTCTATTTTTACTCAATTTTCAGTCCGTTTTACCCTGTGTTTTGCCATTATGCCTTGTTCCCCTTCAAAACCTATAAAAGAACATAAAACATTATCAAATCCTTATAAATTTCTCAAAACTAACAAAAATATTAAGTGAAAACTATCTAATTAAGTAGCCTAAAACTAGCTTATCAAATACCCCCAAACTTAAGATTTTGCTAGTCCTCGAGCAAAAGACACAAAAGAAGAACAAAGAACAAAACAAAAAGAACACGACTGACACTAACACATGACGTAGTTCGAGCATCAATTTAATTTTTCATTATACTTGGCCTCAAAGATTGCATAAAGTTTATGACTCAAAGGAAACTCTAACCACTGTGATCATGTAAAAAAAATTTAATTTAAATCTCAAGTTTACCATACTCATAA
Source organism: Artocarpus heterophyllus (assembly GCA_025403435.1). NCBI lineage: Eukaryota > Viridiplantae > Streptophyta > Magnoliopsida > Rosales > Moraceae > Artocarpus > Artocarpus heterophyllus. Next base: position 17,064,818 of record CM046339.1, read on the forward strand.
TTCCTCGAGTGTGTGTGTGTGATGCCTCTAGCACTTTATGTACCTACACTCGGATTAGTTTATGTCAACAAGCTTATTTTGAAAGATCTCTAGATTAGTGAAATTTATGAAATCCATAGGCCTATTTTTCAAACCCACTCTCCACTAATGTAGACTATCGCAACATCAAAGATCATTAGGACTTTATTCGACTTGTAATGTGTGGCTAAGGTAAAAAGGTGTGATAAAGGATATTATAATGTAGCTCAAAATTCACCCATAAACACAATTTGTCTCAGGACCTTATGAGAACATCATTCATTTTTTTTTTTTCTTCCTTTCTTTCTAAGTACACCCCCAAACTTATGTTGCACTCCCTTTGTCATTCACATTTACTTGATGTATATATCAGCTTTTTTTTTTTTTTTTTTTTTCTTTCTTTCTTTCTCTTTCTCTTTTTTTTTTTTTTTTTTTAGCACAATGAATAAGCATAAATACACAATCCCCTGATAGCAATACCCAAAGCTGTAAACATGACTATATAATCTCTTGATGATAATATTCAAAACTTCACCCATAAATGAATGATAGTAAAACATATTTCCTTGATAAATTCTTCAAAACTCCACCCATCCTCCCGTCATACCAACTACCATCAAATAATTTCCTGGACAAACTAGTCATGCTTATGAGTGAGGGACTAAGTATGATAAAATTAATCAAAGGCTAGGCTAATTATGTGGGTAACAAAGAAAATAGATAATAAGGCTCAACGGGGTAACTAGTGATTAAATAATGTCAATGGTAGGCTTGAAAGGCTCAAACGGTCCAAAAATGGCCTAAATCATATCCTTAATGTTGTGTAGCCTAGGATTTCGCCTCGAGTGGTTATCAAATAGGTTCTAGCGTTCATTTGAGATCAAAAATATCACTTAATCAACATAAAAGTCCTCTAAGTATAGAATATTTAGGTGATCAAGGCGTGAGTGCTCAAAGTGCTCAAAGAATCACAGCATGGCAAAAAAAAATCACAAGAAAACAAGGATAGATCACAACAATTATTATCTCCTAAAAGTCATATTCAATTTCAACCATTGTCTTATCATTGGCCTCCTATGATGCAAGCTAAATAGTGCTCAAACGACACAACTTTCCTATCATAATTACTAAACAAAAAAAATGAAACCTAGCTTAAAACTTAAGTAAACAAAGATAAGATAACTGATTGACATAAACCAAACATAAAAAGTACACCACCCCCAAACTTAAGCATTACATTGTCCTCAATGTAAAAGAAAAAAAAAATAATAAATAAACATAAACTAAAAATGGAAAATAAAAAATAAAAATAAAAATAAAAAAAAATTAAACGAAAATAAAATAAAAGAAAAATAAAAATAAAAATAAAAAGAAAGAGAAAAAGAAAAGAACACTCCCTAAAATGAAAATTGTTGAAGTCTAGTCCTCCTCGTCCTCAGTTGCTTTCAGGATGAGCGCCTAGGCGTAATGGAAGTGACGCCTAGGCGCCTTCCTCTCGGGTCTTCACTGCAAAATCCCCATAACACCTGCAATCACCACAGAATAAACTGCATCATAATTAGCTTATCAAATACCAAAAACCTATAACTAATTAAAACACTAAATAAAACACTAAATTAACATGATAAAAACTAAAATAGATAAAGGTAAAGAGCTTGGGTTGCCTCCCAAGAAGCGCTTGTTTTATCGTCATCAGCCTGACTTTTTCTTCTTTATGGTGAGTTGAGAGTGATGATGGACTTGTTGCGATCAATCCCACCATCAAAATATGGCTTCAAACGTTGTCCATTAACCTTAAAGGTTCCTTTCTCTTCATGATTTAGTTCAACTGCACCATAGGGAAACACCTTGGTGACTACAAACGGGCCCGACCATTTAGATTTGAGCTTTCCAGGAAACAGTCGAAGCCTGGAATTATATAGTAGCACCTTCTGTCCAGGTACAAACTCCTTCCGCTGGATGTGCTTATCATGCCAAGCTTTGGTCCGCTCCTTGTAGATCTTTGCATTTTCATATGCTTCATTGCGGAACTCATTCATCTCATTGAGTTGCAAAAGGCGCTTCTCACCCGCTGCTTGCATGTCCATATTCAACTGTTTCATTGCCCAATATGCTCGATGCTCTAATTCCACCGGAAGATGGCAAGCTTTCCCATAGACCAACCTATAAGGAGACATTCCTATAGGTGTCTTAAATGCAGTCCGATAGGCCCATAAAGCATCATCTAACTTTTTCGACCAATCCTTGCGAGAGTTACGAACCGTTTTCTCCAGAATCTGCTTCACCTCTCTGTTAGATACCTCTGCTTGCCCATTAGTCTGAGGATGGTAAGCAAGTGCAATTCGGTGTTTGACTCCATATTTTGACAAGAGAGCCTCAAATTGCTTATTGCAAAAGTGTGTTCCCTCATCACTTATGATAGCTCGTGGAGTTCCGAACCTCGTAAAGATGTGTTTCTTGAGAAAATTAAGCACTACCTTGCCATCATTGGTTTGAGTTGCAGCCGCTTCAACCCACTTCGACACATAATCCACTGCAAGGAGGATATACTTGTTGTTGTAGGATGAGGGAAACGGTCCCATGAAATCGATACCCCACACATCAAAAAGCTCCACTTCTAGAATATTCTTCAAGGGCATCTCATTCCTTCTTGAAATGTTTCCCGATCGTTGGCATCTATCACAAGCTGTAACAAAAACATGAGCATCTTTGAACATTGTAGGCCAATAAAACCCAGATTGCAACACTTTAGCCGCCGTTCTGTTTCCTCCAAAATGTCCACCACACTCAAGGGTATGGCAATGTCTCAGGATCTCCTCTACCTCATCTTCTGGCACACATCTTCTTATTACTTGATCAGCACAGTGCCTGTAAAGAACTGGTTCTTCCCAATAGTAGTGCTTTACATCAGACAAGAACTTCTTCTTTTGTTGATGTGAGAGTTTTGGTGGCATGATCTTTCCTGCAAGAAAATTAACAAAGTCTGCATACCATGGGAGAGAGTTTGTAGATGTGATGACAAAGAGCTGCTCGTCTGGAAACTGATCACCAATGGGAGGCTGATGCAATTCTTGTTCTTCTGGTTGTTCAAGTCTTGAGAGATGGTCTGCCACTAGATTTTCTGTACCCTTCTTGTCTCTTATCTCCAAATCAAATTCTTGGAGTAAGAGAACCCACCGGATAAGTCTTGGCTTGGCATCCTTCTTGGCCATAAGGTATTTAATTGCAGAATGATCTGTGAAGACTATTACCTTATTGCCAATTAGGTATGATCTGAACTTGTCGAAAGCGAAGACGATGGCAAGTAATTCCTTCTCTGTTGTGGCATAGTTGAGTTGGGCATCAATGAGGGTCCTGCTAGCATAGTAAATAGCATGAAATACCTTATTCCTCCGCTGTCCTAGAACCGCTCCTACTGCATAATCACTTGCGTCACACATCAATTCAAACGGGAGCTCCCATTCCGGAGCTACAACAATGGGTGCAGACACAAGCTTCTCTTTTAGGGTGATAAAGGCCTTCTCACACTCTTCATTGAAGTCAAAAGGAGTACCTTGCACAAGTAGATTCGAAAGAGGCTTGGAGATCTTAGAAAAATCTTTGATGAATCTTCTATAGAAACCTGCATGGCCAAGAAAACTCCGGATCCCCTTTACTGAAGTTGGTGGTGGTAGTTTCTCAATTGTCTCTATCTTCGCTCGGTCAACCTCTATCCCCTTTGATGAAACGCGATGGCCCAAGACAATTCCTTCTTTTACCATGAAGTGGCACTTCTCCCAATTAAGCACAAGATTGGTTTGTTCACATCTCTCCAAAACCAATTCGAGATTAGTCAAGCAATGATCAAAGGAGTCACCAAAAACAGAGAAATCATCCATGAATACTTCTATAATCCGCTCCACCATGTCTGAAAAGATCGCCATCATACATCTTTGGAAGGTAGCTGGCGCATTGCAAAGGCCAAACGGCATCCGACGGAATGCAAATGTACCATAAGGACAGGTGAATGTGGTCTTCTCTTGGTCTTCTGGTGCAATAGCTATTTGGTTGTAGCCCGAGTAGCCATCTAGAAAACAGTAATACTCATGACCTGCAAGACGATCCAACATTTGATCAACAAAGGGTAATGGGAAGTGATCTTTCCGGGTAGCTTTGTTTAGTCTCCGGTAGTCTATGCAAATCCTCCATCCCGTGACGGTCCTTGTTGGAATTAGCTCATTATTTTCATTTTTCACTACCGTCATACCACCCTTCTTTGGCACTACTTGCACCGGGCTAACCCATGAGCTATCAGAGATCGGGTAAATTACTCCCGCATCTAACCACTTCAACACCTCCTTGCGAACCACTTCCTTCATGGTAGGATTTAGTCTCCGTTGTGCTTCCACTGATGGTTTGCTGTTTTCTTCCATTAAGATCCGGTGCATGCACATTGTTGGACTTATCCCCTTTATGTCTGCTAAAGACCACCCAATAGCTGATTTATATCTTCTAAGCACCCGTAACAACTTGTCTTCTTCTTCATGAGAAAGGCTAGAAGAAATAATTACCGGTAAAGATGATGACTCACCAAGAAATGCATATCGTAGATGATCCGGTAACGGTTTGAGCTCAAGAGCAGGTGGTTTCTCAACTGAAGGAATTGATCGAGAAGGGCCTTGTCCCAAAGGTTCAAAATACCTCCGATTGTTGGGACCAAAAGAATCCATCCAATGAATAATCTCCATGACGTCTTCATCTTCAAGAGTAGATGGAGTGGGATGAGTCAAGCTTGCTTCCAACGAGTCTTCTGGCTTGGTAAAGTGCTGAGAGACTAATGTATCCAATGCATCGATGCAAAAACAACTATCACTAGCTCCCGGATATTTTATAGCCTTTAAGACATTGAAAGTCACTTCTTCTTCCTGTACCCGAAGCCTTAATTCTCCCTTCTGAACATCTATAAGTGCCCGTCCGGTTGCCAAGAACGGTCTCCCTAATATGAGAGGGATCTCCTTGTCTTCTTCCATATCCAGTACCACAAAATCTGCAGGGAATATAAACTTGTCTACTTTGACGAGAACATCTTCAATAACTCCCCTTGGATGCTTAATAGACCTGTCAGCCAACTGCAAAGAAATAGTGGTAGGTCTAGCCTCACCTAATCCAAGCTTTCTGAAAATAGACAAAGGCATTAAATTAATGCTTGCACCAAGATCGCACAATGCCTTCTCAAATATAGAATTCCCAATGGCACATGGAATAGTGAAGCTTCCCGGATCTTTGAGCTTTTGAGGCAACTTTCTCTGGATGATAGCACTGCACTCTTCAGTAAGTGCAACAGTTTCATACTCCTCTAACTTCCTCTTGTTCGATAGGATGTCTTTCATGAACTTCACATAGCTTGGCATTTGTTCAAGTGCATCGGCGAAAGGAATGTTAATGTGGAGCTTCTTGAAAACATCAAGGAATTTAGCAAATTGTTTATCTAATTTGCTCTTCTTGAGGCGCTGAGGAAAAGGAATACTCACTTCTGGCTGCGGAGGAGGTAATGGTTGAGCTTTGGGCATGACTTCATCTTGTTCTTGATCATTCTTTTTGGACTTTTCAACTCTTGAAGGCATCTCCAGTTCTTTTCCGCTTCTCAAAGTGATTGCCTTGCATTGTTCTTTAGGATTCACTTCTGTGTTGCTAGGCAAATTACCTTGTTGTCGACCACCATACATGTTAGCTATTTGACCAATTTGAGCTTCCAGATTTCGGATTTGAGCAGCTTGATTCTGAAAATTGGTCCTAGTCTCAGTCATGAACTTGTCGGTGTTATTAGTCAACTGGAGCAAAGCGGCTTCTAAATCAGTCTTCTTCTCCTGTGGTTGAAATCCCTGTTGAGACTGCCCCATATTTTGATTATTTCTCCATGAAAAGTTTGGGTGATTGCGCCATCCTGGATTGTATGTGTTTGAGTATGGATTGTTCTGTTGTCTATTATAGTTCCCAACAAACTGTGCCTGCTCTGCTTGAGGTTGTTGAAATGGATTTCCCACTTGACATTCTTCATTAGGATGGTTGCCTTGACAAAAATCACATAAAAACTGAGGAGTCTGAATGGCATTGACTGCCAATTGGCTGTTCTGGAATTGCTTAGTAAGAGCTGCAACTTGAGCAGTCAACGTAGATAGAGCTTCAGCTTCATAAACCCCAGCTACTCTCCTTGTCATTGACCTATCACTTGGCCACTGAAAGTTATTGGTGGCCATATCCTCCAGCAACTCATATGCTTCATCCTCATTTTTCTTCATAAACGCTCCCCCTGCAGATGCATCAATAAGAGTTCTGGTGTTACCTGTCAACCCATTGTAAAAATTGTGGACTTGCATCCACTTAGGCAACCCATGATGGGGACACTTCCTTAATAGCTCTTTATATCTCTCCCAAGCATCATATAAAGTCTCGCCTTCATATTGAGTGAAATTGTTGATCTCAATCCTCATCTTTGCTGTTTTTGCAGGAGGAAAGAACTTGGCCAGGAACTTGCGAACCAAATCTTCCCAGGTGGTGATAGAATCTGCAGGTAAAGAGTTCAACCAATTTTTTGCTTTATCCCTCAAAGAGAAAGGGAACAACCGAAGGCGAATGGCATCATCAGAAACACCATTATACTTGACAGTATCACAAATCTCTAGAAAATTTGCAATGTGAGCATTAGGATCTTCAGTGGCTAATCCGGTGAATTGTATTCCTTGAATCATCTGCAAAGTCACCGGCTTCAGCTCAAAGTTATTAGCTCCAATAGCTGGCCTTCTTATGACCGGTTGGATACCCGTCGCAGTTGGTAATGCATAGTCCCTTAAGGCCATTGGTGGATGGGCCTCATTTCGAACTTCATTTAGATCAGCCATGGTGTCTTGCAACTGATTGAGAGCTTCTCTTCTCTCCTTCCTATTCCTCCGACAGGTGCGTTCTATCTCAAAATCAAGAGGAAATAAGTCACTGCTCCCAGACCTTCGCATACACCTAGATAGAATTCCTGCGACAAAGAACTGCAAATAACTATAATTAATAAAATTAAAAGACAAATCCAAAGCAAAACTAGAGTTATTTTATTCGATATTAATGAAAACAAAATAGTCCCCGGCAACGGCGCCAAAAACTTGTTGTGGATTTTCTAACGCAAGTGCACGTATCGTTAACAAGTAATAAAGTGAGAGTAAAGATCGTTCCCTCGAGGACTAATGTCACTAAGTACCAAATTACTTTAACTCTAATTCTATTTGAACAACTGAAATATGGGAAACAATGGAATGATGAACTGGTAAACATAAGACAAACTAAATGTATGAAAATTGAGAAATTGCAACTTTGACAGATGAGAATTCAATATATCAAGATTTCTAGGGTTTCTGACTCACCGGATTAATCATATCTACCTTTATCTAATTTAATCAATTGACATTTATTCCTATGCTGATAACGAATTTCTCTTAAGTAGTCATTAATCTTTCTCAAGTATTAATAATTTATCCCAGTTAGCAAATTTCCTACATCTCTGTGGAAACTCTAAACTTACCAAGATTCATTACGATCAAGAAATTCATAGTGTTACACAAGTCTCATAGATATCTCTATCCTATGATGATCTCATGGCATTCAATCATGGTCTAATTTAATTATCGCTTCTCAGCCTCAAATTAAATCACAAATCATGCAAAAGGTGCGCAAACTTTTACAAGCATTAAGACTAGATTAAACACTCAACATAGATACTGAATAAACATCGAATTGAATTAAATTAAATAAAAGTAAACATTCATAATCCGGCTACATCGTAGCCCTAGAACAGAAAAAGTTAGTTCATAATGAAATTAAAAATCATCCTAAACAATCTCTTAAACATGAGGAGTAGAAGGAAAGAACTGTATGTTTGGATGGGAAGATGATTCCGTCTCCGGGTTGCACCGATCTTCTTCTCCAAAGTAGTGTGTGTCTTCTCTCCTCTTTTCTGCAGTTTCTTTCTGTCAAAATTTCGTACTCCAACCTTCTATAATGTTCTATTTATATGCTAGGTTTAAAAGGGCAATTTTGGAACAAAATTATACTCTAATTGAACCCGGAATCGCAACGGCGCCTAGGCGCCATGATTGTAGCGCCTAGGCGCTTCACAGACGACTTGCCCTTTTTTTCGAAATCGCGCCTAGGCGCCAGGATTGTGGCGCCTAGGCGCCGCAGTGTTTATTCGCCTCTCGATGGAATAGCGCCTAGGCGCTCAAGTTATGGCGCCTAGGCGCTTTGCTCTCGGCCTCCTCTTTTCATAGAATGGCGCCTAGGCGCTCCAGTTGTGGCGCCTAGGCGCTTTGCTCACGGTTTTGGTATGTAACTTCGTTTGTCTTGAGCGCCTAGGCGCCCATAACTTGACGTCTAGGCTCCATTTCATCTCGAGTCTATTTTTACTCAATTTTCAGTCCGTTTTACCCTGTGTTTTGCCATTATGCCTTGTTCCCCTTCAAAACCTATAAAAGAACATAAAACATTATCAAATCCTTATAAATTTCTCAAAACTAACAAAAATATTAAGTGAAAACTATCTAATTAAGTAGCCTAAAACTAGCTTATCAGCAGCCATAAGGATTCGAAGTACCTGGTAAGGAGAACTTGGTGTGCAAACTTCAGAAGAGCTTGTATGGCCTCAAACAAGCTCTCAGGTAGTGGTACAAGAAGTTTGACGGGTTCATGTGCAGCAACGGTTTCTTGAGATGTCAGGGAGATCATTGTTGTTATGTGAAGAATTTTGGTGATTCTTACATCATACTGTTGCTATATGTCGATGACATGCTGATAGCAGGAGGTTGCAAACAGGAGATCGACAAGCTGAAGAAGGAGCTGTCTAAGGAGTTTGCAATGAAGGATTTGGGTGCTGCAAAATAAATCCTTGGGATGAGAATAACGAGGAACCATAACAGTCTGAAACTGTCACAAGAAGAATATGTTGAAAAAGTGCTGAGCAGATTCAACATGGGTAATGCGAAGCCTGTGAATACTCCTTTGGCCAGTCACTTCAAGTTATCAAAGGAGCAATCACCGACCACGGAGCAGGAATGAGACCACATGGCCAAGGTGCCTTATGCTTCCGCTATAGGCAGTCTCATGTATGCCATGGTTTGTACCAGACCGGACATTGCACATGCAGTGGGAGTTGTGAGTAGGTACATGAGCAATCCAGGAAAGCAGCATTGGGAGGCAGTGAAGTGGATTCTCAGATATCTAAGAGGTATTACAGGTTTAGCATTGTGTTTCAAGAAGTCAGACTTGGGACTACAGGGCTATGTTGATGCTAATATGGCTGGAGACATTGATGGCAGAAAGAGTACCACCGGTTATGTCTACACTTTGGGTGGCACTACAATTAGTTGGGTCTCAAAGCTGCAGAAGATAGTTACACTCTCTACTACAGAAGTAGAGTATGTGGCAATGATAGAAGCGAGCAAGGAGATGATTTGGTTGCGGTCGTTTCTAGAAGAACTAGGTCACAAGCAGGAAAGGAGTGCATTATATAGTGACAGTCAGAGCGCCATTTATTTGGCAAAAAATCCCACATTTCATGCTAGGACTAAGCATATACAGTTGCGGTATCACTTCATCAGGTCGGCTTTGGAAGATGGAGTGTTGAAACTTAAGAAGATTCTTGGGAGTCAGAATCTGACAGATATGCTCACCAAGACGGTTCCGATTGAGAAACTGAAGTTGTGCGCAACTTCAGTTGAACTTCTCCATGAAGCGTGAGAAGTCGTTGCCGCTGCAGTGGGAGACATGGTGATTGATTAGTCTCCAAGTGGGAGATTGTTGCAGATGTGGAGCTAAATCAAGTCGACACCCCAGCACGAAGGAAGAAAAAGGAGAAAAACAGTCCTCGGAAGGCAGAGAGCCAGCACCGCGGCTCTGGCAGAAGAGCGTCGCGGTGCTTGGGTGAGGGTGCCTAGGCGCCAGGTGAAAAGAGCCTAGGTGCTGGGACAAGGGTGCCTAGGCGCCAAGTGGCGAGCGCCTAGGCGCCAGGCAAAAGAGGCCGAGGCGTCGTGTGGAGGGTGCCTAGGCGCCAGGAGCAAAGCGCCTAGGCGCCAGGAGCAAAGCGCCTAGGCTCTGCAGGGGGCGCCGCAGCGCTAGTTTCGAGCTCCGTGGCACTGACGCGCTGTGATGCGCCATGTTTTTTGAGTCAAAGTCAAACTCAAATGCCCTAAAAACGGGAAACTACTAGGGTTTCCCATAAGTTGCTATTTTTTCTCCTCCTTTGGCTATAAATAGACACAAAGTGGCTAGGGTTGGGTGTGTTTGAAAAGTGTGTGAGATTGTGAGTGGCATAATTTTGTGAGAGGCATAATTCTTGAGAGCTCCATCCTTGAGAGAGAAAAATTCTCACAGGGTGTTAGATAGAAGAGAGTTTTGGTAAGCACAATTGTGAGTGTGTGAGAAACTGCTCTTATAATCTGTAATCTCCTTCATCATAGTGGAATCTACAAGCGGCAGAAACAGAACGTAGTTTCAATTTTGGATGAACTTGTATAAAAATTTGGTGTCTCTTTTTCTTCTTTTCTCCTATTTATTTTCTGCAATTATTCGTTCTTGCGATCCTTAGAATTAGGAGTCGCCTAATTCCCCAACAAACCTCTATGAAGCTCATCAACCACCGACGATGGTCTCTGAGAAACCCATCGCTGAGCAGCCATGGATCTAGCCACCAACAACCGTGAAGTCCAATGCCACCCGCCGAAAATCTCGTCCCCAAACCCGACAAACGTTGTTGAAGCCAGCTTGCATGAATCTCGTTGCTAGCCCCCACGAACGCTATCGAAGACCCAGCCAATACTGTCGAGGCCCAGTGAACCCCATCGCCAGGCACCCACGAACCCCGTTGTCGAGCCCTCTTGAACTTTGTTTTGAGCCTTGAACACCCATGAAGGGGCGACGTCTTGACGGAACCTTGAACCCAACCCTCTTGAGATCTGGTAAGGTGACATCTGGAAGTGGTGGAGCCACCAGCCACCGACGGTAGCCATGGATGACTTAAAAAAATAATCAAGGTTTTTTCAATTTATTTTTCGAATAAAAATGCAATTAATTATTGAATCCCATATGATAGGGTATTTTTATTCAGTACTCCTTTCTTTTGTAGGATTGACTTCAAAGTTAGAGGTTGTAGGATCATTCTCCACCGACAGAGAATATCTATGTCCCACCATAGTTTTGCCCTTTTTCTAATTATTGTTTCTGGAAGAAAATTTTACCTGACGAGACTATTTGGCAGTTCGAACAAATGAAACACTAAATTTTTTACTGAACAAGCATAGATCACGTGACTTATTGACAAGACAATATAGGATGATATTAACAAAACATGAATTATGATTAAACCTAGGAAGCGTTTACGTTTTTATTTTTTTTTTCAAAATTTTAAATCTTTTAGTATTTCTTTTTGTCAAGCAGACATAATCTATATATATGTTTAAAGAGGACATTTCATCTACAGAAATATCATAATTACAATATTTAATAAGCTGGGGACTAATTTTTCTGTGATTTTTAATTATAACCGTTATTTTTCTTTTTGCCAGATGTAGGTATCCGTTGAAATTTATATCTGATAAGTTATACTTTTTCTACCTAAATGGTTGTGCTTGAAGGTTTTAATTCATATATAATTGGTAAATTATTTAGCCAAAAAAAAAAAAAAATGGTGAATCCGTGGTTGAGATGTAATTTTGAATATTGTTTCATTGGGCTTTGATCGAGGTTTTTTTTTTTTTTTTTTGTCTTATGGTTCCAAACGGGACAAACAGAGTAGGATTAGAACTATCATTTCCGGAATTTTCATAAACACCATCATTTAAATTTATTTTTTTTATAAATGACATACATAAATGTAGTAAAACTTAAGCATGTAATAAGAGTGATAGTATAATAACTGTTATAATTGTGGTATGAATATCAAAACTTTTAAAAATGTGTCATAAGATATAATTTTCTCTTTATCTTCAGGTAACATAAAACTTTTTTTGCTTTTATTGAGCCAAAGACAAATATATTTTTTGTTTATCAAGGGATAACTCAAATGTTTTGACTTTTTTTTTCCTTTACCAAATAATTATAATTTTTTTTTTTAAAATGATGAAACCTCATCAGTCTGTCGTGATATTTCCTCTTTTCTCCTCTCCCAAACAAAAAACAAATAAGTGAGGTTCAGTCCCTTTTGTTATATTAGTTTAGGAGGAATTTTTATGAATGACATATTTAAGATTGACATATTTATGAAAGGCAAATATATTTTTTGTTTATCAAGGGATAACTCAAATGTTTTGACTTTTTTTTTCCTTTACCAAATAATTATAATTTTTTTTTAAATGATGAAACCTCATCAGTCTGTCGTGATCTTTCCGCTTTTCTCCTCTCCCAAACAAAAAACAAAAAAGTGAGGTTCAGTCCCTTTTATTATATTAGTTCTAGGGTGAATTTTTATGAATGACATATTTAAGATTTACTTTTTAAAAATGTCACATATATTTATTTATGATAAAACTTAACATGTAATATAAATTATAGTGTAACATAATTTTTTCTAAGTGTGGTATGAATAAAAACAACTTTCAAAATGTAATTTTCTTCAGTTTGTTTTAGTATAACGCCCCTATATGGGGTTAACAGTTTTTAATGAATTAAAATAAAAATAAAAATAAAAATAAAAGTAAAACTTTAAGAATAAAGTTGCCCGAGACTTAAATGAAAACTTTCAAATCAAAAATAAAAATATAAACGACAATTAAACCACAGTTTAATGTAGTACCTTAAATTTAATAATATAAAACTGTCATCATTATCTTTTCAACCCTCAACACATCTTAATACAGTCATAGAAGGTAACATCGATGCTTACATTATCATGAAGAACATTTTTAACAATTGAAGCAATCCCAACGTAATATAGCTACATAACTTCCTCAACTATTTTCTTTGTAGCCACCTCACACTTAGTGAATCCTGAAAAGATAAAAATATAAGGGAATAAGCGACAACATGCTCAGTAGGGAAAACCATTACTCACCTTTAGGTTTTTATCATTACCACATTAAACCTGTATGATTAGTTAATACTCATCATTATCCAGATTATGAGATTTATTATAATCATATTCCGTGGATACCATAGTTAATCATTACCGAGTTTCATATATATACATATATACAAATATTACAGTTCAACATTATTCCTAGGTATCTACGTTCAAAAGAGTATCACTCAACTCATCGAAACCCAAATGGGCCACCCTCCAAACATTCCAAGGGTGTTCTGGTGAGGGGACATCAAGCCCCGAGTCCTCACCAAGTCGATTCATGTACTGTGTGTTATGGGACTTTCGACCCAAAGGTGCATCATCATTTCCCCCCTATTTTACCTTTTAGGGTATTCGTGCCCAAGGTTGTAATCACCGCCCTTTCCACGTTTCACCGTTCGTTTATATTAAATCGTTATTTTTAGAGTCAGTTTTTCTAACTATGCTTCTCAATTTACAACATGTGTCAAATCATTATGTTCCTCGTTGTCAATACAAGACGAGTTCTACATCATCATAATATGGATATAATCATATACATTCAAAATACCATATACATATCTTGTAACATAAAACAACCAAATTTTTAATTTACCAAAACCTCACAAAAGATGAGTAGTAGAATTCTTACCTTCCAACCTTATCAACAATCTTTTAATCCCGGAATCAATTAATGTTAGCTCCACACTCCCTTGATTCTAAGGCGTGCATAAGGACAATTAAAACTAAAGCATAACATACAACCACATTCATAAATAAATCATGTATAAATCTATCTTACTAGTGTGCCATTAAAGTTTTTATGCAAATCTCTTTTGAATACCACAGTAAACAATTTTTGTCTTAACATAATATAAAATATATACAAGTAATCTATATGTTTTAGTCCCTAATAAGATTCATCAATCACTTAGGATAATATTGGAAAGGTTGCAAGTCATTAAGGAATTAGGTGGTGCGCAAAGATGGGTTTTTGGTTCAGGTTAACATCTGGTTTACCATGGCAAACTGGTAGTATACTTTTACAAAAAGGATAGGTTTACTATCTACAATTATCACATGGGTTAACAGGTGGTTTACTTAACGTATATGGGCGGTATATTGCCACTGGTAGGTTTATTAGTTTCTAATCTGAAAATTCAAAAATTCATAAAAAATAAAAAAAAACTCCGATTTAGGCTTATGATAGCTCGTTAGAAAGCTTAGGATGTCTATTTTTTAAATATTCAAACCAATTTACAATTTTTTTTTTCATTTAATCCTAGAATTTTTAAGAAAAAGCCACTACCCATAAAAGTATTACAAAGTTTAACAATATAAATTTTCTGTCTACGATATATACACTTAGACTTTATACATATGCTTCAAAATAACAGCAAAACATATACTCAGGTTTAAGAATGAAAATTTGAATAATCCTTGAGTATAAAAAAAAAAATTATAAATGAAAGATTAAATTTATTCATAAGATTCTAACCTCGGATTATGGCTAGTTGGAAGCTTGAAATGACTTCAAAATAGGTTCCTTGATTTCGGAATGGCTGAAATTCTTGCTCAAATGAAGGTGATGGTGGCTGATTTTTATGGCTGCCTTGAAAAAGTTCTCTAAGTATTTTGTTTTAACAAAGAAATGAGAAGAAGAATGTGGGAACCGTGGAAGAAAAATGAAGAAAAGATGAAGTCTTTGAAGAGAAGTGATAGAAGCAATTATGGAGGAGACATGTTGGAGCATGTCACGGAGGAAATAAAGAAAATGAGGGTCAAGAGTAGTTGGGAAAGATATCCTCATGTCTCCTCTGAAGACTTTAGCCCCTATAATGCCAAAATCACATTTTCAAAATTTATTAGAAGTTCCAAGGCTTTTCAATAAACATACTAAATAAGTATGAGAGAATTTTAGAAAATTTAAAAATAAATAGAAGTAAATATTGTGAAATAGATTTTAAATGGAACAAATTTTTTATTGGCACACTAAAAATTAATTTAATTACCTTAATACCCGTTAGGAGAATAACAGGTGTCACATTTAGGTTCTTATTGGATTGCACTTTTTCAATGTTAAATAATAATAATAATAATAAAAGAATGCTAAAATCAAACAACATGCGAAAGTAACGGATTTTCATATATTTATTTTATGCTCGAATGGTTTTCCATAATTAAATAGCATACAAATCTGATGGATTTTAATCGAGTTTTAAACATAAAGAACAGCATAATTTTTGTTTTTATCCTGGTAAAAGATTGTTCTTCAGATTATGAGGGGGAAAAACTGAAGGACCTTTCATTTGATTTTATTGAATTTAGATGAAAGACATGGGGTTTAGATGTTTATGAAAGCGTGTATCAAACAATCACCTATTTTCAATCAGTCCACATCTACATTTGTCACTTCATTGAACCATATATATTTTACATGCTGGCGACAAACTTTAGACCCTCAGGAACTTGGAATTTGACGTTTACGACTTGACCTTTTTTTTTTTTTTTTTTTTTTCCAACTTTCTGGCACACTTTTTCTGGATTTAGTCTACCAAACTTCAAACATAATAGAAGGAAGAAAACAATTGCCCAGCTCAGTGTTAACAGTGGAAGTCTGGTACAACTTCACTTTCTATAGGAATGAAATTTGACATCATGGGATATGGATTTTCCATAACCAGTTTGTTGCATTACAGGACTACGTCTCTTTTTTCTTCTTTTTGGCAAAACTTTTCTCAATCCGCCGTGCACTTGATTAGTTTCCCGGCGCTGATGATGAGCTTGAATGAGAAATTCCAGGCTGCGGATCACTTATTACTTCCTGCAAGAATATTTCTCTGCCATGTTATGCCTCCAAAGATAATACATGTCTGAAATATCATAAATAGATAGGTAATTTCTTTGGTGAGAACCAAAAAAATACCCACCAGTAGGTGTTTGTCTTTCAACCGTCAGATCTATAGAAAAAATAATTTTGACCAGATCTAATAGTTGCCAAACATGTCTCACCGATGGGGTTCTCATTTTAGAAGTTCCCAGATAGATATTATACTTAGTTTTTTTGAAATCATTAGGCCATGTGCTATAGTATTCATAATGATAATTTGAGAATAACTTAAGAGTAAACTAAGTACAGATGTGTAGCTTTGGTGGACCATGGGAAAGACTTGAATCATTTAGAAGACTACTCATGTCTTCTTATGTTATAAAACATAGGACCGGACCTCTTGCTGTGATAGTTTATCAGTTCTCCTTAAAGCTCAAGTCTTCTTGCTGGGAAAAACTTAAACATAGGACGTCTTGCTGTGAAACCGTGTTTGTCTTACCATTTCTTCCAAAAGCTTAAGCTGTTAAAA
Source organism: Artocarpus heterophyllus (assembly GCA_025403435.1). Classification (NCBI taxonomy): domain Eukaryota; kingdom Viridiplantae; phylum Streptophyta; class Magnoliopsida; order Rosales; family Moraceae; genus Artocarpus; species Artocarpus heterophyllus. The sequence goes on from CM046339.1 coordinate 17,081,246, forward strand.
GGTGGGCAACGATAATTTATATTCTAACAATTAGTTATATTAAGTCATGAACCTTATTTGGGTTTAAAAGCTTTTTCTGTTTTGAGTTAGTTGTCTAGAAAAAAAAAATTATGAACCTATCTCATTTCAGTGTTCAAATTCTTCCCAGATGCCGACTTACTTGTAGGACTGGACTGTTTCCCGGATGAGGTAAGAAACCAGGAACCCCCATGAAGAAATTGTAGTTCATCTTAGACTCAGCAAACTCTCTCAACTTGTTTAGCTGTGGCAACACGTCGGCGGCAAGATCAGGCCTGTCTTTCCGCCTGAGTTCTGCGCACTGCAGCGAAAGCTTTGCAAAGCACAAGGCTTCTTCAAGTGGCCAATCAGGCACTGCCGGGTCCAGCATCTCTGCAAATGTGCCTTTCTCTATAGAGTTTTGGACGTGGTGCGCCAACCCCATCGGCGTCTTGGCTGTTATCAATTGCAAAAGCAGGATTCCTAAGGAATAGACATCAGATTTCACACCAAGAAGCCCTGTCTGTTGGTACTCCGGGTCGATGTAGCAGAAAGTTCCAGCTGTTGAAGTAATGTGGTACTGTGTTACGTTTTCAGCGACCGCCGGGACAAGCCTGGCGAGTCCAACATCACTGATCTTGCTGCCATAGTTGTGGTCTAGCAAGATGTTTCCGGGCTTCAGGTCACGGTGCACTAATGGTTCCGGCTTGGTTTGATGAAGAAAGAGTAAACCCGTGGCAATTTCTGCAGCGATACGGAATCTGACTTGCCATGGCATAACTGGCTTGTTCCCTTTTGGGAAAAGATTGTCATCTAGGCTTCCATTGGCCATATATTCATATACTAAAATTCCATATTCTGGACACGCTCCTAGAAGAAGCACCATGTTGGGATGCCTTATGCAGCTGAGTATGTCAACCTGCATTGGATTACCATGGAAAAGTTAGAAAACAAACCTTTCCCAGGAAAGATGCATTATCATGTTTGGTTATATATTGGAATTTATTCTCAAATTCCCAGGAATATCATTTTACGGTGTTTGGTTGCGTACAATAATGTAATGTAATTCTTCTTATAGGATAAATAGTTTTAAATATTTTAGAATAAATTTAATTTATAAAAGATGAATTTTCTCTGTGATAGTAGAAAAACCAACAAGAGCAAATCAAGAGTCTGCTTGATAGCTAATTATTCATTGACCATTGTCTTAAATGACATTACAATTCTACCGTATTTATAGGCAAACCAAATCAAGAAATAGGAAACTAAACCATAATGGAAACTAACCAAAGCAAAGTAAGGAAAGTTAAAAATGGGAAAACTACCCTAATAACATAAATCCAATTAAATGTATTCAAAGTAATACAATACTGTTCCACATCAGATAACCTTTTGATGTCCAATATATGCAGAAAGCCCCAAGCTGTCATTGGAGTTTTCAATCAATAATATATGACTATGAAATCAAATTCCTTACCTCTTGCTGAAACTGTGACCTTCCTTGAGCAGCATCTGGACGTAGAACTTTGACGGCAACTGGTGTATGATTGAGGGAACACCTATAAACCGGACCATAACCCCCTTCCCCGATCTTGAGCTTTTCGGAAAAGTAGTCTGTTGCAATTTCAATCTCTTCAATACTATATCTCCTATATCTGCCATCACTTTGGGCTAGATTATCCAACAGCTTCCGCATTTCCTTAGCTTCTTTGAGTGACTTCACTTCTGTGGATGCTCTTCTTTGTGTTTCAATCTCTGCAATCCTCTTAGCCGCCTCTGCCGCTTCGGTGGCAGCCCTGCTCCTGGCTTTCTCTTTCTCAGCAACTGCGAGTGCAGCTTCCTCAGCAAGTCTTGCCTCTTCTAGCTTTCGCTCATCTTCAATTCTCCAGTGATTCAGCTCTTTTTCCTTCAGTATATGTGACATTTCTTTTGGATAAGTTAAAAAAACTTAATTGAGAAAAACAAAAGAACAGAATAACATTTCTAGAGCAAAAAAGTTTAGGTTCACATAACATCTTATTGGCATATATAGTGAACACAAACAATTTATTACCTTCTGCTTTGCTGCAAGTGCTTCTCTGCAGGCAGCACTGTACATGTCCATTGTTTGCTTCAGCTCAAGCTTCAGCCTCCTCATCTCAGCGTCAACATCGTCCTGTTTTTAAATCAAATCAACAAGAGTGTCAGATTGATCAAGCACAAGTAATCATTAATAGGTGGAAACCTGAAATTAATTTAGCTAAAGAGAATTGATTTTCAGACCATGTTCATGTTTGAGACTTCAAAATTTTAACAAGTATGCATTGAGTTGATGCAACATGAACATATTGTCGGTAAATTATTCGAGTTTAGATGCTTTTGACGCTCTAAGAAACCTCTTATTTCTAGAAGTTTACATTTACGCATGAGAGTCAATTGGGAATTACCAGGCCCTGTGAGGACCATGAGCATGACGTTCGGTCGCCCTCCATTGTAAATGAGACATCATGCAACAAACTGAGGTCAGTGAACTTTGGACCCGAACGGAAAGATCCAAAGCTGTTTTCTGAGCTGGTGGAAAGCCTCGAGGTTCGAACAGGATCCATATAATCATATAAGAAAGAAGATCTTCTATCTGTGCTTGGCCTATCAGAACTGATAAATGATATGTCGGTATCCGATTCCAAAAAACGCACAGGAGAAATCCCCGCATAACTTCTTCTAGCAAATGGCGACCTGTTTTCAATCATGATCATAAGATCAGTTTTCAAAATAATTAAACAGCAGATTCACCATATCCTTTTCCATTATTTTATTCATGATGACGTTCTTAATGGTGCAGCACCAAAAAAGAATCAATGTAGAACGAGAAATTAGAGAATCAAGAGAGGAAATAACTCAATATTCTCTATGAATTCAATCAAAGTCTTCCGATGTTTGATACAACCAAAGCCTATGGATAAACAACTACAAAACTAAAGGATCTAAACTAGAAGAAAAGTTTTAAACCAATGACAGTGATAAACAATCCTAACTATGGAGATGCTCTCAAAACCGAAATTATAAAAGTCACTCTGCATTACTTACCTTATTGATTCATCGTGCGAGTTGCGGGGCTTGAATGATACCCTGTCTGAAGCTGCATTTCGATGAAGAGATTGTTTATATTTCAATGAACCAACCTATTATAACATGGTTTTTTTGGAAGCTAAAACTGGAGATACAAACCTCTTACACTCAATCTTGGTTTAGGTTGGTCAATTGGCTTAACAACTTCCTTAGCCAGGTTTTGAATGTGGCTAAGCAACGGAGAACAATATGGAGCCTGTCTGGACGAAATTCTATGTGAGGAGACCTTTCCCTTGGAAATGACATAAACTGAGCAGAAATCAGGTACCCCTTTTGATACACTGCTTGGAACGCTTGTTGCCTTGAATCTGAAGAAAGAAACCGTTAAATTTAAAGAATCTGTCATTAGTCCACACTTATGTGTTGTACATCTTTTTCCCAAATAGCATGTTACAAACTAGGAAACTATCGCTTCAGAGCTTGTTAAAAAAAAACAAGTGTTTTATGCTTCGCTAATATGATTTACATTTTATTACTCCTTGAGCTGATTGAAAAAAAATATATATATTGAGATTGCTGGTTTCCTTATCTTGAATCCTTGTTCTCTCTCTATAATCTATTGCTTTCTCTCCCTTGCTTATCTTGGTCATACATCATTTACGCTCCTAATCACATTATTTTAATATGCTTCTTTTCCCCCTTGTGTAAATCCTATTTTCATAATATGGTAATACGTTGTTTGGGAACACCGTTGGAACCACAATTTTGCATTTCCAACCCACTTTTCTACACAATATTTTTAGTTTTAACCTGCGGTTTCAACTTCATTCCCAACGCCCTATAAATTTACTTGTCCAAATAAAATTGATAGAGGAAGCAAATACCTGATGAAACCATGCTTTGAGGGACTACCCATAATCAAGGTGTCAATTGCAGCATATGAAACATACTCCGTTAATGCTTTTGCTACATCCGAGTCTTCAAGGATGATGTCAAGGCATGGTATCTAATTAAAAGAAAAAAATAAATAAATAAATGAAAAACACCAACAAAAATTATAAATTTGCCATAAAAGGAAAATGAGACTTTTACAGCCCCCGGTAAAATATTATAGCACTCAACTTATTTTCATATCATGTGGCGTGCTTATACATGTACTTGCATAGGATCTTAATCATGACCAGCATGTAGGTAAGGTTCTTACTAATAGTTGTACCTTGCATTTTAAATTCATCAAAAAAAAAAAACCTTTAATTTTGTGCTCTCAAAATTGTACGTATAAAACTCTAATTTCTAACAATGTTATACTGTTTTTCTTGGTCAAGAATTAATTTTGACCCTTGAAGTGATAAATTTAATTTTTGAAGCTTACGGCTGATCCTGCAACTAAAAATGAGTCATGCATAATGTTTAACAAAAAAAGAAAGATCATAAAGTTGCATTTTCAAGTTATATTGCAGGGGGCAATTTGTCAATTAATGTTTCATGACAAGTTTATCTATAAGCAAGAAAGGGTAAATTTATCAATTCCTAGGTCAAATCAGAGGTACAAATTTGTATGGATTTAAAAGTCAGAGGTATAGTTTCGAGGACATCCAACATGCAGGGTTACTTTTATAATAAACTTGAAATGCAGGATTACTTTTATGATAAAATCAAAATGCAGAATATAAAATCGTAAACATTCCATAATAGCATGAAGAGAAATGGCAAAGACATACATCCTTACGGGTACAGAAACAATGGAAACTAAGGAAAAGATCTCTTGTTTGCTTCTCAAGTAGCTGCCTATGTGGTGATCCACCTGAATTGTTGCTATCACATATAATGGCATGGCTTCCCCCTACTGCAGCCATAAATCACGCCATAACAGCAAATCAGAAGGCCTGGCAAATTGTTTTAGCAAGAATAACAGCTTCTATTTTCAGATATGCAATACAACCAAAGTTTTCACACATATTCTACATATGAAAACATTTTTTTAATGCTGGTGAAAAAAGAGAATTCGTGATGTCCTCACGCCACCACTCAACTTCTTAAGAGGAATTTATTAAGACCATAGATGGAACGACAAGCAAACTTGACCCATCCTTTCGTCTATTAGCGTTCATAGAGCTCAAGTTACGGTGGCCAAAGCCATATTCGGCAAGTCTACTAAGAGACATAATTACCACCTCATTGCAGATGAGGAAAATCAATTAATGGATGATAGGAGGGAGAGTCCTGCTAGGTCATGCTCTTATTGCCATAGCACCGCGGTGGTATATGAAAACAAAATTAGTACAATCGATTCCGCTCCAACTACCTTGTACAATTCCATTTCTGTCCCTGACCTTTTTAACATCTAATGCTTTTGTGTCAAATTAGTCCTTGAACTAACAACTGTTAAGTTCTCAATCAAATTGCCATGCCAGTGGTACAAAATTGGATTCAATACAATCAATGAAATCAGACGCGCTATGCGTTAATTAAAATTAAATTTGCACTATTCTGTGTATAACCTTCACAAGAGAAGTATGCTTTCGTGGCACCGCAAAATCTATCAAAAAAAGAAACAAAAACTAAAGTTTGATGGTGAACAAATTGGACACAAAATATTTACTGCAGGTTTTGTTTTTTCTTGCCAAATAATTTAGAGGGCGTTTGGGAATTCAATTTGAACTCATGGTTTAAAAACCTAACACATTATAGCAATTCAAATTTTACGAGAGAAAACGCTATAGCAAATTTTATTTGAACCAAAACTTTGGTCCGAACATGTTAAGGAATTCACCAACACATTTTGAGATTCAAGAATAGTTTAATGGTCTTAATCCCTTGTTTCATTAAAGGCAATCTAACATCTTAAACATTAGATAAAACTTTCATTCAATGTTAAGGGGAAAGAAAGAGTTATGTTATATATACCTGAAGGAGTAGAAGAGGATTGTTTATGAACAACATGAATTAGAATAACAGCTCGGCCCTTTGAAAGAATATTCTCTGCAGCCCATTTGAGAGCAGCTTGACTTCCTTTGTCTTTGTCTATAGCCACAGCTACCAATCCATTCCCTCCTCCTTTCTTTAGATCATTTCTTTTTGTTTGCCACATACTTTCTCTTCTTTCAAGCTTCAGAGCAAAAGAAAGAAGAAGGAAAAAAGAATAAGGACAAAAAAAAAAAAAAAAACCAACAGAGAATAAAAATGATCAAGGAACTTGACAAAAATTAAAAAAAAAAAAAGAGTTTTAAGTTTTTACTATTTTCTTTTTATATTCTTTGTGGAAATAGAAGACCACCTGAAAATACATTCAAGTCAATTTATTATTACCATTCAAAGCCAGCTTAACTGCCTAAGGTCCCCCTTAAGTCAAGGCAAGGCCTCTTATTATTAGGATTAGTGAAGGAGGTAAAGAGCACAATTTTAGGCCTTTTTTTAGCTGGAAAAAAATGCATTGTTTGGGTTTTTTTAATGGAGGGAATTTGAAGATTTATTTTTTTTAAAAAAATTATCTCGTTTAAATTAATGTAAATGTATTATTGATTAAAATGAAAACCTAACATTTTCATAAAATAAAAGTAAAAAAGAAAACAATCTTTTTTTTTTCACAATAAAAAATTATTAAATAAATGGATAAATGTATATTTACTGAGTAAAAAATTAGAAAATTAGCAATTGATTATTTATTCACCAGTAAGCAAATAAGTGATTTACGAAGTAAATACAATATTTACCAAGTGAATTAAAAATGTTTGAGCATATAAGTGATTTACTAAGTAAACACAAGATTTGTCAGGTAAATAAAAAAATCTAAGTACAAGACCTGTCAAGTAAACAAAAAATTTTGACAATAAGCAATTATCAAGGCAAATACGCAATCTAAGACCATGAGGTAGAGTATAAGTAAATAAATGAATCCTTTACATGTTTTTAGATTTTTTTTTTTTTTTTTTTTTTTTTTTGTGTTTCTTAATTGAGCAAATACATGACTTATCCTAAATTTTAGAATAGAATAAAGTGATAAAAAATTTTAAGAATACTAAAATCTTGTTAAACTAAGTTTGAAACTACAAGTACACCTTCCCCCCAGTTTTTGAAGAATCCACGCGTGGTGGAAGAAGCGATGCCGGAGAAGAAGACCATGTTTCGCAGAAGCTAAAGACGACGGCGGAGTCGCTCTTTTGTAGCAGAATTGGCGCCAAAGAAAAGCGCAAACTCTGATGATCTTTCATCATAAACTAACATCTTTGTCACCAACTGCTACGATCCAAGCTTAAGGACCACTGTTGCTTTGAGAAAACAGGCGTATAACGTAGCATAATGGATTTTCGATATTTTTCTTAAACCTTCAGGATCCTTCTCATATTGCTATAAAAAAAAAAAGTAATTATCAAATAGTTTTCAAAGGGAGAAATAGAACCAGGATCAACAGAAGAAGCAGAATTCAAAGGAAAATTTAAAAAGCTCAAGAGGGAAGGAAAACCGCCACTTAATGTTCAACTATGAATTGACATAACAATGTAAAGCATTTATAGAGAGATCCAAGCTAACTAAACGATAATGACTAAGCAAATCTAAAATTAGAATTAGATAACTACATAAGAAACAAATCCCAACAAACAACTTGTTGAAAAATGACTTAAAAAAAACCAATTTGTAGTTCCATTTTGAACAGTGCCAACTTAAGTTTTGGGCAGCTAAAGCAATGGCTTAAGACCCCATGTGTTGGAAGGCGGGAAAATTTTTCTAAAAATTAGGCTATATTTAAGTTATTATCTCATCTTAAAAATTAAATAATAAAAAATATTTTATTATGAACTATTTTTTTTCATTATCTTAAAACATCATTTGGACAATAAAAAAATTGAAATATCATTTGTTATTTTCTAAAGTACGGTATCCCTCTCTTTATTTAGAAAGCTACACGTATTTAATATTTCTACTTTTTCTTTATCATATAATATCTTTCCAATTCTCGAAACAGAAATCTCTTCTATCTAAAATCTTCACAAGACCATAACTACTACTCTATCTTGAAAAAATCTTTAGGTTATATTTTTTTATTATTCATTTCTTGTCTACTTGCTAATTAATTTTTTTAAAGTTTATATTAGCTATTTTACTTTATGTTTTTGTTGTGTGTTGGTTACGTTTTCATACATGTCTAAGTTATGAATAAATATGTCCAATAGAAAATATGCATCGGAGTATGACCTACTCGGCAAAAGAAAAGAGAATAGAAAGTTTGATTTAATACTAAAAAAAAGCACTTGAAAAATTTCTTACAAATAATAAGAGAGGTCACTAGTAGAAAGTTGAGATTACACGATTCACATCAAAAATCGTCGTGGTAGCGGGGAAAACACGCGGAGTTATGGTCTAAAATACAAAAACCGTCGTGTTAGCGAAGTGGATCTTACATAATAGTTTTGACTAAAACCCATCATCTAAGGCTCAAGTTCCTATTATGTATGAGGCTCAAGTTCCTCTAAAACATCTAGTAAGGCTTTTATCGGAGGGTAATAAATTACTAACTAGTATGTATGAGGCTAAGAAGCCTTTGAGAACTTAGGGAATAGAGAATGCGAAACCTTATGCATATGAAAATAATTGTGTTCTTTATAGGAACGAGTATGAGGACGAGAATGATTGCCTAGTTTGTAAAGAGTCAAGGTAAAAGGAAGGAAATGAGCCAAAATACGGTAAGAATGGAGTGCCGATGAAGCTATTGTGGTATATTCTACCAGTACCATGTTTGAGGCATTTATTTGGAAACATAAAGCATGCCAAAAATTTTGACATGGCATCATGACAAACTGATCGACGATGGTATGCTTAGATATCTGGCAGACAATGGAAGACTTTTGAATTCAATCATCCTGAGTTTAGTATGGATCCAAGAAATATACATTGCGCTTTGTTGACGGATGGAATGAACCTATATGGTAACATGAGTAGTAGGCATAGCACTTGGCCCGTAATACTTGTTAACTACAATCGCTCTCCAAAAATGTGTATGAAGCGGAAGTTCTTAATACTCTCTTTGTTGATTTTTGGTCCTCACCAACGGAGGAATGACATTGATGTGTACTTGGCACCATTAATCGATGACCTAAAGAACTTGTGGGAAAATAGAATTGAATTTAAAGATGCTTACTAAGAAGAGACATTCATATTCTGTGTAATGTTGATATAGACAATTAACGATTTCCCCACATATGGCAACTTATCTGGTTATTTGGTGAAAAGTTCTATTGGTTGTCCTATTTGTAAGAAGGAAATGTCTCACAAATGGTTGAAGAATTATAAGAAAACCATTTTTATTGGTCATGGAAGGTAGTTGCCAAGAGATCATCATTACCACAAACAAAAGAAAGCCTTTGATGGCAACATTGAATAAAGAGACCCTCCTAGGCCTTTGACAGGTGAACAAATATTTGAAATGGTACAAGATGTGAAAGTGGTAATCGGCAAGAGAAAGCTACTTAAGGATGAGCCACCAATAGATAGACTATGAAAAAAACACCAATAGATAGACTATGAAAAAAAGATCAATCTATTTTGAACTTCCATATTGGAAGACACTTTTTATTTGTCATTGCTTAGATGTTACACATTGAGACACACGTTTATAAATCAATAGTCAACACGTTGCTTGACATTGCGGGCAAGACTAAGGATGGAGAAAAAGTGCGATTGGATCTTACAGGAATAGAGATTAGGCCTAATTTGTTTCCCGAGAAAGAGGGAACCGTTCTTACTTATCTCCGACAAAGTACACGTTATCAAGAGGGGAAAAGAGAAAGCTTTGTGAATGGCTTGCTTTGTTTAAAGTGTTGGACGGCAATTCTTCAAACTTTAAAAAGTTAAGGTCGGTGAAGGATTTGAAACTTATTAGTATGAAAACACATGATTGTCATGTGTTGATGTAACAATTACTGCCACTTGCGTTGTGGGGAATTCTAACAAAGAATATGAGATTTGCAATTTCCAAGTTGTGCTCGTTTTTTACTTCAATATACTCCAAGGTAATTTATCCACTTATGCTAGATTCAATACAATCGGAGTTGGTGCAAACCTTGTACATGCTTGAGAAGTATTTTTCACCAATTTTTTTTTGCATCATGATTCATCTAATGATGCACTTAGGACGTAAAGTTAAGTTATGTAAACCGGTATATTTAAGATAGATTTACCTATTTGAAAGATATATAAAGATTTTGAAGGGCTATGTGAAGAGCCAAAATAGGCCAGAGAGATGTATCATAGAAAGTTATATAGCTAAGGAATCGGTTGAATTTTGCTCCAAGTACTTGTCCAAAGAGGAAGCAATTGGGGTGCCAAAGACAATAAACATTGAGGCTAGGAGACTATCTATTGGCAATCCTTCCTTGGTAAATTGAGGAGAGTGGGAGTAAGCTTTTCTTTATGTCTTGCACAATATTAATGAAGTAGAGCCTTTTATTGAAGTGCACATGAAGGAATTAAAAAAGACAAAAAGAGCAAGAAATGAGAAGTGGTTGCAAGATGAACATAACTGAATCTTTTAGTGTAGATTAGAATATACATCTATGCCAGGTACTTCACATCATAAGATAGAAGCATGTCACAAGACTTAAAAAATTTAGCTACAGGGCCCCAAATATCGTGTAAGGATATATTTTCACGCCAGTTTTCTATAAAAACCGTCATGATAGAGGGCCCCAAATGGCTAAATTTGGTGTCTAAATGGATGTTCCATGACGGTAAAAAGCCCTCATGAAAACTCAATTTGGTAACACGACGGAGGTTTTCATGACGGTTTTTTTTGCCATCGTAAAAGTTTTTCACGACGGTTTAATACTGCCACAAAAGGCCATGTTCGTAGTGGTGAAAAATTTTTATTGAGTTTTCATATTTTTTTTAATAACATTATCATTTTGAATGATAAAGAGAACTTTTCCCGTTTAAGGTAGAATATTGCACAAAAAAAAAAATTATTTGAAGAGGCCCCTTTTAATATCTTTGCTTAAGGCTCCTTGAGTCAGGCCTACTATGTGTTTGTAATGGGTCAAGACAAAAGCTTGTTCTTCTATTTGTGGAGATCAACACGATATATTCATATACTCAAAATAATGAATATGTAAATGAGAAATTGACACCCAAAATACACATATGCACATGTGGAGTTTAAAAGCTAAAATAAAAAATCCCTTGTCTACAAAAAAGAGTGAAGCTAAGGTCTCCTTTAAACTATATACAAGGATCCACATTCCTCTTTTCAACACGCATCAAAATATAAAGTCTTTCTTATATAACCTATCTTAACTTTTCGAGGAATAATCCTTCATTAGGTGATTTTTTTGTTGACAAATGCTCCTATTAGATTCGTAGTAATATTACATTCGTAGTCTCTACTCCTATTACATTCGTAGTCTTGGATGGATGAGAACTAATTATATAGCATCTGCATCGAAAATTCAAGTATTGTATTATGTTTCAATGGATATCACATTAGAAAAAAAATATTTACATAGAAAAATAAAGAGATAGAACTATTTCGAATATTCTAAATATCGAACAAGTTGGAATGATTTGTTAGAAGCTGTATGAGCCGAGACAGAGTACCAAATGCACGTTTTACTTGTATAACTAGTGCCCATCAATTTATTTATTTTTATTTTTAAGTTTTAGTGTGAGAACGGTCTACACTACAAACCCAAATGAGGTAGAAAGAAAAAGAGAGAAAAAAAAAAAAGGAAATTATAATCATATCCGAGTGTCACAGGATGAATATTCTGTGTGCTTCAACTCCAATACATTCCCAGAAGCCGAACTCTATAATATAAATGCTCCCAGGCACGGACCAGCCACAGAAGAGAGTAGGGGCCGCCTCTTCCACTTTTTTCTTTTTCTTTTTCTTTTAATTTTGTGTACAAAATTTTATAAGAGTTGTGTTTTGTCTCCCCTAAAACAGTATTCTCACTTTCTATAATTGTATTTCATCCCTCGTAAAATTCCACGTCTTCTCATTTATTCTTCTTTGTTAATGCAGTCACGTCTTTATTTTTTTGACTAATTTTTCTCGCTCCGTCCTGTAATTAACTCCTGCAAATTACGTACTCAATCACATAGCTCTTGAAATATTCCCATCTTCCTCTCCATTAACAATACCATGCAAAAACTGATCTCCATCAATATTAGCATTATTGGTGATTTCTCTCTCATCATGACTCAGCTTCTCGATCTTGTCAACAGCCTCGCTCAAATCCAACCTCCTATCCACATCCTCTTCACAACAACTCACTCCAACCATCAACAACTTCAACATCTCCCCCTTGCTGTTCTTGACGCCTCCAATCTCGGCATCAAACATCTGGCCCGTCTTTTTCTCCTTGATCATCGCGTTCACCCAGCTTGCCAGGTCGGCGTTGGGATCATACCTCTGCGTAAGGTAATTCTCTGGGAACTTCCCGGTAAGGATTTCGAGGATGAGGATCCCGAGGCTCCAGACGTCGGTCTTTTTTGTGATGCGTTCGAGCTTGGCATGCTCGGGAGACTTGTAGGCCATCATGAGGTGCTGCGCGTGGTCGATGTTGATGGCTGGAAGGAGGCCGTAGTCGGTCATGAGAGGCTCGAAGGAATTGTTGAGGACGATGTTTGAAGACTTGAGATGGCCGTGGGGGACTACTAGGCTTGGTAGCTCTTTGTAAAGGTATATCAAGCCCTTGGCTATGCCTTTGATTATTCTCAAACGGGTTGGCCAGTCTAATGCCGGTTGGTCTATGTTGCGATTGCCTGATATTCAACATCAAAACATAGATATAACGAAATTATTACAAGTAACAAAGTTTAAGAAGTTAGCTAGCCATAATGATCATGATTTACATAGTCATGCATGAAATTAATTGGAATTATTATAAATGCCAAATATTAACCATGATCTCCATTTGTGGACCTGTTCAGGGCCCTCTTTCAGACAAATTCCTCTATGTTATTTTATAAAGGTAACTCTAGATGTTTTAGAGGGCATTTGAGAAGTCAATACTGATCAATAATTTGAACTTAAAATTCTATAATAATTCAAATTTTATAAGAAAAAAATTGCAAAAAAATTGATTTAAACAAAATCTTCTTGTTTCGAAGCAAGACACTTTTAGTAACTTGGATGGTTGGCTATTCAAGATCACAAACAGTAATTTTCTTCATCGATCAAAGCGAAGAAGATGCAGGGATTTTAATTCTGAAATTACCATGAAGATGATAGGCCAAGCTTCCATTCTCCTCATAGTCATAAACCAAGAGCTTCTCTTCTCTTCTATAGTAATAAGCCACAAGGGGCAGCAAGTTTGGGTGGTTCAATCTTCCTAATCTCCTCATATGCTCATGAAAGTCTTCCCTTCCCAAACTGTTCATCTGCTTATATCTCTTCACAACCAAGGAATCACACAATATATTAGCCTTGTATGAAGATCCAAATGTTCCGCTGCCTAAGATCTCAGCCGATGCTCGTAGCAAATCATGCAAATCAAACTTTTGTCTGTCGTCTCTCAAAAAAGACAGTTTACCTTCGGCTTCCCTCCTCGGTTGCGGAGTAGCTTCTCCCACACTAGGCTCGGATTGTTGTTGGTTGTTCTTGGGCCCATAAGACGTCGTCAAAGTGTTCGCATGATGATTATTCGACGTTAAAATCCGATCTAATTGTGAGTGTTTCCTTCTTGATCTAGCTATGATGAAAGCCGCGGCAAGAATGGCTAATATAAGGGCTACGATCAACCCTATTAGGATAATATTTATTTCTGATGTACTCTTCTCGGAGTTGTTCTTGGCAGGGTAGATGTTAATGGTAACAGAGCTGCATGGTTCAAGAGGAGCTCCACATAAATTTTTGTTACCTGCATATTGTATCATCCACATTCAAATTAATAGGTAGCAAATTCCAGATTAATACGAAGATGAAGTGGAAAGCATTATAAAGTTTGCCATAATTCAAGAATGTCCTTTGTTCAATTTTCCAATTGAAGTATCGCTTTAATTTAACCAAATACCATACACTAAATCAAATCTAATATTTAACTAATAATTACAAAATAACTTTATGCATCTAATTTCATTTTTAAATTTCCAAAGTAAGCATATGCAAACCGCTAACCTTGAGGCCTAAGTATCTACAGAGATGAAATTTTGCCTGAAAATTTCTCCAAGGCTGACAATTGTTGATTATTTTCTTAAATCTCTAGGGTAATTAGTTTATTAATTTTACACAACATTTGTATGTACAGAGCATATATAGCTCTCTCAACGGTGTATTGTAACACAATTTCATTCCAAAATAAACATTCCCAACATGACGGTGAAAGAAAGTTTAAATTATGCATGCATGATAAATTGGAATTACATATGTGTATATGTATACACATATATATATCTATATATATATATATATATATATATATATATATATATAGCTTTACCTGAAAAGGCACTTGAATCCATCTTGCTTAGACTATCCGGAATCGAACCCTCCAATTCATTATTGGACACATTTATCCTCTTCAAACTCTGCTGTCCGAAAGCCGGTATTCCCCCATAAAACTTGTTCGCATCAAGCCTCAACACAACAAGTCTAGGCAAACCCACAAGCGATGAAGGGATATTCCCCTCAAATTCGTTGTTCGAAAGCATTACCTTCTTCAGAAACCGCATGTCCAAAAAACAATCGTCCGGAATCTCCCCCGAAAAGTGGTTGTATGACAAGTACACCGACCTCAATCTGCTCAGTTGCTTCAAGTCCGGGATCCGACCAATCAAGGTGTTGTTCATGAAGCTGAGTGTCCGAAAATTGGGCATCAATGCTAGCGACGTGACGTCGGCGACGCCCTTCAAGCCCATGTTCTCCAGCTGCAGGCCTCGGACGTTTCCGCGGAAGCAAAGGACGCCTATCCAATTCGCCCTATTACCGTCACACGGGGAAGTTTCTGGGTTCCAGTTGGCTAGGGATTTGCTGTCCGACAGCGAGTTCTTAAACCGCATGAGGGCGTCGACAGCAACAGCGACAGGGTCTGATGCGCCATACGACACGACGAAACATGATAAGAAGACGAACAAGGAGAAGAATGCTTGTGGGGTTGGTGCGCGCAGAAGGCTGGCTACGCGCACGCGCCCCATGAGACCAATGAAACGACGCCTAAATTAATGCAAAAACAATGGCAAATTTACGTGTATATCGTTGCTCTCTAAGAATATGAGTACGTATTGGTTAATGCATGAGTAACTTAATTGATTGATGTGTCGTTTTTGGTTTCCTTCTCTGCAGATGATCTGATGATGATCGTTCAGTTGTTTTGGTTATTATTTTCCTTTTTTTTTTCTGGCGTTTATAAATATGGAGATTAGAGAAGAATCAGAGAATCTAAGTTTTTGCCTAGTTAATTTCTGTTGCAACGACTACTAGGTTAATTAATTAATAATTTGTTTTTATTTATTTATTTATTTATTTTATGAGGTTGAGTTGTTTGCGGGAGAGATGTAAGGGCAGCCTTTAAATTTAAGAAATTTGTTTGATTAATGGAGGTATATATACATAACATTTTGGTGTCAACTTTCCCATTTATAGTCATGCTTTGCTTAAACTCCATAATTTCTACTAATTTTCCATCCCAACTTGAAGGCTAGCTTTGTCCCTTAATAAAATGTGAGACCTGTAGTAGCTTGCTTTTTTTTTTTTTTTTTTTTCCTTTGGATTTTGTTTCTTTTTTTTTTTTTTTTTGTGGTAATGTTCACATCCCAAATCTGACTACCTCATCAGATATCTCGTGATCAATTATTATTGATAAAATGGTAATCCAAACAATTGGCTTTGTTTTACACTGGATTTGGCAGGTAAGTTGAACTTATTGCTACCGTTCATTGTCAGCTTCGCTTAACTGTCTAAGCTCCCCTTAACTTACGTCAAGTCCTCTTATTATTAGATCAAACAAGAAGATCTGCTTTTTTCTTTCATTTTTTTAGAGGAGATTTTTTCTAAGGTAAGTAAAGCAATATTTTAATCCCAAGTTTTTTTAAATCTGAATTTTTGCCAAAATTAAATCGTGACAAGCACCAATATTTTAATTTATCTCTAGTTCTCCATATCTTAACCAAACAAATTTGCAAGCCAACGTTAGAGGAGATATCAGCACATTTTTTTGGTTCTTATATTTCCAACCATGGCACAGCCATAACCCTGTCTGTTTGGCTCAGGAGAAAGTTGAGAATTTTAACATAAACTTAAAAAAATAATAAAAAAAAAGTGGGGAAAATATATATATATATATATATATTTTTTCTGTCCTGGCATCATCTTCTCTGGCTGCTTCGACGTCATTTTGGTGACAGCTTTCCCTGAGGCGGCGACAGCCATTTACGGTTGGGTCAGTTTTAAGATCTTCTATTTGGGATGAAGGTTTTAATTTGGGGCTTTCTCAAATTAAGGTAAATATATTAGTTATTAAATTAAAAACCTAATATTCTCACGAAATGAGAACAAAACCTTTATAAATATATCTTACAATTAAAGTTAATAAATACACAGATTTTTATTTAATTACTAAGCAAAAAATTACAAAAAAAGTGTAATTATAATTCATAGTAAGTTTTTTCCCTTGTCATTTTGGGATAAATCAACTTGAGAGTACGTTTGATTTGATGACATGATCGTTAGAATGGAATGACAATTCTTAATATCTAGTTATATATATGTTTGGATATGTTTGGTTGGACAACCAGTCATAATAGAAGTCATTGCAATAGAATTACTATTCCACTAACATGATTGAATGATAATTCTTCAAGTAAACATGTTGAATGGTCATTTTGAAAATTTTCTCCCTAAATTATCCCTCTTAATGTCCTAAAATTTACTTTAAATACCCTTGTCATTGTCCCAATATAAAATCATACTTTCCTACTACCCCTATATTTTTGATAAAAGGTAAAAAAAAAAATGACCGCTACCTACAAGAAAGTAAAAGCACTGACTGCTCCGGTAGATAATCTTCATCAACTTTTGTATGATGTGAATTTTTGCAAGGCCACAAATCATTTCAAGTAATGATATTTAGAGTAG
Source organism: Artocarpus heterophyllus (assembly GCA_025403435.1). Lineage (NCBI taxonomy): Eukaryota > Viridiplantae > Streptophyta > Magnoliopsida > Rosales > Moraceae > Artocarpus > Artocarpus heterophyllus. The sequence goes on from CM046339.1 coordinate 17,098,356, forward strand.
AGTATGGTTTCAAGAGAATCAAATTAGCAATTACTGCAATTATAATATTCCTAGGTTTATTTAAACAAGCTATTTTAAGATTCAAATTATAAATATAAATAAGACTAATAGAAATAAATAAAACAAAATCTAAACTATGGGAAATTGAACATTTTATAAACACAAAAGTACACAAGTTCATCAAGACAAATCTAGTTTGATTCTAGTTATTTACGAACATTGTCTATTATTCATGTCTTTGAAGGAAAAACCCTAATTTGTTTAATATTCCTTTTGAGGATGATAATAAAAATATCTCTAGTATGTAAACCCACTATCACTTGATATAAATTCTACCACCCTAAAGGCTCATCAAGTTCTATGGTTCTCTCAATCACTCGATATCATATGCACCTTACAATTAATTTTAATAGAAGTTATTCCTAAATATCTCCTTCTAGAGTTTCAATCTAGGTCTTCAAATAATTAATTAGTAACAAGCAATTAAAGGCATTAAAAAGAGTAAAATTAACAACAATCATGAATAACAAGTTCTTAGAGAAAATTATATTTTTGAAAGAAAATAAATTGGAATTAAGACGTTCATTGTCTTGGCTACATTTGTAGCCCTAGCAAGAGAAAATTATTTAATAATTGAAAACATAGAAATCATCATCATAATATTCATGTTCAATGACAAAACTAAATTAAAAAGATTAAGAGAAGAGAAAGAATGAAGAAGTCATTAATAGAATTGCTCTTGAGCCGCCTTCAATCAAAAAGCTCTCTAAAACTATAACTACCCGACTTTTCGAGTCGTTATTTAAGTTGCATAAACTTGATATCTAAAATTTAATCTTACTTGCTAGTAAAAAATATGGAGTAAAATTTTTCTTAGAAAAACGCATTTAAAACCATTTTAACTTTTCTTGCAACATAAACTGAAACATAAGCACAAAGATTAACTTTGTAATCATCCAAACATTCCTTAAAACTCATTAGGTAAATATTTACTTTCTTAAAAAATATTCTAAAAACATCATTTCAAGAAGCAGAAAACTTCCTTCACAACAGCGGAGAATGACTGTAGTGGTGTCCATAGCCCAACCATCACATCTGCCTCACCATGTCACCGAGCTCACCAACTAATCTTTCTAGTCTCTTGTAGAGCTATCTATAACATAAAGATACTTGCAATGAGCTTTTGCTCAATAGGTTTAAACAAATCTCACAAAACATAAAAGATTCATCATAAAAACTTTTCTCTTAAAACCTTTCTTGTAATACATTTTTCTTAAAAATTTCTCATGAAATGTTATATTTCCATAAATGTTTCTCATAAAACATTTTCATAAAACCTCATAAAACTTTCGTCATAAAAAGTTTTTCATAAAATTCTTCTCTTAAGACATCTCATAACACTTGTATGTAACTCATAAAATATTTCTTAAAAAGAAATGTGAGCAACATCACAATGCATGGTTCCATTTATGCTTTATTATGATTATCAACTTATTCTTATCACTTATCTTGATCTATGGGCCCCAGTGTACGTACTATAAGAGCAAGGTCATCGTATTATTGAGGCCATAAGATAACTTAACATGATCCTCTTCTTGGGTCAAGAGGCTGATACGACACTTTCTTGTCTTAACTTAAGAGTTAAATTACCGATCTTATAATTTTAGTGAACATTTTGCATGACATAACTTAATATCTAAAACAACATGCTTAACAATGCTGAACATACTGTAAACTATGACTTGGTCTGTAAAATATTACGTATAACAAGTGCAAACATATTTCAAACATATTCAATGCATTTGAAAATCATTTTCTTCATGCCATAAGTGAGGTTAAAAAGTTACTTAAATATTGCTCTAGTGTTCTTAGTTTATCTTTTTTCTTCTATTACTCGGCTTTGTGTCCTGTTAAAACGACACCCGACTATTATTAGAAACTATCTCGAGACTACATTGTCAGTTTATTTCTAAACTACTTAACTTAAACGTTCTTTAGTCAAAATTTACTTCTCATTGAACGAGGTCACAATTAACATGTTATGGAACATTCTCATTTAAGGGTGTTTAGTTAAATCAGAGGGCTCAGGAATACTGTTTTTATGTATTCTAAATAACTAAATCTTAACGCAATGTTTTCTTAAAATACAGGATACTAAAATTATAAAAATCTAATAAATATTTTAACGGTAATGAAGACAAAAATAAGTCAAGATAATTATGGCAATGAGACCTAATTTTTATATTATTATGCTCCATCTCTTTAGAAGAACACTCAATTAACATTATTTAGCTACAGAAATTCATGCGTAATGAATTCATGTGTTTCACATGAGCTGGATATAATATTCAGTTAATAAAGACTAGAAAACAGCCAACATTATTGAATCCCTTTAATTTCAATATATTTTTGGATCTATATGTTGATCAGCATTTGACTAGTCAGGAACTACTCCTTCCTGTCACCTCCTTTCTAGGTTTATTTGTCAAACTAGTTTGGTGTCGTGCCTAAATGCATTTGTGTTATGTGGCATTTTTTTAATTTTAAAAAGAGGTTGAGAATTAATTATATGAATAAGGGGGAAAAAAACCATTCTTAAGGCATATTTGGAGTACTGGATAGGATAACATTAGATAAGATAGGCTTAGAGGATTTGATTGGATTGTATTGAAAAGTATATGATAAAATTTTAGCTAATTTAATTCCATATTTAGTGTTATATTATTAAAATAGGGGCCTTTTGTAAATATTTTTTAAGAAATTAGGTTAAATTCTAATTTTTTACAATTAGAGGGAAAATGCAATTATTAAAAATTATTTTTATCACATAAGTTACATTTTGATTGCTTTTTTTTTTAAAAAAAAATTATAATTTGATCCCAAATTTTATGAATTTTTGCAATTAAGTCATTGAAGATTTTTATAATATGCAAAGGATATGTTTAATCTCATGCTTTAGGAAGGGATTGCATAATCTCCTTCCAAGGGGATCTAAGCGTAGATTTGATAAGAGCTTATCCAATCCAATACTTATAAATTTTTTCGCCAATCAAGATATTAAGATTTAATCTAATCTAGTTCTCCTTAATCTGAGTACCAAACATGCCTTAGGGGAATTAACTTGTGACGGAAAAAAATTCATAAAATTGACAAAAGGGAATGATTATGCAGAAAAAGAGACAAAGCATAAAGAAATTGGGATAAATATAAAAATTAAGGTGTAAAATGTTCAATAAAAAAAGAGTCATGTGGACTGAATCTACATATGTAATTTTTTTAAAGTATTTTAAAATGTAATTAAACCAAGTGAAAAGAAAATTAGTATCTTAACATCAAACTAAAATAAAGTTAATGTACAATAATTTAGGTTTTTTCCCTTTGGTATTTTTATACTATGCCTAGAGTCTGTGAATATTATTTAAAATACTACTGGTATTTATTATTGAAATACAATTGTCGCATATCACATTTTCTTAAAAAAAAACTACTTATATTCCCTAGGTGTGAAGTACAAAAAATAGTGCCTAGTGTATCTAGTGGCCTCCACATGTGTATCAACAATATACAAAAAAGTTTGTTATATAATTGCTAAAACAGAAAGCAAATAGAAATATTTGAAGTAACAAAAGCTTGGAATAAGTTGAATTAACAATAGAAGCATGATGTGTTAAAAATACACAAGCGGTGTGGAAAAATTTTAATAATTGCATAAATTTTTTAAAAACATTAATAAGTAAATGCGAATCATTGAATTTTTGTTAAAAATATAAAGCTCATCTAACCTCATTCTCCTTTGTATAAATAACGATAAAATTATAGGTTATAGATTAGAGATATGTGACGATTTAAGTACAATAATAATCATTTACAAATAAGAGAACAGAAATTTCCAAATAACTTAATGTGAGAATGAATTTAAGACTAAAAACAACGATAAGAATACAGACGACATTAAAAAGAAGCACATTTCGAATAAGGTGAAGAGAAAGAGAAAATGAAAGATAAAGGAAAATAGATAAAATCAATTATTTGTGATTTACAACACTCTAACCCCGATAAATAAGGGTAGATTTGTACACATTGACTGACTTTTTAATTATTAAAAAATTAGATGATTATTCAATTCTTAGTCCAATTAAATGAGTAATAACACTTAACCACTTTCTTTGGATTTATACCCACATACATACACACATAAAAAAAAAATGTAATAGGAAAATATCTTAAATATTCTCCTTTCGAAATGCCGCGTGTCACTGTTATTATAGAAATTTTATGAAGCACTTATGCTCTACAATTCTATTAATAAAAGTTATTCCATGTAAAAATAACAAATGAAACAAGACCTATAAAAAAAATTTTAAAATACCAAGACTACCTTATGTTATATAAATAAAAGAGATCAATTCATGAATAGTCTTTAATTTTTTTTCTCTCTCTAAAATTATTTTTTGTAGTTAATTTTGTTTCATATGTAATCTCTGAACCTAAAAAATGTCTCATGAATGGTCCATCTGATAAAATTTAGATTAAAAAAATTTACTTTATCTCATAAAAGGACCATGAACTATCTTCTCTCTTATAAATAGTCCTTATATTAAAATTTGTTCTATATTTAGTCTCTAAATTAGAAAAATGGTGACATTTTTTCGTGTTTGCGCAATTGGACGCAGTCTTCTCAAATAGCAAAGTGCATAAGAGTGCATATGTCAATCCCATAAGGATTGTGTAATTTTTAATTAATTACTAAAATTAATCCTAACTCTAAAATTAATCGAATTGCTGTTGGGGGTTTTTGATTTAAAACTAAAACTAATTTGAAAATGAAAATAAAATAACCAAAAGTAAATTAAAAGAGAAGTTAAATTAAAATGCAAAAAATAAACAATGAAAACACAGGCTTAGTGCATTCTCTATAGTTAGACAATGCAATTAATCATAGGATTATTCTTAATTTTCTATCAAAACTATCAACCGTAGATAGCAACAAGTTCTGCTATCTCGGTCTTTCCTTTATTGTATGTATTTAATAAAACAACCATTCTATTAAACCTCTTTTCATTAAATAACCTAGGAAAAAACTAGTTAAGTTCAATTTAATAAAAGTATTATGCTAAGAAAGAAAGGTTGATCTAGGCAACAAACACGTAGAAGATGGGTTCATTCAACCTATATTACATTTCACATTGCAATAACACAAAAGTCTCGCTGCTATGTGTGTTATAATTTGCTATTAATAATTAAAAATTCAAGATAAAAAATTTAAGATAATTACATATTAAGATTTCTAATTTAACATTAGATAATTTTTTAGTCTCATTTAATTGGCCACCTAAGCAAAACTAAAAAATAGCCGTGAACTTTAAAGTGTAATCCAGCAGCTGAAAATCAAGAAGAAAAAGCGGGCGGCCTAGAAGAAGATTGTAGCCGTTAGATGCGTCAATGGTGAGCTTAATAGACGCCCACGAATAACGGCGCACGTCGATTGAAAGCACTTGATTGAGAGCACATTGGGAATTTCTGCGGAGCCCACGTGGGTTTGATAGGCCTGTCGGGACGCACTTCCTTGGAGCGTGTACTGCACACGACACGCGGACAAACTTGAGAAGCCACCTGGCAGCACTGTAACCCAATGGATGACTGGTCTGCTGACTGTAGCTTGACCTACGAATGAAAATGAGACACGCTAGCGTTGATTGATGACGCGCCGCTGACATGTCTGGAACTGAAAATGTAGAAAATTGTATTTTTGATCCCGGTTTTAAAGTTTTCTTGCATTTCTCTTCCACTTTCGTCCTTGAATTAAGATTGCTTGCATTTTGACCCTATAAAATTAATTATTTTAAAAGATAAAAATTACTAAAAATAACTAAATATTATTTCAAACATATTTAACACAAAACTAAGTTAAAAATTAAAACAAACTTTATAATAAAATTAAAACTAGAAATCAAAATAAAAACTAAAACTAAAACTAAAACTTCAATAAACTTATGATATAATTTTATTTTACAAAAATTAATTATTTAAATTTAGAAAAATAACTTTAAAAATTACCAAAAATATAATCAAACATAAAAATATAATAAAAAGCAATAATTAAACATATTTTAGAAATAACACACTAAAAATTCTATAGACAAGCAAATATGTTTAAATGGAGGATTTAATAACAAATTCTAAAGACATGGCATGTTTACATGTTATTCGAAAACATATACTAAAATTAGTTATTTTGTTGAATAAATAGGGTTAATTCTCAAATGGTCGTTAAGGTTTACTCTCAATCTCAGTTTAGTCATTGACATTTTAAAAGTCTTATTTTAGTCCTTAATCTTTTTTTTTGTTTCAATTCTGATCTCTTTGTTAGTTAGATGTTAAAAATTTAACTAAATATTCTTGAAAAGTCCCATATTGGTCCCTAATATATTACTTTATTTTATTTTCACTAACAATCTGATAAAATTGTCTTTGTTTAATTACATAATCAAAAATGTTATATTTAGTTTTTTATTTTATATATTTTCAAATTTAGTCTCTAATAACTCTTTGTTATAACAGAGGGACCCAAAGTGAAATAAAATAATAGATTAGAGACTTAAATGGGATATTTTAAAAGTTTACTATTAAAATATTTTACTTTAGTAAGTATAATGTTAGTGTTAACTACGTATAAATAACAACATAAGACCTTTACTACTAAATTAACTAAAAAAGTAATAAAATGGTAATTAAAACATTAACATGAGATAAAACTTACAAAATTGCAAGGGCATCACACATGGCACCCAACTAATATATACATATATGTATACATATATATATATATATATATATATGTATACGTACTAGTAGAAGAGGTCGAGTCCAGCTTATGGATAAAGTAATTTTTTTCTTTCAATTTTTAATAACTAGTATAGGAATGTCGAGAGTTGACATCACAAACAACGGTTTCGGAATTTTTTTTGGAAAAAAAATAGTTAAACTTATTAATGAATTTCATTAGACTTATTGTTTAAAAATATACGAAAACTCATTGTTATTCTTTCTACAAGATACCATTTTCAAGCTTTTTTGCTAGTGTTGGTCCTCGCATCCTCAATCAATAATGCAAACGTCATAGTAATAAACTATGTTTCAAAATATAAACAACAACATCACATGAACAAGATAATTAACACGCAACTGTCACGCCCCAAAAATTAATTAAGTGGTTTTAATATATAAAATGGTGGATTAGTGTGCCAAATTATAATTCGAGCCTAATCTAAATATTTTGCAATGATGTCCTAATAAATTTGACTTTTAAATTAATTTAATCATTTTAACTTGTTATTTTGAATTTTTGAAACAAAACTATTTATGAAATACCAAATACATGCCGTTTGAAAAATGTGTATCGCACATAGCTTTTTCGTGTTAGTTTTACCCCTCTTTTATTTAAACTCTCCCTCTCTCTCCTTTTCCCTCACTGTTTCACACTTTCTCTCTCTCTTCCTCTCTCTCTCGTCTCACTCTCCCTGCCTCTCTCTTCTTTTCTAAAATTTTTGAATAAAAAATCATGCCAAGCTTCGATTTTCAGTGGATTGAAGGCTTGGGAACGTGATTTAATGACCATAAACATGATTTAAGGATTGAATCAAGGTTAGTTTTCAAAATTTCAAAACTTTTTCAATTTTTCAATTTTCTTTGTATTTTGATATCTAAGTTCATTTTAGCTTAGAAAAACTTTAATCTAAATTAAAGAAACTTAAAATAGCTAGAATCTAAACATAGTTTCAACAAAAATGGATTTTAATCAAGATTTTCTATTTTTCTCTATTTTTAGAATTTCACAAAATATTCGTGCAAATCTTGTTTAAATTAGTTCAAAAGTGTTTTATAATGTTTTTCTATCATCCATAGATGTTTTCTATGCCTAGAAATTGAGACAACAGGTTGAAATTGAGGATTAGAGCTCGAGAAGCCGAGGCTCGGGTCTTGGAAAATTTTAAAATTTTCTAGTTCGGCAAGTCAGATTCATGAGTTCGGCAAGCTAGATTCATACGATCGACAGGCCGAACCTGAAAAAGTTCGACAGACCAAACCTGGCTTATCGGTAGACCGAACCAGGGAGACCGACAGGCCGATCAGGCATAGTAAAAATTTGTCCTGCTTCACCCGATTTTACTGTTTTAAACCCTGATAGAGAATTTAAACTTTATAGTATGATTTTGCAAACTAAATGGCACACTAGGACACCATGAGGTAGGTTAGTAATGCAAAATATCCTAAGCTAGAAATTAATGAGCTTAGTTTATGTTTAAGGTTGTTCAAGGTTCTATGGGGCCAACGTGTAGCAGACTGGGATTACGGTGTGGGACACCAGCATGAATATTGAGGTAGGACTTCTACCCCTTTCTTGGTAGCCAGGTTTTCAATGATTTTGGCCTTAAAGAATTTTATTTTAAAATGGTTCCAATAAATGACATAATGTTTTCAAATGTCTTTAAAAGGGGCTTTCGGCCACACAATGATTTCTTTCAAAATGATTTCCTTCAAAGTGATTTCCTACAAAATGATTTTCTTTAGAATGAATTTCAAGGAACAGTTTAGATAATCTTCTTAACAAATTTCATTATTCATCAAGAATTGTATGATCATAATGAATCGAATAATAAATGTAATTGAGAATACTCTATAACATGAGATTTACATAATAATAAATACACATAAGGACATGATGCCATAATCAGAGATCGGGTCGTGTAGCGTGCGACCTTAGGGGTAAGTCTCGAAACCCAGTTGGGCCACTACGGTGGTGATAAATATGGTTTGCCCTGAAAAGATAAAAAAAGTACTCTCTTGACGAACTGTTTTGATAAGATTTATTTAAATAAATTTATTTATTTATTTAACTCTGTTCCTCAAATCATTTCTTTGAAAGGTAAACTTCATGTCTAAATAGTTTGTCTGTTTTAAAACATAATCCTACTGAGCCTTTTGCTCACTTTTTACTCATTTTTTATCCTTCCCCTTTCTAAGTGGAGTCTACCTTAGGACCGACGGAGAGTCCACTGCCCGGACTAGCGACCAATAGAGGATCTTAAGTAGGTTAGTAGCTGTAGTAAATCAAGGCATGCATTATTTAGATTTTAGTTTTCAGATTGGACTATGACTGTAATAATTTATTGTCAATACTATGTGTGTGCACACGTTGTGGGCCTAGTAGGACCCAACACGTACCCTCCTTGTCCTCTCTATTATTTTATTTCTTTTTATTTCCTTCTTATCCGTTTTTACTATTTTTAATAATTGATCAAAAGTTTTAAATTGTATCGCATTTTAATATAATTAATTAAGTCCTTAGATTGAAAATTTCTAACAAAAACTCAATTAAATTAAGCTAATCAACCACCATGTCACCCCCATACTCCGAGTTGTGACAAAATAGTATCAGAGTTTAAGGTTATGAACCTTGAGAATTGTGCACACATAGGAACAACAGTAAAAAGCCTTTGACTGTCCAATTTTGTCTTTAGAATTGAGAAAGAATAGCACCTGGGTGTCATCCAATTGTGGCTGACGTAAGTCCCATGATTGAGGGATGTATGATAGGGACATCATTTGCCGCTTTTTGGTAAATGGCAGCAAAGGTTAGACCCAAAATTTCTAAGGGGAGTCGCAAGCATGAGTGCCTTAAGGTTCTTAGGCGTGTGTTTACCTCAACTTTTGATGGAAGATAAGGGTTTACAGGTGGCCAAAAATTGGTTATACTCAATAGTAAAACGTTTGGATATCCTTGGTGTATCGGTAGTGTGTCGAGTGGAATTCGTGGCTTGTAAGTTGACAGGCAGTGGTGATAGCTATAAAAGTAAGCGAAGCATCTGGAGGAATGGTGGGAGTATCAACGGGGAAAGATTCAAGGAATTGTTCCGTGAGTGTTATTTCTGTAGGGATGCAAAGACAAAGAATCGTCGAATTCTACTAGTTGGAATAGGATGATAAGACGGTTTGGGAACACGAGGTTAAGTTTGATGAGTTGGCCAAGTTTGCTCCATTCGCCATGGTATCTGAACATGAAAAGTGTATCAAGTTCCAAGAAGGGCTTAAGGTATTGATTCAATGGCAATTGGTGGTTTTGCGACTTCGGAATTCTAGTAGGTTGGAGTTGTCAGCCTTATCGATAGGAGTAGATTACGCTCACCACTGCAAGGATCGGGCGAGAACATCAGGAGGATCCTTGCGGAGCAAAAGGAGAGGTAGCGATCATCAAGCTTAGGTGAAGAATCAGCACAGTAGCATAGAAATAGGAACAGCAGAACATCCAGCAGCAGACAAAGCGACCCTTGCCATTTCTGTAGCAGCCATGAGGCATCGGGAGGAGCTGTCCAGTAAGAAACGCTTGACAAGGATCTCATACTAAGAAAGGTGCAAGCCGTCAGCCTCAACCTTAGTCTTGATCTTCACCTCGATAACTTCATCAGTTTCCTCTATAGCAGTATCGGCCGATGAACCCAAGACGTGACAACGCTAGTAAAGGAAAAGGAAGAGGCTCCAGTTTGAGTTCGCATAGTAATTTTAGGGAGTTCAAATACTCAGACCAGTGACGTGTCGGTCGACAGTACGGTCCCAGTTTCTTAGTCTTTAGTTTAGATTCTCTTTGATATTGGTGCCATTCATTCTCTTGTTTCGAGTTCATTTATACATGCCTTGGAAATTGAAATAGAGGAATTTGATGAACCTTTAGTAAATACCCTACTCTTAGAGCAGGTGTGTGTGTGAACCATAGGTGTAAACCTTGTGAGGTAATGATTAGGGATGAGACTTCGAGAAGTAATTTGGTTATGATCCCCATGAGTACTTATGATTGATCTTAGGAATGGATGAGTTGTCCATGCCAGGAATGTTCAACTGTAGTTGTTGCACTAAATTGGTAACCCTAGGGATCGATAGGGGAAACAATGATCATTTACTAGGGTGGTAACGATCGAGTAATGAGTGAGTAACTCATAAAATGTGTCTAGGTATACGAGGGAGACCTAGCATGCCATACATAAAAGTATATATATGTGTTCCTTTTAGATCTAGGGGAGAAATCTAATGCCGCAGGAAGAAATGTAGCAACATCAGTGGCTAATGAGTTCGAGGATATCTTCCCTGATGGGTTATCGTGACTAGCATCGCATTAAGAGGATTAAGTTGGTATCAAGCTATTCCCGAGGACTACTTCAATTTTCATAGCATCGTGTCGTTTAGCACTAGCAGGAATGAGGGAATTAAGGAAACAGCTTTAGGAACTTAAGGGTAAAGGATATATTCAGAACTACGTAGGATACGTTAGTTTTGTTTGCCAAGAGGCAAAATGGTATGCTCAGGTTACTCATTGGTTATTGGCAGCTGAATCAGGTCAACGTGAATAACGAATATCCCAGGCCTAGGATTGATAAGTTATTTGATCAGCTAGGAAGTTCTCGATATTTCTCGAGAACCGATTTACGATCCGGAAGCACCAGCTGCATGCCTAGAAGGTCGAGTTTGAAGCATATCATTTTGAGTAAGGCGTCTTAGTATATACGTCTAAGATTAAGGCTACAGTATGATGAGGGCAACTGAAGATCACGACCGAGATTCACAGCTTTTTAGGACTTGCCGGGTACTGCAGAAAAGTTCACAAAGGGTTTCCCCAAGGGTAGTGGCTCCATTGATGCAGTTGATCAAGACAAGTGATAGGTTTGAATGGGATGAGGAATGTAGATACTCTTTTCCAATAGTTGAGAGATCGGTTGAATACCACTTCTACACTGGCTACATTGAGCAGTAATGAGTTTTATGAGATCTACACCACTGCAGTAGGACAAAGGCTTAAATGTGTGTTGATGCGGCATGGACGAGTTATGACTTATGGATTGCAACAGTAAAAACCTCGTGAGCAAGACTTCCCTACTCATGATTTAGAGCTCGCCATAGTGATTTAAGCTTCGGGGGATCTGGAGAAGCCACTTGCTAGAGTGATATTTTAGGTATTCTCAAATCATAGGGGCTTAAGGAATTTGTTCACTCAGAGAAATTTGAATTGAGGCAGCAGTGGTAGGCGAAATGTATGGAGGACCAGGATATCTCGCTATGGTATCATCCAGGTAGGACCATCGTGGTTGCAGACACGCTCAGTAGGAGGTCTTGGGAGATTCGTGCATATCTGGCACTAAAGGACTGGTGAGAGATGCTACCGTGAGCAAGAATGGGCCGGAGTACCATGAAGACTTTGATTCAACGTCGACGTATTCTAGGGATTCGATTTTAGCACTTGTTTGGATGGTGAGGCAAAATTAGTGGCGAGACCAATATCTTCAAGTACTATGGACGAAAATGTGGATCGGAGAGCACTTTGAAGACCAGAGGTATTTCTACCGGTGGATCGTTGCAGTCTCAAGGAACGTCTGGCAGTGTCTGCAATCGAGGGAGTGATGAAAGCCTTGATGAATGACGTTCACAAGTTTCAGTTCGCCATTCATCCAGGAAGCATGAAGATGCATCGCATTTTTCAGGGGCAATATTGGTAGAAAATCTTGAAGAAAGATGTTTAAGCATACATGGCCAAGTGCATGATTTGCCTGCAGGTGGTGGCCAATCATTAGAAGCCCACTGGTCAGCTTCAACATGAGAGCATGTCGTGGCGGATTTCTTTTCTGGGTTGCTGAGGACGGAGTAAGGATGTGATGCGATTTGGGTCATCGTTGTCAAGTCGACGAAATTGATGCGTTTTATTCTCATAGGTCATAATGTTTGCAATGAGTGCTTGGAGGAGCTTTTAGGAAGCTTTGGGCACAGACCTGGGTTCCAGCGTGACTTTTCATTCTTAGACCGATAGGCGATTTGCTCAAGGTATATAAATTTTTAAGGGTATATTGCATGCACGTGTATTGGATTTTGGTAGGAATTGGAAATGACATTTGCATCTGGTGGAGTTTGGTACAATAGTAACTGTTAAGTGGGCATCAGGATGATATCGTTCGAAGCACTATATGGATAGCTGTGTCGATCGCTAGTGGGTCAGGTAGAACCAAACGGAAGGATCATTTTGGGACTTGAAGAGACGCTAACCTTTAGAATTCGAGGTAGGGGATTCCGTTCTGTTAAAGGCTTCACCGTGTAAATGAGTTTTGCATTTCAGTGTGTGAGGAGAAAATACATCGAGGTATGTCAAGTCGTTTAAGATCCTCAATGCGTTGGGGTGATTGTTTATTGCCTTGATCTTCCTCCCAAACTCTCTCATGTTCATGTCATATTCTGCATGTCGGTGCTTTAGAATGTTCGCTCCATTCAAGCAAGATCGTCTTGATTTGTGATGTATAGATTCAGAAAGACATGACCTACTAAGAGGTGCTAGCTTAGATTCTCGACCGAAAAATGATAGATTTAAGGCGCTATGAGTTTCCATTAAATGAATGTGGTGTGGTAGCACCCCAGGGTTGATGAGAGAACCTGAAAATCATGGTTGATCATGTGGGAGTCATATCTGCATTTATTTTGTACTTAAGATGGGTTCCAAATTTTGAGAATGAAATTTCTTTTAGGGGTGGAGAGCTGTCACGCCCCAAAAATTAATGAAGTGGTTTTAGTATGTAAAATGGTGGATTAGTGTGCCAAATCATAATTCGAGCCTAATCTAAATATTTGCAATGATGTCCCAATAAATTTGACTTTTAAATTAATTTGATCATTTTAACTTGTTATTTTGAATTTTTGAAACAAAACTATTTGTTAAATACTAAATACATGCCGTTTAAAAACTATGTATCGCACACAGCTTTCTCATGTTGGTTTTACCCTTCTTCTATTTAAACTCTCCCTCTCTCTCCTTTTCCCTTACTCTTTCACGCTCGCTCTCTCTTCCTCTCCCTCTCATCTCACTCTCCTTGCCTCCCTTTCTCTCTCTTTTTTTCTAAAATTTTTGAATCAAAAATCAAGCCAAGCTTCGGTTTTCAGTGGATTAAAGGCTGGGAACGTGATTTAACGACCATAAACACAATTCAAGGATTGAATCAAGGTTAGTTTTCAAAATTTCAAAACTTTTTCAAATTTTCAATTTTCTTTGTATTTTGAGATCTAAGTTCATTGAAGCTTAGAAAACCTTTAATCTAAGTTAGAGAAACTTAAAATAGCTAGAATCTAAGCTTAGTTTGAAAAAAAAAAAAAAAACGGATTTGAATCAATATTTTCTATTTTTCTCCATTTTCAGAATATCTCAAAATATTTGTGCAAATCTTGTTTAAATTAGTTCAAAAGTATTTTATAATATTTTTCTATCATCCATAAATGTTTTCTATGCTTGAGAATTGAGAAAATAGGTTGAAATTGAGGATTGGAGCTCGGGAAACCGAGCTCGGGTCCTAAAAAATTCTAAAATTTTTTAGTTCAATAGGCCGGATTCATGAGTTCGGCAAGTCAGATTCATACGACCGGTAGGCTGACCTAGAAAAGTTCAGCCGATCGGACCTGGCTTGCCGGCTGGCCGAACTGCATAGTTCGGCAGGCCGAACTAGGGAGACCGGCAGGCCGACCAGGCATAGTGAAAATTTTTTATTTTTCATCTAATTTTATTGTTCTAAACCCTGATAGAGAATTTAAACTTTATAGTATGATTTTGCAAACTAAATGGCACACTAGGACACCATGAGGTAGGTTAGTAATGCAAAATATCCTAAGCTAGAAATTGATGAGCTTAGTTTATGTTTAAGGTTGTTCAAGGTTCTGCAGGGCTAACGTGTAGCGGATCGGGATTATAGTGTGGAACACCGGCATGAGTATGAGGTAGGACTTCTACCCCTTCCTTGGTAGCCAAGTTTTCAATGATTTTGGCCTTAAAGAATTTTATTTTAAAATGTTTTCAATAAATGACATAATGTTTTTAAATGTCTTGAAAAGGGGCTTTCGGCCACACAATGATTTCTTTCAAAATGATTTCCTTCAAAGTGATTTCCTACAAAATGATTTTCTTTAGAATGAATTTCAAGGAACAGTTTAGATAAACTTTTTAACAAATTTCATTATTCATCAAGAATTGTATGATCATAATGAGTCGAATAATAAATGTAATTGAGAATACTCGGGGTAATATGAGATTTAAATAATAATAAATACACATAGGGGCATGATGCTATAATCAGAGATCGGGTCGTGTAGCGTGCGACCTTGGGGGCAAGAACCGATACCCAGTTGGGCCACTACGGTGGTGATAAATATGGTTTGCTCAAAAAAGATAAAAAGGTACTCTCTAGATGAACTGTTTTGATAAGATTTAATAAATGAATTTATTTATTTATTTAACTTTGTTCCTCAAATCATTTCTTTGAAAGGTAAACTTCATGTTTAAATAGTTTGTTTGTTTTAAAACATAGTCCTACTGAGCCTTCGCTCACTTTTTACTCGTTTTCGAACCTTTTCCTCTTTAAGTGGAGTCTAGCTTAGGACCGACGGAGAGTCCACTGCCTGGACTAGTGAGCAATAGAGAATCTTAAGTAGGTTAGTAGCTGTAGTATTATTTAGATTTTATTTTTCATATTGGACTGTGACTGTAATAATTTATTGTCGATAATATATGTGTGCACATGTTATAGATCATGTGGGACCCAACATGTACCCTCCTTGCCCTCTCTATTATTTTATTTTTTTTATTTCCTTCTTATTCGTTTTTATTATTTTTAATAATTGATCAAAAGTTTTAAATTGTATCACATTTTAATATAATTAATTAATTCCTTAAATTGAAAATTTCTAACAAAAACTCAATTAAATTAATCTAATCAACCGCCACATCACCTCCTGTACTCCGAGGTATGACAGCAACATAAAAATATAAGTTTACCTCTACTTCTAATTCTTTATTCACTATTATTTCTTTAATTTGTTTCTTTCTTAAGAGTGTTGTTAGACACTACAGTAAAAAGTCATAATTCAAGGTCTTCTTTGAAATCACACTTTGTTTAATTCAGGTAAAAATCTTTCTATTAATAAATTGAGTAATCTTCAATTAATATTATATATTTCATCAAATTATAAAGAATCATACAATAAATTTTTAATTTTATTGTTGTTATTTAAAAAAAAGTCACGTCAACAGGTCATAGACAAATAATCCACCTATATCATATTTAAGGAGATTTTTAAATTAAATGCTCATTAATTATTATAATATTTTTTTCAACTATCTACTTAGTCATAGTCGTTGAATTTATATCAAACAGTTAATATAACAATAACCCTTGGAAACGTAACCAATGAAACATACTTAGATATATATACTGTAACACCCGTATTTTTAACGGGCATAATTTTGTAAAATTTAATGAATAAAATGTGACTATTTAAAATTACTAAGTTGTTTATGATCATTTAAAAAAAATACCATTTTAGTATTTTCTTACCAAGTCTTCCTAAGAAACATTCAAAACTTACCAACACTTACTTCTACCAATCTTGTCTCCCTAAATTATTGCTCAATTATATAGACTTCTTCTCATTTTGCTAAAGGTATCCGAAGGGGACATTGAATTATTTTCCGTCAATTCATAGAAGACATGGAGATATTTCTCAACCACCTAATTAATTATTTCCTTATCTTCTTCTATAATTCACTCCAATTATCCCCTCAATTATGTTGGCATTATTTGCTAAAAGTCTTCATGGGAGACAAGATGATATTTTCCTTTAAGACTCTTTTGTTTCTTCTTACAACTTTTTCCCGTAAACATCTCATTCCTCTTAAGCATTTTGATATCTTTTTATTTAACTATCACCACCTTCTTCTCTAGTTCTCATTCTCTCCCTTCTCACTTCAAATTTCTAACTAAAGACATAGAGCACAAAGCTCTCTTTGTGGCCAAGACAATTATAATTCCCAACGATGATCGAGGCGGTTTTAAAGTTAATTCAAGCTTGATTGATAACCCAAACTTTGGTGCTTTTCAAAGAAGTTTTGAGGTAGGTTTTCTTTAATCTAAACTTAGTTTTTAGTATGCATTTTCTCCATGTTTAATGCATAAAAATACTTTAATGGCACTAGTAGACGGGTTTACACATAACTCACTTATGAATGTGATTATACGTTGTGCTTTAGTTTTAATTGTCCTTATGCATGCCTTAGGGTCAAGGATGTGTGGAGCTAACGTTAATTGATTCCAGGATTAAAAGATTGTTGATAAGCTTGAAAGGTAGGGATTCTATTACTCATTTTTGTGAGGTTTTTATAGAATTAAAATTGATTGTTTTGCCGCAATATATATATATCTATGTTGAACTGATATTATATGAGTATCACATATGAAACTATGACATGGACTCATCTTGTATTGTACGGCGAGGAACATAATGAATTGACACATGTTATAAATTGAGAAGCATGGTTAGGAAAACTGACTCTATTAATAATGATTTAATATAGAGAAATGGTGAGACATGAAGAGGGCGGCGGTTACGTCCTTGGGCATGAATACCCAAAAAGGTAAAATAGGGGGAAGGTGATGACACTTCCTTGGGTTGAAAGTCCCAGAACACACTGTACAGGAATTGATTTGGTGAGGACTCGGGGCTTGATGTCCCCTCACCGGAACACCCTTGGAATGTTTATGGGGTGATCAAGTGCGCCCATTTGGGTTTCGATGAGTTGAGTGATACTCAATTTAACATGGATACCTAGGAACAATGATGATTGGTAATATTTGTATAAATGTGTAATTATGACACTTGGTAATGATTAACTACGGTATCCATAAGATGTGATCATAATAAACCTCATAATCTGGAATATGATGTAACCTACTAACCATGCAGTTTTTAATGTGGTAATGGATAAACCATAAGGTGAGTCATGATTTCCCTACTGGGCATGTCGATGCTCATCCCTATCATATCTTCATATCTCAGGTGGAACTCAGTGCAACATATTTGAAGAGGAATAAACGAAAACAATCCTGCTGTTTTCGTGTTAGAAGACCCTGTTTAATTACAACTTATCTACAACATGTAAGAGTTGTATTATTTTTTTTTATGGCTGTGTTAAGTTATTTGGGAATTGTACTATGGTGATGATGACTGTAATTATATATATTTGGTGCTACACTAAAAACTGTGGTTTGTATTTAAAACGTTTATTTTTATTTTTCTTGTTGTTTAAAGACCCATGGGCATTGTTTAATTGATTTAAATAATATAAAATTTAAAATTATTTTTATTTATTTAAAACTGTTAACCCCCACATAGGGGTGTTACATATACATACATATATATATATATATATATATATATATATATATATGCTTGGTACCCATTTTGCACTTCATTAGAAATAGAATAAATGAATATGAGCCTGTTTTCCCTTGCCGTTCTAGACCTCTAGCTCTCGTGTTTTTTGCCGCTGAATTAGTATGCATTTCGTTTTGGCTCTAATTTTAACTAATTCTTAATGTTGCTTTACATTTTGAGGACGATATTATATACTCGTAATATAAAATTGATAAATAAACACAAACACGAGAACTGAATTACCATGCTAATTTGTACCAAAAAATTAAAAAAAAATAAAAAGATTACCATGCTATTGTGCTAGTGATTAGGACATGTATTTTGAGTACTACTGCAGCTTAATGAAGGAGAATTAAGTTGATTTCAGAATAATTTTAACATAAATTTTATTGAAATAAAAATTTTAATTAAATGAAATGACTTGCTTACTACCTAAATTTGCTTTAAAAAAATTGGAAGTTCTCTATCTATTTGAACGAAAAATCAGAAGTTCAAGAGACAGACTAGGGTGCTTTAAAAGTTCAGGAGGCAACGTCATGATTTTTAAAGTTCAAGGGGTAAAGTGAGAAAGTTTCAAAACTCAAGAAATAAAGTAGTAATTTTTAAAGCTTTTAGGAGGCAAAGTGAAGAAGATCCTAAACTTTACAAATAATTGATGTTAATAACCTTAATTTTATTAACTAAAATTGCTTGTGCTCATATGTTATTAGGATGTTTATGCCAAGGAATAAAAAAAGCACTACGTTGGCCTATCGGTTAAAGAGGCCCTTTTTTTTTTTTGTTTTTGGTGCTCCTGCTCTTTCTCTCTTTTTGGATCTTTTTAGCTTACCTCTCTACCATAGAAGGTCGTGTCTAGATAATGGGTTGTGCAGCGTTCAACTTGTAATAGTTTGTATGAAATTAGACCCATTTTTCAATAGTATTGGATCAACTTTTTTTTTCCCTTTTAGAGAAAATTAACATGTTATGCGATACTTAAAAAAAAACAGTTTTTATTCATACCACATTTAAAAAAAATTATATCATACTATTATTTATGTTACATGTTAAGTTATGTTATAAATAAACATGTATGACATTTATAAAAAATAAAGCTTAAAGATGACATTTATGAGCTCTGTAATTTTTATTATAGAATTTTTTATTAGCAAAAAAAAAAAAAAAAAGAAGAAGAAAAGAAGAAAAAGAAAGAAAGAAAGTTAGAAAGAAAGAAACAAAGCAACGTATATGTAAGAATCTGGTTTTTTTCTATGAGATTCACAATAGGGGTTCAGAACATTAAAATCCAAGAATTAATTAGTAAAGGCCACTTTTGGATTTTTCCTAGTATCCAGTACTGTCCGCCAGCCCTACTTTAAAGCTCACCTATATACATAATACATAATACATAATACACAATACACTGCTATGTATACGTCCTGTAATTTTGCATTTGGAGTTATCAAGAGGGAATTGTTTTGAGTGAAACCTTTACTGATGGTGTATATTTTAAAATCGTCATTTTTAAAAAAAATTATTATGTTTTTATAGATCTAACGGTTAAAAAAAAAAAATCCATCAATGGGTTTTTTTTTTTTTTAATTTTTTTGGTTCTCATCAACCAATTTTTCTATCAAGATATAGCTTTGCATTTTCTTTGCTTGTTTCGTTAACGTATAAGTTGTGGAATACAATTTTGAACGCTTGATTTTCTGATTAAGTTTAATTACTTGCTGTGTCAAGCAAAACATACACAATACAAAGAAAAAGATCGGAATCTACATATAAGAAAATAATTGAGAAGTCCTCACTAAAGGATCATGTCATGGCGTTTCTTGCGACTAGTGGCCGTACAATTTAATTGTTGAATTAGAGGATGTTTGGTTAAGGGTGGCTCACATCACAAATTCAGTTATGAACAATATAAAGCTCTCATATATTACAGTAAAAAAAAATTGTTACAATATAAAGCTCTCATATATTACAATAAAAACGATTCCCGCCAATTGTTTCCGCCGTTAATCAAACACCTTATAAGAATTATATTTGCCTATTTGCAGAATTTATTGCAAAGTATCACTTTAGCCAACGGCATTGGGTACGTATGCAAACAGTGGTTGACACGTACATTCATTTCAACAACCCACGTTTAATTCGACCCTCCAGTTCACTCCAGAACTTCGTGGTTTTACTTGAGGAGGAGTGCTGCCAATTACTACACTCTCTTTAATTATCATATCGCACGTAAAACCTACTAATATAATTAATTGTTATTTAAACAAAAAATAAAATAATAAAATTTACAAATAAAGCAGTAAATAATAGTTATAAAAGATAGTGAGAAAAAAATACAACTAGCACTTTTTTTAGCTGTTTCATATATTTTTTTAATTTTTAGTGCTTAAAAAATTAAAATGGAAAAATGCAACAATTTTAACTAAATTTTATTATTTTTTGAATCACAGGTCATAATTTAGCTGCTTAGACACTATTTATGTCACAAGAATTTGAATCTCCTTTTAGTTACCAACAAGTCTAGAAAATATATTTATATGCATCGCAAGTCTAATTATTGAGTACTTCTATTAAATCCTATAAAGTTAGAACCTCTTTATTCACAAGAAGACGAGTCCTAATTTTGTATAGAATACACTTTTTAGATTATGATTAACTATTTTATAAATAATTAGGTTTCAACCTTATAGGAATAAAAATAATTATTCTTAATTATTAGATCTTCCTCTAAAATATTTAGGGCCTGTTTAGAATTGGTTATGCTTTTGATTTTAGGGTCTGGACTTTTTAGTGCATAAAAAATGTTTTTTTTTTTCAATTTATATATCACTCCTTAAAAAAAACACATGCATAAACTCTCAATAAAAAATGTATATATACAACATATCACTCCTAATTCTTAGGTCGGGGCACGTGCAATTGCTTAATGGTTCAGCTGGAAAGTGTTGATAATAATTTAAAAAAAGGAGTAAAAAAGAAAAAAGAAAAAGAAGAAAATAATTGGTGTTCTCCTGTCTACCTCGTACAAGACCAGTCTCTAATGAGAGGAATGACAAAACCATTTCTCAACCTTTGTAATATTTAAGCTAGCTCGCAATCATATCACCATTATTTAGTAAATAAAAATCTTTACACTCCAAATATTATTTGTGCGTGTGTGTGTATATATATACATATATATATATATATATACATATATATATAGATCTCATCTTGTTTTCGTTCCCCATCCGCAATAATCCGAGTCTGCAGAAGCCAGTTTAATTTCCTATTAGTATATTAAACAGGTATGTTTTCCACCGCCCACACACACTACACAATGATTTGTATATTGATCAACGGTTCAAATTACGAGACGTGCCAAAAAAAAAAGATTGATAAATACACAAAGAATAAATTTTATTTAGAACTAGCTAGCGGGAATATGTTGAGGTTGATGAGTAGTAAATGTGACTGATTTATATATGTTTTATATTTGTATTTTAATAGTACTCTGCGTAATAACAACTACAACTAAAGAAGAACGTGGAAGGTTAAGTATGGAACGGGTGCAGAGGATCCATACTTGTTTAGCACAAACAACTTCTTGGGAAGACAGATATTTGAGTTTGATCCGGACGTAGGAACTTTGGAAGAGCGGGCTCAAGTGGAAGAAGCTCGCCGGAATTTCTACCGAAATCGCCACAAGGTTAAGGCCTGCAGCGACCACATATGGCGTTTCCAAGTATATACGTTATATAACTGATCATTCCAATGAACTATACATATATATATCCACAAAGGGATTCAAATCGTCAGTCCGATTTTTTATGTCCCAAATAGTGTATAATAGATAATACTATGGCACGATTTTTTTTACAGTTAATCAAACACCTTATAAGAATTATATTTGCCTATTTGCAGAGTTTATTGCAAAGTATCACTTTAGCCAACCGCATTGGGTACGTATGCAATTAGTGGTTGACACGTACATACATTTCAACAACCCACGTTTAATTCGACCCTCCAGTTCACTCCAGAACTTCGTGGTTTTAGTTGAGGAGGAGTGCTGCCAATTACTACACTCTCTTTAATTATCATATCATACGTAAAACCTACTAATATAATTAATTGTTATTTAGACAGAAAATAAAATAATAGAATTTACAAATAAAGCAGTAAATAATAGGTATAAAAGATAGTGAGAAAAAAATACAACTAGCACTTTTTTTAGCTGTTTCATATATTTTTTTAATTTTTAGTGCTTAAAAAATTAAAATGGAAAAATGCAACAATTTTAACTAAATTTTATTATTTTTTGAATCACAGGTCATAATTTAGCTGCTTAGACACTATTTATGTCACAAGAATTTGAATCTCCTTTTAGTTACCAACAAGTCTAGAAAATATATTTATATGCATCGCAAGTCTAATTATTGAGTACTTCTATTAAATCCTATAAAGTTAGAACCTCTTTATTCACAAGAAGACGAGTCCTAATTTTGTATAGAATACACTTTTTAGATTATGATTAACTATTTTATAAATAATTAGGTTTCAACCTTATAGGAATAAAAATAATTATTCTTAATTATTAGATCTTCCTATAAAATATTTAGGGCCTGTTTAGAATTGGTTATGCTTTTGATTTTAGGGTCTGGACTTTTTAGTGCATAAAAAATGTTTTTTTTTTCAATTTATATATCACTCCTTAAAAAAAACACATGCATAAACTCTCAATAAAAAATGTATATATACAACATATCACTCCTAATTCTTAGGTCGGGGCACGTGCAATTGCTTAATGGTTCAGCTGGAAAGTGTTGATAATAATTTAAAAAAAGGAGTGAAAAAGAAAAAAGAAAATGAAGAAAATAATTGGTGTTCTCCTGTCTACCTCGTACAAGACCAGTCTCTAGTGAGAGGAATGACAAAACCATTTCTCAACCTTTGTAATATTTAAGCTAGCTCGCAATCATATCACCATTATTTAGTAAATAAAAATCTTTACACTCCAAATATTATTTGTGCGTGTGTGTGTATATATATACATATATATATATATATATATAGATTTCATCTTGTTTTCGTTCCCCATCCGCAATAATCCGAGTCTGCAGAAGCCAGTTTAATTTCCTATTAGTATATTAAACAGGTATGTTTTCCACCGCCCACACACACTACACAATGATTTGTATATTGATCAACGGTTCAAATTACGAGACGTGCCAAAAAAAAAAGATTGATAAATACACAAAGAATAAATTTTATTTAGAACTAGCTAGCGGGAATATGTTGAGGTTGATGAGTAGTAAATGTGACTGATTTATATATGTTTTATATTTGTATTTTAATAGTACTCTGCGTAATAACAACTACAACTAAAGAAGAACGTGGAAGGTTAAGTATGGAACGGGTGCAGAGGATCCATACTTGTTTAGCACAAACAACTTCTTGGGATTGGAAAAGCGGGCTCAAGTGGAAGAAGCTCGCCGGAATTTCTACCGAAATCGCCACAAGGTTAAGGCCTGCAGCGACCACATATGGCGTTTCCAGGTATATACGTTATATAACTGATCATTCCAATGAACTATACATATATATATCCACAAAGGGATTCAAATCGTCAGTCCGATTTTTTATGTCCCAAATAGTGTATAATAGATAATACTATGGCACGATCTAATGAAAAACATGTAAAAGTTAATTAAACATTATTTCAAACTTTTTTAAATGACGTGTTATAATATAATTGGTTAAACACCATTTGGGACATCAAAATTGGACAGAGAATTTATATCCTCAAAAAAGAGTATGTTTTAACAACAATTGATAGTGTGGTGTAATAAGAACTCAACTTTTTTAATTGTCATTAATTTTTTTGGTCAACTATCTACTTTATTACAACCAACAGATTTGTATCAAACGGCTAATGATATCAAAACATAACCATTAAAACTATATCCATATGTACATATATATATATATATATATATATTATATGCCTTCAATTACGTGTATTCATGTACATAAATTCTATGTTCTTTTTAGTGTGAGGTCGCTTTGACGTAAAATAAGAGTCAATAAAGGTGACCACGTTAAAAAATTTAGTTATTCAAAAAGACTATATTATGCATTCCTAACATCAGTATTAAATTTGATAATATCAATGAAAAGCGTGTTTATATAAAGTCAATATATGTTTTCTAAGTTCACATTTTAGGAACGTCCACCTTAGAAAACCGTGTTTGTTTAGAAGTTCACATTTTACGAACGTCCACATTAGAAAACCGTGTTTACATAAATAATATATTATGTGCGTCAGTTCATATTTTTCGTGCATGTTTGGATTTGTTTCCACCACTATATAATGGAAAAGTATTTATCCATGTGGATATATAGTGATGTATGTCTTTAATTTGTGAAACTTCCTTTGGCCACTTCCTATTCTTCGTAATGGATTTTTTTTTTTTTTTTACCTGCCACTATTTTTCGGTATCTTTAGCGATTTGTGTATTCTATAGTGGTTGGACTCCGAGAAAGTAACGTTGAACCGGCTGCGTCTGGTACTTGAGAAGGTGGGCCACACCTTGGAGTTAAACATATATTGCTTGCTAATGGGTAGTCCAAAAACGAGGATTTTACTGATTTTATATTAAGCATACACATTTAATATGCGCAAATGATTCAAAATAGTTAAAATTTATATTGAAATGATTTGAAAAAAATAAACTTATGTTTGTTCTAATACAATATATGTCATACCAAACTCAAATGTTTGAAAAATATTGTTTTCCAATTTTAAAAGTTCAAATTCATGTTTTATTCTTATGATTTTTGTATTACTTGTTTTACTATACCGTCGCACGAAATTGTGAAAACTACAATGACTTTAAAAGTTTTGGCATTTTGGCATAGAAAGAATATTTTTCTACTTTGTTTTTGTCCCTCGCTTTGACCATTTAATTATTATATACCTTAATTTTTAATTAACAAAATGCAGATGCTAAGAGAGAAAATTTTCAAACAAACAATACCCAGAGTGAACGTAGAGGATTGCAAGGAAATTACATACGAAACAGCTGATGCTGCCATGAAGAGGTCGATTAACCTCTGGTCTGCTCTTCAGTCGCCACACGGCCATTGGCCGGCAGAAAATTCCGGCGTTATGTTCTACATCCCTCCAATGTTATTGAGTCTTATCTTAAACTTATAGCAAAGGCCTTAAATAAATTAATCAAGTAATCATTGTAATGATTCTCTTGATTAATTTATTTATTAAATCAAATGAAAAATACAGGTGTTTTGCGTGTACATATCGGGTACTTTACACACTGTGTTCAACGAGCATCACAAGAGGGAAATGTTGTGGTACATGTACTGTCACCAAAATGAAGATGGAGGGTGGGGATTGCACACTGACGGTCCGAGCATGATGATGTGCACGGTGCTAAACTACCTTGCCATGCGCATTCTCGGCGAAGGCCCTGATGGTGGCCTTGACAATGCATGCGCTAGAGCTCGCAAGTGGATTCTTGACAATGGTGGTGCAAGGGGCTCTTGCTCTTGGGGACAGACTTGGATGGCTGCACGTTTACTTGAATTTGTACATATAGATACCTTCAATTATGTCACAATGAATAACATTAAAAAACAAATAAATCAAAAGGAAAATGGTAAGGAATATTGCAAATAGTACTATACAGTCCAGGATGCTAAACTAGAAAAAAAAATCTTCAAGTTATGTACATGGAGGTACTAAACACTACACACTCATAAAGAGTTATGTCCCGCAACATAAATTCATAAGTGGAGTCAATTTTTTATTAGTTGTAGTACTTAGTACTGGCAGTGTCACTGAGCATTTTTCTAGTTAAGACTAATCTCAATTTATTTGATTGGTTTTTGTGTATTAATCACGGATACTTGCTGTGTATGAGTGGGATGGTTGCAACCCAATGCCCCCAGAGTTTTGGTTCTACCCTTCTGTAGTACCTCTTCATCCATGTAATTAATGATTATTGAATGTGTCACTATAACATACCTAGCTATAGCTGGTGCCATTATAAACACTCACATATTATATATAATTGAATAAAAATTGCAGCAAAAATGTCCTGCTATTGCCGCTTGACGTTCATGCCCATGTCTTACTTTTATGGGAGAAAGTTTGTTGGTGCAATCACACCTCTCATTCAGCAATTGAGAGAAGAAATCTACAACGAACCTTACAAACAAATCAAGTGGAGCAAAATGCGCCATGTTTGCGCTAAGTTTGATAACTACTATCCCCATGGTAGAGTACAACGTCTGTTGTGGGACAGTGTCTACTACATTGGTGAGTCTGTTATCAATACTTGGCCCTTTAACAAGATACGAGAAAAAGCGATCCAAAAGGCAATAGAACATATTCACTACGAGGATGAGAATAGTAGATATATCACAATCGGATGTGTTGAGAAGGTATGTATATACACTCCTTCTCTCATCTAATTTTAAATTTCAAATGTTTACATGATGGACACATGAATATTTCTGTAAAATATATATATATATATATGTACATATAATTGTTAATGTTAATAATTTTTTATTTAAGCGTAATTAATAATTCATGTTCAATTTCTCATGTAGCCTTTGATGATGCTCGCTTGCTGGGCAGAAGATCCTAATGGAGAAGCTTTTAAGAAGCATATTCCAAGAGTTGCAGATTACGTATGGGTAGCAGTGTCACAACCCGCCTTTTCGGGCTGTGATTAAACTCTTTCTTCATTACTTTAGAGCAAAAATTTAAGAATTTTTTTTTTTTAATACAAATACTGTACATATATTGTTTAATAACCTGTGAGATACATACATATACTTGTGTTTACATAACCATCCTTTTCTTACAATATAGCTTATCAAACATTACTTTCAAAATATTTTAAAATATCATACAGCGGAAAACATACTGCGGTGGAAACCATACCTAGTCTGCACACATCATCCGTCCGCCAGCTCATCATTATGATTTATTCTGACCTTTTTGTCGGAATACCTACAGCATGAAAAACTTAACGAGCTAACGCCCAGTAAGTCCCATATAAACCCACATGCACATTCAATAAAATGCATGATCATATTATGCTTTCTTATAATCCTTCATTATCCTTATCATTTCTTATCTTTAACTAGGGCCCAAGTGTTCGTACCATTGCGCACTTAGGTCTACGTAACACCGTGACCATCCTGTAATCCTTAAACTCCCCTTGAGTCAGGAGTCGGTACGACACTTTTCTTAACTTTTGGTGATTCATTACCAATTCACTTATTATGGTTAACATACCATGCATGAAGTGATGAGTACATGTTATACATAACATAATCTACATAAATACTTTTGTACGATATAGACCATACAGGTACATACTTTATATACACACTGGTATGCATTAATATACGCTCAGGCATATATATATATTCCATATACTCACAAGTATACCCTTTCTTTTATTTATAAATACTTATGTTATTGCATACATACAAGTATACACCTTGATATACATACAAGTATACATATACACATTTTATACTCTAAGCCTACAATTTCATACTGTAGGTGGGATGGGTACTTACTTGATACAATTGTCGGGCAACTTAACCACGATATCCTTTCTTCTAGATTCCTAGGATCCTGTTGGCCAATTACAAAGCCATTAGCCAAATTTTACTATGTTTCGATACGAAACATTTGTTAGTTAATAAATTGAGTTGCATTACTATGTTTAACTCTAAAAACCACCGTTTTTTCTTATTTCTATCTAACTTCATCATATCGTTTCTAACGAAGGGTGGAAACCTTTCTAGTCGTTTTCTTATCCCATTGGGAACATTTCAAAGCAGTTCGGGTTATTTGGGCAAAAATGACGATTTTGCCCTCCTCAGGTTTACTAACCTACCCGAGCTCGATTTCGTTATTCTTATAAAATAACCATATATTCATTCTAAAATAACATCCTAGTGGGTCAAATCTCTTTATTTCTCAATTATGCCCCATTTTCATTAAACTTTGCGGTTTAGTCCCTGAACCAAAAATTTTGACCTTTTTGCCCCTGAAACTAAAAATTACTTCTTTGCACCAGAATTTTCTACTTTTGTCAAGAATCATTTTTGCTCAAAGTACCATATTCAAAATCCTTTAAGAAATGACGCTTTTGCCCCTTTTTCAAATTTTTCACAATTTCCATAAATTCTTGAAAAATTAAAATCTCATAAACGATTCAGTTTTTTGATGAACCGTCTACAATGCCTAACAGTTTCATCGAGATCTACAACTTTTGTGTTTTAACTTTTTCCAAAATATCACTGTACAGGGGTGTTTTTGGCTAATTTCTAATTCTGCCGAGAGGAATTTTTTTCTTTCAATTTAGTCCCTATGGCATTTTTTACATAAATTCATTTCAAACTTGCAATTTTACCCCTGCAGAAATCATTTCATACCTTAATCAATACATTCCCATGCTCAAACATCATCTTTGCAAAGTTTAACCTCAAAATTACAAAAATAGTATTTTTACAAAAATTGCCGATTTACACTAAAACAAAAATTTCCATAACTCAAACTTATCATACACCACATATACATGAACTTCCATCAAATACATGTTCAAAACCCCTCATGGGTTTGAAAGAACAAAAATCAAAACAAAATCTATAAAATTTCAAACTTTAAAGCTTAAAACTTACCAAAATAACACCCTTTTGGTTTGAAGCCTTCAAAATCCTTTTAGACTCCCTCCTAAGCTTCCTTTCCATACAAAAATACCATGGATTAATCTCTTGTCCTTTTCCCATGAAAAATCCCTTGAAAACCCATTAAAAGTTTAGGATTTTACCTTAAACTTGTGGGAAAATCCTTGTTCTTGCTTGTAAAATTTGTTGGGGGTTATTTTTGCAAGATTTGGAGCTGAGAAAATTTTTTTTTTTTGGGAGCAGAACTATGGCTGCCGAAGCTTTGGTGGAAAGAAAAGAAAAGAAAACTTTGATAAACTTGCCATAAATGCATGTTTATCTCATTTGGTGACTCATGGTAACCCATGAGTACACCACTAGGTGTCACAAAATGATTGGGCCACTTTTCTTGACATGTGGCCCAATAGAAAAGCAAAAAGTGTCCACTTTATGGAGTTAAAAATTTATACTGTGTAATTTTTCACCACACAGTATTTTTCCTATACTGCCGTGGCCAATTCAGTGTACTTTCTATCCTTAGACTGTATAAAAATATTTAACTTACTTTTCGTTTACTTTTTGAGGCCAATCATAACATTTTTTATATCTGTGTTTTTATTTAGCAGTATTCTTATACTGCTCTGGCCTCCTTTCTACCCCCGGTTAGGGTTAGGACAACCTCTATGTCCTATTTACATTCTAATCATTCATTCGTTTATATCACAATTTCACAATTAATTGTGACATGAAATTCATTTTATGGATATTATGCACAAATCTCTGAGTCATCAAACTCATAAAATTTGTATTTTATAATATCCACCATTGCATTACATATGCCATAAAATTTGCAATCAATGTTGCTCATTCATATTTTATTGTAATTTTCACATAAATTACAATTTTTACACAATTTCACATTTTTAAGAATAAATTCATTAATTAAACCTAATTAAATATTAGGTTTTATTGATGACATTTTCTCGGTCATTACAATCTACCCCCCTTAAAAATTTTCGTCCTCGAAAATCAAAATAATTCGGGGTAGTCTTTCCTTATTTCATTCTCTCGTTCCTACGTTGCTTCTTCTACTTGTTGGTTACGCCATAAAACTTTGACGAGAAATATCTTCTTGTTCCTTAATTCCTTCTCTTCTTATGCCAGAATTTGAACTGGTTTTTCTTCATAAGACAGATTCTCCTGTATGTCAATTTCCTCCCGCTGAAGAACATGTGAAAAGTCTGGCACATACTTCTTTAGCATGAGCACATGGAATACATTGTATACCAATGCTAGATTAGAGGGTAAGGCTAACTTTTAAACTACATTATCTATCCATTTCAAGATCTCAAATGGTCCAATATACCTTGGACTAAGCTTTCCTTTCTTTCTAAATCTTACAATTTCCTTTCATGGGCATTATCTTCAAAAAGACCAAGTCTCCTACTTGAAACTTTAAAGGTCTCCGTCGTCGATTAACATAACTCTTTTGCCGACTAAAAGCCATTTTCATTCGTTGACCAATTAACTTTACCTCTTCCGTTGTTCTATTAACAAAATCTATGGTTGACAACGCCTTTTCTTGGGTTTCGTACCAATGTAAAGGTGGTCTACATCTCTTTCCATATAGGGCTTCATATGAAACCATACCAATGGAGCTTCGATAACTATTGTTGTATACAAATTCGATCAGAGGAAGCTTTTATCCCATCCTCTCTTAAAATCTAGCACACATGTTCTTAACATATCTTCTAAAGTCTGGATGGTCCTTTCTGATTGACCGTCCGTTTATGGGTGGAAGGCTGTGCTAAATGTCAGCTTTGTTCTCATTGCTTGATGAACACTTCTCCAAAACTTGGAAGTGAATCTACCATTGGATAAAAATGATAAACTTTGAAACTTAGTGGTATCTAACTATTTGGGTTACGTATAGTTCAGCTAGTCGTTCTACAAAACTGCTGAGTTTAATGGGTAGGATATAAGTTGATTTAGTCAATCTATCAACAATTACCCATATAGCATCATGTCCACCCATAGTTCTTGGTAGCCCAGTTATCAGGTCCATAGTTATCTGATCCTATTTCCACTCTAGGATTTCAATTTTTTTGTGTAATTCACCTACTGGCCGTTGATGCTCAACTTTCACCTTCTGGCATGTAAGGCATTTACCAACATACTATGCGATATCATTTTTCATTCCATTCCACCAATAGTGTTCTTTCAAATCTTGGTACATTTTAGTAGCTCCTGGATGAGCCACATATGGTGTTTCATGAGTTTCTTCTAATACTTGCTTCTTTAATCCTTCATCATTGGGAATGTATATCCTACTCTTGTAACAGAGGATACTATCTTTCAAAATGCTAAATTCTGTTTCTTTGTTTTTAAGAACTTCATTCCTAACTTTAAGTAGCGACGAATCTGCTTCTTGTCGCTCTTTTAAATTCTCCAACATAGTTGGTTGAAAGGATCAATTAGCTAATCTTCCTGTGACTAGCTCTATTTCTGCTTCCATCAAATCCTTTTTGGAGAGGTTTTGGTATCATCTATACCATTACTAGCAAGGACGTTGTTCTACGACTAAGGGCATTGGCTACTTGATTAGCCTTTCCCAGGTGATACAAAATCTTACAGTCGTAGTCTTTGACTAACTCTAGCCACCTTTGCTACTTCATGTTGAGCTTTTTCTGTATGAAGATGCACTTCAGACTCTAATGGTCTGTATAAATTTCGTACTTAGCTCCACATAGGTAATGACACTATATCTTCAATACAAATACAACCATCGCTAACTCTAAATCATACATCAGATAATTCCTTTCATAATCCTTTAACTGTTGGGATGCATAAACAATCACTTTTCCATTTTGCATAAATACGGCTCCCAATCCTATTTTGATGCTTTACTATAGATCACGAACGTTCCATGGTTCGGATCTGGTATTGTCAGTACTAGTGTACTTGTAAGTCGTCCTTTTTAATCCTTGGAAACTTTCTTCGCATTTCTTAGTCTATTCATACTTTGTTGCTTTTCATGTAAGTGTAGTGAATGGTGCTGCAAGTCAGGAAAATCCTTCTACAAAACGTCGATAGTAGCCTGCTAAACCGAGGAAACTTCTAATTTCTGACATACTTTTCGGTGTAGGCCACTTATTCATTGCTCAACTTCGGAAGGATCAACAGATACTCCTTCTCGTGTCACCACGTCTCCGTGGAATTGAACCTTCTCCAGCTAAAACTCACATTTTGAGAACTTGGCATACAATTGATGCCTTCTCAATAATTATAGTGCAGTCCTCAAGTACTTTTCATGTTCCTCTGTCGTTCTTGGGTATATTATCGTCGATGAAGACAATAACAAACTTATCGAGGTACTCTTTGATTCATGAGATCCATGAAAGTTGCTAGAGCATTGGTCAGTCAAAAGGCATGATGTAGAACTTATAATGTCCATAACGTGTTCGGAACGCCATCTTTGGTATATCTTTTTCCTTAACTCGAAGTTGATGATATCTTGAGCGTAGATCAATCTTTGAGAATACTGACGCTCCTTTAAGTTGGTTAAACAAATCATCGATCATTGGGAGTGGATACTTGTTCTTAATCGAGATCTTGTTTAGTTCCCGATAATCAATACACATTCATAACATTCCATCCTTCTTCTTAACAAATAGAACAGGTGCTCCCCATGGGGAATAACTTGGTCGGATGAACCCCTTGTCCAATATTTCCTTTAGCTGCACCTGAAGTTCCTTGAGTTTCCCAAGAGTCATTTAATATGGCGCCTAAAAAAAATTGTGGCTGTTTCGGGGGTCAATTCGATTTCAAACGAAATTTTTCGTTCTGGTGGTAAGTCTGCAACTCGTCCGAAAACACATCAATAAATTCCTTCACTATGGGGACCTTCTCTGGTCCTAACTGAGCTTCTTTATCTTTCCTTAGTAGGTTCACCAGATAACCGGTACATCCATTTTCCAATATCTTCTTTGCCTTTAATGCAGAAGTCAACGCCTTGAGAACTTTGGGAACTTTCCCTAAATACATAAACTTCTCACTTCCGGAAGGTTGACACGTAATGTTGCGGTATCGATGACTAATCTTTGCCGGGTATTTTTCCTAGGAAATCCATTCCTAGGATGACGTTATAATCTTGTATATCGATTATTCTAAAATCAATATACAATTCCCTTCCACATATGACTATCGATACATAACGTAACCAATAATCAGCACTTAATACCTCCTTAGAGGGTAGTGCAATTCTAAAGGTTTACTCTATCTTATCTCTTTTACTTCCTATTCGTTTCACAAACTTAAGCAATGCAAACGAATATGTTGCTCCGGAATCAAATAAAATATATATATCAGTGTTGGCAACAGAAAACTAACATGTCACCACCGATGAGGTTCCTGCATCTTCTTCCTTCTTCATGTAGGCATAAATTCGCCCACTTGGTTCCGGAGCTTCTAATCGCCCTTGACTAACACTAGGGACTTCAATTTGTGCCTGAACTTGAACCGTATGCAATTGGTTTCCTTGAGACCTCTACTGAGCATGACTGTTCTAACTTTGGGAATTAGAAAAACAATTATTGGCATAATGTCCTTCTTTCCCCAGGTATAGCACTTGTTTGTGCTAGCCTTGCATTCCCCTACATGTCTTTTCCTACATTGACTGCAAAGGGGTTTGTTATTTCCTACATCTTTAATCCTCTTATGGGGTTGAACTTTTGATTTCTTTGCACTATTCACGTTCCATTTCCTCTTATTGTTAGCAGTGTAGTTGCGTCCTGCTTGAACGTTCTAGGACAACCCTTGACTTGGAACACCTCCTTGTCCTTTTACTTGTATAGCTTGACTTTCCTTGGTCAAAGCTTTCTTTTCCTTCTATGTCTTGAAATTTTTTTTCTCTTTCTTCCTTATCACGGGCAATTCTAAACTCAGCTTTGGTCGCCCGTTTGATGCAATCCTCTACATCCTTGGGAGCTTGCCCTCCAATATCGACCACAAGGGCATTGTCGATTTTAATCATTTTCATTAACCGTCTTATTCGTTCCCGATCAGTGGGTACTAACTCGGGACAAAGCCGTGCTAGCCGATTAAACCTCTTTACAGTGTCAGCTACGGACATATTGCCTTGCTTAAAATTATTAAATTCTTCTTGTAGGGCTGCCATAATTTCTACATTAAAATAAGCCCTGCCAAATTCTTCAACGAAATCTGGCCTTGTCATTTTGTCTACATTCCTTTTATTCTCTATCGACTCCCACTGTCTCCTAGCATCTTTAGTGAGAGAAAACAAAGCACATAGGAATTTTTCATGGTCGTTAAGTCCCATAAATTTAAGAACCCTTTCTATGCTTATAAGCCAATCGTCGGCCTCTAAGGGGTCTGTAGATCTATCAAATTCCAGGGCCTTTATTCTCCGAAATCTTTCATAAAATTCAGTAGTGGATACTACCAGAACAGCCATAGCAGCTGGTATATCAGCCATTGATATCAATCGTTATATATCTATCGTGTATTTTCGTTACTATGTTAGTACATACTATTAACTTAATAGTATCCAATCAATAACTGCATGTATTCAAACAACATAAATACATGCAAACATACACAATTACATGAACCTAATATCTTGCGTCATATATTTCATTTCCTTTAACTTCATACATTTCATTTAATAAGCATTCTTACATTTCATTTCATTTCCTCTCATACATTTCATTTCATTTCATTTCCTCTCATACATTTCATTTCATTTCCTTTCGTACATTTCGTTTCATTTCATGTCATTCACTTTCATGTATTTCATTTCATAAACCTCTTTCATTTCCTTTTTACATTCTCCATAACATTATATGCATAACTAACATACATACATACATACTTTCCTTTCATACATAACTATTCATATCATCTCCAAGAGCCATTATCACTTCTGGCTACATATATCTTCTTGCCAAGAAGGACACCACTAACCAACATACATGCATATACAAAGGCATCAAAGCCCAAAAATGTACTAATATCTCATCTATGTACGTCATAATACACAAAGATTTTCTTATGAAATTTTTTTTGTCGAACTCAACTTTAAACATGTCATTATATTCGGAACCCTCCTTAGGATTCCTCTTCTTCCTCCATATCCGAATCATTCGACTTATCATCACTTGCGATAATAGGCTCTAGAGGCACAGGCTCTTCATCAATGTTATCATTATTATCATCATCAGCATCATCATCATCATCATCCATACCTACTGGGGGATCTTCTAATGGTGCGGCTACATTCTAGTCTGCATGTAATATCGCCGTAAGAGAATCATGGATACTAAGGTAATTTCCAGGATACTGCATTCGCTGCTGGACCACGTTGGGAAGATCTCTCCAAACTAGTTAGTAAATGCACCATAAGGGTAATTGTGACGGAATCAGTGGTATCTTAGTACGGCGAAATTTAAGAATGTAGATCTATCGGTTCGCCTACGTATCTTCCCCATATCGATTCTACTTGCAGGTACAATCGATGTCTCCCGTCCGCCCATAACATCGAAATCACCTAGACTGGAATAACGTTTGCTGGTGGTATGGGTGCAACTTAGCTAGAATTTATCCTCTAAAACCTTACCAATCTCGTGGTTGCTTGTCAAGTTCAATCCTTAACCATATACTAAGGCTTCCCTCATCAATAATCCTGAGGCCAATAAAACTAGAAGATGCGGTGGCATATGACAAGCGTTAAAAATCACTTTAACTAAGCCATTCGGTCTACAACATTGGCTGCCGACTCCCATAATTCCGCGGTGGCATCTCCTCTTGAAAAGCAATGCTGGCTCTTTGATCAGCTTCCATATCACGATCATGATGCGGCTCCGCCATATACTATATTTATTGTCGTAATTAACATAACAGTATCATATAAATCAGTACTGAACATTCTTATACTTAAAATCAAACTATCTTACTTGAGCGATGGCAATGGAGCAGACGACGATGTGCAGTAGGATGGCAAGATTTTCGCTCTGATACCAACTGTCACAACCCGCCTTTTCGGGCTGTGATTAAACTCTTTCTTCATTACTTTAGAGCAAAAATTTAAGAATTTTTTTTTTTTAATACAAATACTGTACATATATTGTTTAATAACCTGTGAGATACATACATATACTTGTGTTTACATAACCATCCTTTTCTTACAATATAGCTTATCAAACATTACTTTCAAAATATTTTAAAATATCATACAGCGGAAAACATACTGCGGTGGAAACCATACCTAGTCTGCACACATCATCCGTCCGCCAGCTCATCATTATGATTTATTCTGACCTTTTTGTCGGAATACCTACTGCATGAAAAACTTAATGAGCTAACGCCCAGTAAGTCCCATATAAACCCACATGCACATTCAATAAAATGCATGATCATAATATGCTTTCTTATAATCCTTCATTATCCTTATCATTTCTTATTTTTAACTAGGGCCCAAGTGTTCGTACCATTGCGCACTTAGGTCTACGTAACACCGTGACCATCCTGTAATCCTTAAACTCCCCTTGAGTCAGGAGTCGGTACGACACTTTTCTTAACTTTTGGTGATTCATTACCAATTCACTTATTATGGTTAACATACCATGCATGAAGTGATGAGTACATGTTATACATAACATAATCTACATAAATACTTTTGTACGATATAGACCATACAGGTACATACTTTATATACACACTGGTATGCATTAATATACGCTCAGGCATATATATATATTCCATATACTCACAAGTATACCCTTTCTTTTATTTATAAATACTTATGTTATTGCATACATACAAGTATACACCTTGATATACATACAAGTATACATATACACATTTTATACTCTAAGCCTACAATTTCATACTGTAGGTGGGATGGGTACTTACTTGATACAATTGTCGGGCAACTTAACCACGATATCCTTTCTTCTAGATTCCTAGGATCCTGTTGGCCAATTACAAAGCCATTAGCCAAATTTTACTATGTTTCGATACGAAACATTTGTTAGTTAATAAATTGAGTTGCATTACTATGTTTAACTCTAAAAACCACCGTTTTTTCTTATTTCTATCTAACTTCACCATATCGTTTCTAACGAAGGGTGGAAACCTTTCTAGTCGTTTTCTTATCCCATTGGAAACATTTCAAAGCAGTTCGGGTTATTTGGGCAAAAATGACGATTTTGCCCTCCTCAGGTTTACTAACCTACCCGAGCTCGATTTCGTTATTCTTATAAAATAACCATATATTCATTCTAAAATAACATCCTAGTGGGTCAAATCTCTTTATTTCTCAATTATGACCCATTTTCATTAAACTTTGCGGTTTAGTCCCTGAACCAAAAATTTTGACGTTTTTGCCCCTGAAACTAAAAATTACTTCTTTGCACCAGAATTTTCTACTTTTGTCAAGAATCATTTTTGCTCAAAGTACTATATTCAAAATCCTTTGAGAAATGACGCTTTTGCCCCTTTTTCAAATTTTTTACAATTTCCATAAATTCTTGAAAAATTAAAATCTCATAAACGATTCAGTTTTTTGATGAACCGTCTGCGATGCCTAACAGTTTCATCGAGATCTACAACTTTTGTGTTTTAACTTTTTCCAAAATATCACTGTACAGGGGTGTTTTTGGCTAATTTCCAATTCTGCCGAGAGGAATTTTTTTCTTTCAATTTAGTCCCTATGGCATTTTTTACATAAATCCATTTCAAACTTGCAATTTTACCCCTATAGAAATCATTTCATACCTTAATCAATACATTCCCATGCTCAAACATCATCTTTGCAAAGTTTAACCTCAAAATTACAAAAATAGTATTTTTACAAAAATTGCCGATTTACACTAAAACAAAAATTTCCATAACTCAAACTTATCATACACCACATATACATGAACTTCCATCAAATACATGTTCAAAACCCCTCATGGGTTTGAAAGAACAAAAATCAAAACAAAATCTATAAAATTTCAAACTTTAAAGCTTAAAACTTACCAAAATAACACCCTTTTGGTTTGAAGCCTTCAAAATCCTTTTAGACTCCCTCCTAAGCTTCCTTTCCATACAAAAATACCATGGATTAATCTCTTGTCCTTTGCCCATGAAAAATCCCTTGAAAACCCATTAAAAGTTTAGGATTTTACCTTAAACTTGTGGGAAAATCCTTGTTCTTGCTTGTAAAATTTGTTGGGGGTTATTTTTGCAAGATTTGGGGCTGAGAAAAATTTTTTTTTTTGGGAGCAGAACTATGGCTGCCGAAGCTTTGGTGGAAAGAAAAGAAAAGAAAACTTTGATAAACTTGCCATAAATGCATGTTTATCTCATTTGGTGACTCATGGTAACCCATGAGTACACCACTAGGTGTCACAAAATGATTGGCCACTTTTCTTGACATGTGGCCCAATAGAAAAGCAAAAAGTGTCCACTTTATGGAGTTAAAAATTTATACTGTGTAATTTTTCACCACACAGTATTTTTCCTATACTGCCGTGGCAATTCAGTGTACTTTCTATCCTTAGACTGTATAAAAATATTTAACTTACTTTTCGTTTACTTTTTGAGGCCAATCATAACATTTTTCATATCTGTGTTTTTATTTAGCAGTATTCTTATACTGCTCTGGCCTCCTTTCTACCCCCGGTTAGGGTTAGGACAACCTCTATGTCCTATTTACATTCTAATCATTCATTCGTTTATATCACAATTTCACAATTAATTGTGACATGAAATTCATTTTATGGATATTATGCACAAATCTCTGAGTCATCAAACTCATAAAATTTGTATTTTATAATATCCACCATTGCATTACATATGCCATAAAATTTGCAATCAATGTTGCTCATTCATATTTTATTGTAATTTTCACATAAATTACAATTTTTACACAATTTCATATTTTTAAGAATAAATTCATTAATTAAACCTAATTAAATATTAGGTTTTATTGATGACCTTTTCTCGGTCATTACAAGCAGAAGATGGAATCACAATGCAAGTAAGTAAACTAATAAAACTTTTTTTTTGTATATATATAAATAGTATATTTGTATTAACCAAGAAAAATTTCATTAATAAAACCTAATATTTAATTGGGTTTAATTAATGAATTTACTTTTAAAAATGTAAATTGTTGTAAAAATTGTAATTTTTGTAAAAATTACGATAAAGTAGGAATAAACGACATTGCATGTAAATTTTATGGTAAATGTGATGCAATGTTGGATATTGTCGAATATAGATTTTATGAGTTTAATTACTTAAAAATTTGTAAATAATATCCATAAAATAAATTTTATATCACGATCAATTGTAAAATTGTGATATAAACAAGTGGGTGATTCCGCCCACCGTTTTTCTCTATTTATTCTCTCTCTTCCTCCTCTCTCCTCACCCTCTGCTGACTCTCTCTTTCCTCTGCCCGTGACACTCCCTCACTCTCCCTCACTCTCCCTCTTGGTTTCTCATCTCTCCCTCAAGTTCTCTCTCAAAATTTTTGAAATCAAATTCGAATCCATGCTTCAGGTTAGCAAGGAGGAAGCTCGGGGACGTGATTTGGCAACCGAGAACGCGGATTGAAGCTTCAATTCGAGGTTAGTTTTGAAATTTCTAAACTTTTTCCAAAATTTTCAATTTTGTGCATTTTTAAAATCTAGGTTTGTTAAAGCCTAGAAAACCCTTGATTTGAGTTAAATGAACTTAGAACAACTAGAATCTAAGCCTAGATTGAAGAAAAACGGATTAGATTCAAGATTTTTCATTTTTCTCTATATTTTCTCATTTTTAGAATTTTGAGATTTTTGAGTTCAAATCATGTTTAAATGAGTCCAAATGTGTCCTAATATGATTTTCTATCAACTATGATTGTTTTCTATGCCTAGGATTTGAGAAAAACAGGTTAGAATCAAGATTTATGTTTTAGGGATCGAGAAACCCGTGGCTGGATTTCTGGGTTTTCCCAGTTCGGCAGGCCGGATCACGTGTTCGGCAGGCCAGAATAGGGATTGGCAGGTAGGTGTTCTTCCGTCCGGCAGGCCGAACCTGGGGAAATGACCGGTAGACCGGACCTGGCTTCTAGCTGGCCGAACTGTTCGGCCGACCGAAGCAGGGAGTTCGGCAGGCCGGCCGAGGCATGGAAAATTTTGTGATTTTTCACCCGTTTTCACTGTTTTGAACCCTGTTTAAATTCCAACCTCATAGAATGATTTTAAAGATACAAATGGCACACTAGGACATCATGAAATGGTTTAGTAACATAGAATGTCTCAAACTAGATATTGATCGACTTAGTTTGTATCTAGGATCGTTCGTGGTTCTGCGGAGCTAACGTATAGCAGACCGGGATTACGGTATGGGGCACCGACACGAGTATTGAGGTAGGACTTCTACCCCATTTCCTTGGTAGCCTAGTTTCAAAATGATTTGGCTTTGAAAAGGATTTCTATTAAAATGTTTTCAACGGTTGTTTGAAAATGAATTTATCGGTTATATTTTAATATACCGTGAACGGAAATGAACTTCATAATGAATGTAAATGACAACACTTGGTAATTGGGTTTTGAATGATGATGATAATAAACATATAGGCATGATACCATATTAGAGATCGGGTCGTGTAACGATCGACCTTAAGGGTAGGTCCCGAAACCCAGCTGGGCCACTACGGTGGTGATATTATTATGGTTTGCCTAGGAAAGGAAAAATGATATTATTGGTTATATGGGTAAACTGTTCTGGGTAAGGATGGTTTTACTCAAATTTATTTTTTTAATTATTTATTCAAGGTTTCTTTTAAATAAGTCTTGAATAGTGACCTGTTTCTTTAAATTAAATTATTTTATAAAAACCTAGTCCTACTGAGCCTTTCGCTCATGTTTTATTTGTTTTAAATTTCCCCTTCTAGGTGGTTTTCCATTTAGGTTTGGAGAGGATTCTTCGGACAAGACATAGGAGCAATAAAGGGACTAGTAAACTTATTTGTATTATTTAAATTAAGGCATGTAAGATCTTAACTTTATTTATACTTGGACTGTGATTGTATTTATGATATTGTCAGTACCATGTGTGTGCACAAGTTGTGGGTCTGTGGGACCCATACTCGTGGTTTTACTATTTTATTACTATTTGTTTAAATGATTTCAATTGCTTAATGTGTATAAACTCTTTTATAAGGCGTTGTTTGAAACCTTCATATTTTATTACTTAATTTAACCCTTAAACTCTTGATTTTTAATTAAATTTTCCTTTGATTAATTTAAATAGCCCGCCACGTCACTTCCCGTACTCCGGGGCGTGACATGGACTCCAGCAACAACGCCTGCAATGGGCGCTGCTTTAGCGACGAAGCCTATTCCTTGCACAACTCCAGCGATGACGCCAGCCACAGGCGTAACTCCAACAATGATGCCTGCGACAAGTGCTGCTTTGGCAAGGAAGTCAGCTCGTAGCATGACTCTGGCGTCTACTCTCCCTACGCGTCTTCAACGACAACGCCTATCTCTTGCTCGACTTCGACGACAACGCCTATCCCTCGCTCGACTTCGACGAGGAAGGATGATGGAAAAACTACACATGAGAAAGGAAGTGACTCTGGCGTCTGCTCTCCCTACGCGTCTTCGGCAACAACACTGCTTCCCATGCGACTTCGACGACAACGCCTATCCCTCGCTCGACTTCAACAAGGAAGGATGATGGAAAAACCACACATGAGAAAGGAAGGGGAAAGAGAAACTGAGAAAAAGGAAGAAAAAACCAGAAAAAAAAAAAATATCAAATTTTATTCAAACAGGGGCAGTTTTGAGATTTTGGTTAGTTGTCTAGATTGATTTAAACTAACTTAGTCTTTGTAAAAACTTAGAGCTATCAAATTTTTATTCATAATCAGCGTTAGTCTATTTGCTTCTTTCTCCCCATTTTTTATTCCGCCAAATTGTAGCGAATATTGACCAACTAAACTAAGAATACAGTGCAAGTTAGGCCGAAGTGAAAGCGACCAGCTTTTGTTTTCGTCTTTTGTTATTTCTTTGGTAAATATACGCCTTACCAGTTGACCTAAAGCCAACTAGCTCGGTAGTTACACTTACACACATATATGATGCGTATTAATTAATTAATTAATTTGTTTATAATGTCCGAAACTGCCCATTATTTGGTGCTATTGCAGTACGCATTTCTTTAATGACGCATATATACAATATGTATTATCCGAAACTGTGCATCGTCTGATGCTGTTGCATTATGCATATCTTTAATATTCAATAAAACAATCCTTGACTACCGCAATATGCTTTTCTCCTTTGTAACATATGCAAATTCAACTTTTATATATAATATAGTCCTAGCTGGTGGCCAACAATTTGGTTATCTAATATGCTATTTAATGTTAGATATCCAAATTGTTTAATATGTTAGTCTTCGTAGAGTCTTTGTTTAATATGTTAGTCTTTGTTTAATATATTAGATATCTAATATGTTAGTCTTTGTTTAATATGTTATTTAATATTAGATATCCAAATTGTTTAATTGTTTAATATGTTATTTTATATTAGATATCCAATATGCTTTTCTCCTTTGTAGAGTCAATTATTTAATATGTTATTTATAAAGAAAGTAG
This sequence comes from Artocarpus heterophyllus, assembly GCA_025403435.1. NCBI lineage: Eukaryota > Viridiplantae > Streptophyta > Magnoliopsida > Rosales > Moraceae > Artocarpus > Artocarpus heterophyllus. The sequence goes on from CM046339.1 coordinate 17,140,981, forward strand.
TGATGCTAACATATGTAGAAAATGAAGCTTTGCTTTCTTCATACATTCGGCGGCCGCGTCATTACCAAGTGAAATGAAGAGGACATAATGCTAATTATAGGTTTTGCTACTTATTATTGGTCTAGACATGATGAGCGACGTGACATTAATGCCCTTGGCTTAGCACAACATGACAAAGTTGTCCACCAAGCATAGCCCACAGAGTAAGAAAACTAAGCTTATGTTTGGTAAAACCTTTTTTTTTTTTTTGCTAAGAAGAGTAAGGCTTTGTTTGAGTTTTTTAATTAGTGAATGTCAATCTAGTTGAGTGAGACCAGTCACACTAAATTAACCAAAGTCCTAAAATAAAATAAAACAAAAAACAAAACAAAATAAAACAAAATAGCTATCCAAAAAAAATGGTCTCAAATAAACGCCGTCATGTGTAGGTCGCTAGCGACACTATAACTTGAGTTTTGGTGGGTGGGGATCGTCCTCGGTAAGCCCAGATCACACGGCATCGCTATCGTGCTCGGCTGCTCTCGACGGAGATCGCGATGGCTAGTGTCCACATTCGTGATTTTGTCTAGACCAAGCTGCGACCCTACTAATCCAACAATGGCAACACCACCATTGCGAAGCCATGGCGAGCCCGACGATGGCAAACGGCGGATCGCGACACCACGGGTAGCCCAATTGATGGCAGGAAGCAGATTGTGATGGAATCACGATAGGGGGTCCCAAGGGAGGTGGGGTCGCAAGCCACAACCTCTGCCCACGAGCTCGCAAACCTTGGCGACCTTCCCCTCCTTCTCCGGTGACTCCTAAACACAATGGTCGCATCCATTATCAAATTCTGTCGCCCGTGGTGGCATGGTTGCCAAAGTTCATTCTTGATGATTCTCTGGTTTTGTTTTTTCTTTTCAGTGGTGTCTTAATTTTTTTTTTTGAAAAGTTTTTTAATTTTTCATTAAAAAATATTGTTATTAAATGTAGTTGGATTTGTTTTTGCTTCTATATGACTTTGATTTTGTACCTTTACTTTTGAATCAAACGGCTAAAAAAAACTTCCTTAAAAAAAAAGTCTTAATAAATAAGATCTTGTAGGGTTGTTATTGTAGTCTCTCATATTACATATATGCAGAATATTGATGAGTAGAATAGGACTTCCAACCGGAAGTTGAGACGTAAAAGAGTGAATATGACGAGATGAGTATCAATAAGAGGAGGAGACGTTGGCACATGTCGTACAAAGAAACTTTCGATTCTCAGTGCTGGCCAATTATGTGTATAAAGTTATGGGACCCAAAACCCTATTTTTTTTTTAAAGGAAAAAACCCATTTCTCATATTTTTAATTGAAATTTGCCATCGAAGATTGACTCTTTCTGGTCATTCTATTTTCGCATGGATATATGTTGACTGAATGTGCTATAACGCGTGCATTGTAACGATTTATAGGACTTGCCCGTAGTCTATCAAAAAAACCAAAAGAGGAAAAAATAAAAAAATAAAAAAGTGGGTCTAAAGCCAGTTTCGATACGTCTATAAAAAGGAGCGCCCTGCTTGAGTTTTCTCAAGCACGTCCACTCCTCTCTCTCTCTCACTCGCTCTCTCTCTCTCTCTCGTTATAATCAGCCATTTATTACTTCTTTTTTCTTAACTTGGTAGTATAAGACTATACAAGTCACACGAAGGTAATTGTGCCTGAAGAGGTAAGTTAAGCTCTATCGTTATGAATTGATATTAATTGTGTTCAAACTAGTTATTCATCTAAATAAATCTATAATGCGAACTTATTATAAGCAGGGAGATTTTTGATCAAGAAGAGATCAAAAAGGCTGATCAGAATACCATGTGGAGGCTGAAGATAGCTGATGGGGGAAATGACCCTTACATATTCAGCACAAACAACTTCGTGGGAAGGCAGATTTGGGAGTTTGATCCTGCGGCTGGCACGCCGGAGGAGCGAGCGGCAGTGGAAGAGGCTCGCCTTAACTTCTCAAACAACCGCCACCGGATCAAGCCCAGCAGCGACCTCCTCTGGCGGTTGCAGGTAATTTTCGTACTAATTATTCATATAGTGTTTGGCATGATGGTTGAAACTATTGATTAGAACTGTTTTTACTACAGCATGTGACTATAGTAACTTTCTTTTTTTTACTGTAGCATGCAAGAGCTTTACAATTTCATAACTACAACAATGGTTAGGACCGTTTTTTGTCAAATAGGCTATTAATGAATATCGTTTCATGTGTCTAGATTTTGATTAGGAAACCTGGGATGTTTGGTAGGATTCAAATTATGTTGCTTTGAATGTTTTGATCGGAGTTGTGTGAGTTAAATTGCTATTTGAATTAACGATTGGATATGCAGTTAAAGTATTAATATCAATAGAAAATAAAAATTGTGTTTAGAAAGATAGCGATAAAAGTTAATTAATTAACTAACAAATTTAACAAGATCTTAATGGTCATGACATATTTTAATAGGTAATATAGATGTTGATTTATTTCTTTCTTTTTACTACAAGCGTCGTAAAAAATAATCATTTCAATCGAATATAAAACGAAGAAATAAAAGAAAAATATTGGAGAGAGCAATCCACCAGATCAAATTTAGAACCACACATGTGGCCCTGTTACAAAATAAGTAGTTGCATCTCAATTAACATTATAGTTTCTATTAGTTTCACTTATCGTCATTAATGTTTGCAAGAACTGCCATTTTCCTACTTCTCATATCGCTTGCTTATGTGCTTTAAGTTGGCGGTTTAGGTTGTTGAGTAGTAATTAATGGTGTGATAAGTGGAAGATGAAGACCTGCTTAGGACTAAATCAATTTTATTAATATGCTGTTGTTTTCGCAGTTTGAAACCATAAGCAAAGCCTTTTTTTAAGGCAAATATTCAAAAAGGTTAATAAGACTTCATAAGACAGGGAGAAGAATAAAACCATGGAGACAGAGTCTCCATTTTCCTTTGGTTTATAAAGAATTAAAGATGACAAAGATGCGTACTTTCTTTGTTTGAAGGCTTGACCCGAAAAGGTGGTTGTATCATGCATGGAAAGTGTTAAGCCGAGGGGAATCTTCAGTACACGTTTTTTCTTTTTCAACCGAAGTTTCCCCACCACTTGTTAAAAAGAAAAAAGAAAGGAAACATTTGAATAGAAAAGGAGACGAATAACTTTTCTTTTTTAACTTTTTTGAAGTATATAATATATTTTAAAATATTTAAAATAAATAACATATTTATATTATCAATAAAGGTTATGACGTCATAAACATAAGGATAAATTATTTATACTATATATATATTACTTACCTTAAGTATTTGAAAGTGTGTTATTTTTTTTGAGGGAATCAAAATATGATGCTTACTTCTTTAAATTAAAAAAAAAAGAATGTTATTTACTGCAAAAATTCTTCAAATTTTCAATCGCATGACCCCTCTCTCCTGGCCCATCATTGTTTGTGCTAATAGCTACTTAAAATAAAGGTATTTCATGGTAGAATTTTCATAAATATGATCTTTTAAGAATTACATTTTATAAATGTTTATTTGTGATATAATTTATTATATAATATAAATGATAATATAGTATAACTTTTTTCAAGTATAGTATAAAGAAACATAACTTTTAAAAGCGTGATATAACATCTAATTTTCTCTAACTCTATACATACGTAAAAGTCAAATTTCGGTAGAAATATATATATGTATTAATATAGTTGAATTTACTGAAAATATGGTATGCCCATTTCTCGTGTACACTCTAGAAATTTGTATTCTCTCTATGTTTTCTTCTTCTTTTTAGACAAATTTGTATTCTTTTTCAATGCACTCAGAAAGCCTACACTCTCAATCTTAACATTTTGTTATATACAGCATTCTTTTTCACCAAAAAGAAAAAAAGACGGACCACTTTTATGCCATCCTTATGTACTGTCGATTTATATATGTGCACAAACAATATGGCTTTTTATATTTTATTTTGGGAAAAAGATACCAACAATGGCTTTTAAAAAAAAAAGAAAACAAATATGGCTTTTCTTTCCGAAGTATGTCAACTTTTTTTTCCTTTTTTTCCGTCATTCTTATTTGATTATTTTTTATACATATTTATCAATTTAAAATTATTTTTTTTATTTTAGATAAAAGACTTAAAAATAATTAAATATAAAATATTTAACTGAAATATAACCCTATCTTATACAACACTAAACTTAGGATAGGAATAACCACAATCCAGTCTGTTCCATTCCTATAGACACTAATCCATTATTTAATTTTAATAGTAAGAAAATTAAATAAAGGGAAAATCCAAAAACAAACAAGAAGAAAAGAGGTTGAAATTGTTTCTATTAATTTAATGTCAAAACTTACATAGTGTTTGGAGGCGTGATAAAAATTGTTAGTTATAACCACTTTTACTGCAACATGTGAAAGAAAAGAGGTTGAAATTGTTTCTATTAATTTAATGTTAAGACTTACAGGGTATTTAGAAGGGTGATAAAAATTGTTGGTTAGAACCACTCTCACTGTAACATGTGAAAGCTTTACACCGTAACGATTTTTTTAATTGTTACTGTAGCATGTAAGAACTTTATACTATTTATAACTGAAAAAGTAACAGAAACCTCCTTCCTTAGTTCACACCCAAAAAAAAAATAGTGGGGAAACTAAATTAAACAACTTAACAACTTACGTTAGCCGTGCGGATGCATTCTGCACAGAAGATTAGGATACATTCTAACTATCTTTATTTACACTATTCTAGTTCTTGAGAGAAAAAGGCTTCAAACAAACTATTCCTCCCGTTAAAGTTCAAAATGGTGAGATCATCACCTATGAAAAGGCCACAACTGCACTGAGGAGGGCTGTACGATTCTTTTCCGCATTGCAGGCTAGTGATGGACATTGGCCTGCAGAAAATGCAGGACCATTGTTCTTCCTTCCTCCTTTGGTAAGTAATTGAACTCTCTCTCTCTCTCTAGAATTTTATCATATTGTATGATAAAAATACCAAGTAAGACATAGTTCTTAACCTTGAAGTTAAATTCAGGCATAGCCTTTAACCCTTGGATCAAATTATAATTACCTTAGAATATATAGAGTATGACATCCTATCGGAACAATAAAAATCTTTACCAACTCTGTTTTCTTTTTAGGAATAAAATGTTTTGTTCGGATCTCATTAACCTACATATATATATATTCCAACTAGATTGGATTCCATGCAATTTAATTAACTGAGCAATTTTTTCTTGTTTAATTTGAGTTAGTAGCTTTGCATTTTGACAACATTCATTGGCAAATGTCATTTATTTGTAGGTAATGTGTCTATACATTACTGGACATCTTAATATCATATTTTCGGCCGAGCATCGTAAAGAAATTCTACGCTACATATACAATCATCAGGTATTATACATATATACATATATACACACACATCACATATAATTGCTTTGTTACGAAATAAAAAATATGGGATATTTACGTTTTTATACGTTGTATTTTAGATTTATTTAAAAACTATACTTTCAGCTTTTGAATTTATTGAATGTATGCCTTCAAATTAGATTTAATAAACACATTTATAGCTTATCTCAATCAACAATTAATTTTGACCATTAAAATAATCAAGTTATCTTTATGTCAATGAGAAAAAAAAAATTAATAACTAAGAAGAAAATAAAAACAAAAACACATACAAAACCATTTTTAATGACATTCTAGACGTTTTAGACATCGAAGCCTGTAGTATAAATTTTTTATAGTTTTTTTAGTTTTCCATTTGAAGGCATTTTAGGTAACTTTTTTGTTGGTTAAATTATATAAATTTATGTATTAAAACTAACATGAGTATATCCATTCAATAAGATCGAACACTGAAGATATAATATTTAAATAAACCTAAAACACATTATAAGAAAAGGTGTATAAAAATATTCATTTTAACTTTACAGCAATATTGTTGATATGAGTGCATTTAATTTGTGCTTATTAATTAGAATGAAGACGGTGGATGGGGACTTCATATAGAGGGACATAGCATCATGTTTTGCACAGTTCTCAGCTACATTTGTATGCGAATACTTGGAGAAGGACCTGACGACGGTCAAAACAACTCCTGTGCCAAAGCAAGAAAATGGATTCTTGATCATGGTGGTGCAACACACATACCCTCTTGGGGAAAAACCTGGCTATCGGTATGTTTAAAATTTTCTCATGAAATTTATAGACAAGTTATCATTTATATATGAAGCTATATACAATTTCAAAGTTTAGTATTACAATTTCAAAATTATGATTTATCAGTATTCTTCTTCTTCTTTTTTTCATTCTTGTAGATACTTGGTATCTTTGATTGGGCGGGAAGCAACCCCATGCCTCCAGAATTTTGGTTACTTCCTTCGTTTCTACCTATGCATCCAGGTAATTTACATATTCTCATCTTCTTCAATTTTCTTTTTGCTTGCAGAAAAAAAAAATGTTTGTGAAACAATGAAATTTTTTTGCATATATATATATATACATGTATATATTGATATGTACATCGATACATATACACACATCTGATTATTGTTTGCTTCTAAGTCTTGACCACTTATTTCTCACAAAATGCAGCTAACATGTGGTGCTATTGTAGAATGGTTTATATGCCGATGTCATATTTGTATGGTAAAAAATTTGTTGGTCCAATCACACCTCTTATTCTACAATTGAGGGAGGAACTTTATACCCAACCTTACCATGAAATAAATTGGAAGAAAGTGCGACATCTTTGTGCCAAGGTGAGTAGATTCAATAGCCAAACCAATATCATCTTGTATTTTTAATATCAAACCGCACTACTGTATATGCGCATATATTCATAGGTTTTACAAGTGTCTAAATATTTTATTGTAGGAGGATCTATATTATCCTCATCCTTGGGTCCAAGATCTTCTTTGGGATGGTCTATATATTTGCACCGAGCCTCTTTTAACTCGTTGGCCTTTAAATAAATTGGTAAGAGAAAGAGCCCTTCAAGTGACAATGGATCATATCCATTATGAAGATGAAAATAGTAGATACATTACTATTGGATGCGTGGAAAAGGTAATGCAAGATAGAGCGAAGCAAGTAGAGCAATCTTGGTTTCAGGTTTTATATGACTATAACTACCTTTAAGGTGCTCATACTGCTTGAATGAAACAGGTATTGTGCATGCTTGCTTGTTGGGTTGAAGATCCAAATGGGGACTATTTTAAAAAGCACCTTGCAAGGATTCCAGATTATTTGTGGGTTGCTGAAGATGGAATGAAGATGCAGGTAATTCTGCACATTAAACTCAGCATTTTATTTTCATTCACACTCTCATTATGTTTTCTCATTATCTCTCAATCGCGCATGCACTTTCTTGATGAACTTACTAATGCTACCAAAATTTTAGTAGTATTCGTAATCTTTAAAATCTCTTGGAAGAACTAAACTCTAGAATGAACAAGACATGGAACAATAAGGCATGTTCTGATACTTATATTCTTCAATAATTCATTGCAGAGCTTTGGAAGCCAAGAGTGGGACACTGGTTTTGCCATTCAAGCTTTACTTGCTAGTAATCTTACTGATGAAATTGGACCAACTCTTTCTAAAGGCCATGATTTCATAAAGAAATCTCAGGTTCAGTTTTTATCTCTAACAAAACATTTAATGTAGCATCATTTATCAAAGACCATTTTTCTAAATAAATTGATACAATTGACAAACTTATTCTTTTTGTAACATAAGGTTATAGAGAATCCTTCGGGTGACTTTAGAAGAATGTACCGCCACGTCTCGAAAGGATCATGGACATTTTCTGATCAAGATCATGGATGGCAAGTTTCTGATTGTACTGCAGAAGGTTTAAAGGTGGCTTAATCGGATCAAATGCTTAAATCAGCTACATTTACTTTATCCTCTATTCAATCTATCTAACTCAATCCTATACTTTATCTAGTGTTGCCTATTGCTCTCTTTAATGCCGCTGGAAATAGTTGGAGAGAAACTGAAACATGAGCGACTTTATGATGCTGTAAATGTTCTACTTTCTCTTCAGGTGACGATTTTTTAATTAAAAAATGAATAATTCACTGTCGTCTATAACTTAATTATTACTCCTTTGAAATGTAGCAAGCATGAATTTCTTAGAGTGCATGGAAGATAAAATAAACTATTTTTTAAGATATCAACCTTCTTATTATGCGCCCACATGCATTTTTACTTCTAATTACTGGCGTTTGCAAAAGTGAACGATTAGTTCTCAACCGAATTTCTAACGCTTGTATTCTTAGCCCAAGCACAATATTCAGTTAAATGTTTGTACAAAAAAGCCAATGATCAATTCCATTTCGATACACAACAGAGTAAGAATGGCGGTTTAGCAGCATGGGAGCCAGCAGGAGCACAAGAGTGGTTGGAAGTAAGGACTTAATATTCTTTGTTGAAATGTCATATTAGCTATTGTGCTTTTTGAAGTTAATAATCCTTGATTAATCCATATTTTGGTCCTAAAATATTAAAATATGGTCTAAACTCAGGTACTTAATCCGACTGAATTCTTTGCGGACATTGTTGTCGAGCACGAATATGTAGAATGCACTTCATCAGCAATCCAAGCTCTGGTTTTGTTTAAGAAGTTGTACCCTGGACATAGAAAAAAGGAAATTGAAAATTTTATAGCAAAGGCTGTTGGGTTTCTAGAAGATATACAAATGCCTAATGGATCATGGTAGCCTTTTCTTCCACTTGCATGTATTTCTTTTTATACATGCCAAGAATTAACTTATTGAAGATATACTCATCATATATAATGCTATATCTCATAGGTATGGCAATTGGGGAGTTTGTTTTACATATGGTACATGGTTTGCCTTGGGAGGACTGGAAGCTGCTGGCAAGACATACAACAACAATTTCACTATACGGAAGGCAGTCGAATTTTTACTCAAAACGCAAAGAGATGATGGGGGTTGGGGTGAAAGCTATCTTTCTTGCCCTAACAAGGTAACATTTATAGCATGAGTTGCAGTGTTTCCCATCACTTGGGAGACATTTGAGGCTTATAAATAAGGGTGGTTCCACTTTTTATGTAGATGTACAAAAGTAGGAAGGCCAAAGTGGACAATATAACACAAGAAATGGAGTCTTTTTTGGAACAATTGGAGTCTTGTGAATTTTAATGAGTACTAAAATGAATGTAAGCATTGATAATGTTGTTGTATTTGATTATGTAGGAATATGTACCTCTTGAAGGAAACCAATCTAATTTAGTACATACTGCATGGGCGATGATGGGTCTAATACACTCTGGACAAGCAGAAAGAGATCCAACTCCTCTTCATCGCGCGGCAAAGTTGATCATTAATTCTCAAATGGACAACGGTGATTTTCCACAACAGGTAAAATAACCCCATTTTCTTTTATGTCATTTGATCTACTTCTACAATAGTCTTTCTAACAAAACAAATTATTAACAATGGCAGGAAATAACGGGAGTTTTCATGAAGAACTGCATGCTACATTATGCTGCATACAGAAATATCTACCCACTTTGGGCTCTCGCAGAATATCGTAGGCGGGTTCCACTACCTTCATAGACTAGCTCAAGTATCTAAATGATAAAGTAATATTGTCCTATTTATTTGTTTTTTTTTTTTAATCTTCTGGGAAAAATTAGATTGTGGGTTTCGATTAGTTGTTTATAGAAGGTTTGTCATATCTCATATATCATATTTAGGGAAATGTTGTACTTTAAATCAAGAATGTACAAGTACTTTACAAGATCTACAAGGAATATGGATTCTTTTTACCTACTATATTAATTTCAGATGTAAATTCTCTTGTTGCATTGTTATACATGCACATCTCCATATGGTTCTATATTCACGTGTTTATGTAGACTAAAGGAAATTAATAATAATCTAGCTTTAGTATGATCGCAATTAGACGTCTAATGACTTTTTTAGACATCCCATAAAAAGGAAGAGTCACAAAGAAAGAGAAAACAAATCAACCTCTGCATACGATTCTGGGAATAATTCCTAGCTCTACCATTAGGGGTATACATTTATGCCATAATTGAGAGTCAATAAGTTTCAAGTCAATAAGCATCATGAGAGAAAAAAAAAAAAAAAAGTGCAGAAAGAGTCCATGCGAGAGAGGAAAGGCCTCAAGTTAGGAGTTATAGATGTTAGACTAAATATATACAATCACCTTAAGTATATAAATCAAACTGCTGAAACATGGATCGTTTTACATACCTCCGTCGTTGAAGCTGCGCACACAGACGGTGTCCATCGCTGCCTTTACTCGGGTTGAAGTTCGTCGTCCTTGCTCCTGCTTGGGAATTCGTCGTTCCTTACTGCCTTGGGTGCTTCCGGGGCCTTTTGCTTTCTCTCAATTGATGGTGTAAAAGCTTAGAAGAAAAAGAACAGAGCTTCCAGGGCCTTTTTCTTTTTCTTTTTCTTTTTCTTTCTCTCAATTGATGGAGTAAAAAGGGCACGTAAAAGCTTAGAAGAAAAAGAACAGAGCTTCTGGGGCCTTTTTCTTTCTCTCAATTGATGGTGTAAAAGCTTAGAAGAAAAAGAACTGCCTCGGGGACCCTAAATGCTCTATATCCATCATACAGCCTCTACATGATAACCGGCCAACAAATTGTTTTATGAGTCACTTTATGCTATTAGTGCTCAAAGCACTTATAATCAATGGAGCACTTAGTACATGATTAAGGAATAAATACCTAGTAAAACGAAAAAAAAAATGATCGAAGAAGACCCAAAAAAAGTCTTCGGAAGTTCTAAGAAGGTTCAAAACAAAAGAGTTTGAATTAAAGTTGTTTGAAATTCAACATGATAAGAGCTTTGTATTATTTACAGTTGTAACTAATGGTTAGAACCTTTCTTTAAATAGTAAACTACATATCCAAACACCAAAAAAAACAAAACAAAACAAAACTGTCAGACAAAAGTTAAGAAAAAATTTCTGTTAGTGTTATAAAAAAGTTTTATTTATGTGATAAAAGAGGCGGAGAGACATGTTCCTGCCCCCACTCACATCTTGGGATCTTAATTCTTACGTCCTAATTTTTGTGTGAAATTTAAGTTATGCAGCCACTAATTTTAATTGTGTCCCTGTTTACAATAAAAATTATTACCATGACCCCACTGAATAGTTGAAACATATAATTATGTCTTTATCTGATAAAAAATTTGTTTTGGGACTTTTTTATAGTGCCCAACTATAGTCTGACTTCATTACTGTGTGACAATTTTTTAATGTTAGATTCAGAAATAGGCAACAAAATATTGGATAGACAATAAGAGTGCCTTCTTTCCCTTGGTTCCTATCCATCCGGTTAATTCAAGCTACAGCAACGAAAATTCGTTCACATCAATGAAAGCCAAAAAAAAAAAAAAACCAAACTCATTTAAGCTAAAGTGATTAAAGTGGTGACAAATAAGTGTACTTGGGAACGTAATTAGTACAAAAAATAAAAAAAATTGGGCTGAGTGGTCGTTGGTTCACCAGTCCTAAAATATTTGTCTGCAAAGTTTTTAATTTAAGTGAATGGCCATTACTTTCCCATCCTTTTAAGGATTTATTTTACTTTCCCAATTTTATCCACTTTATTTTTTCTTAATTCAAGTTAAACTTCTTGGATATGGGATCTTCTTTTTGACAAAGACTTCACGCAAAGAACTGGCGGGGATTTGGCAGCTTCACAAAGGTAGTTTCGTGGCCGCTGTAAGGTTGAATTGATCATTAACTTACACTGCTAGGTTTTTTTGTTTGTATAGCAATTTGAATAAGGCTATTAAAATTTTTTTGGTTCTATTAATTAGCAAGAGCGGTCATGTGCTTAATTTAAGAAAATATTGGTCATTAACTTGAAAAGCCCCATAAACCAGCCATTTGTGCACAAATCCCAAAAAAAAAATTGAGGTATATAAGAAAAAATAAGTTTAAAAAGTTGGTTGAACTGTAAAACTATGGTTTAAATGATGCTCCCAAACACCTCTAATTTATATGTTTTATTTATTTGAATTCAAGTTGTTACTTTTTTTAAATTATAAAATTATAATTCGAATTTGCAAAACTTGTTTTATTTAATTTTATGAAAATTGTAAGAAATATCACTTTTTTAAAATTAATTTTAGTAAATGTCAAGTTTTGAAATATTTATAAGAAATGTCAAATTTATGATTAAATAATTTATCTACCCTTTTTTTATAGTGTAAATAATCCTTATTTGTACAATAAATAGATTTATGAATTAAATAATATATTTACCTCCTAATTTACAAAGTAAATATTTCTTATTTATACAATAAATAAGTTGTTTAGATTGTAAATTTGACATTTATTACAAATATTTTCAATCTTAAAAATGTTTTAAAAATCTGACGTTTCTCTCATTCTCTCTTAATTTTATCCCTTATCTATTTGTTGGATGACAAAACAATGATAAAAGTCTATGATGCTCTTAATTAATATGAATTTTTTAAAAAATATTTTTTAAGGAAAATCTATAAAAATATTTTGAACATTTTAAGTGCATAAATTTTAGATATTTTTAATTTTATTTTTATCATTCTTTGGTATCAAGTATTATAATAAAAAAATTGCATCGAAGATATCATGTAGAATAGAAAAATATCAAAATAGCGTTATAATGTTGGAAAAAAAAAACATTTTGGTATCCTAAGCTCGTATTTTGTAGCATGAAATTTCTGAGTTACCTTTTTATCAATTATGCCAAATCATTTTATTAAAACTATAAAAAATACATTCAAACAATACCAAAAAAAAAAAATATCTATATATATGATTTTCTTTAATGAGTTTTTTTTTTTTTTTTTTGTTGGGGGGTGGGGGGTGGGTGGTGGTGGTGGTGGGTGGTGGGTGGTTGGGAGGGGAGGGGAATTTGATGAGTTTTGTTTTATCCACAAATACAAAAAAAAAACCCAACAAGAAAAGCCAATGAGCCAAAAAGAGAAGAATAGAAGGAGGGAGGAGAAGAACAATACAAAAAAAAACCCAACAAGAAAAGCCAATGAGCCAAAAAGAGAAGAATAGAAGGAGGGAGGAGAAGAGATCAGGGTTGGGTGAGATACTAAAGAGAGGGATAGATTAACGGAGAGTTAGATATCGGGGGGTGGGGGGGGTGTGTGGTGTGTGTCCTTGGTGGGATAAAACAAAAAAAAAAATTCCTCAAAAGTAATTAAAAAAAAAAGGAAGCATTGGAAGGCTACTCCTTGGAAATGTGAGTGTACAAAAGGACTGTAAACCATCAATAACCTTTCTAGGGGTGTTCACAAAATTCGTAAGATTCGCTCAATCCAATCCAATCAAAAGGATTTGGTTTTGATTGGGAAGAGTTTTGGATCGGTTCTGAATTAAGAAAATCCCAATCCGAAGGTTTTAAGTGGAATCATCGATTAAGAAATTCTCAGTCCGTCCGATCCGTAAATCCGAAACCTCATATATATACGTTTATATTTTATAATTTTATAATACATGTATTCAAATAAAACTTTTCCTTTTTTCTAAAAAAAAAAAAAGAGAGAACTTTTTCAACGCTTTTTTGCTACCCCGCTCCCATTGGATCTCTATCCATAATTAAAAGATCTCGAGACTTATGTATTTGATTTAGGTAAATTCTACACTACAAGACTAATAATTACAAGTTAGAAAATATATGCTTTCTTTTCTTTAATAACTTATCTTGTTTGTTGCTTTTCATTTTTTGCAGACAAATCATGTGTAACGTTAGATTCATAAGTGATTGAAGTTGAAATGCTTTCATGTTTTAAGTGTTGTTGATGAATGAATAATAATTTATTTTGAGTTTTTTTTTAAGAAGGCTTGATTTAATATTAAAGCTAGTTTGTTTTAATAATTTGATTGTAACAAATATAACTTTATTAACCTATTTTATATTATAGATTGTTTATTTTAATTTTTTATATTGAAAATTGGCCTTCATTATTCTTATTTTAAAGGACTTTCATCCTTGAATCCAATCCGAAGGTTTTGGATTGGATTGCAAACTAGGATTTTTCTAATCCAAAAGAAAAAAAAGAGAGGGAAAATTTCACTTTTGGCCTTTGAACTATATAACTTGTCTAATTTTGGCCTTAAACTTTAAAACGTAATAAATCACACCCCTAAATTATTCAACTTATCATATTTTGGTCCTTCTGTTACCAAATATATTAAATATTAACATAATTGAGCCAATAATTTTACATTTGTCCCTTAAACTATGCAACTTGTCTCATTTTGACCTGTTAACTTTCAACTATAACAAATCACACCCATGAACTATCAAACTTGTCCCATTTTGACCATTTCATCACTAAATCTATTAAATATTGACAGATTGAGGTAAATAATCACTTTGATCTTTTGGCTTTATATATAGTTTCAACATATAATTTGTAGTCAAAATATCTATATTTTATTTATCTATCATATAAGTTTTACTTTTTTTTGTTGCTCAAGAAGTTTTATTAAATTTTCTCCATCGTATGATTTAAAATGAATTAAAATAAATAAATAGGAACAAATAAAGAAGAAACACTTGGATATATCGGTACCTAACAAAAATGATGCATAAATACTACTGTATAACCTACTGTTATTTTTATAACTAAATTTTCGAGCTGAAAATTACATAATTGACATAATGATAAATACTTCGCTTATTTGGACTTAATAATCACAAAAAAAAAAAAAACTCAAAATTCTTACTAATTTTAAGTCAACAAAAATATACATTTATTTATGAAATTCCTTACTTGTAGGTATGAGATGCGTAAAATTCAATTACAAAAGATTTAATCTCAACATTTGATTTATAATTAATCGATTAGGTGCATATATATATGTGTTTATGTGTGTGTGTGTGGCTTAATTTTTCAATGTTTAATAGATTTAGTAATTGAAGGGCTAAAATAGGACAAGTTTCATGGTTCAAAGGTATGATTTGTTATAGTTTAAAGTTTACAGGTCAAAACAAGACAAGTTGCATAGTTTAGGGGGCAAAGGTGAAATTATTGGCTTAATTCTGTTAATATTTAATAGATTTAGTAATGAAAGGACCAAAATGAGACAAGTTGAATAATTTAAGGTTGTGATTTGCTACATTTTAAAGTTTATGGGCTAAAATTGGACAAGTTGCATAGTACAGGGGCTAAAAGTAAAATTAACCAAAAAAAAGGGCTTGAGAGAAAAAGGAAAGCTTAAGGACAAAGGGGAAAGAGGAATGCTGGTTGCGCTTTGTTTCTTACTCTCTTTTGCACTTTCTCAATTCACCACCTGACACATGCACTCCACTATCTTATTTTTTGTTTAAATAATAATTTATAATATTAGTGGATTTTACATGTTAGGCAATGATTGGAGATAGTGTAAAAAATAGAGTACAACTGGCACTTCTCAAACAAAAAAGCTTGAGATTTTCATTAAGGTATTTTTGACATTGTGAAATTGTAGGGTCTATAATTCTTAATGTGTTAAAGTTAGAAATGAAAGTCTCTAAAAATAATTACTAAATACATTCAACTAGTCACTTTAATAAAAAAGAAATGGCTAATTACATTGACACCCTCATATTTTACCAAAATAATATTTTACCGAAACTAATTATAATGATTTCTTGAATTTAACTCTATTAATTTTAGATAGATTACAAAAACATGCTTTTAATCTTAGCCATTGATTCAACAACTTACAATCTCTGCCCTTAGATCTAAACTAAAAAAAACCTAACTATCCAAACAACCTCTCCCTTACCCCCACTTGCCCTCCTAAAACCCCACCACTACTCATACATGTCACCCACTTGACAGGCAAGCTTGTTGTACCCTCCCACATCGTCTAGGGTGTTCAAGGAATCTACTAATTTGTTCAATCCAATATTGGATTGGATTTTACAAAATACATATTAGTTTTGTATCGAGATTTTTCCAATCTAATATTTACAAATTGTATTATGGATTGAGTGTCTCCTAATCTAAATAATTCATGAATCTGAATTATATATATTGTATAAATTATGTATACATACATATATACACACACATAAATTTTAATAAATATATAAATTTATACTCCTATTGTTGGGTGTCTAAAGTTTATATGCTTTACAAAAACTTAGCTCAATTATAAAGACCAAACATTATTTACTTATGTCTAAAGTTTATTTAATGTTAGTTGTAATGTTTGGTAATGCAACGGTTTAGTTTATTATCAAAGACTTGCATTTTATTAGGTTGTTATGTTGGATTTTACTAAATTATGTTGTGTTATACCATGTTAGTTTTAATTGCTAATTTTTTAACAAAATTAAAGGGCCAATTCATGAATTCACAGAATCCTATCTGCAAAATCCATAGTTTTTCGAATTGGATTGGATTAAGATGCTCACAGATTAGTTTTTGATTGAGATTTTCCCAATCTTATATGTACAGATTGGATTACGAATTGATTCCTAATTCATTTAATCCAATCCACGAACACCCATCTTCACCCTAGCCTTTTGTGCCCTTGTCTCATGGCTATTGCCTCTACTGTAGACGTTAGTTCATAATTAAATGTAAAACAAATTAGTTTAACATGTTCCTTTTAATGAATTTGAGCCCTTAAATTACCGTCATTAAGATCTGTTTAGCTTTAAAAAAAAACCTATGAGATTAATTACAGAAAATAATTTGAAAACCTAAGCAAATAGAATTAAGTAATACTAAAAAGATAAATGATACCACACATGCGGATTTATAGTGGTTCACTCTATAAAGAGAGCTACGTCCACTCTTCTTCACTATGTATGAATTTGAAATGTACAGATTACAAAGATGATAATGAAAGTGAGGAGAAATTTTGGTAAAGTTTCTGTATCTTTTTTTCTTGTGTCCCTACAAATGAAGATGATATTCCTTTATATAGGAGATGAGGAGAAGTCGTGACTTCTAACTGACAGAGTAGGGATAATGGTGCTTGAAGTTACCATAATAGTGGGACACGTGTCGGTCCATGATAGGCAGTAAGAATCAAGTTCTCCCTACGTCTAAAGTTCGTGACTGGACATACTCATAACCGTCAGATTGTGTGAATCGATCCTGTCAAATTGACACTTGGGAGATCAAACCTATAACGACAAAAAAGGTTATCTAAATACACGATTGGTTTGCAATGAATTGAATCAATCGAAGCCTTAATTTAATAATACGTTAGATAAACGATGCTTCTTTTATCGAACAATTTCGCGTCGATCGATCTCGTTGAGCTCGACTCGTTTCAACTGCAACTCTAAATCCTTATTTTGGGCCTTAATAGACGATTTGGGCAAGCCAAATCGTGCCCTAACACCTGTTACCATGACCGTTGCCAACGTTTCGTTATGCCTCCTCCAAATTGAGAGCTAAGAGAGATGATTCCCTATTTCCTATTTTTATTTTTAAGCATTTCAGGTTTCTTCTTTATAAGAATTATATATTTTTTAATTAGAGTTTACTATTTTGGTATAATTTAATTGTTTAGAAAAAATACACTATTGAGGTAATAACTAAGTTAATAAAATTAAGTTAGTTATAAATTGCACAAAATTGATGGACTCTTTAAAATAAATAAACATAATTTTTCTAAATTAGGCAAATGGCCTACCCACACTTAAAAAATTAGGGGCATGTTTGGTAAAAAAAATCCCCTAGTTTTAGCCTATAAAAAGTACTCTTCCCCCCATGCGCCAAACACAACCTTTGTTCTCCATTATTTTAATAGAGTGGATTGGCTATTTTTTAATTTTAGAAAGTTTAGGCTATTAACTTGAACTTTACACGTAAGATAGGCCATTTAGTTATATACCCCCAAAATTATTGATTTAAAAGTAAAAAACATATTTTTATTCCTTGAAATTGAAAAATATTAAGGGAAAAAAATCTTTCTATGAGTTTAAAAATTATAATTAAGAATGTTAAAAAAATCAATTAAACTTATAGGTGAAAAATTCATTTGAAATGACAAATATTGCTAAAAATATTTTTTTTGTATATTTATAGAAACATTTTTGATATTTAAAAAAAAAAGCTATTAAAGTTTTGATTAACATTGTCGGTCAACTAAAAACAAAGGGATGTTTTGGAAGAGCAGTTCTAACTATCAGTTGTAATTGTGAACAATATAAAACTCTTACATGCTACAGTAAAAAACTACATTATAAAGCTTCATATGTTATAGTTCTCAAACCGAAACTGTTAGTTCCAACTATTTTTCCAAACAACCTATAAGTATTTCGTGAACTCAAGGTCTTGACTTAAGTAAATTCATGGATTATTTTCATAAGTTCCCCATACTTATGTATGTTATTTCACTTTGGCCTTCACTATTTTGAAACTGACAAAAACACCCCTCCAACTATAAAAAATGATCAATTTATCCCTTCCGTCTAATTCCATCTACATCCTCATTAAAATTGTTGACGTGGCATATAACTAAAGATTAACAAATATATTAAAGTTCTAATTAAATACATAAAATTAATTAAATATTAAAAATAATAAAAATATTTTTTTTTAATTTTTTCTCTTTTCCTTCTTCTTATTTCTCTCTAGATAACCAGCAAACCCCCACCCTAACTAGCCCCACTTCTTCATGGAGCACCACCCCCACCAGCCCACTCTCATCGGCCATTATTCATGCCCACCCGTCACCCCACCTTTTAGATCCTTATCCTTTTTATGCCCTATGTGTTTAACTTCATTTGTTAACTCGTGCACCCTCCTTGTCCACAATGTTTTTCCCGTGAATGTTTATAGTTGTCATCTAGGAGAAAAACTTTAATACCTTTTCTGTAGCATAAAAGTGCATAATAAAATTGATCAAGTGCACAAAATCCTTTTTCTCTGGGGAACGTTTACGTCTTTTTAATTTTTCTCAAATTTTCTCTCTCTCCCTTTCTTTTCTCTCAATCTCCTTTCTCTCTTTTCTTTCACTTTCTTTCTCTCTCTATTGCAAAAACCCAAGAGCCTTTAGAGCCAAAAAAAAAAAAAAAAACCAAGAACCATTTAAAAAAGGCCAAACACCTAACCCAACCTGCTCCTACCTCTCCCACACTGTCACCCACTACCCTCCCACCTTGCTCACGCTATTGCCTACTTAGACCACCCATTGCCCATCCGCCATGGTTCATCTACCCCCTGATTGCCACCCTGTCATTACATGCCATCCCCATCGCATCTTGCTGCCCCCAACAGCCACCATGCCCATCGCCCAACCTAGTCTGTCACCAGCCCCAACCTCGTCACCTAGCTCACCCTCGTTGCTATTGAGTAAGTATTTTACTCAAATTAATTATTTCTAAGCTTAGATATTGTGAAACCTTTCAAGCATTTGTGAGATTTTGATTTTTTTTTGTGTTATTTTGTACGAGATTAATAAAATAGGGATTAATGGATTTTACGGCATCAAAAAAGGAGTAAAAAGCAATTTTTAGGTGGAATCAGCTATGTCGTGTACCCATAGGTGCGCACAACGCACTGACCGTGCACATCAGTAACCTAGTAGGATGCCTCGCAGGAGCATGTGTTATGCGCATCAAGAGGCCACCCGAGGCCCCTGTGCACTAGCGCAGGCCTACAGCACAGCATGCGCTCCTATGCGCGGGTTTGTTGCCCGCCCAGTGCCCCCTGATATGCCCATCCATGTTGATTCGTGCTCAAAGGTTGATTTTGCCCCATTTTTTCGATCCAAATGGCCCAAAATGATCCTGAATTGAAGCCTTAATACCTTAAAACCCTAATGACTAAAAAAGAGAGAAAAAACCTCCATTTTCAATGGAGGAGGCATAACTTTCAAAAGGGATTTTGAGCTCATTCCAAAGAAGAAGACGGGCAAAAAGAAAAAAAATATATATTCTTTTAATTTAGTTTAGGATTTTGTTTTCTAGTTTTAGAATTAGGTTTCATTTTCAATAAATTATCATGGGAGAAGCATTTTGGAGATCAAGAAGGATGAGAGGAGAAGAAGATGAAGAACTTAGAGACCATGGCAACTCCAAAATGAGTTTTTTCATTCCTATTCTCTTCTTGTTATTTTTGTGATTTGTAAATAATAAGCCCTTGATGTTAGTTTGTTTAATTTTTTCTACTCTCAGAAGAGGGATATTCCATGTATGGATAGTGAACACAACCTAGGCGACTATAAGATGAGGAGATTCATGGTTCCATTGCAGTCATTAAAAGAACTAAAGCTTAATGAATGTTCAATCACTTGGTTCTAGATGGAGATATTAGAATCAGGTTTTTGAGCATATTATCCAATTTAATGCTCACGACAGGTAGTTGGGTTAATTAAAAGGCTCCCGACTAATTAATCATGATATTCACTTAATGAGTAAAATTAACGCAAATTAATTATAGTGAAATCGATGCTCTAGTATTTTAATTAATTTTTTTGTTACTTTATTTTAATCCCTTAGTTATTTTCATTAGTTCTTTTATTCATTGCTTATTCGGCCATCCAAATAATATTAAAGTCAATCAATTTTGGTAATTAACGCACACTAAACACAATTCTCTTGAGATCGACATCCGTATTCTTAGTACATTTATTACTTACGATTGTGTGCGCTTGCACGTCATAATCCTTACAGTCGCCACCTGCCACCATTTGCCCACTCCGCTCCACGTCACCCAGATCAAAAGAGAGAGAACAAAGATAGAAAGAAAAGATGAAAAGGGAAAAGGGAGAGATAGAAGAGTGAGAGAAAAGGAGGGTAGAAAGAAAAAAATTAAAATAAAATGAAATGTTTTTAATTATTTGTTAATTATTTAATTAATTTTTTGCATCTAATTAGAAATTAATATATTTGTTAATATTAAGACTACTTACAAAATTTACTCCTGAATTATACCCCTTGTAATACTTTGTTCCTTGAATTTTAAAATGTAACATCAAAATATGAAGCATTATTAAAAATGTCTTAGATAACAAAAATGGTCTTTGTGTAAGAATTTTAAGCAAAAACTAAACAAACAATATTAAAATTAGGGGAATCTTGATAATCTTATTGACAAAAATAACCAAAAAATCGAAACTATGATGAAAATAGCCTTATTAATGGTTAAAAACAAAATAAAATCAATTAAAAATATGACACTATCTAGATCTTTTTTTTAATATACTGTCATTTTCTTTAAAATTTTATTAATTTTTTCCTACATCCAAAAACTATTTTGAAATTTTAAAAATTAAAAATACCAAAACTTCAAAAATATAAAAGGAGTGAAAATCTTGTGTTAGAGTTTGTGTTATTCATTTCACTAGTATCTATAATTTTTAAAATTTCAAAACATATTTTAGGCTCGAAAAAATAATTAAATTTTAAGGAAAATTTTGATATATTGAAAAAAAGAAGGATCAAAGGGGATTGTGTTTTTAATTGATTTTTTAAAACATTAATAAAAACTATTTTTATTATAGTTTTAATTTTACGGTTATTTTTATAAGTAGGATTACAAAAATATCCTTGAATTTCAAATTATTTGTTAATTTTTTGTTAAAATTTTAACAGAAGTACTATTTTTATAAACTGTTTATACTTTAGGGAAAATAGATGTTAGGTTTTAAAACTCGATGGCAAAATATTATAAGAGTTATGTAGAATTTTTATAATTAATCGTATTATTTAATTATACGCTATCTCAACAAGTCTATTAAAGATACAGACGAAAGGGGGCAAACTGGTCAATTTTTTATAGTTTGGAGGTCTTCTTGTCGGTTTTAAAGGTTTGAGGGGAAAATAATTCTAAATTAATTTAAGGGTCTTATTTTAGGGAAACGAAGGAGTGTAACAACCAACACTGTGGGAAATTTGTCTTAATATTTGACAAAACATCGGCCCACGGGGCCCCTTGGGTAGGGGTGAACGGCGGACGGTTTAATGGTTTTTGGGCGGATGCTGTGTGGTTTTTTTGGATGGCGGGTTGGCAATTAACCAATCCGCAAACCGCCCACCACATGGCGGGTGGTTTCAGTTTGGCTTTGGGTGGTTGCGGGCGGGTTGAGGCGGTTTAGACCTATGCTATTGCCCAATGTAATTTTTTGGACCTTTTTTTTAGAAAGTGAAGAAAATTTGTAGAAAATATAAGATGATAATACATAAAGTATTCCCAACAAGTTTGATGTTTAAAGACAGTGACCATATTCAAAAGTATAAATTAAGAAACATAATCATTCACTGCAACAAGAAACATCAACTACAGATGAAGTGATGAACAAAGTCAATAGTCCATAAAGATTAAAGCCTATTCATTGGGTTCGAAAATAATAGAATGCTACAAATAAAATGATGAACAAAGTCAAGTGTTCTTTTTCTTTTAGGGCTTTCTTTACTAACTTACTTGATTTGAATTTTTATCACTTCATAAAATAAGAGGAGAATTTTCAGTTTCTAATATGTCAAGAGGCAGCCGAGCCTGTGCTTGGAGTGTTGGATTGTTCAATCATCTCTAAAATAAAAACAAAATCAAATAAATGATAAGTTTTTTTTTTTAAATATATAGGCGGGCGGGTGCGGGTTGAACCCGCCTTCAAAAACTTAAAACCAAACCCGCCCGCCAGTAGGTTGCTAACGTAAACCCGTTTTTTTTAGATGGATGGGCGCGGGCGGTTGACGGGTGCAGGCGGTTGACGGGTGCGGGGTGGTTTTTGTACAGCCCTACCCTTGGGCAAGCGAATCTTGCTTTCTAGTATTTTCTGTTAATGGCAGAAAGTTTCGACGCATTATGTTCGGGTCATAACCACGAGGAGGCTGTTGAGCGAGACAAAACCAATGAAATTCTTCAACAACAACAACAACAACAACAACAACAAGGTAATGATGATGATAATGGAGATTATGAATATGACGATGGTGATGAAGAGGAAGAAGAAAATGACGAAGAAGCAGAAGAATATAGTTTCAGATTCAAGGAGGGAGTAAATCCTTTAGACTTTGTAACGCCCCTATATGGGGGTTAACAGTTTTTAATGAGATAAAATAAAAATAAATAATAAAAGTAAAACCTTAAAGATTAAAATTTGCCCGGGACTTAAATGAAAACTCTCAACTCAAAAATAAAAATATAAACGATAAATAAACCACAGTTTTAATGTAGCACCTTAAATTTAATAATATAAACTGTTGTCATCATCATTTTATCCCTCAACACATTGTAATACAGTCACAGAAAGTAACAATTGATGCTTACATTATCATGAAGAACATTCTCAACGATTGAAGCAGTCCCAATGTAATATAGCTACATCACTTCATCAACTATATTTCTCGTAGCCACCTCACACTTAGTGAGTCCTGAAAAGATATAAACAAAAGGGTATGAGCAACACTATGCTCAGTAGAGAAAGCCATTACTCACCTTCAGGTTTTTATCATTACCACATTAAAATCTGCATGGTTAGTAAGTCACATCATATTCCAGATTATGAGATTTATTATGATCACATCTTATGGATACCGTAGTTAATCATTACCAAGTGTCATAATTACACATTATACAAATATTACCAATCATCATTGTTCCTAGGTATCCATGTTAAATTGAGTATCACTCAACTCATCGAAACCCAAATGGGCGCACTTGATCACCCTATAAACATTCCAAGGGTGTTCCGGTGAGGGGACATCAAGCCCCGAGTCCTCACCAAATCAATTCCTGTACAGTGTGTTCTGGGACTTTCAACCCAAGGAAGCGTCATCACCTTCCCCCTATTTTACCTTTTAGGGTATTCATGCCCAAGGACGTAACCGTCGCCCTCTTCATGTCTCACAATTTCTCTATATTAAATCATTATCAATAGAGTTAGTTTTCCTAACCATGCTTCTCAATTTATAACATGTGTCAATTCATTATGTTCCTCGCCGTACAATACAAGACGAGTCCATGTCATAGTTTCATATGTGATACTCATATAATATCAGTTCAACATAGATATATATATATTGCGGCAAAACAATCAATTTTAATTCTATAAAAACCTCACAAAAGATGAGTAATAGAATCCCTACCTTTTAAGCTTATCAACAGTCTCTTAATCCTGGAATCAATTAACATTAGCTCCATACTCCCTTGATCCTAAGGCGTGCATAAGGACAATTAAAACTAAAGCACAACATACAACTACATTCATAAAATTTATTTTAATTTAATCTTAGAATTTCAAGAAATAACCACTGCCCATAGAGGTATTATAAAGTTTAACAATATAAATTTTCTGTCTAGGGCATATACACTTAGATTTCATACATATGCTCCAAAATAGCAACAAACATATACTTAGGTTTAAGAACGTAAATTTGAATAATCCTTTAGTATAAAAGAAAATTTATAAATGAAAGACTAAATTTGTTCATAAGATTCTAACCTCGGATTATGGTTAGTTGGAAGCTTGAAATGGCTTCAAAACAGGTTCCTTTACTTCGATATGACTGAAATTCTTGCTCAAATGGAGGTGATGGTGGCTGATTTTTATGGCTGCCTTGAAGAAGTTCTCTAAGTATTTTGCTTCAGCAAAGAAATGAGAAGAAGAGTGTGGGAACCGTGGAAGAAAAAGGAAGAAAAGATGAAGTCTTTGAAAAGAAGTGATAGAAACAATTATAGAGGAGACATGTTGAAGCATGTCACGGAGGAAATAAAGAAAATGAGGGTCAAGAGTAGTTGGAAAATATATCCTTATGTCTCATCTAAAGACTTTAACACACATAATGCCAATATGACATTTTTGATATTTATTAGAAGTTCTAAGGCTTTTTAGTAATCATACTAAATAAATATAGGAGAATTTTAGAAAATTTAAAAATAGATAAAAATAAATATTATAAAATAAATTTAAATGAAGCAATTTTTTTTTATACATTAAAAATTAATTTAATTACCTCAATACCCGTTAGGAGAATAACGGGTGTCACAGCTCTACCCTCCTTAAAGAAATTTCGTCCTCGAAATTTCAATTCAGCAATACTAGTAAAAATTTTGATTCCATTATGATTCCAATTCCGAGTCTAAACCGTTAATGTTGTTTATCTTCCAAAGTTAAGTTATCGTATCTCCACTTATTTACTTGCATAATAAATCTTACTCCTAAATCCCTCAATGAGAGTATTTCTGACAAGTTTCAACTTATAACACCGTATAATAGTCTAAGAATCTGATCAGGCATACATATTGACCATACCATGATTCCAGTCCTTCATTGTCCATGGACTGTGATTTACAATCACATTTAAGGAGATTGCCAGAGAAATTTTATATACTTCATCTTTAGGTTCCTTTTCCTTTTGAGTAAGGAAAAGTCAAATATATTTGATTTCATACCTCAACTAATAAACTAAAACATAATCATAAAACATATATCACAAACGCTTTATTCAAAACTATACATTAAACTTACTCATAGAGATATTAAACGGAATCTCAGAGTTGCAGACAAACCCGACATATTTTTCATTAAACAGCTATTCTCATGACACAAACATTCAATCCAAATAATATACTCATATTTCATATGGAATATCCTCATAACTGACTCTGGTACTTCCACATAATATTAACAGAATATTACACATTACAAACATAATACGGATACGTTTCGAGAGTACAAGGCACTCCGTATACCAGCTATCCATATCATGCATGCTTAGAGGATACAAAAACATCGATAAACAAAAGATCGGACCTTAAGAAGGATGCGTTTCGATCAAGTACTCTGTATCCAGCCATCCCGGCATTAGGCTCAATGAATATAAAAGATTTAACAACGACGTACCACAAGAAACACAGAATACAAGGCAAACGGTTATTCGTAACACACAAAATACGGACACACATGCCTACATGCCAAAGATAAAACAAAAAGATTACAGATGGAGATTCAAATCAATTGGCCGCTCCCGGCTTTCCCTTTCCCATTCAAGCTTGGATGTTGCAGTGTCGGATTCTGGATGTATGATTTGCATTTTATCTATCAATTCCTCAGCTGTTGAAGCAGTGACAAAGATTTGTCTCTCCGATTCTGTAGTGATGTTTTCTTCCACAGCGTAATCTAGAAATTTCAAAAGACCGTCATAAAAACCCTTTACGTTCAGCAGTCCCAAAGGTTTGGAATAAAAGCCCAACAATTGCCCACAAGCAACTATAAATATTTCCTCAAGAGTACCTAGACCACCAGGTAATGCTATAAAAGCATCAGAATTATAGATTATGTCTTTAAAATTTTTAGGGATACTCCTGACTCCTTCTCCCTTACCTATGGCTTCCTTACAAAGGTTTCCTTCAACTGGAATATGAGGCCAAATTCTTACATCAGTAGCGTCGCTAGACCTAGCTGCTAGTGCCATATTTACCATCATTTTTATACTACCACCCCCATAGATTATGTTAATCTTCTTGTGTGCTAGGACTTGCCCTAAGTGATTTGCAGCTTCTAAATAAGCTTTATCTTTTCCAAGGCTGGAACCACAAAAGACACAGACATTCTTTATTTTCTTCGTGGACTGGGAGGTAGACATATTTGGTTTATAGAAGTGGTTGCTTAATGTCTGCTCCACTTAGACTTCGGGTTCTACATGAGATTTTAAAGATGAGAAATATACAAAAAGGGCTAAAGAGATAGACGAGTAGGTAATGAAAAGGTAATCCAAAGATTTAAACAAAATCTTGTGCGGATAAGAAAGTAAGATAAGGTGATTGATAGTTTACAGAAAATCTGATTCACTTTTTGAAAAAGATTAGACTCTAATTGTATAACTTTTGACAATTGAGAACAATTCGACAAAAGACCCTCTTGACACAACTGTAGACTTTTTGACAAATATACACCAAGTCTAGAAATTTAATATAAACGACAAATACTGTAGAACTTTTGAAATTTGAGACACAAATCTTGAAATATCTGGATAAGCTTTTCAAAATTCAAACATATTACTGTACCGTATGTAACGTGTCTGATAAGATAATATATTTTATTATATATATATTTAAGAAAATCATAAATTAAATAAGATATTAACACTTACTGTATCAATCTAATAATCACAATTATTTCAAACACAAAAGCAAATATTCTGAGTAAAAGAAAAACACAAACTGTTGAACATCAGCTAAAACTGCTTCAAATAAGTAAAGACTAAATAACCTTTATAGAGCGATGACTTATTCCCCATCCAGTTTTCTTATGGCTTGACAAACAGGATCTAGAAATACCATATTCCTGAGGCGTTGTCTTTCTGTATAAAATTTAGGCCAGAGTTTAAAAATAGCTCCTTGAACATATCCACTAGGGTGACCGTGGAGAGGAGGATGGATGCTATCCAAGTTCTCCTTTGAAAGTCCATCCCTACAAAACCTTATTTATCCTCTCTATTCGTAGACATATAACCAGGTGAAGTACATTTACCGTTACAATTTTGTCTTCCACATTTGTTACAAGTGACCACGATGGCACGAGTTCTTCTTTTCATTGCACTACGACTGGTACCTGTTCCTGGTAAACCGATATCTTGACTAAAGTTACTCGGACGGATTTTCCCCTCTATTAACATTCTCACATCACAAGGGATACCAAAACGCATAAGAATCCACAACCGAGTAATTCTAGCCTTGTATTTCTTTTTGAGAATCTTTTGGGAGAGTGATGGGAAATACTTTCTCAGGTGTTGGTATTTTAGGTCCATGATGAGATGAAAGAAGAGTAAATAGAAAGGAAAAATTAAGATAGTAAATTGCAGAATCCTAGAATTCCTTCTTCTTTTAGAGGAAAAGAAGAATTTCTAATGAAAAAGAAGAGGATTTGCAATTTAGAGAGAAAGTAACAAATTAAGAGAGAAAAAGTGAACTCGGAGAAATAAGCTCCTATGCACAGTAAACGTATATGTAAACAATGATTAAACCATTATATATGACACGTATAGAAACCACGTGGGAGAGACAGTGTGAATCAAACTGATTTAAGATTTGAACTAGGCCCAAATGTTCTTAGTTGAAAATGGTCAGGTTCTTTCGGCCTTAACACATTTAGAACGAGTTAAATAACAAACATAAAATTGAAAACCAATTCGTATGAATCTTAAACCCAATTCAAAGCCCACTATAGATAAAGTTAACTATAAACAACAAATCTAATTTAACGACAACAAGGATCTTCCTGAATGATCCAGCAACTCAAATAATTTTGTTTTAATCAAAACCTTATTGAACAATGCATACACCATATGT